>BSBN01000804.1:3427500-4627500 GCA_027924645.1 Cunninghamia lanceolata
TTTTAATGCTATTGTGATTTAAGCTAATCAATCTTTGTAGACTGTTTACTAAATACAATGATTAAAAATTATGCACGAGTAAAATATGATATCATTATGAATTAATGCAATTATGATCTAACTAAATATAGTTTAATTAGATGTGACAATTATTAATTGTTTACAATAAAGATATTATGCTACCGTATTAAGGCAAAATGTTCTATCTTGTCGAAATCAAAACAATTAATAACTAATTACTTTATAAAGTAACATCTGACATATGATCTTAAGCATGAAATTTCCTTAAATGCATAGCATTAATAGGTTCTTTAAGAGGTGTACCTTTTTCATCAGCTAATTTATATGCTCCTAATCCATAAGCTTCAGTGACAACATATGGTCCTAGCCAATTAGGGTTGAACTTCCCTTTTTTGCTAGGAGGTGCATTTACACTACGTTGATTTTCATAGAGTACCAAATCTCCAACTTTGAATAAATGATGGATTACTCATTCATTGTATGATTGTTGGATGCTTTTCTAATGATCTTTAAGATGGTCAAGAGCATTGATTTGTTGTTCATCGAGCATCTCTAGTTGTTGTAATCTTTTCTCTCTTTCCATGGTATCACCAATAATGTCTCTTAGGGAAACTCGCAATGAAGGAATTTCCAACTCTAAAGGCATTATCACATCGGCACCATATACAAGGTTGTACGGTGTAGTACCAGTAGCCATACAAACACTTGTCCTATAGGCCCATAGTGCGTAGGAGAGTTGAGTGTGCCAATCTTTTTTATTTTTATTAACAACTTTTTGTAAAATTTGTCCAATGATTTTGTTTAAAGTTTCTACTTGGCCATTTGATTGTGGATAATATGGTATAGAGAAGTGATGTTGAATGTGATATTTTTTAAGGAATTTCTTCACATCCTTGTTCTTAAATGGTGTACAATTGTCAGAAACCAAAGAGGAAGGAATGTCGAATCATGAGATTATATTATCTTGTATGAAGCGACAGATTACCTCAGTTGTCGTAGATCATAGCGAAAGAGCTTTGAGCCACTTCGTAAAGTAATCGGTGGTCGTAATGATGAAAGTGTGTCTTTGAGTGGAAGGAGGATATATTTTCCAATTAGATCCAAGCTCCACACAGAAAATGGCCAAGGTGAGACTTGGGCTCAAAGTTCCTGGGCAGGGGCTCAAATTAAGTGGGTATGTTGTTGACATTGCGGGCACTTCTTGATGAATGCAAAGGAGTCTTTCTCCATGCTTTTCCAATAAAACCCCATACACAATAATTTGTGTACCAGATACTTTCCTCTAAAATGCCCTCCACAGGCACTGGAATGAACTTCTTCTAGTGCAATTGGAATTTCTAATTTATTAAGGCAATGGAGAAGAATGCCATTATAGCTTCATCGATATAAAATATTGGATAGGATAATATAACATGTTTGTGAATTTGTGTATGTGAACTCTTGTGTTTTTAGATGCTAAATTAGGAATGGTACCATCACACATAGATTGAAATATATGGGAGTACCATTCATCTAAATGTGTGTTGCAACAAAGTTTGGTATCCATAGGTGTAGCCTCGGATATTGCTGGTGATATAAGATTATGAATGACAAAGTGATAATCTTTAGGAGAACCTTCATGGAACATGAGGAAAGTTGTGTTTGCCATTGCATCCACATGTCAATTATCTTTCCTTGGAATTGTGTCAATTCTAAAACATGAAAATTGTTTTAATAGTGACAAGGCAAGATCACAATATTGAGATAGTTTATCTTTCTTTGCTTGATAAGATCCAGTGACTTGTCTTATGATTAACTATGACTCACCATAAATAGTGACGTGTTTAATATTGGGAGACAATGCGGCACGAAGTCCTACGATAAGAGATTCATACTCAGCAATGTTGTTTGTACATGAGAAATTTAGATGATAAGAAAGAGGAATCGGCTTACCTGAAGGAGTATTATACCAGCACCAGAGCTAGTTTGACATCTTGAACCATCAAAATATAATTCCCATTTGTCATCTTTATCCAAAGTTAAGATTTGGTCATTAGGAAATTCTTCATTATTTTGAATAGAAAAATGTGAAGGTGCTTCAGCTAAATGATCAGTTAATGCTTGTCCTTTTATCACTTTTTGAGAGATAAATTTGAGATCAAATTCCATTAACAACATAACCCATTTAGCTAGGTGACCTGAGAGATCCATTTTAGTGAAGATGTGCTTCAAAGGATCAAATTTTACAATGACATGAATCTTAGCATTTAGGAGATAATGTCTTAACTTTTATGTTGCAAATACAAGAGCTAAGCATTGTTTCTCTATGATAGTATGTCGCACTTCATAATTGAGAAAACTTTGGCTTATATAATATACAACATGTTCTTTGTCGTCATCATCATGTTGTGCTAATAATGCTACTAGAGCATTAGTAGAAGTTGATGTGTAAAGAAGAAAAGGTTTTTTTGTAGTTTTTGGTTGTAGAACAGAAGGATTAGCTAGGTAGTTTTTCAAGTCTTTGAAAGCTTTTTGGCAATTTGAATCCCATTGGAATTTTGATTCTTTCTTCAATAGTTGAGTAAAAGGGTGAGTCCTATCCACGAGTTGTGATACAAATCGACGGATGGCCTATATCTTCCCTTGTAAACTACGAAGTTGAGATATATTTTGAGGAGGTGGCATGATAACAATCACATCAATTTCTTTTGTCTCCTTCAATACCTCAATGCGAAACTATAAATCCCAATAGTTTACCACTATCTACGCCAAAGATGCATTTACAAGGATTTAAGTGCATGTTGTATTTTTTGTATTCGCTCAAAGATTTGATGGAGGACTGTGATGTGATCCTGACGATGAATAGACTTTGCTAGAATATAATTGACATAATCCTCTAAGATGTTATGCATGTAATCATGGAAGATAAGTGTCATGGCATATTGGTAAGTTGCTCTAGAATTCTGTAATCCAAATGGCATGACCACCCAACAAAATGTTCCCCACGGGGTGATAAAGTTGTCTTGTATTGATCTTGAGGGTTGATGAAGATTTGATTATAAACCCAAAAACCATCCATCAAGGAAAGTAATGCATGGCCTGCTATTGAATCAACAATCATATCAATGTTTGGAAGAGGAAAATCATCTTTTAAAGAAGCTAGATTTAAATCTCTAAAGTCAATAAAAATTTGAATGTGATTGTTGGGTTTAGCGATAGCCACAATATTTGAAATCCAAGGTGAATAATCAATAGGGCAGATAAAACCACCTTGTAAAATCTTTTCTATCTCAGCTTTGACTAATAATGCAACCTTAGGATTCATCTTTTGAATTTTTTGTTTAACCAGCTTAGCATCGGGTTGTAACACTATGTTGTGTATTACAATTTTAGGATCAATACCAGGCATGTCTGGATAATTCCAAGAAAATAATTTAGGAAAATCATGTAAGAGTTTTGTTATTTCTTACTCTTCTTCTTTGTTTAAACAATTTCCTATAGGGATAACTTTTTCAAGGTTATCCTTCTCCATGAAGACATCAACAATATTTCCATTAAGTAAAGTACTGCAGTCTAGGAGGCTAGGTGAATGTGATGATTTCATGGAGTCTTCATTAGGTGCTAGAGTATAATTTTTCAAACAAGTGTTTTTCCCAAAATATGCTTTTGCATTTAAATAATAGGAAAACCCACAATTATGATGATAATGGGGCAAATTGTCATAAGCTCCCATGAATTCAATTAATGCTTCATCTGTTGAAAAATTATCTAATGGGATATCTCCTGGTAGACAATTTATGTCTATCATCTCAAGATATATCAGATTGAGTGTTGATATAGTGTTAACATTAAGATTACGATATTTGATTTAAGCTTTGGTGGGATTCAAAGGATGGTATCTGATACTGGCTGAATAGTTAATTGCAGCAGCTTGTAAAGGTACTTGGATTCCTTGATGATTTACGCCACAACCATTACGTACATAGTCACAATTTTTGTAAAGGATTTTAAATCCCCGACCATAAAGGGATCCCATCTCTTTAGAAGATAGTGGAGCCTCATAGGTCTCATATTATGTAGTGTATGTAAGAGTGTTGTCTGTGTTTGTGACTAAAGAAACTTTAGGCTCTTTAGGTGTTTCCACATATTGCTTAGATGAGATCGATGCAACTTTTGATGTTTTAGGGTTATTGAGTTTGTATTCTCCCATGAAGGTAGGAGTAAAATCTAATGAACCCCAATTGTCACCAAGGAATGCATTTGATGATGGTTTAGAATCTTGCACAACATTATTTGTGGCAAGAGGTATTGATGAATCAACTCTTAAGTTATTTAGAATCTTATGATCGACAACTTGTTTTTGTGTTACAATTTGCAAACAACTTTTTGGATTCGGATCGGCTTAAATGGTTTGAAGTTTATTTCCATAAATAAACTTTATTGATTGATGCAGGGTAGATGGAACTGCCTCCATGGCATGAATCCACATTCTACCAAGAATCATATTATATGAAAGTGCACCAGGCATGACATGGATAAGGGTAGATAATGTCATGGATCCAACATTTACGAGTAAAGTTATGGTACCCAAGGATTTTCTACCAATGTTATCAAAGCCACGAATGTGAAGTTTATCTAATTTGATTAAAGATGTATCAACCTTGATTTTATGTAGCAAATTAACACCACAAACATTAAGAGTTAGTCCATTGTCAATCATAATTCTCTTTATCAACTTTTTGTTTATTGTAACAAATATTACAAGAGGATCATGTTGATTTTGAACTTCCATTGATGGTAACTCATGTTGTTGAAACAAAATATCTATTTTTGTCACATGCATACAATCTAACAGAGTTGTTACATCATTAGGCTTAACAATGGGTGGTACAATCACTTTTTGTAAATCTTCCTGGAGCATTCTGTGGTATGTAGGCGATGTTTATATGAGTTCCCAGAGAGATATCTTAGCAAGAGTAGCACAAAGCTGCTCGACAAGATCATAATATTGACCAACTTTATGAGTTAAACGAGGTGGTTGAGGAAGCATAGGTTGAGAAGTTAGTAAAGAGATTGTAATGTTTGATTATTGCTTAGTTTGTTTATTATTTCGTGTATTGTATGTGTGAGTTGTGGTTGGAATGGTGTGATCCATCTTGATATATTTGATTTTGACTTGTTATTTGTTTACCATAGTTATAGATGCAATTAGGAGGTTGAAAAGAATTCAGAAAACCTCTTACAGTGAGCATCGGCTTCATTTGTGTTTAAGGCACATTGGAACATAGGTTGACCACTACCTTCAGTTTCATAGGTTCTTCTTGAGATCTTGGAACATAGATTGTGTTTACTAATCTTTGAAGGAATGACAGTTTAGGAGTTGTAGTGGAATATTCAATAGAGATAAAGTCATCTAAGGCTTCATCTAACATATTGAAGTCATCACAACTAAACAGCTCATCATATGCATTAAGGTCTTGTAAAAATAAATCAAACATTTCCACATAATCTAATTTATCCAAGATTTAATGTGAAACAAGATACAATATACTTTGCAAGAATGAAACTAAGATCACTATGCAAGTAGTAACAAAATCTCAATTTATGTAAAGATAGCTATATCACTCAAAATGCAATTCATACACTATGAGTGAAAGAAAATTTGCAATCTAAATATGATTTATAATAGAAAATGCAATTAGATCTAATTTTTAAGGATGCAAATTATTTAAACATGGGTTCACCAAAATGTTCAACTAGGTCAAACCTCCCTTTTCATACATGAACATTCAGAATATGAACTGAGCTCAACCACTATGGAAGGGTTAAGCTATAGGTATTCTATTCCTCTACTATTGTATATGAAAAGATGTTTGAATTGGGTTTTTACAAACCCTAACTAGCTATATCAAGCCAAACCCTAGTTATGAAACTTGCTCGGACAGACTGATTTTGGAAGAAGAAAATGACTGAGTGACTCCAGAAATGTAGACATGAGGTATCAGAGCCCATGCACCTAAATTTTGAGGACCTGGAAGACGTAGGCACTCTCAAATTCATCCTGTGTATCCAAGGTCTCCCAAGAATTAGATTATATCTTGTATCTTTATCAATAACATAGAATGTGCTTGGGATGGTTTTCAGTTCTAAAGATATTGGAAGTGTGATTTTCCCTATCATTGCATCTTTTAAGTTGTCATACCCACTTAACGTGTCTTGGGACACAGTGATGTTGGTGTTTCCATAACCCATCCTCTCTAAAAGAGAGAACAGAACTATATTCACCACCTCTCCATCATTGATTAGCGTTCTTTTGATGCATGTGTCGTAAATCCACACCTATAAGTATAGTACGGGATGTCCTTTTTTGTTAACTCTGCTTCGGAAGGCATTTTCTTCAGGTCAAATAAAAATCTTGGATCTTTCAATTTGGAGTTTGGTGGGTTTACATCAAAATATACATGATTGATTTGTTCGCTAGGAGTCTGCGTAATTTGGTCCAGGTATTTTAATCCTATTCCTTTCAATAATGCTGAGCGATGCGAAGGAGAGTTTTTGAGGAGGTCGATGAATGGTATGTGAGCATATGTTTTCTTTAAGTCCTCAATTAGTTCATAGGGTCCAATCGGTGCCGGTATTGGTTCCATCACTGAGACTGTGCTCCCATGAACATCTTTTTGCTCATTGTTGAGTTCTTCTTATTTGTCATCATGTAATATTTCCACTAATCCTAACATCCTGGCTTCTCCCTTTGGTTCTAATTACATAGGGATACTTGCATCAATACTTTGTGCTACATTGTTTTGGTTGGTTGTCTTTGTGTTTTTGTGCATAGGAAATGGACCTTGATATATTTTCATGTTTGCATTTTACGGAGCTATCGGTGTTTGCATTTGCTTTGGTCCTTTATTGTTGTCTGGCGTGGTCTCTTGCAGATTCAAGAACATTTCTATGAATAGTCATTATTTTTCTTTCGGTAACCTTTCTATAAACCTATTGTACTCCCTACAAGACTCTATGCTATGCCCCCTAGTCCTATGGAAGGAACAAAATTGATTATACTTGAAGGGGGGCCTTTCGTATCTACCATCATTTTCATTACCTTTTTCATTCCATGATTGATAGTTATCCATTGGATAGTATGCGATATTTCGAGGACAATCCACTTTATTAACCTTTGTGGGGTAATAATCTCTTCCATTGTAATCATCCCTCACTTCCGCGATTGGGGGTTGATCTGTTACCACGTCTGTCATTACATTTCTGTTGTTCTTGAGGATCCTAATAACAAACACATTATTTTTTATATCATCATTTACCAACTGCCTATTTGACCCATAGGTCCTTCAGCCACTATTAATAGCCACTTGGTCAATCTGTAAGGCACTTTCCAAAGCTTCTTCATAAGACTTGTAAGGCAACTTTTAAACTTCTTCCCTTGTATCTTTGTTCAAAGCATGTAAGAAGAGATCGCATAACTCATGGTGATCCATATTCGAAGCACTTGTTGAATAGTAGAGAACTTGTCTCCATTAAGTGATGAAATGGGCCATTGACTCATTAGGTTCTTGCTTCATAGTCAAAAATTCTTGGATTCCTGTCTTTACGAGTTTATTCTTGTCAAAATCCATGACGAACTCTCCTATTAATTGTCTCAACAATTGTATCAACGCCTTTGACAGGCGATAATACCAATCCAGGGCTATTCCTTCTAATGTTTTTGGGAATATTTTCATGATGACCCCATCCCAGGGGAGGAGTTCTCTTATAGCAGTTGTATACACTTTGATGTGTGAATTAGGATATCCTTCCCCTTTAAAATTTGGGAGATCCAGCAAAGGTCATGATAATGTTACACTTCTTATAGCCATGTTGAGTGGCTCTTTTAAATATTCCAAGTATGTGCCCAAAAAGGCACTTTTCGATTGTGGGGTTGACAACATTAATCCCATGGGTGGGCATTGATATCCTAGTGCTACAATGTGATTTGCTTGATTTCCATGTATTGTTTAAGTGTTCTGAATTGGAGGATTCCCATTTGGGAATGTGTCCTTACTCCCATTTCAGAAGTAGTAGTTTAGGTAAGGGGGATTTTGAGATGCCTCCTAGTCTTGTTCAACTCTAACATGTTCCTGTGGCTTCTACCTTCTTTCTGGGATGTGTTTGTCTACTTCTAGAGTCCTAATCATTTGTACCAATGTTGCGATGAGATATGTAGGTGTAGGGCCTCTCAGCACTTCCTTGTTTCTAGGGATCTCATTTGTCATGGTTTAACACTTCTTCTCACATAGCGTTCTCGTGTTTCTCTTCCCGTAAGGCAACCTTCAAGGCCTCTTGAGCATCTTTGGCTTCTTGTAAATTTATCTTAATTCGTCTCACCTAATCATCTAGATGAGTTCTTGAATTTCTTGTAGAGTGTTGTTCCATGCAATAGATTTCCAACCTCATTTGTACTCTTCTTGCCTTATGAGGGGTGTTTGGAATTGTAGGATTGTGCTCCCATACAAGATTGTTGAAAGATAGAGAATGTCTAGGTTCTCTTTTGTCTTGTTCATAATCTGAATCTTTGTAGTCATAATAGTTAGAGATTGGTGCATTTGGATCAGGTGGCACATACCTATCGAAAGAGGGAGTTTTGGGCTCCCTTGAGGGAATGTTCCCTAGGTTCAAATCTAGTTCCATCATATTCGGGGGTGTCATAGACACCACAAAATAAATGGTACAAGAGAAATCAAGGATGGCAAGAGTGGAGATGAAAGCAGTGAAGACAGCAAAGATGGTCATGGAAGAAAGAATGGATAAATTCTGCAAGGACACACGAAAAGCACAATAAAAGTTTTTAATCTTCATGTCAAGTTCACCAAAATATGTACACTCAAAAACATGACTTGGTAGCTCGGGGCAATTGAGTTAGCTTTAGCAAGCACATGGACCCCTCTCCTTTCCATGGGGCAAACCTTCACGTCACTCTCACTCTCGTGGAAGTAGCTAGTTGAGAGGAGGCGAGACACACAGGCAGTCCTGCTTGCTTGAGATTTGGACTTCACGAAGAGTGGTTGGTTGGTCCTAAGGTCTTTCTTGCGTATCCATTCTAATATGGTGCCTTGTGACTGTTGTAGTTGAAATAACTATATGACCTGACGAATCACTAGTTATTGTTCTCCTATTTGGATTTTGAAGATTCTAATGTTGAGTTGGTTGATGATTGCTCTCATTTATGCTTCTATCAAGTTGGAGTTTTTCTTCAACTCATTGGATAATGACTTGTGTTTGGAGTAATCCCAACCTATGATTTTGTTCTTGGATCATTAATTGATTGTGTTGTGGCCTTGGGTGAATCTCCCCAATCTCTTCGAGGATTGCCCTCACCCACTCACCTCTAAATCCAGGGAATATTTGTGAGCCCAAACCAAGAGAGAGTTGGTTGGAGTTGACCTTGATTTGACTTAGGGTTTGTGACCTAAGGTTTAACTTGATTTTCTTTGCATTTGGTTGACCAGTGTTGACCTCATGATGAAATCAAGGGTTTGACTAATGTTGACCTCATGATGAAATCAAGGGTTTGCAATCTTCTTGTTATGCCTATGTTTTTACATTATTTTTTTGGTTTTTATGAATGTATGTAGCCTCTATGTATGCAAGACAATATTTTTGTGCTTTTTTAGAATTTTATGAAAGGAAAGTGTTTTTTTAATCTGGAATTTGAAATATGTATGCAATCTAAAATGGGTTTACCTGATGCAATCTAGTCTATATTTTTTCTATTTTTTTTAATATTTTGGATCTAATTACTCTAAGAAATGAAATTGCTTTAAAAGAAACTAAACCAAGGATGAAAAGTACTTGAAATAAACTAATCTAATGAAAGAATCCTATTTATCCTCTAAAGGAAATTGCAACATCCAATTACTATTCCCAAGAGCAATTTTAAGATTAGCTAATTACTATCAAACTAAAAAAAAAAAGCACTAAAGAACCTGGAATGTGAGACACATGAGCCTCCACTACCCTTAGGAATCCTTGTGTTAGGAACCTCTTCATCTTATTGCAGCAGTAGGATCTCCTATTGGAAACAATAGGGAAGGGATGTAAAAGAGCTTTAGAAATCTTGAAACAAAAGCTCAATGTGAGCTAATGAGTACTATGGCTTGCAAACGAGCAGTGTATCGACATGATAAAAAGTTTTTATCAAATATTAGATGAAACAATAATGAAATAAAAGGCTCGTAAGTCTTGTATGAGCATATGGATGCTATGTGGAGAGCAAAAACCTGCAAAGACTGGATGCACAAATTAAATTGCCTCCCTTTGTGCTTGAGCAAGGGTTTTATAGGTTGAAAGAAGTCATGAAAGGTGGGAGAGATTGGAGAGTTAAATCCCTTGATTAGAGAGTTAACTAGGCTAATTAGGGAGTCAACAAACCAATGTAGTTTATCACTGAAGCAAAAATGGAGTTAGCATGAATGCATGAGTTGACAAGTAGAGATAAAAAGGAGCTAATTATGCATGCTTGGAGTCTTGGAATAGTTAACTCTCTATTTAGGCCAAAAACTCATGCAAAAAGGAAGAAAAATAGGTCAAAACAGAGCTTTTCCACGTCCAAAACTTGAGTTTTTCTACAGCTGGGAATGGTGGTAGGGTTGCCCATGGATCACCCCTTTTGCCAGTCCAGATCACCTAGGGGCAACCGATAGGAGACCCATAGAGGGAAGGTCCTGGGTTGGAGTGCAGGGCTGGAGATTTTTATGTTAGCTCTATCTCTTTTGATTTCCATCTCCAAGATGTATCTAGTTTCCCCTAAGTCATTTATCTCAAACTATGCTAAAAGTTGAGACTTCAATTCACAAATCAAACCCTTCCCATTATCGAAAAATAACATATCATCAACATATAATGTTATAATGAGAAACTTATCACCATCCATCTTGTAATCGATGCAATGATCTAATTTAGATCTCATAAATCCCAAAGCCAACACAAATAAATCAAACTTTTGGTACCACATCCTAGGAGATTATTTAAGACCATATAAAATTTCCTCAAGTTATAAACCAAATGCTCTTACCTTTATGAATGTAGTTCTCTGGATATGACATATATACCTCTTCCTCCTAATCACCATGAAAGAAAGTTGTCTTCACATCCATTTTCTCAATCTTAAGGTCATACATTACAACAATAGACAATAGAAATTGAATGCATGTCATCTTAGTAATTGGAGAGAAAATCTCACCATAATCAATTCCCTCAATTTGGGAATATCCCTTTGTAACCAATCTCACCTTGTACTTCTCAACACTACTATCTAAACTAATTTTCTTTTTGAACATCCATTTGCATCCAATGGGTTTATATCCATTAGGCAAAGGTACTAGATCCCATGTGTCATTTTTCTTTAATGCATCCATCTCTTCATCTATGGTCACTTTCCAAGAATTTACATCATTCATACCCATAGCCTCCTTTACAGTCCAGGCTCATTAATGTTAGTAATCAAAGAAAAAAGACATCTCCAATAAGGAGTAATCCTATTTGGCTATCGTCTTATTGGTTGGTCCTCCTCAAAGGCTAAAGTGGAGGTTTTATTTCTTCTTTTGAACTATCTGATCTCTCCTCTTCTTTAGGTCCTTTGTGGACTTCTGGTTTAATTTTCTTAGTCTTTAGGGGTAGTTGAACCGCATCTTTCTTTTCTAGTTGTAATACAATGGAAGAAAGCATAACTTCTCTAAAGATAACACTTCTATTATACAAAAATCTCTTGGCCACAAGATCCCAAAGCTTGTACACTTTCACACCAATACCATCTAATGAAGATACATTTAATAGCCTTCTCCAACTTTGACCTCTTCTCCCTAAGCACATATGCATATGCCTCTCAACCAAAGACTCTAAAATGTCTCAACGAGGGTCTTTTCCCCAACCAAACCTCCATAGGTGTCTTCTCAACAATAGCAGATGTAGAACCTTGTTAACTAGGTAACAAGTTGTAGCAACCACTTCGATCCAGAACTTTCATTCCATGTTGGCCCCACTAAGCATACTTCTAGCCCTCACCATCAACATCTTGTTCATTCTTTTTTTGAGTCCATTCTACTAAGGGGTGTATGGAGTTGTCTTATGTATTTCTATTCCATGATCTTTATAGAACCTTTCAAAGTCTATGAAACAAAACTCACAGCCATTATCAGTCCTTAAAATCTTAATCTTTTTACCAATCTAATTGTCAACATGAGCTTTAAACTCTTTAAAATAACTAAAGACTTCAAATTTACTCCTAGAGACATATACCCATGTCCTACTATAGTCATCAATGAAATATACATAATAAGAAGATTTTGAAATTGAACATTAACAGGACCAAAAACATTAAAATGTATCAAGTCCAATACCATAGAAGATTTATGAGAACTAGAATAGAATTTAACATGGTGTTATTTTCCATAAATGCAATGTTCACAAAAATCAAACTCAAGGTTACAATCATTCAACCCCTCAACTAGGCTTTTACTTTTCATGGCTCCTAAACCCTTCTCACCTAAGTGACGAAGTCTCTAGTGTCACAACATTATTTTCTCTAATCATAGTTTTGTCTCTAAATCATGAGAACCCTTAGGTACCTAGAAAGCATGACCATCAAAAGTGGATCAAATAGTCCTCTTTACTACTAGTTCCAATGGTAAAGATGAATATTATATAGATCTATTCACTACAATAATAGAAGAACTGTTACACTAAACTATGTGGATGCACCATAGCTCCTCTGACCATCTTGCACCCTCCACTCAAGAAAACAACCTGCACACCTACATCATTCAATTTACTTATAGAAAGTAGGTTCCATGCCAAACTAGGGATATGCAAAACACCATTGATCCCTTTCATTCATCCATCAGAGAATTATATTGCGACTCTTCCATGGCCAACAATCTTTAGATGAGAATAATCTCCAAGATACACCTTCCCACCATCAAATTCTTCATATTGTTTAAACCAACCTTGATGTGAGGCCATGTGAAAAATGCACCAAAGTCAATCAACCATGCACCTTCTTGTTATAGAGTAAAATGTGTACACTTGTTAATCAAGGCCTATTTTAACACCCTTTTGAACATTAAACGAGTAAATCTTGATCCCGATGAATAAACCTGACAAAATAAAGTTAGGACTAGTCTGAGCCCACTTAAATGGACACTCTTCGAAGTTTGTGGGGGCTAAAGGACCAAGGTTCCTAGTACCCTCATCCTGGATGTTAGCCTCGGTCCTATTTTGTGGTGTTGGCTTAGAACACCTTAACTTTTACTTGTCAGTCCCATTTGGTTTTATTTGTCATTGGTGAATGGGAATGCATATATAAAGGAGTTTTACAATTCAATTTATACCTAGATGATTAATGCAAGATTAGAATTTGCTTACATGTTTGATCTCCTATACTCAAGTATTCTCCATGCTTGGATGTGCTACAAGCTTATGGATGTTATGATGCTCATTTGCAAGTTTTGAAGGAAGTACAATCTATCTTTATCCATCTCCTTGTTGGTGCATGATCTTGAGTTATCTACTCCAACTAGGGTTTCACATCTTGTAGTAATCTTTATCACTTTCATTCATATTTTCATCATATATTGTTGATCTTGCCTCTGCCCTCCTAGGGCATGCACTCTTAGATCACTAATCATCACTGTAGTGGAGGTGGAAACACCAACACGAGGTTTGACTAAGGCAAGCCCATAAACACAGCACAACATGTTCCCTCTTTGCTTATGTACAGGTTGAAGATACAGGTTTCTGAAGACAAAATCTGAGAAGAAGAAAGGATTTGTAGGTACAGGTCTAGTGAAACTCAGAGATTCTATAAAACCTTAAATAGGGTCTAGGGCACCCAGCACCCTAGTCTTTTAGTGCTCCCAAACCTGGATCCAAGTTTTGATCTATCTCCTGATCTCTACTATACTTTTTGATTTTATGTTTCTATTTTCGACTGTTGTATATTTACCAGTATTTGTCAATTAGGGTTTCATCTTTTGCCTTAGTCTTCTTGATTAGTTTTGGTTGAATTCGGTTGACACTCCTCTATACAACAAAAGGACAGAACCCATGTAGTTTGGCTCTCCTTTGAATGGGTAGAAGCCAAGCTCAGTTTGTGTCCTAATGTTTAATGGAAGAGGGTTTTGACCTAGTTTAACTTCTTAGGCTAGATCTCAACCTAGTTCATCTTTTGACCTTGTCATCAATCAACTTTGGCAAAATATGAAATTCATAATCTTGTTCTACTAGTGTTTTGTCTCCTCTAGAGAAGGATAAAGCTTCACAATCTGCTATGGAACCTATTGTACTATTTTCTGATAGCGAATCTAAAGATAATAATGATACAAGTATGGCTCTTGTTCCTTACACCACACTTGCTATAGTTCCTCTTGCATCTTTTCCACCTTCCCAAATTGGTGATGAGAAAGATTGGGAGGCTCGGATGATTTTCATTAGGTTGACTCGCAAGTGTGACCCTTATTTTTATTATGTCATGAGTGCATGTTATTGTTTTTCCCCCGTAATGTGTTGATTGATGCTTTATTTATATTGATTTTGTTGTTAAGCTCTCTTCAGATGACCCTTGACACCCTTGTAGGTGCAAGAATACAAAGGGACCAAAATTTAATGTGACATTCTCTCTATTTGTATCATCATTCTTCTATATGTCGTAAGTTGCATTGTCCTTTCCTTTGGGATGGCGCAAGGTGTATGATGGTTTAGCATTCTCCCTTGTTGACCCAAGGGGTTTTTATTTTTTTGATTTCATGTGATATTTCTTCTTTTGTCTCCAATTTTATCCTATTCTGACTGGTCACCCCTTGTATATCTAATACTAGTTCTACCAATTGGCAGATGATGATAATTCCAAATATATATAGTCTCGTTATATCTCCTATTATACAACCATTCATATATTGACGCTAGTCGGGTAGATTCATTTGTGTTAGTACTTTTTATTATTTAATCTAACTTGTTATTTCTTGTATGATTTGATTTATGTGGCACCTTCTTGCTATGCTCAGCATCATATCATAACTACACAAGCCATTGTGTATCATGTTCGAAGCATTGCCTCGGTTTGCCTTTTGTGGGGGAAACCCCTTGTTATGATGCAATTTTTTGGGAACACATATCATATGGGCATGTGCTTCTGGAAGGCTCTCATGCATGTCTTGTGGTTTTTTCTACCTAAAAGAAATTGCTCTGCGATAGGAGTTAGCAATCACTTTAAGGTGGGGGCATACATCGCGCTATGCTCTTTTGGTTACATACTTGTTTATTATAGTTAGCATGAAACTCACCTAGTAATTTGGTAGTCCTCACTAGCCCATGATGTTTCCTTTTGGTCCATGAGCCACCTAGTACAACAAAGTTTGCTAGCCCATGTGCTTCATGTCACGGTCACCTAGTAATTCGACGGTCCTTACTAGTGTGTGATCCATGAAGGCACTTATTTTCACATGACCCCTAGCGATAGAGCAAGCTAGTGTCAGAGTCATGTGCCTTGTGTGTTTGTTTCTATGTTTATTTGTTTGATGTATTGTTTTAACTTGTATTTCTCAATGATTCTGAGTGTTTTGTGTGTCTTCATCATGTTTTCCATGTATACTTTATGCCTTATGTGTATGCTTGGTGTCAAGCGTGTATGGCGTGTATTACCTTTGTGTATTGTGTGTCTCTTGTGTGTATTCTTATATATTATTTTAGTAATCCATGTATGTGAATTATGTTACAATGTATTGCGTGTTTGAAAAATCTCTTTGCTTATGTGTTTTCAACCTTATAATCCTAAGCTTGGGGGCTACTATAGTCCACAACTTAGCGAAATTCTTTGGGCTTCTATTTTATCGTGTTTGAAATATGTCTTCTCCTTACTTTAGTGTGAGTTTGAACGTAAGTTCGTACCCACGTTAGAGTTGGGGCTAAATGTTATAGAGTAAAATGTGTACACTTGTTAATCAGGACCTATTTTAACACCCTTTTGAACATTAAATGGTTAAATCTTGATCCCGATGAATAAACCCAACAAAATAAAGTTGGGACTGGTCTAATCCCACTTAAATGGACACTCTCCAGACTTTGTGGGGCTAAAGGACCAGGGCACCTAGCGCCCTGGTCTTGGATATTAGCCCCAGTTCTATTTTTGTGGTGTCAGATTAGAACACCTCCTTAACTTTTACTTTTCGACCCCATTTGGTTTTATTTCTCGTTGGTGAGAAGGAATGCACATATAAAGGAGTTTTACAATTCATTTTATACCTAGATTATTAATGCAAGATTAGAATTTTCTTACATGTTTGATCTCCTATGCTCAAGTGCTCTTCATGCTTGGATGCACTACATGCTTATGGATGTTATGATGCTCATTTGTAGGTTTTGAAGGAAGTTCAATCTATCTCTATCTCTTTGTTGGTGCATGATCTTGAGTTATCTACTCCAACTAGGGTTTCACATCTTGTGGTGATCTTTATCACTTTCATTCATATTTTCATCATATATTATTGATCTTGCCTCTGCCATCCTAGGGCACGCATGCTTGGATCACTAATCATCATTGTAGTGGGGGTGGAAACACCAATATGGGGTTTGACTAAGGCAAGACCCTAAACACAACACAACCTTTTCCCTCTTTGCTTGTGTGCAAGTTGAAGATACAGGTTTCTGAAGACAAGATCCAGGAAGAAGAAAGGGTTTGTGGGTATAGGTCTAGTGAAACTTGAAGATTCTGTAAAACCCTAAATAGGATCTAGGGCGCCCAGTGCCCTGGTCTTTTGGTGCTCCCAAACTTGGATCTAGGTTTTGATCTGTCTCCTGATCTTTGTTGTACTTTCTAATTTTATGTTTCTATTTTTGACTGTTGTATATTTATCGATCTTTGTCAATTAGGGTTTCATCTTTTGCCCTAGTTTTCTTGGTTAGTTTTGGTTGAATTCAGTTGAAACTCCTCTGTATAAAAAAAGGACATAACCCCTGTAGTTTGGCTCTCCTTCATGGGTAGAAGCCAAGATTGGTTTGTGTCCTAATATTTAATGGAAGAGGGTTTTGACCTAGTTTAACTTCTTAGGCTAGATCTCTCTTTTCCAACATAACACTTATGATGCATGTGTAGCCAAGGTTGTGACAAAGGCATTACCATCATCCTAGGAGGATTTATTAGACTCATCATCAGAATCATTATTTTTCTTCGTCTTCTTCTCCTCACAATCTTTTCAGAAATAGCTAATCTTGCCATAGTTCCAACATTTAGCCCTAGACTTACTAGGATATTTAATCTCCCACAAGATTTAGATTTTGACTTATTATAGCACTTCTTGTCCTTCTTCTTTCCTTTTTCTTTTGATCTTCCATGAACAACTAGGGCCTCCTTGGCTGATTCAAAACTCTTTCTTCACATCTCTTTAGAAAGAAATAATGCAACAACCTCATCCATTTTCAACTTAGTGATATTGCTTCTAATGGCCATAACAAGGTGGTGCCATGAATCTGGCAAAGAACACAACAAAGTCATATAAAAATCCTCCTCCTCTATCTTTATTCCAATGGAGTTCAACTGGGCAATTATCATATTGAAGGCATTCATATGATCAGCTATGGATCCACCATCCTCCATCTTGATAGTATACAACTTATTTCTCAAAAAGAGTTTGTTAACCAGAGATTTAGCTTGATACAAATCTCTTAATTTCTTCTAAATAGTTTCCACAATGGTTTCCTCATGAACATTCAATAACACTAAATTTGCCAAACATAGTCTAATAAGACCCTTTGCCTTTCTATCCATCAACTCACAGTCTTCTTATTTCATTGTAGTAGGCTTCATACTAAATATTATAGCCCATAGATCTCTATCTATGAGCATATCTTCTATTTTGAGTTTCCATAACTCAAATTTAGTGCCAGTAAACTTCTCCATCTCAATTCTAGATGTGTTTGTCATCTCTTCCTGCAATAAGATCAAAATGCACTCTACACAAGCTCCCATTCAAACAAACATTAGTACAAAAAACCCTCTACCCAACACCTAAGATTTGAGGTAATCAAGCTTTGATACCAACTGAAAGGAAGCAAGGTGCGTGGGAACACTTCCTAAACTAATCTTTAGAGGATAGTATTGTGCAGATTTTTAGTCTTTACAATTATAGAAAGTAGAAACAAATATAAACATAAAATAAACAATATACCATAACACAAGGTGTATGTAGGGAAAACCTATTTGGGAGTTCAAAACCCCACACTCCAAAGTAGCCCATTATGTTATTCAGTAAACAAAATGATTACAATACACTTGCAAAGAAAGCCTTTATAGGAGTCTCACCAACATTTAAATCTAGAGTGATTTTAGCAGCATTTTGGTACTTATAAATTAACACATACAAACTACAACTCCAAGCACCATTAAATAGGTGAGGTACAAATTAGAAACCATAAATGGTTTGGAAAACCATTAGCCAATAAAAGAGAGGTATGGCACCTAAATTCAAAGCCCATATTCCAATGCCCCCCTTTGGTCTTAGTCATCCCAACTACTTTTAGCATATTCTCTTACGACATGTCATATGTCATAAATGTCATATTTGACCACCCATACTTGGGTGCCCCAATTTGTCTTCATTCCCAATGCATAAAGAGGCTCCATGAAAGATGTCCACACCTATCATAATGTTGGTCAGGATTCTAATGTAACCTCCCTCTTACATGCTCTTACACATCATAAGAATCTAGAACATAAGTAACTCTCATCATAATGACCTTACACACACCACAAGATGCCAACACATGGCCAAACAATACCACCTCAAAGTGGTACATGCCTACCTCCTCATGTGGGGACAAAATAGACTAAAGATGAATTCCATGTCACCTCGAAATGGGATGCCAACTCTCCCACAAGAAGACAAAATACTCAAAAAATGAAATAGTGAATACATACAAAAAGTATTAAAACGAACATTAGGAATGCAAGATTGAGACATTTTTCCCAATTGTTTTAATAGAGTGCTCATCCTAATAAGAGTATAACAAGAATACTTATATCCTTTTTAAAGGACCAATATCCTTTTATGAGTGTTTAAGTATTTATTTTTCATGTTGGATGAGAATGTCCATATACTTTGAAATGCATGTTCATGTTAGATTTACATGCACATCAAAGTGGGGGCAAATGTAATGGTAAAATCAGCATACCATTCTAATTCCCATTTAGTTTTGTGTCCAGCTTGATGAGAATGTCTTAATACATTAAGTTCAACCTTGTTTGCACTAATTTCCATGCATTTGTTTCCTAGTTCGAGATCACCACTTTATCCCTTTACATTATTTTGTAGGGTGTGGAATTGGTCTAAATCAACCTCGAGGAGCACAAAAATGACCCCTAAAATCTAAGTTATCAAATTCTAATTCTAACTTTCTTGCCCCCTTCTACTAGTTGTTGTGAGCCAACCTAGCATGTCTTTTATGCAACATGTTACTATGTCATAGTATTTAAAGACATTTATTGTGCACTTAAAATAGGGAAATAACATTATGATAATAGAAGAGAATAATTAGAATACACTTCAATTTCAAAGAGCAATAAAGGAATCAAATGTGTACCATCATATAGGACATTTGCATGTCTGTGAATGTTGTCTTTGATCTTTCTCATCACTGAGGTTGGACCTAGAGAACCTATTCACCTATCAAGTCAACGAACTCCTCAATGGTGTCTTTTGACACCACCTTGACTTTCAACTATCCATCAAACAAAGACAAATAGGTTTTAGGAGAGCATCTTTTGTTAGATCATTCTCGTGTGGCCCAGATCAAGTTCACACATCATATTAAGTTTGTGGCAATCAAGTTCGCTCACATAGGACACAACATTGATCTGTAGAATTTCTATCAATTTGGATATCAATGTTGTTATTTGTTTGATAATGAAAAATCATTCCTAAACAACATCAACATCATTTATCTATCATGAATCCTAGAACTAAGGAAGGGGTTCAATGGAGCTACTAGAGGATCTATTTTTGTGGAGCAAAAGGTCCCATGGAACCCAAAAAAGTTTGCTAATGCTTAAATCAAAATATTTTCCTCCAAAATAGAATTAACTACTATTTAGGTGGTTGTTTTTGAGTAGGTGTAGATGGGGTGGCGCTGAAACTTTCCCCCACCAACTTAGGGAGTTAACTACCACTTATTCCATTCCTGCCACTTAATTTAGGGGAAAATTTGGAGGGAATTTTTCCAATTTATGTTTTTATTTTTTATGAAAGCCAAACAAATAATAGTAAATTATGAGTTTATTATAGCAAATCCTTGATTTATAACATTTTTGTATTGCAACAGTTTACAAATTTATCATGGGACTCCAGCGTCCTAAAAAATCTTTGCTAGATTATTTAGCATAAACTATTGTTAAAAAAAACTTCATGAGACCACCAGCTTCCATAAAATTGGGAGCTTAAAATTTTAAGCATATCACAACTACAAAATTCATGGGACACCATTGCTCAGATAATTTAGGAAGCCCCCACCCATGGGACCGCTTCCCAAATACACCTATCCTCTTATTTAGTTATCACATTTATTTCAATACTATTATTTGTTTAACTCTATTGTTGAAGGAAGGGGTCACATGGAGCTATTAGAGGATCTATTTTTGTAGAGCAAGGGTCCCATGAAACCCAAAAAGGATGCTACGACATAAATTAGAATATTTTCCTCCAAAATAGGAGCAGCTATTTTTAGGTGGTTGATTTTGAGCGGGTGCATTTGAGGTAGGGTTGAAACTTTCCTCCACTAGCTTAGGGATTTTTCTATAGTTTTTAGTTTCTATTTTGAAGAGAAAAAATTTTATTTGATGATTTGAATCTTTTTTATTTGTAGGTCCTAAAAAATCTTTGCTAAATCAATTAGCATTAAATTAAAAACCTCATGAGACCACCACCATCCATAAATTACAAAGCTTAAAGTTTTAAGCCTACCTAGAACTACAAAATTCATGGAACCCCTAAGATAATTTAGGAAGCCCCTTCATGGGACCGCTTCCTGAATTAATTGTTTATTATTAATTACATTTATTTGATTTTATTACTTTTATTTTAGATTCCATTTTGGAGGGAAAAAATTTTATTTGATGAATTTTAATCTTTTTATTTGTAGGTCCTAAAAAATCTCTGCGAAATCAATTAGCATTAAATTAAAAACCTCATTAAACCACCACAATCTATAAATTTGGGAGCTTAAAGTTTTAAACCTACCTCCAACTACAAAATTCATGGGACCTCTGATATAATTAGGAAGCCCCCTCCATGGGACCGCTTCCTGAATTAATTGTTTATTATTACTTACATTTATTTGATTTTATTACTTTTATTTCAATTCACTAACTCTATTATTAAAGTTAATTGATTGTTATTGATTACCTTTATTTAATTCGCCAAGATATTTATGGAAGGGTGATCAAAACTCTGAGTGTTATAAAACTATTTGACGTGGACAGGTCAATGTTGCTGCTGTGAGGCATATTTTATTTTCAGAGCAGTGTTAGGTAGTGAACGCCGTTACAAATGAGGATTGTCGGTGAAAATGTTTCGTCCTGAAATTTCGGATTGAAGGGTGAGTAGGCCGGTAAATTCAGTTTTCCAAAAAATGTTGGCACAAAGGCCATATTTAGGAGTAGTCAGGACCCCACTCTGTTCTGTAAGGCAGGCAAGCATGAAATGGATGTATGGATGAATGATAGTTATTAGTGCCGTTAGTTGCACTCTTCTCTTTTTATGTTCTCGAATTTCCCCACTCCACAGATCATGTGCTTTATAATCACTTGAGCACAATGAATGAATGGCTGCCAACTTATCTTATTCAAATAACTTCACGAGTTAAAGCTTTGCATGTATGTATGCAATTGAGTATTCCTGCAATATCTGTATGATAAGGATGTTACATCACCACACTACTCAGACTTATCCACGAGACAGGTAGTGGGGATAATGGGGTCTGCACAATGCGCTCACCATTGAACACCTCAACTTGTTGATAAAGTTCTATCCATATCCTTCATTAAAAAAAAATTGTAATATTTGGATTGATTTGTTAAATGGGTTTAAACCTGCAGCCCTGTAAACCAGGTTTTTGTCAATAGACCAAGAAAAAACTGCAGAGCTTTTCACGGGATTTTTAAAGACAGCCAGTTATATAGCCTGTTTTTTCATTTTACACCTTATTTTTCTGACCCTTCAATTCAGAGTCAAGTTATTCCACAGTTCAGACCAATGAAGTGTTTTTAAAGGATTGTTGTCGCCAGCCAATTGAAGTACACTTTTATAACTAGCACCTGCATTGTTAAAAGGTGCAGCAGGTTTGTCCATAGAGAATATGGATGGGTGTCGTCACTGTCAATTGGGGGGTGTTTTGTTGTATTGAAAACAATTAGTTTTTTAATAAATTGAGATAATTTTACAATTGAATAATATTTTTAATGTGAGATAACTTCTCTAATGTTTTAAATCTTGAAAGTCTATATTTTGATGAGTTGAAAGTTTATAGGAGAAAGCCTATTAACTAGTTACCTTGTGTTTTTGAGACAACTTTTCCAATGTTCTAAATCTTGAAAGTTTATAGAAAGGGTATTAACTAGTTACTTTGTGTTTTTGAGACAACTTTTCCAATGTTTTAAATCTTGAAAGTCTATAGGAAAAAGCCTCTTAACTATAGTTGTTTTTATTTCTATTATTATAGAAAATAAAACAGCATTAATTGAATTCTATTTAAGCTTTCATTTTACCCTATTAATGTTGTGTAAATGAAATACTACTAAAATTAAAATAACTTTAATCCACAAAACATATTTAGTATTTGCTAATAGAATTTAAATAGTATTAGAAATTGTAATTGTAAATACATCTATCTAAAAAATATCCACATATCAAGTTCTAGGTACCCATCTAAACTTGAAAGCCTACAGAAAAAAGGCCTATTAACTAATTACTTACTGTTTTTCTTTTTATTTTTATATCAAATTAGAACAATACTAATTAAATTCTATCAACAAAACATATTTAATTATTGTTAATAAGACTTAAATAACAAAATTAAATAACATATTAGTGCAAGATATAAAATGTAACCATACTGTTATTTAAACTTAATAAACCCATATAAAACAGTAGATAGTAATCAGATCTAAATATGGAGTTAAGATTAATAAATACAAATAATAAAGAGAGGAGTTAAAATTGATAAATACAAATAATAAAGAGGGGTCCCATGTAATTAGCTTTGTTTGTTGCTCTTGAACTGTTGATGGTTAATTTTTTAGTTAATTTTTTAATAGACTCTAATTGACAAATTTAAATTCAACTTCTGAAATTGAATTAACAGTATAGTACGGTTCTGTGGTTTTCTTGTTGATGGTGTCTATAGCACCATGCATGTATTGAATTCATGCCAAACCTAAATGCACCATGCATGTATTGAATTCATGCCAAACCTAAATGATAATGTAATGCAAATAAAATTATAATGCTTTGGTCCCTCTTAATAATTCCTTAAAATTATATGATAATGTAAAGCAAATAAAATTATAATGCTTCGGTCCCTCTTAATAATTCCATGGCAAATAATAACTCAGACTTGTTTTTGAATACAAAATCCTTGATATTCAATTTGAAATATTTTAACCTATATATTAAATCCAAAATTATAAGAATATCATATTAAATCCAAAATATTTCTTTTTTAAAAGTTGATTTTAAATTAGCTAATGTAAATTTAAGAACAAAAGGATAAAAAGGCAAGGTATTCCTCTACGATTAAATAGAAAAATAAAATTAAAAAGTCCTTTTGTAAACCTTTTTAGAAAAGATCTCTCACAAGCCACAGTGGGATATCGCTTGGTAGGGACTACAAACAAGTTACCTTTATCATTACTATCCCTGTTCAACATCTCAATGCAATGAAACTAAAATGACACGTATTGGGAGCATTCCCATTAACTTTGAAAGTCATTATGATTACAAACACAGTTTTATGATTTATCTCCAATTGTGTTTAGAAGAGGAAAACACAAGTAAAACTACACATGTATGGATACATTAAGAAAATAAACAGAATGTATAATTGTAATTATCAGTAAATGGCGTACATAAGCCTTATCCTTCTATACATAGCACACTATTACGGTAATGATATAATTGCATTCAAAATTGCAAGCTTCATAGAAGACATTGAAGGCTTGCTCAATGCAAATTATATACTCTCCACAGGATAAGAATCCTGTCTGAAGAATTACTGGTAAATGAATCCAATTGGAACTGCTCTGCAATTCCCCTTCTTTATATGGCCGAGATAATAAATTATCACCAAAAACCATGGCAGCTGAGGTCATGAAAGTTATAGATAGTCAACTAAGGAATCACCAATCCTTAGCATTGTTAGTCTGTCTGATTTGCCCAGGAAAAAATAACCAGACAGATTTGAAACAAACCATTACACTTGCAGGAAGAAAATAAGAGAGAAGCTAATACAGAGGGGATCTCTGAGGGGTGCTTTTTCTCCTACTGAAAGATACGGCCACCTCAGGTATTGGTGTAGAGGTTTGACCAGTTTTCCCATTTCTCTTCATCTTCACAAAATCTGTTGTGGCTGTGGAAGCCAAATTCTTACAACCCACTGTTCCACTGGCACTAGATCCGGAGGATAATGGGTCGTCAAGAATAGAATTGGGTGTCATCTGCCCCTCATCATAATCGCCATTGTCAGTTCTCAGGCCCTCAAACTGTGTGAATACAAAATCGGACAGGGGCAAAGTTTCACATTTATGTAAGTACCGAGATAAGTCTTTCCCCTGTTTCACAATGTGTTCCACCTGCAATTTTCATTGTCATGCTTCTATCAGTACAAGAAGAAACTAAATTTATAGCAATACCACTTTGCAGGTGTTAAGCAACAACGAGGGAAAGATAAATTAGTTGCAGCACAGATGGCAGAATCTCAACTCTATACCAGTAACATGTTCATTAAGGATTAGATAATTGACCAACCTTGCAACCTAAGGAGCAGTAGAAGTATGGTTCCTGCAAGATTCTTTCACAAGTTCCACACATATTTCCAGACCCTTTGAAAGGCCTAGACTGAGGCCTCTGGTTTAGAAAAACCACTTTTGCACTGTTGATGGTATATGACTGGAATGGCACAGCAAAACACACAAGAGATTAAATTCATGCTACTAATAACCGGAGTAGCCATTGGGGTGAATCTTTGCTCAAAAACAAATATAGCTTTAAGTATATGGTTACTGACAAGAATTAAGAGTTGTGGTAAAAGGTTAAACTAACCTGAACATATGAGCAATCAATCAATTTTGCTAAATCATCAAGCCTGATAACATCATGATAAACATACCTCCGAACCTAAATACAAAATTTCAACAACGAACACAGAAATTGGTAAGTCAGTAAGATATCAGAACTCCATAAGGAGGTTTTAATGTTAACTAAAACAGAAAAAAATCCCTTTTAAATACAGGAGGAAATAATTATTAAAAACAAAGCACAACGGACCAATTTCTGACATTGTGTCCTAGGAATGCTATCTCTATAAAATTATGTGCAGAAAACAGCTCAAAATTATCACAGACCACAGCTTAAACACATAAGTTTCGAATACTGCTAAGACTTAAACTGAGAACAAAATTTAGTAGGCATAGTCTAAGAACTCTGCATTCAAAGTTCATAGTTTCCTTCATCAAAGGAGGAAATTTGGCAGCTTGAGCGTCAGGACCTTTTAAAGTCTACAGTGATTACATTGATTATCAATCTGTCAATTTGTAAGCTGGCCATTCAAATCCAGAGCCTGGAACACCTACAAGGTGTAGAAAGGCAATGGTTGTGTTTCAGACCAAGCAAGACGCCAATTTGGCCTATGAGGCCCAGCTGTGGAGGCGGGCTGGAAATTTCTTTTTGTTCAAATTTTGTACCCCTGGTTTTGACTGCATGACTAAACCGAACCTTACAAATCTACCTGCTAAACCTACCTGAAAAGGACATTCTTACTCTTGCCCTTCACCTTTTAGACAAAAGAGTCCAAGTCTCTGTGACCACAGCCAAGCCAGATACCAATTCCGCATCTGTGAACCCTTGTGAAAGCCCACCAAAGAATTTCATTCCATTTACATTAAATGTTCAATCTGGTATTATATCCGTTTGGTTTTGAATGGAATTCATAACCCAACTCAACCTTGCCAATCCATCAAAGCTGGGTGTAAGCCTTCTCAGAAAAGAATTCTGATTTTTGCCTTTCGCTTCTTAGGCAAAGAAATCCGAAGCTCTTTTAGCAAAATAGTTAGTAAAAAGAAAATGCCCAATTCGGAAGAGTAAATTCGCTCACCAAATGGCCTAAAATTCAACATTTTAAAGGCAAATGTGCAGGAAAAGAACACTTCAAAGAGAAACTGCTTGGTCTTGGGAGTGCACAAGGATTTCAATCAAGAAGCATTGATTAAAACATCAAGTTAGAAGAAAATTGCAAAGTTTGAAATTGGGTATATCCGTTTACAAAGAAATTCCTCAATTTAAAGAAGACCCTTAAGAAACCACACACCAGAATTACACAATTAAAGAACACATTACCTGTAGTAACCGATGTGTAAGATGTGCCGGTAAACAATGAGGGCAGATGCTCTTGCAGCAATCCAAGCAATATATATTCTTCTCATTCTTTCTTGCAGTATCATGAGTCCCACATCCCACAAAGAACTTCTCAGTCAGCAATCCCTCCATCCATGCTGGCTTGTTCTTGGAGCCCAATAGTGCATAGCCCACCTGCACACTATCACCCATTATTCCAAAACACCAATTCCCAATACCAATCTCAATCCAATTCCCTCCAATCCCAAATGCCTGCCAATTGGATAACACCACTCTAATTTAACAGCCCACCTAAGCCCCTATTAAAAAAGAACCAATGTACCAAAACCCCAAAAGAAAAAAAAAAGAAAAAAGAAAAACAGAAATCCAATGGTGGACAGGAGAGGCCCCATCTGCAACAAACTGACAGACACACATTCAAAGAGTTGGGAGCCGTACCAATGTGGAACAAGTGAAATAGAGGAGAAAAAAACAATTACAGAAAAATTACACATAACTAAAAAATTCATAAAACAAAAACCCACATACACCCACCATGTTTCCAGTGCTGCTGCTACTGCTGCAAAATATCAGATACTCTGCCTGCCAACTTCTGCTACTTCTTTCTCTCTCTAATATATATTTCAATATATATACAAATCTAACTTATATTATATCACTCCACTCTCTAAGGCGGGAAAATTCCAGCGCCCATCAACCTTATTCTGCTACCATCTGTCCTCGTTCAAACATGCATTCAAATTATATTTCTTCGTCAACACAAGTTTATTAAACTCCAAAAACCCCCCTTCCCCCACCAAAAAAAAGGCAAAAAAGAAAGAAAAACCTGATTTATTTATTGTTGCCTTGATTTGGGTTCGTATTCTGTCTTACTGTGTGCATGGATTGATGCCTTCTGTCGTCTGCCTGGCACGTTTATCGAGAACGTTAATTTCCGTTGTAAGGCGCTAACTACATGTTTAGTTATTTGGTAGGACTGCTCTTTTTTTCTTTTTTGTTTTCGAGGGTTTTTAAGGAGCGTGGAGCGTAGGTACCGTTTGTGAAGGTATGCAACCGGTGATGAGCTGTCATGTACGGTCGGACAAGTTTGCCGGTGCGGTGATTGCGACGCACATGGGGTCCAGTTAGTTAAACTATATCTTCCCTCGGTCTTATCATCTTACACGCTGCCTCCACTTTCTAAACTAAGCCCCCGGTCGCACCCACCGGGAAAGGGGCTACGCTTGTCTTTTTCGAATGCCTCGGGCTTCGTTTTTTGAAAAAATAAAAAATAACGGAATCGGATTTCTTTGCAACATGTATGGGTGATGGGACATTCCAATGGGGGTTTTAAGTCAAAATGAAAAAGTGTCTGTCCTCTCTAGGTAGCAACGGCTAGTAATGCCTGGATACAATGTCTATGGGGTGGGGTGCTAACAAACATCACATAAATCATAGAAAACATAACATGATAATTCCACACTTTATGAAATGAAATTGTAAAGTTTTGGTAAATAATTGTGTATAGTGTTTTCAAAAAAAATTTCTATAAACAATCACACAAATCAATTCAAAAAACAGTTATACAAGTTGTTTATATATGATCTACAATTTCATCACACAAATCAATTTAGATTAGTAATTAGTTATAGGCTTTTATATGTGAACATTATAGTGCTCGGTATTGTCTCATGCCATAAAAAAATTCATGCCAGAAAATTTTCTAAACCCTCCAGTTGTTCCTATTGTTACTAGTACTTGCACTCATACGAGGTTTGAGGAATACGCCGATAGGAACAACCGAGGAGTTTAGGAAAAAATTTGGCATGAATTTTTTTACGGCGTGAGCCAATTTTTCGAGCACTATAATTCTCACATATAAAACCCTATGGGCTAATTATTAGTTAGGAAAGATAAATTGGATAGTTAAATGTTATTTTAGGAAAGTAAATATAGGAGGTTAAGGTATTTTGTTTTAGAAATAATGGCAAAGAATAAAATTTGATGTGGCATTAAAATTTGCTTCTTTGGGGGATTGAAAATGGATCATTTTTATTTGGAAAATGTTCCAAATGTCTTGGTACTATCCTAATCTTGAATTTCTAGTGCTCAGTATTGTCTCACGCCATAAAAAAATTCACACCAGAAAATTTTCTAAACTCTCCTGTTATTTCTATTGTTACTAGTACTTGCACTCATATGAGGTTCAAGGAATACGCCGATAGGAACAGCCGAGGAGTTTAGGAAAAAATTTGGCATGAATTTTTTTTACGGCGTGAGCCAATTTTTCGAGCACTATAATGCTCACATATAAAACCCTATGGGCTAATTATTAGTTAGGAAAGATAAATTGGATAGTTAAATGTTATTTTAGGAAAGTAAATATAGGAGGTTAAGGTATTTTGTTTTAAAAATAATGGCAAAGAGTAAAATTTGATGTGGCACTAAAATTTGCTTCTTTGGGGATTGAAAATGGATCCTTTTTATTTGGAAAATGTTCCAAATGTCTTGGTACTATCCTAATCTTGGATTTCTACATAGGTCAATCTTGTGGTTCTTGGTGACTTCCATGCAATGCAAATGTGGCATGCATTAATTGAATAGTTAAATGTTTATGGGGTGGGGTGCTCACAAATAAAATTGTAAGGGAAAATAAACATCACAAAAATCATGGAACACATGATATTTCTACACTTTATGAAATGAAATTGTAAAGTTTTGGTAAATAATTGTGTATAACTATTTTCAAAAAAAGTTATACAAGTTGTTTATATAAGCTTTACAATTTCATCACACCAATCAATTTAGATTAGTAATTACTAGCACTTGTACTCATAGGAGGTTCAAGGAATACACAGATAGGAACAATCGATGAGTTTAGAAAATTTTCTGGTGTGAATTTTTTTTACGGCGTGAGACAATTTTCTGAGCACTATAATGCTCACATATAAAAGCCTATCGGCTAATTAGTTATGAAAGATAATTTGGATAGTTAAATGTTATTTTCGGAAAGTAAATATAGGAGGTTAAGGTATTTTGTTTTAGAAATACTGGCAAAGAATAAAATTTGATGTGGTACTAAATTTTGCTTCTTTCGGGATTGAAAATGGATCCTTTTTATATGGAAAATGTCTTGGTACTTTCGTAATCTTGGATTTCTACATAGGTCAATCTTGTGGTTCTTGGTCACTTCCATGCAATGCAAATGTGGCATGTAAATCACACATATAGCTAGGAAGGATTAACTGGATAGTTAAATTTTATTTTAAGAAAGTAAATATGAGAGGTTAATGTATTTCGCTCTAGAAATAATGGTAAAGAATAACATTTGCTTCTTTCAGGATTGAAAATGGATCCTTTTTAGGAAAGTAAATATAGGAGGTTAAGGTATTTTGTTTTAGAAATAATGGCAAAGAATAAAATTTGATGTGACACTAAAATTTGCTTCTTTCATAATTGAAAAAGGATCCTTTTTATTTGGAAAGTGTCTTGGTACTGTCGTAATCGTGGATTTCTACATAGGTCAATCTTGTGGTTCTTGGTCACTTCCATGCAATGAGAATGTGGCATGTAAATCACACATATAGCTAGGAAGGATTAATTGGATAGTTAAATGTTATTTTAAGAAAGTAAATATGAGAGGTTAAGGTATTTCATTCTAGAAATAATGGTAAAGATAAAAATTTGCTTATTTGAGTATTGAAAATGGATCCTCTTTATTTGGAAAATGTCTTGGTACTATCGTAATATTGGATTTCTGCATAGGTCGATCTTGTGGTTCTTGGTCACTTCCATGCAATGCGAATGTAGCATGTAAATCACATTGTTATGGAGTAAAATGTGTCCACATGTCTTTTTACCTCCTTGTTTAGCTCCTAGGTCCTATTTATTGCATTATACATTCTAAATGTTCATCCCGATACAAAATTGCCTGACACCAATGTAAATTGGGAGTAAGAGGCCCATGTTTTACCTTATCCTAAACCTAAAAGGGGATCAAAGACTTGGGTGCCACCACCCAAGTCTTCCCTGATTGGTCAAGGTAGAATCAAAGTTATGTCAGCAAGGGACCTTTAAAAAGGTTTCTCTTTGTCAGCTCTTTTAGTTTAATTTCACGAATGTTAGCGGGAAAGCATATATAAGTGTGTTTTTGAATTCATTATGAACCTAGATAGAGATAGCCAACTTGAAGCATTGGAATAAAGAGCATTCATTGTGATTCTAGAGTAGATTTGTGTTGTTTTGATATTAATAAGTTGCAAACCTGGGTGCAAATCCTGATAACAAAAGCCAAAAAGGTAGCAAAACAAGCCCAAAGCCTCAAACAGCCAAAACACAGCCGACTAACAGTAGATCATAATAAAACCAGAGACCGAGTTTTTAAACATAAACTAAAGAAAAAACTAACTAAGCAATTCTTTCCATTCATCAGTTATCAGATTAAGCCTTTTCTCCTTATCCTCAAGCAGAGAATCCACATCATAGTTCCGGTCCTCCTGCAGAATAGAGAAGGCAGCAGCAACCCTGTGAGAGGATTTCATAACCATTTTGATCAGTGCCTTAACGTTTCCCTCTATGGCTGAGAGACGGGTCTTGATCTCCACGAGCTCCTTCTCAAGTTTCCTGTTATCCACCTCCATTCTAGCGCTCATCACTTCCTTATCCGGAGTCTCTTGAATTTTAGTATCCTCAGGGTCCGTATCATAAAATGAGTTGTTCATAGACTTGAAATGGCTAGCGCCCTCTTGCTCTTGCATAGGGGTGGTTTTCACTTCCTTTATTTCAATATCGTGTTCAATGTCCTCCTGATCCGAGGCAGAGGAGTAATCGACTATCTTCAACACTTGGGGCATTTCCCCAGCCAACCTAGAAGATCTCCTAATACTTGGACTTCTCACAGAATTGTATTTTCCCACCGCCCTCTCTTTAACAAACACCACATCCTCCTTCATCTATTTCTCCTGCTTATCCATCTTTTCCTAAGTCTACTGTTCATCATTCCTCTGCCCCTCACCACTTCTTCTGCAACTTTTCTTACCACTTTTGCCAGAAGCAGGTTTCACTCTACATTTTTTACTACTCTGTTTAGACAGGTTATTCTTGAGGTCCCAGAAGCAGATTTGTGTTGTTATTATGTGTGTTGTTGCAAGTTTGAAGTTATCATCTATCTCTCCTTATGAGTTGAAGGATCTTCATCCTCTTAAGGGTTTCATCACATAGGTGATATCATTGTTGTTTATCATCATTTGATTCATCATATTGTTATTGTGTTTAGCCTCTACCCTGCAAGGGCACAGTCTCTTTATCTATCAACGATGTTGGGAAGCTTGAATGCTATCCTGGGATTTGATTGAGGCAAGTCCCTAAACACCATAACCCCCAAACCCCTTCTCTTCTTCTTGTGTGCAGGTTAGAGGAGTGAAGATCCAGGAAATATGAAGATATAGGAAGACTGAGCAAGGATCAGGGTTTCGAGATCCGACAACAGTTATGAGATATTCCTCTATGCAAGACTTGGGTAGTGGCATCCCAATCTTTTTGCCCCTGCTAACTTCAGATCTAGCATCAAGGCAACCTCTGCAATATTTCTCCAATTTATAGTTTCTGCAGATTCTATCATTCAAGACTTGGGTGATCCTGAAATAGTCCTCTAACACCTCTGCTTCTGTGACATAGGTTCTATCATCTCCCTGATCATCCTTGTACAATTGGTTTTTGGATATCTTCTATACACCTTTTGTTATAATCAAAATAATCATAGAACTAGGGTTTAGTGCATTATTGACCTAGGGTTTGATAAAAGAACTTGATTAAATCTGATCTTTCTGTAGCAAACAAGAGAACAAGATCTATAGCTGAGTCCACTTTCATTTGGTAGTGATTTGGCTTGGTCTTGTCCTTGATTGTTATTGTGAAAGAGGGTTTGATCTAGTGTGAATGCTAGTTATTATCATTCTTCTTTTTCACACCTAACATTTTGGTGAACCTGTAGCTTCAAGCATTTGCATCTTACTGACTGATAAAATCAAATCTTGCATTGATTCATTGCATACCTTTCATTATTCCTTTGAAAATCTTGCATAATTTGGAAAAACGTGCATATTTAGGCATTCAAAAAGATAGCATTTTGGTAAAATTTTGCATTAGGGTTTCAAAAATTATATTGCATGATCCTATTGGTTGCAATAAATATTCATCAAATCTGATTTGGCATAGTAACCTTACAATTACACATTGTGTATTTCAACATAAGAAGATAACATCTCTTTCACATTTTTCAATAAATCTTAAAGAGGTCTATATTTACCATTGTGTACAACACTTTAACATTGGGATCACTTGGTTTCTAGTGACACTTGTGTGTTTTTGATCTTTGCAAAAAGCTTCAAGAACCTAGTTTCCTCAAACTAGTGCCTTGTTGTACAAAGGTCCCACATACATGGCATCCAATCAAAACAAGGGTGGTGTGGCTCCTCCCCGATCTAACAAGAAAAGGAAGGATCTTGAACCCGTCATATCCTTCATAGCTCATGAGGTCACTATTAGAAACATTGATCATCCTCTTTACATCACAACAAGAATAAATGGAAATCCTACAATAGAAGTTCTTATAGATCCCAATTGCATAACAAATGCTATCATAGAAGAATTTTTATACATGCATGATTTAGCACAAGATACTTATAATCCAATAGACATAATGATAAAGGCATATAATGGTTACTTTCTTCTAGTAATTGGAAAGATAACACTTTGCGTTAAGGTGGTGGAAAAAGCCCTAGAACAACCATTCATCATCATTCCCACCTCAGATCTCTTTCATGTGAAATTAGGACATCCTTGGCTAAAATCCATGAAAGCAGTTCCCTCTACCATTCATAAATGCTTAAAGCCCCTCATAAAGGACAAGTGCATGTTATTCATTGATGGGTTGAAATATTGACCTCTTTTTATGTTGTTTTTATATGCTTTTAGAACATTTCCATATGATCTTCCAAATAATTTTTAGACATCACCATCATGATATATTATCTTTTTATATACTTTGCAAGACCTTGATTCCATGATTATTAATATGGAATATGGTGATGGTATTATCAATTGAATGATTTAAACATGAATATGCATGCAATATAGATGAAATTCTATGGTTTAATTATGGAGGTTATTTGCATGCATGTGTTTTGTGAATTAACCCTTGTACAGTAGCAAGCACATGTCATCAAGGAAAGAAGGATTTGCAGCGAGTTGCAGAACAAGAGAATTAAAGGAAGTCGAAGTCAAAACGCCAAAAGTGCAGGCAGCTAGAGGATGAATGTGAACCATCATGGGAAGGAATAAATGTAGAAGAAGTAGACTTGTTTCAAACACAGCTTGTGTGTGTTCTTCATACGAGCCGTTGCATAAGAATTCTTATTTGAATAGGATTCTCCTTCCTTTGTTCAGTTAGAATTAATAAATCAATCTTAAACATGTATCCTAATATCTAGGAATGGATTAATGATTGAAGTTAGTTGGTAGTTGCATAAGACTCTCTTGTTTTTGTATAAGTTAGAAGGGATGAGCTCGGTGTCTAGTTAGTTACTTTTGTTATCCAGTTACTCATTTGTTGTTCTACTTTCAATATTAGAAGCTCCAGACATGTTTGATTAAAGAATGTCATTATTGAATACAATCTGAAAGAGATTTTGTTTATGATATGAAATGAATGGGACTATGTGTTATGAGGATGTGTGAGTATCTGAATTAGATTTGATTTCCAGCTAAGTGAGTCAGTCCCCTGAGTTGGCCACTCAAGGTACTGATCTTCACTTCATTTACTTCCTTATTCCTTTATGCATTTTTATTAAATCTATTTTCCATTAGTTTATAAATACATTACGAGTCAATTAGAATATTTTGATTGTTAAATTATAGTGGTATGGTTCATGAACAAATGCATGCTTTGTCTACTTTAAGTCCTCCGGAGGTTAGCATTAGTTCTCTCATCATTTGAAGGTTTTGGATTAGTTCTGTAATTTCCTATTGTTAGCAGTTATCTACAGCTTATACTGAAGGTACCCATAGCCACTAGATTTTGTAACTATTTTTACTATTCTTGCATTTATGTGAATTCCAATAAGTAGAATAATTTGAGTAGGTTTGAATAAGATAATTTAGAAGAATATGAGCCCTGAAGGCACATATAGTGCAGTGCCATCATAAGCTTATGCTCCTTGGTTGATAATTTAATATGGGAGTGCAATGTCAAGTGGACTGTTCAGATAGGTTTACCCTGAATTATGTTAAGTCTACAACGCATTAGTTTTCCTCTACATTATTGGCGCCATTGCCGGGGATGGTGCTACCTTCATAGGCTCATTTTACATGCTTTCATAGCTTAAATTTTGATTTCTGCATTAGGGTTAATAGATTCACTTTTCAGGAAACACCAGAAATTATATTAACATTATGCAGGACTGCTGGAATATAAAGCTAAATTCACTATATGCAGAGGCAGAGAGACAACTGAGGCAGATTCCTCCCTTCAAATTATCAGGATAGAGAAGATACAACTGACTTTATCAACTATACAGTAGAAATTGCTGAAGGAGGACTTGTTCTTACATCTTTATCAACACCTTCTACATCTAGATCAGCTTCTTCCACAACTACAAAAGGCACCTTCAGAACCATGGCAGATGTTGCAGTGGAGGATCCACCAGAGCAAGCAACGTTCAAGTTTCCTAGTACCGATCAAGAGAGGGCTACAGTGCTGAAAAATATTCCACTGTCAGCATTACCAGTCTTCTATGGCCTGGTGACAGAGGACCCAGATACATTTTTGTTTGAGTTTGATATCTTATGTAGGAGCTATGACTACACTTCAGATGCTCATAGGCTGAAACTCTTTCCTGCCACCCTCAAGGATGCAACCTTGAGATGGTTTATGGGGCTGGGAAAAGATGTCATTCCTGAATGAGATACAATGAAGGAGAAATTCTTGGAGAAGTACCAAGATTACTGTCGAGGACATGACAGAAGGAGAGATGACATCTTTAGGACGTCACAAAAGGAGGAGCCACTAGAAGATTATGTTGAAAGATTCCAGTTTGCTTTGAAGAAGAACCCCCAAAATAGATTGTCTGAAGAATCATTAAAACTAGTCTTCTTGATAGGAGTTAAGGATGATTGCATGGATGCTTTGAATCTCATTGGGTAAGGTGATGTTTCTTAGCTACCTTTTGAGTCAATTTGTAAAGTTTGCCAAAATTATTCAAGAACTTTCACCAGACAACCAAGGGGATAAAGGACATCAATTGCAAACAAAGAAACCAATGGAGTTTCAAGAGTGGAAATCAGTAACTTGTTGTCCAACATGAAGGAGGATATAATTAGCCATATGGCTACATAGCTGGACACTCTTCACATCAAGAAGAAACAAGAAGAAGTAGATGCAATGCTTACTGAGTACTGTCCCAGTTGTAGGCAAAGGAAGGCCAATTGTAAATGCAAAAGGGTGGCAAGCATCAAGCAAAAGAAGGTTGAAAGGACAGAATATCAGTCATTTGAAGGAGAGGATGGACAATTGTTCTACATAGCTCAAAGGAGACCTTGGTAGCAAAGACAAGGTATGCCCTCTGATCCACTAAGTTTCAATTCACTCTTTCCTGTTGTAAACCAAAATTTCTCTGCTTGGAACACTCAGCCATGGCCTAGTAATCAAAATATCTGGCAAAACCCACAATGGCCTACTCCACAACCCGGTTGGAACCAATAGCAGCCAAACCCATGGCCCCAACAAAGTTTTCAAGGTTTAAACTATAATCCCCAGTGGCCTACACAACAACCTCAATGGCAACCCCAATGGAACAAAAACCTACAATGGCAGTAAAATGCAAATTACTAGCAACCTATGCTCCCATCTCATCCACAACAACCAGCTATAATGCCTCCATCTGCTCCTCAAAATCAACCTCCTAGACCTACCCAACTCCCTGCCCAACCTGCACCTAATCCTAACAATAAGCATGTTCAACAGGCTTATACTAATGAGGTGATGCAATACCCCACCTATGGGGTAGAAGTGAGTAATGTTCATCTCAGATCAGGGAAGCAACTTGCGGGCCCTTCATCTCCCCAAATTACAGAACTTGAAGATGAAGAACCCACAGAGGAATCCTCAGAAAAGCCACCTTTGGAACCTGAATCAAATCAGGGCCCCCAAATCATTTCACATCCTAAGCCTCCTTTCCCTAAACATTTGGCTATCCAGAAGCAACCAACACAGTCTGAAACTGACCTCATAGGCTAGTTACAAGATATAAGCATAAAGATTCCCTTAATCCAAGCCATCAAAGATATTCCTATCTATACTAAGACTATCAGAGATCTCTACATAAAGAAACCAGGAAGGAAGAAAACAGACCCAAAGACAATCCACATTTTGGGTAACCTTGCTGACATAATGTTGGGAAATATAACTGTTCCCAAATACACATATCTAAGTAGTCCAGTAGTGGATGTCAAAATCAATGGGACTCTAATTAAGAATACTCTGATAGATTTGGGTGTTGCAATTAATGTAATGACTAAGGAGACAATGCAGACAATCTAGTTGAACAACCTTAGGCCTGCTCAGACAGTTTTGCAATTAGTTGATAGGTCTACAGTTAAACTTGAAGGAGTCATTGAGGATTTGGTAATTGCATTAGATTCTTAGGAATCCCTATTGATTTCATAGTCTTATAGCCCAAGGTTAATCTTGTTGGTTGTCCTCTTATACTAGGCAGACCATGGCTTACCACAGTAGATGCATTTATAGGTTACAAGTCAGGTAACATGATCATATCCAATGGGATTGTGACCAAGAAATTGGTTTTATATCCACCAGCCCAACCATACCATGAAATTGAGCAGACCATCTGGCCTACCCTGGATGATGAGGACAGTTATTCACTACAAACCTTGATGACTATTGAACACAGCCCCTTACTGGATATTCAGGATGAAGATGAGTTGATAGTTCACATTATACAAAATGACTGTGGGAGGCACCCATGGCAACAAGATTGCTTATCCTTCTTGCAAGATCTCTTAAGAAGCATAATACCCACCAGTTCCTTACAGGAGGTATCCCAAATATTTCATACTTTGTTGCCCCAGCAATGCTTGCCAGTAATCCCTAGCCTTGATTTGTCCTCTGTACAAGAATTGTCCAAGAAATTAGAAATCAAGCTAGGAAAGATGTTGACTATTAATAATGCATTGACTGATGAGCAACAACAATCCTTGCATACAGTATTACAGACCCACTCAGCAACGTTTGCATGGGATTATAGTGACATGAAAGGCATTAATCATGCCTTATGTATGCACAAAATTTACATTGATGATGGCTATAGACCTATAAGATAGCAACAGCGACACATGAATCCTACTCTCAGAGAGATAGTGAAATATGAACTTCAAAAGCTTTTAGATGCAGGATTTATATACCTCATTTTAGACAGTGAATGGGTTTCACCATTGGTCATAGTTCTCAAGAAAGGTGGCAAATGGAGAGTTTGTGTTGATTACAGGGAACTAAATGCTGCCACTAGGAAGGATCACTTCTCATTGCCCTTCATTGATCAAGTTCTTGACTCTTTGGCAGTGAAGAAATAATTTTCATTTCTTGATGGTTTTAGTGGCTATAACCAAATCAAGATTGCACCAGAGGATCAAGATAAGACAACATTTACCTTCCCTTGGGGGACCTATGCATATTTTGTCTTTCCTTTTGGTCTGTGTAATGCTCCAACCACATTTCAAAGAGCAGTCCTCAGTATTTTCTCTGATTTTGCCCATGATAGCATAGAAATTTACATGGATGACTTCACCATATATGGTGAAACATATGATGAAGCTTTACACAACTTAGAGAAAGTTTTAAAGAGATGCACAGAGCACAATCTATATTTGAGCAATGAAAAATGTTTTAAGATGGTGACACAGGGAATAGTCTTGGGATATTTTATCTCAAGTGCAGGAATACAAGTTGACCCAAAGAAGATTGAAATCATATCTACCCTACCTATTCCACAGATATAGAAGGATGTAAGGAGCTTCCTTGGACATGTAGGTTATTACAGGCGGTTTATTCAAGATTTCAACAAAATTGTTGCTCCTCTGTTGACAAAAGACATTGAATTTGAATGGACCCCAGATTGTTAGAATTCATTTGAGAAGCTAAAAGCATCCTTGACACAAGCTCTAGTTCTCAAAGGTCTAAATTGGACACTACCTTTTCATATCCACACAGATGCATCAGACTTTGTCATTGGAGCAGTCTTAGGCCAACAAGAAGAAAATAAATAATATGCAATATACTATGTAAGCAAAAGCCTACAGTTAGTTCACAAATGTTTCCCTTATTCTTGGATTTCTAGATTCCTATTCTACACTGGCCCAGATAACATTATGAGAAGATGTATCAGAGAGGATGAGGTGTTTGATATATTGAAGGCATGTCATGATGAACCATGTGGTGGACATTTTGTAGCCAAAAAGACAGTCTTCAAAATCTTGACAACAGGATATTACTGGCCAACACTTCCTAAAGATTATGTCAAGTATACTAGAAGTTGTGATCGGTGTCAAAGGATGGGGAGACCTACAAGAAGTGATGAAATGCCTTTGCAACCACAAATAGCATTAGCTCCTTTTGATAAGTGGGGGTTGGATTTTGTTGGTCCTATCTCTCCTACTTCAAACAACAAGGAATATATACTGGTATGCATTGATTACTTAAGCAAATAGGTGGAAGTCAAAGCTCTACAGTTTGCCAGAGATGACAATGTGGCAAAATTTTTGTATGAGGAAATCTTAACTAGATATGGTGTACCTAGGGAGATAGTGACTGATCAAGGACCACAATTTACATCAGACTTAATCACAAGACTGGTGGAGGAATATCAGATTCGACATAAGAAGTCCACTCCATACCATCCTTAAGCTAATGGTTAGGTTGAGGTCACAAACAAGGAGATTGAGAAATATTGACAAAAATAGTATAGCTTCACAGAAGAGATTGGGTTTCTAGGTTACTAGAAGTTGTTTGGGCATACAGAACTACATGGAAGACAACTACAGGATTGACTCCTTATGAGTTGGTTTATGGCAAGATAACAATACTTCCTATAGAATTTGAATACAAAACTCTGAGGATAATAGTAGAATTAGGGATGGATTTGTTAGATTCAAGACATACAACTGAGGGGGGGTGAATCAATTGTCCAAAACTTTCTTCCAATTAATTACTTAAATCCTCTTTGTAATTCAGCAGCATAATAATAAATCAATCATGGAAACATAATACAACAATTCAAGATCAGAAACACATTAACACATATGACACCAAGATTTTAACATGGAAAACCCAGTTAAGCGAAAAACCACGGGGTGACTAACCCAAGATTGTATTCTTTGTTAAAAGAATAAGAAGAACAAAATGACACATGCTAATTAGGGCTCATTGCCTGAGCACACTGCTCACAAGAGGCCCACTGCCTACAAGAGACACACTGTCTACAGAATAATAAATATTACATACTTGAACTGAAGAATAGCATCTTCACCATGCTTGAGTCAATTCCATTTAAGCCCAATACTTCTGCTCTACCTTTCGCTTTGCTCCTCTCTACCACACACTCATCTCCACAAGATACCTTTGAAATGACTTCACAACTTCTTATTTATACAAGACATCAACTTCAAGATAATCATCCAAATCAGCACACTTTACAGAGCAAATATAACTTGACTAATTACAAAAGACTTCATGCGGATCAACACACTATCGGCTACACAGATCTAAGACTTCAATCTTCTTTTAGGAATACACCATGCTTCACAGAACATCTTCAAGATCATCCGTAGGATGAGTAGCTCATCCAGTTGGCCAGACTTAGGAAGAACATCATCATTCAAAAGTAATTCTTCAATTACGAGCTCAATATTTAATGCAGACCACCAACACGAACTAGACACAATCCAAAGACCTCCACAAGCTTTCTTGAATCACCAAGAACATCCACACTACTTCTGCTTACTGAAATCTTTCTCTCCTTCATTCAGAACCTCAAGAACACAGTCAGTCATCACTGTCATATTGGAATAGATGCTTGCGGACCTCCAGACCATGAACCAATTGAGTTGTCAATTTACATTGACTTCCTAAACACTCCACCAAATCCGCAGAACAAGATATTACATTTCTGGATCTCACCAGACCTATCTGTGTCACTCTGTCACCTCTGAACATTTGCCAGAACCAATTTTACTCAAGTGGCCATAACTTCTTCAGATCTTCATGTGGACCTCTCAAATCTTTACTAGATCAATTTAAGATACATATCTACAAACCCTTTGATGCGTATCCTCTGATCTTCATCTTACCTGAGATCTTTACCTTACTGTCTTCACTGTTCTTCTCTATTCCTAATAGGACTAATTTTCTCAATATCCTCAGCATATAACTCATCCAATCCTTATCATCAATGCAACAAGAGTATGTTGACATCAATGACAACACTGGTTAGGCCCATACCTGCAACAATCTCCCCCTTTGTCATTGATGGCAACATATGATGTGAAAAATTGTTTTAACCATCAAGACAAGAACTTCTCCTCACTGACATAACTCCCCCTATCAATAGCAACCATTCACATGTCTTCTCTTCCTTTACTACTCCCCCTTTGATCAGCAACCACTTTTTATTTTTCACATGTCTTCTCTCCCCCTTTGACATCAATGGCAAAGGGCACATACTTGCATCACTTCAAAGGGCACATACTTGCATCACTTTAGAATCATACCAGCTGCTCCCCCTAAATAGCAACTTCCCATCATCAATTCGGACCACAAGATATGACTATGAGATCCACTAGACTGATGCACATCAGTGCACCTTAACTTAGAATCGGAGGGGTAATAACTCCTAACATCTCCCTGAGATACTCAAAAGAGTCCTTAGGTAGAGGTTTAGTAAAAATATCTACAATCTGATCCTTGGAAGGCACAAAATCCAATCTGACTTCATTCTTGTTCACTTGCTCTCTCAAAAAGTGAAACTTGATGGATATATGTTTTGTCTTTGAATGCAACACCGGATTTTTTGATATATTTATTGCACTTGAATTATCACAGAAGATTGTGATAGGTTCCTCATACTCTACTCTGATGTCTCTTAACATTTGCTTCATCCACAATACTTGAGTGCAACTACCTGCTGCTGCAATATATTCTGCTTCTGTAGTGGATAGATATATTGCCTCTTGTTTCTTGCTCAGCCAAGAAACCAATCTCTTCCCCAAAAAGAATGCTCCACCACTGGCACTCTTCTGGTCATCCACATCTCCTACCCAATCCGCATCTGTATAAGCATGAAGAGAGAAATTATGATATCTAGGATACCACAAACCATACTCAACTGTCCATTTTAGATATCTAAGAATCCTCTTGTTTGCCATGACATGAGATTCTCTGGGATCAACTTAGAATCTAGCAACAAGACCAACAACATTCATAATGTCAGGTCTAGTTTGAGTGAGATACAATAATCCTCCAATCATTGACCTATACTTTTTCTGATCAGTCTTAGGAGAGTCATCATCTTTGCTCAATTTACATCTGGTTGCCATGGGAGTACTCATTGGTTTTGAGTCTTCCATCCCAAATTTCTTCAACAATTCTTTCACATATTTGGTCTGTGAAATGAAGATTCCTTTCTTTGTTTGAATGATTTGTAGACCCAAGAAGAAATTCATTTGCCCAAACATGGACATCTCAAATTCACTTTTCATTTGATTTGCAAAAGTTTTGCACATACTATCTCTTCCTCCAAAAATGATATCATCAACAAACACTTCAACAATTAAGATATTTTCATGGTCAATTTTGAAGTACAAATTACTGTCAGCAGTACCTTTGTTGAAACCTATCTTTAAAATATGCTTATCCAATCTTTCATACTAGGCTCTTGGGGCTTGTTTGAGTCCATACAGTGCTTTCTTCAACTTGCAGACCATATCACCATGATCAGACATTTGAAATCCATCTGGTTGCTCAATGTATACTTCTTCTTCCAAGTCACCATTTAGGAAGGTAGACTTGACATCCATCTAATATACTTTGAAGTCCATGAAGGCAGGAAAGGCAAGAAATAATCTGACTGCTTCAATTCTTGCCACCGGAGCAAAAGTTTCTTCAAAATCAACTCCTTCTACTTGAGAGTAACCCTTACAGACCAACCTGGCTTTGTTTCTGACGACTTCACTATCTTCATTTAGTTTATTCTGGAAGACCCATTTAGTTCCAATCACATTCTTGTTTCTAGGTCTGGGAACAAGATCCCAAGTGTGATTGTTCTCAATTTGCATCAGCTCTTCCTCCATTGCTTTAGTCTAGCTTTCATCATTGCATGCTTCATTCACTGACTTTGGTTCAATCTTTGAAATCAGACAATACTCTTTTGAGTCTTGAGCAATCTTTCTTCTTGTTTGAACACCTTTGGTTTTATCACCTATGATCTGATCCTCAAAGTGATTCAGTCTTACATGCCTGGGAGTTTTGGGAATTTCTTGCTCTTCTATTTCTTGAACAGGTTCATTCAAACTTATCTCTTCTTCCTGATTCACCAGATCAGTCTGAATCTGAATTTTAGAAGGGGCTTGGAATTCTTGGACCAGAACATCATTCTGATCATCTTCATCATATTTATAAAACCTTGAGGGTTTTTCAATACCTTCATCAACCTTCACATTTGTATTTTCTATAATCTTTCTCAATCTCTTGTTATAACACCAGTATGCTTTGCTTTGAGTAGAATAACCCAAGAATATTCCTTCATCACTTCTAGCATCAAATTTGCCTAGATCTTCATCTCTTTTAATGTAACATTTTCTACCAAAGACTCTGAAATACTTCAGAGTGGGAGTGATGCCAAACCAAAGTCCATAAGGGGTCTTACTAGTATTGCTTCTGATTTGTACTCGATTAAGAGTATAGATTGCAATGCTTACAACTTCTCTCCAGTAGATCTGAGGAACATTTGCTTCCATCATCATGGTTCTAGATGCTTCCTGGATGGTCTAGTTCTTTCTCTCCACTACTCCATTCTGCTATGGAGTCCTTGGAGCAGACAACTATCTTTTTATCCCATGTTTCTCATAGATTTCTATAAACTCACCGGATGTGAATTCTCCACCTCTATTAGACCTCAGACATTTTATGTTCGATCCGGTTTCATTCTCTACCATGGCCTTGAAGATTTTGAATTTCTCAAGAGCTGCAGATTTCTCTTTCAGAAAAGTCACCCACATCATCCAGGAATGATCATCAATTAATAACATGAAGTATCTATCACCTTGCACACTCATGATTCTTGCCGAACCACATAGATCAATATGAACTAAGTCCAATAATCTGGTAGAAGACTGTTCCTTACTTTTGAATGTGACCCTGTTTTGCTTACCCAACTAACATTCTTTGTACAAACTATTAGTAGGTTTCACCAGCCTTGGAAGATCTCTTATAGCCTGAGTGTTGCTTATCTTGATGATATTATCAAAATTCACATGACACATTCTCCTATGCCACAACCAACTCTAACCAATTTGAACAAGTAAACAACTTTTACCAGTACCAACCAAGTGGAAGATATTAACTTTTGTTTGAATACCAGATTCAATCTCTATTCCGGAACTTTCAAAGATCTTACATTTTCCATTTTTGAATCAGAGATCATAGCCTTTGTCCACCAACTATCCAACACTGAGAAGATTGTGCTTCAGACCTTCAACATATAGTACATTACTGGTTTTGTTCTTTCCATCAAAAGAAATAGTTCCTCTGCCTCTAATCTTGCCAGCAGAATTATCACCAAATTTTACCACTCCTTCATATCTTTCCAAATCTATGAACTTATTTTTGTCACCTGTCATATGGTGAGAGCATCCACTGTCAATGACCTAGTCATCCTTTTCTTCAACTTGGGTAGCCAGATCTCTTTCTATTTTATAATTGGCAGATTCAGAGAGCATTGGATCTTCTTCCTTGATGGCAATAAACACTCAGTCACTTCCGGATTTGTTTCCTGTCTCTGATTCATCATCTATTACTCCTTCATCATCATCTTCATGAACATAGTAACATTTCTTTTGGAATCTTGATGTGTTTGGATTTGCTCTTGAAAATCTTTCCGGACATCTTGAGGCAAAATTACCAATCTTATTGCAGTTAAAACATTTGAAGGGCAATTTTCCTTCATACTTACCGGATCCTCTTGGCAGTCTTTTTGCAATAAGGGCTTCAAGTTGAGTAGCTTCTGCTTCATCTTCTTCTAGATCTTTTCTTGCTTTTTTATACCATGATAGTTTCTTTGAAGAGTTCTCTCCCGGATCAAACTTTTGTTTTCCTTTTACAGAGGCACTAGCTTTGAAAGCAGATTCAGTCTTAGGGGGTGCATCTCCAAACTCGGCCAATTCAAATGTAGCTAATTTACCAACCATTTGATCTCTTGTGATATTTGAAAAAGATCTAAATTCTTCTATAGCAGCAACCTTGTACTTGTAAGAGTTAGGACGAGATCTGAGAACTTTAGCAACAATCTCATCTTCATCCAAGATTCCACCAGCACATATAATGCCACAAACAAGCTCATTTACTCTTGGCATAAATGTAGTGATATTTTCATCTTCTCTCATCTTCAGGTTTTCAAATTTCCCTTTCAGACTCTATAGCTTGGCACATTTAACATACTTGTCTCCTTCATGCAGAAGTTCCAGTTTTTGCCAAATCTCATATGCAGTTTTTAGATCAATAACATTTGTCAGCTTTGAATCAGATAGGGTACTTAGAAGAGCTTCAGTGGAAGAGACAGAATCTGAGACAAAAGGAATTAGATGTCAGTGTATACACTGAAGAATTCCAAAAGCTATGCTTAAGGTCCAAAGTAATGGAGGATGAAAGCATAAAGGTAGCAAGGTACCTTAACGGTTTGAAGTGGAATATACAAGAAGAAATCAGTTTGTTGTGTCCTACAACAGTGTAAAAATGCTATCAGATGGCACTAAAAGTGGAGGAAAATAACAAGAGGAAACAAGACTCAAATAGTAGAGGAAGAGGAAGAGGCAGAGATAACAGAGGACACAGAGGAGGTTTTGGTGGAAGGAATACTGACAATAGATCCCAAGCAGAATCCAAACTCACAGAGCAGAGTGGGGAGTTGAGTGGTAGAGGAAACCACAGAGGGAGAGGATCTGACAGATGAAGGTCAGGAGGATCAGGCAGAGGATCCTATTTCACCAACATGAAGTGTTACAACTATGGCAATCTAGGTCATCCAGCATATAGGTGTCCAGAAAAGGCCACATCCTCTTCTCAAGGAGGTGATAAGAGAAATCACTATGTCCAAGATAATGCATCTAGCAGCCAGTCACCTGAGGTCAATCTGAACTCAGAAGATTCAAAAAACCTGATGATAAAGAGAACCTTGAAGAAGGAACTAGTAAAGCCTGAACCAAGCCAGTGGAGAGCACTATTCAGAATCAAGTGCAAGATTTTGAATAAGCTATGTAAAATTATCATAGACTCAGGATCTACTGATAATATTATTTCTGATGAGGCAGTTAGAAAACTGAATTTGAAAAGAATGACTCATGCAAACCCATATAGAGTCATATGGTTGAATAAGGGTCAACATGTGGTAGTGAATGAACAAAGTTGGGTAGAGTTTAGTATAGGTGGCTATAAGGATAAGGTATTATGTGATATACTACCCATGGATGCATGCCATCTCTTATTGGGCAGACCATGGCAGTATGACCGAAAGGCAGTACATGATGGTGAGAAGAATGCTTATTCTTTTCAGAAAGATGGTGTCACCTATAAGATTTAGTCATTGGAGGATGAAGATGCAGTTCAAACAAAGAGTCCTAACATCTTGGTTGTGAGTGGAAAAGAGTTTTTGAATACTCTTAACGAGGATGGTATTGGTTATGCCATCATAGTGAAACCAAAAGAAGGACAGCAAGATAAGAAGACAGAGATTCCCAAAGAAGTGCAGCCTATACTAGAGAAGTATAAAGGCATAATCAGTGATGGTACACCAGCCACATTGCCTCCACAGAGAGCAATAAGCCATCAGATAGACCTAATTCCAGGAGCATCTTTGCCAAACAAGGCACCTTACAAGATGACTCCAGATTAGCACAAAGAGATTTCTAGGCAAGTACAGGAGTTGCTAGATCAAGGATTGATCAGGAAGAGCATTAGTCCTTGTGCAGTGCCCACAGTGTTGGCACCCAAGAAAGGAGGATCATGGAGATTGTGCACAGATGCCAGAGCCATAAACAAGATAACTATAAGGTATAGATTCCCAATTCCCAGAATTGAAGATCTCATGGACTGTATTGGAAAAGCAAAGTATTTCACCAAGATAGACCTGAAGAGTGGTTACCACCAAATAAGAATCAAGGAAGGTGATGAGTGGAAGACAGCCTTCAAGACTATAGAAGGACTGTATGAATGGCTTGTTATGCCATTTAGTCTATCAAATGCACCCAACACCTTTATGAGACTCATGAATGAAGTCCTAAAGGATTACATTGGTAAATTTGTTGTTTTTCTAGATGATATTCTAATTTTTAGTCAGACCAAGGAAGAACATCTAGAACATGTAAATACTGTTTTGCAAAAATTACATGATGAACAACTAACCATCAATCTGGAGAAGTGTGAATTCATGAAGCAGGAATTGGTATACCTTGGTTTTGTGGTGTCCCAGGGGGAATTGAAGATGGACAAGTCCAAGGTAGAAGCCATATTGAGCTAGCCTACTCCCAGAGCAGCCACAGAGGTGAGAAGTTTTCATGGCTTAGCCCAGTTTTACAGAAAGTTCTTCAGAAATTTCAGTGGAATATGTGCACCCATGTTGGATACAATTAAGGGTGGAATGAAAGCAAAATTCAGATGGACACCAGCTGTAGACAGAAGTTTTGAAAGGTTGAAGAAAGAGGTAGCAACACAACCTGTTTTGTTGTTACCCAGTTTTGATAAGCTATTTACTATTGAACATGATGTAAGTAATATAGCTGTAGGAGCAGTGCTAAATCAGAAAAATAGACCTGTAGCCTTTTTCAGTGAGAGGCTGAATGAAGCAAAGAGTAAGTACTCTTCGTATGACTTAGAGTTGTATGCTCTAGTCTAAGCATTGAGGAAGTGGAGACATTATCTCCTACCTAAAGAATTTGTTGTCTACACATATAACCAAGCTCTGAGTTTTCTAAACTCACAGGATAAATTAAGCAGCAGGCATATCAAATGGATGGAGTACCTGCAGTCTTATACCTTTACAATTAAGCATAAGAAGGGGTAGCTGAACAAAGTTGCAGATGCTTTGAGCAGAAGATTGCTCACAGTGCAGGAAGTGCAATTGCAGAGCATTGGGATTGAAGATTTCAAGAATCTTTACCAAGATGATGAAGATTTTGCTGAGGCATACAAGGTATGTCAAGATTTTGAGAATCACTTTCACAGTAAGTTTGCAGATTTCACCTTACAGTAGGGATTGCTATTTAAAGGTGGACAATTATGTGTGCCAAGAGGATCTATGAGAGAAAATCTCATACAGGAGAAGCACAATGGTAGTCTGAGTGGCCATTTTGGTCTGAACAAGACACTGGAGCTAGTCCAAAGGTTCTATTATTGGCCAAGGATGCACAGAGACATCAGAAGGTATGTAGAGCAGTGTATCGTATGTCAGAAGGCCAAGGGAACCACTTCAAATGCAGGACTGTACCAACCCTTACCCATTCCTTCCAGGCCATGGGATTGTGTAAGTATGGATTTTGTAGTTGGTTTGCCTAAGACTAAGACTGGTTATGATAGTATATATGTAGTTGTGGACAGGTTTAGCAAGATGAGTCATTTCATTCCCTGTAAAGTGACTCATGATGCCAGTCATATAGCACACTTGTTTTTCAGAGAAGTGATCATAATTCATGGACTTCCAGCAAGTATTGTGTCTGACAGAGATGCTAAATTCATGGGGCATTTCTAGAAAACATTGTGGCAGAGATTGGGAACAAATTTGTCATTCAGTTCAGCATATCACCCACAGACAGATGGTCAGACAGAGGTGGTAAACAGGACATTGGGCAACCTGTTAAGATGTATAACCAAAGAATATGGACAGAGTTGGGATCTTGTCATTCATCAGGCAGAATTTGCCTATAATGACAGTGTGAATAGGACTACTGGTAAGAGTCCATTTGAAATAGTCTATGGAATGCATCCTAGAGGTGTATGTGAGCTTAGGAATATGGGGAACATGGAGAACAGAAGTGGACATGCAGAGGATTTTGCACAATCCATGAAAGAAGTGCATGAGCAGGTGAAGAAAAATTTGACAGAGAACACACAAAAGATCAAGGACAGAGTAGATGCCCACAAAAGGGATATTCAGTTTGAGGTTGGTGATCTAGTTATGGTGCATTTGAACAAAGCCAGAATGCAGAAAGGAATGCCAACCAAACTGCAGATGAGGAGAATTGGTCCTTGCAGAATCCTGAACAAGTATGGAAACAATGCCTACAGAATTGAATTGCCAGAAGATTTGGCAATCTCACCAGTGTTTAATGTCCAAGACCTGGTGCAATACAGGGGTCCTCAGTCAGCAGCAAATGGATCCATTTCAGAGAAGGAACAGACAGTCTGAGATGCGACTTTGCCACTAAAACCCAAACTACAGGGAGAGCGAATACTGGATTCCAGAGTATAGAAGCAAACTAGACATGGTGTCTACATGGAGCATTTGGTCAAGTGGAAGCAGTTGCCTAAAGCAGAAGCTACCTGGGTTGCAGAGTCAGAGTTCAAAAAGAGGGGCATTGAATTTGCCTCATTGTCACCAGAGGTGACCTAGCTTCTTTTCGCACAGGGGGAGTATGGTGCAGGAGCACCAAGGCTCAATGCAGCCTGTACATAGTCTTTTTGGTTTGTCTATTTTGAGTTTGTAGTTTGTGTTTTTGTCTTTGGAGTTTGTCGAGCATTTTGAAGGTGTTCGGCATTTTGTTCAACGGTTGAACCTTGCAGTTGAACCATTCTGTTGAACCTTGCAGTTGAACCATTCCGTTGAACCTTGCAGTTGAACCATTTGGTTGAACCCTGCGGTTGAACCTTGCCGTCGAACCTCTTCGTTGAACCTTGCGATTGAACCTCGCTGTTGAAGTTCAATGGTTCAACGGGTTCATTCATATTGTATGGTGGAGTTGAAATCACCGGTCATTTTTGTTGGAGGTTGAACCTCACTGTTGAACCTTGCGATTGAACCTCGCTGTTGAGGTTCAATGGTTCAGCGAAAGGAGTATGTATTGGGGTGATAAAAGGCATCGGCACACACTTCATTTCTTGTGCCGACGATGTATTATCACACCGACAGAGAGGAATGAAGGAAGCACATTGGCATAAGGTAAAGTATCAGAATGACCTGAAGAACGCCGGCCGATAGACTAAGTCTTACCGATGGCAAGAGTTGGTATTTAGCTGTCGGCATGAGCATCATCATCGGAAGAGTTGATAAAAGTTTCACCGAAAGCAAGTATCTCGCCGACGGTGAAGTTGGAGTTAAGCCTTTCGGCGAGAAATGGGAAATCGGGAGGAGATATTGAAGTTGGGCCGACGAATTAAGTCTGGCCAAAGGTGAATATGGTGTTAAACACATCAGTGAGAGATGTGTATCAGCCGAAGGAGTTTCTAGTTGACCAACGGTGGTAGATCTTGCCGATAGTAGTCTACAGGATACAAAGGTCATCGGGATGAGATGCTATATCGGCGGAAGAATATTGAAAGTGACTGATAGCATAAGGTCAAGCCGATAAGCAAGGGAAAGCATGTTTCGGTGAGACATCTAAATTATCTTGCCGATAGCACAGAGTTGAACCGACAGTTGGAATACCAACCGGTATGGAAATTGAACCGTCCTGTAACGGACATGGAATACATATAAATTGTAGCATTCTTTCTGTAAAGGGAGTTCAGCAGAAGAATCAAAGAAGGTTTTTGATGTGCGAAGCATTTTGGATGTAAACAGAGTTTTTGAATAACAATAAAATACAGTAGTTCGACCATTTGTATATTCTGTTCTGTTTTCAGTTTACCATTCTGAAGTAGATTAGTCATTTCTATTTTTGCAATTTTGTTCTCTTTTTGCAAACCATGACTTTGTCTTGATCATTCCTCAAGTCCCACTGTACAGTATGGAGGTCATCAAGCAGAGTCATGCTTTTTGTTTGTTTTTCTTTTGTGGGGTGGTCAGATTGTCTATTAGAGGTAATGCATGCTTGTTCTAGGTGAGCTCAGTAAGGAGTCCGGCTAGATAGACAAGTAGGAAAATAGACTTGCAGGGGTGGAGAATAGAAAGAAAGAAAGTGAGCACCAAGCAGTCCAGACCCTTGAACAGAGTGAGAAGGGTGGGCAACGGGCTCAAAAAGTTATGTGCCATTGAGGCAGCATCTTGGAAGCAGTGTGGACAAGGTATGTGTCCCACACCAAGCAGAGAAATAGAGTTTTCCATCTCTGCAAAGAGTTGAGGATTTTAGTTGACATTTTTGTGTAGAAAGATGTCTTTTAGCACTTTGAATTGGTAGGAAGGCTAGAGTTGTCAAACAGTCTTGTACACCTACAGGATGCAGAGCAGGCAGCCTAGGGTCCTCCCTATCATTTAGTCTGAAGATTATTTTCAGCATCTCTGATTTCATCTACGGTACTCTGACCATTATGTGGAGGAACATACTTCTTTGAAGCCATGATCCAATATTGCATTCCCATACATTGCAAGTGACATTCCATGCGACTTTTCCAAAGAGTAAAATTGGTTCCATCAAACCTCGAACTATCCTTCTTGTAGGATGACATCCTAGATCTCCTCAAGTGGTTAAGCTCTTTTTAGAGGAACTTAGCTCTGATAGGTCAATTGTTAGATTCAGGACAGACAACTGAGAGGGGGGATGAATCAGTTGTCCAAAAATTTCTTCCAATTAATTACTTAAATCCTCTTTGTAATTCAGTAGCATAATAATAAATCAATCATGGAAACATAATGCAACAATTCAAGAGTAGAAACACATTAACACATATGACACCAAGATTTTAACATGGAAAACCCGGTTAAGGGAAAAACCACAGGGTGACTAACCAAAGATTGTATTCTCTATTAAAAGAATAAGAAGAACAAAATGGCACATGCCAATTAGGGCTCACTGCCCGAGCACACTACTCACAAGAGGTCCACTGCCTACAGGAGACACACTGTCTATAGAATAATAAATGTTACATACTTGAACTGAATAATAGCATCTTCACCATGCTTGAGTCAGTTCCATTTAAGCCTAATACTTCTGCTCTACCTTTCACTTTGCTCCTCTCTACCACACACTCATCTTCACAAGATACCTTTGAAATGACTTCACAACTTCTTATTTATACAAGACATCGACTTAGGGATAATCATCCAAGTCGGCAGACTTTACAGAGAAAATATAACTTGACTAATTACAAAAGACTTCATGCAGATCAACACACTGTCGGCTACATAGATCTGGGACTTTAATCTTCTTTTAGGAACACACCATGCTTCACAAAACATCTTCAAGATCATTCGCAGGATGAGTAGCTCATCCGGTCAGCTAGACTTAGGAAGAACATCATCATTCGGAAGTAATTCTTCAATTACGAGCTCAATCTTCAATGCGGACCACCAACACGAACTGGACACAATCCAAAGACCTCCATAAGCTTGCCTAAATCACCAAGAACATCCACACTACTTCTTACTAAAATCTTTCTCTCCTTCATCCGGAACCTCACGAACACAGTCAGTCATCACTGTCATATTGGAATAGATGCTTGTGGACCGCCAGACCATGAACCAATTGACTTGTCAATTCACATTGACTTCCTAAACACTCCACCAAATCCACAGAATAAGATATTGCATTTCTGGATCTCACCAGATCTATCTGTGTCACTCTATCACCTCTGAACATTTGCCAAAACCAGTTTTACTCAAGTGGCCATAACTTCTTCAGATCTTCATGCGGACCTCTCAAATCTTTACTGGATCACTTTAAGATACATATCTACAAACCCTTTGATGCACATTCTCTGATCTTCATCTTAACTAGGATCTTTACCTTACTGTCTTCATTGTTCTTCTCTATTCTTGATAGGACTAATTTTCCCAATATCCTCAGCATATAACTGATCCAATCCTTATCATCAATGCAACAGGAGTATGTTGACATCAATGACAACACCGGTTAGGCCCATACTTGCAACAGGATTTGACAGAAGCTCAAAAGGACAAATTATAACGTTTGAATGCTCTTGATGAAATCAGATTAGAAGCCATCCACCACACAGAGGTTATATAGAAACAAAGAATTAAATGGAATGACAAGTATATAAAGACTAAAGAATTCACTGTTGGTGATTGGGCCCTTCTCTACGATTCCAGATACAAAGATTTCAAGGGCAAGATTCAAACTCGATGGCTGGGACCATATGAGATTCAACAGGTGTTCCCTAATGGTGCATTCCAACTACAAACCATTGATGAGGTCTGATTTTCATTGCTAGTAAATGGACATAGGATGAAACTTTATAAGAAACCACTTCAGAAAGATGATTTTCTTATCTCTCTAGCCACTCAGTACGGTACTCATGGTGCTCTGGATGAAGGCTCTAAGACACACACTGATACATCATCAAAAGATGATCCATCAATCTTGTCTAGTGATGTAGAGGTTGAGTTGCATGACTCAACCCCTATCACAGAGACTTAATTTTTCATGCTTTGTACTTCACATGCACACACAACACACTACCCATGGTGACTATAGTTAGCTCCATTAGGACATGTTCTTCATTCTCAGTTGGGATCTATTACAGTCGAGACCTAACATAATACATATGTAACTATTCAGTCAGGACCTGTACTGTAGGCACTTGTAGCAACTAATGTTTGCAGCAACTAATGTTTGCAGCAACTAATGTTTGCAGATGTCTTCAACACTTTGGTGAATAGTAAACCATTTTCCTGCTCATGCCATATCTTCTTTACATGCTTCATTCATTTTGAAATCAATCCAACGCTATTGCAAAAATTTCTACTCAAGCTCATGAGTTGTTCGTTCACGCATTACGAGCTATCCCCTCACATCACTTCCAAAGTACCCATCGCCTTACCATCCACCCGCATGCATGTCATCTTGCTCATATCAAATAAAATACCAAGTACGTGTTCTCTAGTTCCAAGGTGCGCTAATCATTTATTTCCATAATGTATGTACATAAGGTAACTCTCAATGATTAACTTATATTTATTTCTATATTCATAATTACTCTTTGTTTATTTCATGCATGCAAAAATATATATCACCATTCCGTTTAATAAATACTCTTCCTCTCATATCAATTCACACGTGAAGTGAGGTCACTTCACACATTAGTTGGGGGGAGGGTTAAAATTTTTTATTTTCGCCATCCAAAGTTTTTAGAGACCAGATAGAATTCTATGCCATTTCCAAAGATAGTAAACCTACCTTGTTTCGCCCAAAGTGTGAACTTGTTACCCCGAGAAAGTTACAGTTGGGAAGAATAGGAGAAGGAAGAAAATTGTAGGTTGGTTCTTTTTAAGGTGGTGGAATCAGAGTTTTATCAAAAATTGACACTCCAAGAGGTTGCAGAACACAGAGATAATGGGAGGTGATGTGATACAACGAGAACCATTTGCACATAAGGAAATATTAGAGGATGTGTTGGTTGTGCCACTCTTCACCAGAGTAGGATGGTTGGACTACTTTTTGAAGTTAACATAATATGATAATGAAATGGAAAAGAATTTGCAGCTACATTGTAGTATGATGAGGCAACAGTTAGGGGATTGGTTGTAGATGCTTTTGAAATGGCCATTGCCCAAGTTACAAGATTGCCGCGCACAGGGTCTGAATATCCCGCTTGTGCTGATGCAGCTACAACAAGGGAAGAATTCTGCGAGCATGGAGAACACCTGGACTCAACATCATAAGGTACAAAGAGATTTTCCCTTCCATTCTTTTGGGGAAAATGTGCTTCTTATATCATTAAATACTTTACCTGTGATGGTCGGCACAATTTGTTGTATACTATGCATTTTAAGTTGCTTAATCACTTACGCCATGATAAGCTAGTCAATGTTCCCAATTTCCTCTATAACATGTTGAAAAGGATGGCATCCAAATATTAGAAAAAGCAAGTGGACACCACATTGTCCCATCACTGTTTAATAGCCCTATTGATTAAGAGAAGCCTGAGAATTCAACACCCACAGGTTGATTGGGATGCCTTTAAACAATGTATAGATATCACAACACTGTTGTAAATACCAAAACTAGAGATTAAACCTGAGCAAGATGGGCCACAGGAGGAAAATACTCTAGAGGATAGGCTAGTGGCAACAGAGGAACCCTCATCTTCTAACCCTGAAGCTATGAGAGGCATTGATTCAACACCTATTAGGAAAAAGAGAAACAAGAAAAGTGTTGAGAAACATGAGAGCACTGTGAAGGGAGAGGATGCAAGGGAAAAGAAGAAGAAGAGGAGTAAAAAGAAAAGGAAAAATGAAGCCAAGCAGGAAATTGTTACTCCCAGGCACTCAGGAAGGTTGAAAAGGCAGAGTGTGAAGGAAAGAATTGTTGAGGAATAGGGGTAGGAGGAAAAAGGTGAAGAATAGCAACACCATGACCCAACATTGTTGAATATAGATTTAGATAAAGAAGGAAATGCCCCTGAAGATGTCCCTACCGATGCTCATGAGAGTGTTAATGTGTCTACCAAAAGGAGAAGGTATGTTTCTTCATCTTCTAATTCTGATTCAGAAGATATGTTTATTGCAAAGAAAATGGGAAAGTCAGTTCTTAGTAGTTCTACTAAGGAAATTTTTAATATCACCGGGGATGATGATGATGAAGGTTTGAATTTTGCAAAGGAAAAGGAATTGTTGGAAGATAGGAATATAAGAAAAGAGCTTCAAGAAGCTCTTGATAGGATAAAACAATTGGAAGAACAGGTGAAAGGATATGAGGAGAAGGACAAAGAAAAGGAGAAAAGAATACAAGAGTTGGAGGAGAGAATTCAAACCTATGGTCATGGAACCAATTTGGATCTGTTAGCACAAATGGCTGTGAGTAAAACAAAAACTGAAGAAAATGAAGTATTAACTCCACAACCTCATGTATCAAGGACTCCAATGTATCACACCACTTTGTCTTTAGGTTTTGAATTAATGAAACTCACTCACAAATCCAAACAAGAAAAAGAAAGGTGGGAGAAAGAAAAACAAAATCTCAATGCATCAATGGAAGATAAGAATTTGGCGATAAAAAGGTTGGAGGATAAGATGATAGAGGTAATAGATAGAGCCATTTAGATCATTGAATGTAGACCTCCACTGAGAGTGTATGCATTGTTTTTAAAAGAAAAATTTCTCAATTTTTAGTTCAATAGGTTCATTAATGATTAGCCTACTTTACATTCAAGGCATATTTTTTTTAGCTATTTTAAAGAAGTCAGCTTGGAGGAGCAAGATCAATTGTGTGAGTATTGTTTACACAACTATCTAATGACAGAGGATACAGAATGGAACCCCTCAATTTATGCTGGGGATTTGTAGGTTAGGGCACTGTTGTCATATTTCAAGAATGAGCAACTTAGAAGTGGATTAATGGACAAATATGAGAGCAAGAGAAAACAATGGCACTACAGATCAAAAGAGAAGCACTGAATCCTGATGTAATCCTTACTCAATGGTTGACACTCCTCTCACACAAAGGTCTAGGAAAATAAATTATGGATTTGAGACTGCGAGATCACAGAAGGATACATCAGTTAACGGGATCTATGCTTCAAAATTGCCTAAGGTATGTACAAAGCATATGGAATAGTCTGATCCCATCATTTTAGAGGAAAGAGCCTCACTCTTTCCATAATTTGATGAACATGTTTGAAAGATTGCGCAAGTACATCCAGATTTTAGAACAAACAAGAGTGGGATGGCTGCCACTTACTTTTCAGCCTCCTATTCTCCTCTATCCGTTACCACACTAGACAGGAGAAAAGAATGATGAATGTAGGAATGCAGAATCAGTCAGGATGGATAGGCTTGCATTTTATAATGGTTTCTATCTTAAGTAGGGGGAGGGAGTCAGAGAAGTAATGGACCTTAGGAAGATTACCTTGCACTACAATCTTCTTCCCTAGATGTTTAATTCAATGATTTTGCTTGAGGACAAGCAAAAGGATAGTTGGGGGGAATGATGGGTTGAAATATTGACCTCTTTTTTTTTGTTTTTATATGCTTTTAGAACTTTTCCATATGATCTTCTAGATACTTTTTAGACATCACTATCATGATATACTATCTTTTTATATACTTTGTAAGACCTTGAATCTATGATTATTAATATGGAATATGGTGATGGTATTATCAATTGAATGATTTAAACATGAGTATGCATGCAATATAGATGAAATTCTATGGTTTAATTATGGAGGTTATTTGCATGCATATGTTTTGTGAATTAACCCCTATATAGCAGCAAGCACGTGGCATCAAGGAAAGAAGGATTTGTAGCGAGTTGCAGAACAAGAGAATTAAAGGAAGTCGAAGTCCAAATGCCAAAAGTGCAGGCAGCTGGAGGATGAATGTGAACCATCATGGAAAAGAATAAATGTAGAAGAAGTAGACTTGTTTCAAACGCAGCTTGTGTGTGTTCTTCATACGATCCATTGCATAAGAATTCTTGTTTGAATAGGATTCTCCTTCCTCTATTCAGTTAGAATTAATAAATCAATCTTAAACATGTATCCTAATATCTAGGAATGGATTAATGATTGAAGTTAGTTGGTAGTTGCATAAGAGTCTCTCATTTCTGTATAAGTTATAAGGGATGAGATTGGTGTCTAGTTAGTTACTTTTGTTATCCAGTTACTCATTTGTTTTTCTACTTTCAATATTAGAAGCTCTAGACATGTTTGATTAAAGAATGTCATTATTGAATACACTCTAAAAGAGATTATGTTTATGATATGAAATGAATAGAACTATGTGTTATGAGGTTGTGTGAGTATCTAAATTAGATTTGATTTCCAGCTAAGTGAGTTAGTCCCCTGAGCCGGCCACTCAAGGTACTGATCTTCACTTCATTTACTTCCTTATTCCTTTATGCATTTTTATTAAATCTGTTTTCCATTAGTTTATAAATACATTACAAGTCAATTAGAATATTTTGATTGTTAAATTATAGTGGCATGTTTCATGAACAAATGCATGCTTTGTCTACTTTAAGTCCTCCAGAGGTTAGCATTAGTTCTCTCATCATTTTGAATGTTTTGGATTAGTTCTGTGATTTCCTATTGTTACCAGTTATCTACATCTTATGTTGAAGGCACTCGTAGCCACTAGATTCTATAACTATTTTTACTATTCTTGTATTTATGTGAATTCCAGCAAGTAGAATAATCTGAGTAGGTTTGAATAAGATAGTTTAGAATAATATGAGCCCTGAAGGCACATACAGTGTAGTGCCATCATAAGCTTACACTCCTTGGTTGATAATTTAATGTGGGAGTGCAATGTCAAGTGGGTTATTCATATAGGTTTACCCCTGAATTATGTTAAGTTTACAACACATTAGTTTTCCTCTACATTCATCATAGTGGATGGAAACTATTAGCCACTCATGAAAATTTTAACCTGGATTATTTTTGGCCACAACCTACTGAAGCAAATCAACCAAGAGAAGATCAATTTTTCCTGGCATATCAAAAGTACAAGGCAAAGAAAATAGCTCAATTATCATATGGCAAGAACACTCCTAGACCCTCTTGGTCCTCTAAGGCTACAATTCCTCCTATTGAACAAATAGAGAGTGAAAAGGAGCCCAATTTCAAGGATTAACCTCAACTAAAAGGAAAATGAATTTTTGCCGAGGTTCCTCCTCTGCCATCCTTACAAGGATTGAGAGACAACCATCAAGAGCGAAGCTAGTCATCATAAAATCACAAAATAAATTTTGTACCAGCTTCCTCTTCTAAAATGACCAAAAATATAGAAAATCATGAACCTTTGGGAAATATAACAAATAAGACTCAAAGAAATAGAAATGCAAGAGAAAGAAGAAGAAAGCATCAAGCCTTAGCTTGAAAGATGTCTCTGCAAGAAGAGAATATCCCTTCGATAGAAATAAAACCAAAAGAAGAGATAAAGGAAGAAGAAATAAAAGAATAAGTTTCAAGTTGGGCCATAGTGCCCTATATACCACCTATTGAGGATCAAGATTGGGAAGAAGATGACTTGATTAAAGACAATCGCTAGCAGGTAAGTATTTCTCACTCATTCGGCCACCTTTGATGTAGCACCTCTTTGAGTTTCTCTCATGGGTGGCCTAATCTTATGTGTTGTGTTAAATGTTTGTTTAGGTCTCCTTGGATGACCCTTGATACTCTTGTAAGGTCAAGGATACAAGGAGACCACCTCCATTGTGACATTCCCTCTATTTGTTTCTCTATTCTTCTACTCTCCTCTCTTGTTGCAATTGTTGTGTGTCATGCCTTAGGGGCATAATGTTGTGGAGGGTGATTTGGGGGCATCCTTCCACGTTGTGACCCTAAGTCACTTTTGTCTCCTCTCTATTTTTTCTTGATTTCATTCTTCCGTTGTACTTGTGGCTCTACTAGTTGATGGATAATGATAACAAATATACATTTATGATAAGGACCGTGCATCCCTACAACAAGAATAAAATGGACCTAGTCCATAATGAAGATGGGGGTAATTTATTATTGATGTTTGACTAGTAGAATCATTTTTGTGTCGTGATGTGATCATGTGTTGTGTTGTGAAATTCTTGTAACAAACCTTTACAATACTCTAAATCTTCTTCTAGGCACTTTGGAATGTTTTTGTATCTCACCTTGTAGCTACACTCGGATCTGAGATACCTGAAGTATAACCTCACAACTATACTCAGATCTAAACTCACAAGTATAGCCTTGGTTTGTTTAAATGATATGTTGCCTTTTTTTTGTATCAGTTTCATGAGATGATTTGGTTGCTATCTTAGCTAAGATTTTCTAATCAAAGTTTATTCATTGTTAGCATATAATACTAATATGTTTCTATTGTGATTGTTGGGAACAATCAGTGATCATAAGCACATGTCACTTTGGGGCATGGGCATTGCGAAAGCTCTTGTTCCCTCACGTGTTTTCAACCTTACATTAAACCTGATTGCTACCAACAAGCGAGATCAACCACTTTAAGGCAGGGGCATATATTACGGTAAATGCTTGGATATCTTAGACATTGTGATAAAATGTGTGGTGTATGCTTCCTTTTTACCATAAGGCATCTCCATGATGTAGGTGGGGTTGTGTACTTTGTCTTTGTGTGTTCCGTATGCTTCCTTTTCACTGTAAGGCATCTCCACAACATAGGTGGGGTTGTATACTTTGTGCACATGCTTCCTTTTCACCATAAGGCATCTCCACGATGTAGGTGGGGTTGTATGTTTTTGAAATCCCTTCTGAGGAAGGAGGGATTGTGTATTCCCTTGAGTGGTTGCACATCCTTTTAAAAAGTCCTCTGCGAAGGTGGGGTTGGATCTTGAGTTATTCACCCTTAAGCATCTCTTTGGCGGTTGTGGTAGCGTAGCTCAACCGTTAGGTGTGTTTGGCGTGTCTGAGATGGTGGAGCGTAGCTGTACACTCAAAATCATGACTCGGTGGCCTCAGGGGTGGTTGAGTTAGTTTTGGCATGTGTACAGACCCTCTCTCCTTGCCATGGGGTGAACTGCCATGTCACTCTCACTCTCATAGAAGTAGCCAGTCAAGAAGAGGTGAGACACATGGGTGGTCTGGCTTGTTGGAGAGCTAGACTTCATGGAGAGGGGTCAGCTAGTCTTGGGCCCTATGTTGTTGTGTGCTTGTGTGGATGCGACGTTCTGTGACCGTGGTTGTAAAGATAGCTATATGACCCGTAGGGTCACTAGTCACCGTTCTCCTATTGGGGTTTCTGATATTCCACCTGTTGGTTCCCAAAATTGTAGCTTGCTAATCCTAAGAGTATGTCAGATCCTATGGTTAGACTAACAAGGTTTTCGCCAATGAAACAAGTGACCCTATATGGTTTATTACTCCCTACTCTTTAGGTTCTACTAGACCTAGGTGGGTGCACCTGATAATGAGGCAAATTTAAGGGTTGTGTGTGCTTTAGCTATAGCAATCTATTTCTAAATGGCATGTGAGTGTGAAATAGATATACTACTAATAGTTGATCCTACTGCTAATGTTTGAAATTTAAGTATGTGAATGAGTAAAGTATTGTGTTGAAGTGAGTGAGATCAGTGCCTATTACTATTGGGTAAATGGAGTCAAGATGTGTATGATATGTGGATCCTCTCTTGGTTTAACTCTAACTAATCGACACTTTTAGCTTGTTTATACTTTATATAAACGTGCAAGGCTGTCAATTATCAAGCTCTTCTTACCAAATCCCAGTGATATCTTCCTAAGTTACTGTGATGTCTGAAAGGAATTTTAATTCTTGTTTTAAAGGAAACCAACTAAGATGATTAATTTAAAAGGATTTTAATTCTGGATAGAAACCAATTAAAATAAATCTCTTAAGAGGATTTTAATTCACTTCTCACAGAAACCAATCAAAGGATCACCCAGAGGCAACAAATGTGTCTTGACAAATTAGGTATATTTTATGCATTTAATTTGAATAACAGAGAAAGACCACTCTGGAGACAACAAGATAACATAGAAGAATTAAAATGAACAGAACAGTTGAACACCAAAAATTGGGCCACCAATTTAAATATTCTCCTCCATTAAATTGCTTCAAAAGTTATTTCAATATGTATCAGAAGACTTCATTTTGGTATTTTTATTTACTACCCGACCCTACAGATTGCTCCTACTAATGTTGATTCTCTATTTCTCTTTGATTTTATCTTTCATATATACTTTGTATTTTTAGAGTTATGACCCTTCACTCCTGGTGCAACCTTTCATTATCTTGATTATCTTCAGCAAATTAAATTTTTTTAATTTTAATCTTCTTTATCTTGGCATCCCATGAAAATCAATTTTAATGATTATTATTATTCTTCCTTTGCTGGAGATTTCCACTTCACCTTTGCCTGTATGCATTTTCACTATGCTCCTCAGGTAAAATAATTACCCACTCCTATATGTCCTTCATGAAAATATTTTATTGCACTTCACCATTAGTGAAATTTATTTTCCCCCAAGATGATTTTTTTTTGCGTGGTGACTTTAATATATTTTCCCTAAAAGTGTTCACCACATTTTAGTGCAATAAAATTTGTTTTTTTATCAATGCACGGACATTCATCTCTTGCTTCTTTGAAAAAATAATCAGTCGAATGCTTATTTCTCCCTCCAATGAAATCCTTATTATGCTTCTTCCTTGTTATTGAAGGAACTTTAGAATTAATCACTCCGAAAATGCCATAGTCACTTCGATGATATTTATTGCTTTATTGGGGTTTCTAAGGGACTTCAAATAGGTTCTCTCTGATATACAAAAGTCATCCTAATATAATCTTTATTTAATCTTTCTTTGCAATTTTGACGAGGAGGTATTGTGTCAGAGGGACAAATCATTTTGTTTCATCGATATTCATTGTTCTTTCAGATATATACTTTTCATATGATTCAGAATTTTGAAGGGATTGAATAAATGATCAGTCCAATATCAAAAGTCCCCTCAATGGATATTTTCTTTGTAATACTGCATCATTTTAGGGTTTATGCCTGGCTCCTTGCAGTGATGTGGGAAATATTAGGGTTACCTTCTTAGACATATAACCACCGAAGTCCTTGAATGCAACGTCAGCTTTGCTTTTGGAGGAAGACCCCGCATTGGTGCCCCACACCATGCCGAGTTTATGCATCATATCAGCTTCATCGGAGAAAGTTTCTCCGATATTCACTTCATGCTTTGGATTGTGGTAATGTTCTTTAGTTATAGTTTTCAGTGCCCACCTCATCATCACATCCGGGAAACTTTTATAATCTTCTACCAATATAATATTCTTCTTTCAATATGCTTTGATAGTGTATGATATGCTCTTATAATTAGTCTATCGAAGGGACTCATCAACTGGTCTTTCCGATTTGATAAAGTCTTCTCGATATCAAGTAATCCTTCTGTCCTTTCAATTTTTTCTTGTCTACTCGATGAGGCCTTACATATCTTCATTAGAGGGACACCAAAATCATTACTCCGATATGAAAGGGTCCTCTCGATGACTTTATGTATCATTATGCTTTTCGAATTTCATCTCTTTCTTGTATGATATTTTTAAACATATTAATTAATCTTTTGTTATCGTCTATTGATTCCCTCAATTTTCTATGTAGATCCTCAAATTTCATGGCCAAGAAAATGGTATTTCCCTAAGCTTCTTCTTCACCCTGGCTTGCCACACTGATTGAATCGATTAAGTCATTTAGTTCTCTTTGCACAAATAAGCCTTCTACAATGGTCTCCAAATTGATATGAACATGAAAGTGTCAGTAGTGTTTAGGATTTGTTGGGTCATTAATTGTCTCCTCTACTGTAGGTCATTTGCTATACTCTTCCTTCAATGCTAGAATATTCTATAGTGGAAAAAATTGCCCATATGGAGGGGGCTTCAACATGTTGTTGTATTATTGCAAGTGCTACTTTAGGACTACACATATAGAAGGTGGTGCTTCACTGTATCCTAACAGAGCCTTAAAGAACTGAATGTGTCTTCCCTCATCTTCTTCCCACCAAGCACGTAGTGTAGGACAATCATGACATCATAGAGCACATACCATCATATAAGAATAGTTTGTAGGGATACTAAACTCAAGATCAGGTTCACTAGGCATTCATTGAATGCGTAGGCCAATGAAACCTAATTCTTGCATAACAGGAGCTGGAATCAACCCAAGGTTTTCTCCACATGCCAGTGTGTTAGATAAATTAAATAGAGCACGAAGGGTCTCTAATGCATTATGCCACCAAAGCTTCTTTTGCTGGTGAAAATGGTAGTCGTAATACAACCTTTTTAAAACATTTTTACTTTGATAATCTAATTCTCTGAAATTGGTGGTTTCCTCAAGACTAAACCGAGGATATAATTTCCTTGGATCTTCTAGATATCTAATTAGGACAATCTCATGTAGTAGGTCAAATAAGCCTTTCCTTAATTGTTCAGCTTTCTGCAACCCTTCTGAATGTTCCCTTCAGTGTTTGCATAACTAAAATATTCAAAATTGTTGGCAAATAATATTTGTTGCCAGTTTTCTTCCTTCCAGATGCTCACTTTGAGCTAGTAAATGAGTCTCATATTCCTTGTGGAATGATTTTTCCTTTCTACCCCTGATGTTCAGTCATAGGACACTCTAAAATGGGAACTGTATCTAGAGAGGGTGTACCATTTTCTTAAGCATAGGGCAATTGACAACCACTTTATCTTTATGCTCATAAGCATCACTTTTTGTTTCCAATGATCTCCTAAAACCACTTTTTATTTTCTTAATCTCTATCTCACCTATTTGAGACAATGCACAAGAAAGATCATTCTTTGGATAGTACTCAACATGATTTGTAGCCTTCTCTTCCCTCAAATATAACCTCATGTGATTTGTTTTAGGTGTAGCAACATAGTTTTTCTTTGATTCCCAATTAATCCTTTGCCTAATGCAATGATGGCAAACATCAAACTATCCACATTTCCTACACAATAAAACTCATTAACAGTCAAGTTTGGTAGCAGATTGAATATACCCTCTGTTGCAAGTGTCCTTGGCATCCCTTAGTAGGTGCTCTACACCTATTTCCTCAACTTCATGGGCAACAACTTCTGATTGCACGTATACAAACACCTTTTGGCTTTTCTGTGTTGCAGTCTCTTTGATTTCCTCAGATAGAGAGTTTGGTATCTTAGATGCTTCTAATGCCAGAGTTGGATCCCTTTTCTCATAGCATTTACCCACCACACGAGAATCATAGTAGAGACATATTTGTATTTTATAATATCAATCTACATGCTACATGTTAGGTCTCAAAAATGCAGGTCATTAACCCTAAGAGGTTGCCAGGCTCTCTTGACGTTTTTGGCTAACTGACACGGGGTAGATATGGCTAAACCCCCTTCACTTCAGGCTCTGCCAGACCTAGGCGGGTAAACCTCTAATTAATAAAGCAGATAAAGAGATGATCACTACTTTAATCAGAATTAATCTAACTATTGATAATGGCATAAATTATAAAACAAATGAAAAGACAACAAATTAATTCTAAATGATCTAAATTGTAGTGCTAAAATAATAATGCAATCTAACTAAATAAATCTGAAGTGAATTTGTATAAGTGAAAATGAAAGAAATAGACCAGTGCCTTATTGAATATAGAGTCAGTGCAATCATGAAATTAATGACTGTTTGTTTGGTAAAAACTCGAACTATCGGGCATGAAAAAATAGGTATGTAACTTGTACAACCCTGCAAGGAAAAATAGTTAGTATTCCATACTTACATATATCCAATTGACAAAATGTTACCTGCATTCATCTAAAAGGATTTAATCCTTGCTTGAAGGAACCTATCAGAATAATACTGCAATTGTAACAGATTTATCAAAAAACTGGAGACAGAATACAAACCCTAACTATATGACTCTTCTTACAGATCCATGACAATGTCTTCTGAGTTACTATGATAAATTTAAAGGATTTAATTCTGAAAACAGAAACCAATTGATCTTATCACACTATAACAACAAATGTGCATAGACAACATGAAGCTATACTTGATAACTCAAATTGAATAACAAAGAAAACTTTGAAAGGAGACAGTCATATAATTGAACAAATTTAACAGATAATTGATACCAAAATTTTGCAGTCACTGCTTCATGCTTACAGACTTGACTTCATCAGAGAATGCTTGCACATGATCTACCAGAAATAAAATATATTAAAAATGAACTAGCATTGTTGTTCAAATCTAATCTATAGTATCTCCTCTTCTATTCTATATTCTCTCCCCATTATCTCCTCGTTTTCTCTAGTCTTGGTCATCTCTTATAAAGAGAGGCATACAAGCTTCAGACCAGTTACAATGGTTGTGACAGTTGATAACCGAACAACAATATTAGTTCTAATAAAACAGATTTATGAAATTTAATACTGGCCACTAATCCTCAAATGGATAACCATTTCAGGGTCAAAAAGTCTTTAACTGTAGTTCTACCCAATATCCTTCGAGGGTTTCTTCATTATTCCTAAAAAGACCAGATAAAACATCCATTAGTCTCAGATCAATTGATTAAAACAAATTTATTTAAACATATATTTACTCAGATAATTACTCCCCTGATCGACAGTTTATCAGTTGCTTAAGATCCTTGCATGGACGCTTATACAGCTTATTTGCCGCTGTGTAAATCCTGCAAAAAACAAATATTTTATCTGTCAGAAAAAATATCTTGATATTTCAGATTTTAGTGTTGTTTTTTAGGGTTTCCTTCATCTACGTTACCTCGCAGTCGGGTTGAAAAAACTTCCTGCCTTTTCGCTTTCCGTTTCTTTGTATATTTGATATGTTCATTGTAACATACAATCGCTAGAACATACAAAGAGTTTTTAACATTTAACTTTTCCTTCGCATCCGGTTCTTGTACATTCTTTTGTATCTATAGCTTGTATCCTGAAGAATGTATGTTTGCTACATACAAAGCATTGAATATACAAGTGCTCAACTCTTTTGAATAACCCTTTCGGTTCCGCCATTTGTATGTTATACATTGTATATCGGCAATGTATGTCGGATAAGTACAAATCACAAACATACAACAGATGTTTCATTTTTAATAAACTTTTAGGGTCCGCGTTATGCATATCACCTTTTATATCTATCGCCAGTATGTATCGCTTGTATGTCAGCTTGTATCTCTCGCAAAGATACATACAAAGTCCCTTGTATATCCCCTTCGGACTCCAACCGTTTCATAAACCGCAGCTTACTCTCTTTTGATTTCGCAATGTATATCAGATATACATTAGGTAAAGATACATTGCATTAACCGAAATTTGATCTTATTTGAATTCTAGCACTTGTATGTATCGAGCAATGTATGTTAGATACATACAAGCCGAAAACATACAATGGTTTTACCGTATTTCAGAAACATTTTAAATCCGGTTTGCATAAAATGCAATGTATATTTCTGATATACATTGAGTAGTGATGCATCATTTATATCATTTTTTAATTTCTTTTGAGTTCCGGCTTGTATGTACTGCAATGTATGAATCCAAAACATACATACAAACCCTGAAACATACAAGGATAAAACTAGTTTTAATATCGCTTTCGGTTCCATCACTTGCATAAGTGCAATGCACATCGCAATGTATGTATACTAAAATATATATCTCCGAAAGCATACATATGTGAAGCGTGATACATACAACAACTTAACTTTATTTTATACTTTTTCGAATCCATAGTATGTATATTAGCTTTGTATAACCTGAGACATACAAGACGCAACACATACAACAATTTCACCACTTTTCATAATCTTTCAATTCCGTGCTATACAACATATATTTTGATATACAATGAGTCAGGATGCATCCTATATATCAGATTTTAATTTCTCCTGAGTTCCGCCTTGCATGTGTGTCATGATGTATAACCCGAAACATACATACAAGGCGTAATACATACAACAATTATTCTTTATTTTATAAACATTTCGGTTCCAACTTGCATAAAGTGCAATGTATATTTCCGATATACATTGAGTCCGGATACATTGGTTTAACCACATTTTAATATTTTTTTGGATTTCATGTTGTATGTAGCTTTGTATATTTTGCTTTGTAGTCCTGAAACATACATACAGGGTGGAAACATACAGCAATTATATCTCATTTCATAACTTTTCAGTTCCGTGCCTTGCATCAAGTGCCATGTATATTCCAATATACAAAGAGTAGTGATGCATGGTTTATATCATTTTTTAATGTTCGCCGAAATCTGTGTTGTATGTCCCGCAATGTATGTACCGATACATACAAATGCGAAATATACAAAGACTTATCGTTATTTCATAATTATTTTGGTTCCGGCTTGTATGTGGGCATTGTATCTCAGTAATGTATGTATATTTAAAATGTATGTCTTCGAAAGCATACACATACAAGGCGTGATACATACAACAAGTTAACTTTATTTCATACCTTTTCAAATCCACGATATGTATATTAACCTGAAACATACAATACATGACACATACAATAGTTTCACCACATTTGATAATATTTCAGTTCCGTGCTATGTATATTGAGTTGTACGTATCGCATTGTATGTTGTGCTCTGCCTAACATACAAACATAACATACAAACAATGGACCCGACAGAATATATATTTTAACTTTTAACCTCGTCAGGTCCACTTTGTATGTAGTAATAAAACATTTAGCCAAACATATATAATTAAATGATTCATCAACCTGATGACTCCTTTATGCGACCATACCGTGACCTGATATACGAGGGACTTGGCACATGTATCATACAATGATAGAACATACAAACCATTTTGTATATGGGAGACTTTGTATATACAAATGACTTTGTATATACAAATGACTTTGTATATACAAACATACAAACCTATACCACAATGTATTTTATCAAAAACACACATAACTTGTAAAATACAGGGAATTTTAAGATGGTTCAAAAAACAACCCTTATTCATTTTTTACAAGGAATTCACCTGTATTCAGTTTTGGTACTTAATGCTATTTCTCCTTTACTTTCAACACGGTTTGTAACTTTTCACTTCTTTGTTTACAGTTTATTTTTAATGAGCACTTCAACCATGTTATACTAAGTCTTTGGGAATCAGGATAGATCAAATCCAAATATTTCTATCAGCTCAATTGTTAATTTCTGCTTGAAAACAATTGTGGATCTTTCTATATATGCTCTTATACTAAAATCTTTGGATGATTAAAACTTAATATTTGCCAAAACGTATCTTGGGAATTTCAATCCCAACACTACATTTGATGACATTTAGAGGGGTAACAACAGTATGAGTAGGCCCATAGATGAGAAATCCTCCAATGGCACACGCACCTAATATGCTGGACTGAGCATGGTAATTTTACTGGACTCACAAGGTGATGCTACCATAACATGATTCTCAATTTTAGTAGACGAATAATACAGATGGCTTGGAACAATAGTTTCACATTGATCCTTCTTGAACATGGATAGCTATAAATCAGTTCTGAGGGATTCAATCCTTTTGTTTTCACAAATCCCTCAAATATGAATCAAGTTAGGCACTGAATGCCCCTCTTCAAGTAAGATTTTACTTGTATAATGAATCCATATAGGTATCTTATAGTCACTCGGTGGAAATCTTCATGGAAGTGCTGGCATGAGAAAATCAAGAGATTTGCTTCAAGTTATAGTCCTCCAAAGTAAGCTCCTGGGACAAATCTTACAATTATATTTCTGAGTTCTGAAATTGATTTTTTCATCATGGACATGTAAACTTTTGCCAAAATTTTACAGTGCCAACAATGGCTCTTACTTGGGGATGTATGCCCCTTGCGGGCATAGTAAGAATCCAAATCTTTGGGGAGCAGACCGAGTGCCTTGTCCATTGGGCAATGGATTCAAAACTCTCTTCTGCCCTGAACTGATATGGTTTGAAAACCACACCATAGATGATGGCTCAAGGCCACCAGAAGAACAAAATCCTGAACTTACCTCTATCATATATCTTTCTGATCTGATTCCATCAATATCCACTCGAAGATATTTATGAAATCATCATTCCAGTCACTATCATGCATCATGAAATGATCTCCTAGCTGGGTTGAAAACTGAGAATATTTATTGTCTATCATGTAGCAACAAAGATCATTAAGTGCTATTTCATAATAAGTTTGCATAAAAATTCTGAAATTATTGTAGGGCCATTGATGCAAACTAGGCGAAAAATGATCATAGTCATACATGTTGTTCATTCCATCATCTTATTGCTTGTCACATGGGTTTGAGAACTTTGCTATATCAACACATTCTGAGACAACCTGATCTGAAATATTTTCATTATTCTTCATATTATTATTTGGTACTAATATCAACTTCTGATCCTTGCATTCATTACTATGCACTTCCGGACATACATCATCAACAAAGTTATTTTCTTCATGAGTTGGTACAACATCCTGATCATTTGTAAATGCTTCATTTTCCTCATATAATGGATTTGAAAATATATGCACATTATGTTCTGATATACCTTGGCAAAACATCATTTGGTTTTCTTCCTCCATTTCATCATAAAGGGGTTAAACAAATTTGAAAATCATTTTCAAGTGTCCACACTTCTTCCTCCTCAAACTGTTGATTCAAGTATTAAGGTGGGTCAGTTGGGACAACAGGAGCATTTACACTTTGAAGACTGCACTCACCATCTAATTATACTGCACATTTGCATATGTCATTTCATTATTCATTGGAATGCGCTGAGGCCCCAAGGTTGTGTAAAATTTTCATAATTGTCATCAAACTGACTCAGGAACAACCTTTTAAAATCTTCCCATGAAGATATACTTTGCATGGGTAAGCTTTTACACCATTCTCTTGCATTATCCCTCAATGATCTTGCAAAGAATTTCATAATGATATCTTCCGCATAAATCTTGAAGTCCTCGATAAATTCACAAAATAGAGTAGATGCCTATGAGTTGATTCATATTCTTCTCCATGAAATATAGGCACATGTTTTATGAGCTCAACGGGATAACGGTTTGGGTAACCTTGGATATTATTGAAGTTCAATTATTTATCAATGTCTCAAACAGACACTCTCCTCTGTAGACATGGTTGATATTGGTGACTATTTTGGTGCGAGTCTTGACATTGATAGTGCCCAGTGTACTGATTGTATTCATAATCTTGGTAGCCCACTAGTCTTTGACCAAGGGGGACATGATACGCATTTATTTGATTTGAGGCTTGTGGTAAAAAATGTCCTGCTGTGTATGATGTGCACCACTCCCATTGCCAAGATTTTTGATTGTATCATGAGGCACTTGTGGGGTCAAAGGATCATTTGAATTCATATGCCCATCCTCATTAGAGACTGGTATATGCTATGATTTATTTGAAGCAAGTTTGGCTCTCAATTGTTGTAGTTCTCGAATCACTTTTTTCTCTTCCCTTAACAACTCAAGCCTTCTTTCTTGTTCTGACATTTATTTTCACTGAAAATGATGTTGTTACAAGATGTCTTTGTATTCTTCATCAATTTTTTAACAGAGTCACCACCTCTTGTCAAAAGAGGAATGATTTTATCTTCTGGGTTTTTCTCCACCAGTAGAGCTATGATTTTTTCAATTCTTGACTCTTTGATTGGATAAGATGAAACCAAATTTTTTGGAATTGTCCCCAGCAGAGTCGCCAATTCTGTTGGTTCCCAAAATTGTAGCTTGCTAATCCTAAGGATATGCCAGATCCTATGGTCAGACTAACAAGGTTCTGGCCAATGAAACAGAGTGACCCTATATGGTTTATTACTCCCTACTCTTTAGGCTCTGCTAGACCTAGGTGGGTGCACCTTGATAATGAGGCAAATTTAAGGGTTGTGTGTGCTTTAACTATAGAAATCTATTTCTAAATGGCATGTGAGTGTGAAATAGATATACTACTGATAGCTGATCCTACTACTAATGTTTGAAATTTAAGTATGTGAACGAGTAAAGTATTGTTTTGAAGTGAGTGAGATCAGTGCCTATTACTATTGGGTAAATGGAGTCAAGATGTGTATGATATGTGGATCCTCTCTCTTGGCTTAACTCTAACTGTTCAACACTTTTAGATTGTTCATACTTTGTATAAACATGCAAGGGTGTCAGTTATCAAGCTCTTCTTACCAAATCCCAGTGATATCTTCCTAAGTTACTGTGATGTCTGAAAGGACTTTTAATTCTTGTTTTGAAGGAAACCAACTAAGATGATTAATTTAAAGGGATTTTAATTCTGGGTAGAAACCAATTAAAATAAATCTCTTAAGAGGATTTTAATTCACTTCTCACAGAAACCAATCAAAGGATCACACAAAGGCAGCAAATGTGTCTCGACAAATTAGGTATATTTTATACACTTAATTTGAATAACAGAGAAATACCACTTTGGAGACAACAAGATAACATATAAGAATTAAAATCAATAGAACAGTTGAACACTAGAAATTGGGCCACCAATTTAAATAATCTCCTCCATTAAATTGCTTCAAAAGTTATTTCAATATGTAGCAGAAGACTTCATTTTGGTATTTTTATTTACTACCTAACCCTACAGATTGCTCCACTGCCACTGATTCTCTGTTTTTCTTTGATTTTATCTTTCATATATGCTTTGTATTTTTAGGGTTATGACCCTTCATTCCTGGTGCAACCTTTCATTATCTTGATTATCTTCAACAAATTAAAATATTTTAATTTTAATCTTCTTTATCTTGGCATCCCGTGAAAATCAATTTTAATGATTATTATTATTCCTTTGCTGCAGATTTTCACTTCACCTTTGCTTGTATGCATTTTCACTATGCTCCTCGGGTGAAATAATTACCCACTCCTATATGTTCTCCGTGAAAATATTTTATTGTACTTCACCATCAGTGAAATTTATTTTCACCCAAGATGATTTTTTTTTTTGCATGGTGACTTTAATATATTTTCCCTAAAAGTGTTCACCATATTTTAGTGCAATAAAATTTATTTTTTTATCACTGCTCAAATATTAATCTCTCACTTCTTTGAAAAAATAATCAGTCCAATACTTATTTCTACCCCCAATGAAATCCTTAGTATGCTTCTTCCTTGTTATCAAAGGGACTTTAGAATTAATCACTCCGAAAATGCCACAGTCACTTTGATGATATTTATTTCTTTATCGGGGTTTCAAAGGGACTTAAAATAGGTTCTCTCCGATATACAAAAGTCATCCTGATATAATCTTTATTTAATCTTTCTTTGCAATTTTGACGGGGAGGTATTGTGTCAGAGGGACAAATCATTTTGTTTCACTGATATTCATTGTTCTTTTAGATATATACTTTTCATGTGATTCAAAATTTTGAAGGGACTGAATAAATGGTCAGTCCGATATCAAAAGTCCCCTTGATGGATATTTTCTTTGCAATACTGCATCATTTTAGAGTTTATTCGTGGCTCCTTGCAGTGATGCAAGAAATATTAGGGTTATCTTCTCAGACATATAACCGCCAAAGTCCTTAAATGCAACGTCGCCTTTGCTTTTGGAGGAAAACCCCGAATTGGTGCCCCACACCATGCTGGGTTTTTGCATCATATCAGCTTCATCAGAGAAAGTTTCTCTGATATTCACTTTATGCTCTGGATCGTGGTAATGTTCTTTAGTTATAGTTATCAGGGCCCACCTCATCGTCAGATCTGGGGAACTTTTATAATCTTCTACCAATATAATATTCTTTTTTTGATATGCCTTGATAGTGTATGATATGCTCTTATAATTAGTTTGTCGAAGGGACTCATCAACTAGTCTTTCCGAATTGATAAAGTCTTCTTGATATCAAGTAATCCTTCTATCCTTTCATTTTTTGTTTGTCTACTCGATGAGGCCTTACATATCTTCATCTGAGGGACACCAAAATCGTTACTTCGATATGATAGGGTCCTCTTGATGACTTTATGTATCGTTATGCTTTTCGGATTTCATCTCTTTCTTGTATGATCTTTTCAAACATATTAATTAATCTTTTGTTATTGTCCATTGATTCCCTCAATTTTCTGCGTAGATCCTCAACTTCCATGGCCTAGAAAATGGTATTTCCCTGAGCTTCTTCTTCACGTTGGCTTGCCACACTAATTACATCAATTAAGTCATTTAGTTCTCTTTGCACAAATAAGCCTTCTATAGTGGTCTCCAAATTGATATGCACACGAAAGTGTTAGTAGTGTTTAGGATTTGTTGGGTCATTGATTGTCTCCTCTGCTGCAAGTCATTTGCTATACTCTTCCTTCAATGCTAGAATATTCTGTAGTTGAAAATTGCCCATATGGAGGGGCTTCAACATGTTGTTGTATTATTGCAAGTGCTACTTTAGGACTAAACATAGAAGGTGGTGCTTCACTGTATCCTAGCAGATCCTTAAAGAACCGAATGTGTCTTCCCTCATCTTCTTCCCACCAAGCATGTAGTGTAGGACAATCATGACATGATAGAGCATAGATCATTAGAAGAATAGTTTGTAGGGATACTAAACTCAATATCAGGTTCACTAGGCATTCGTTGAATGCGTAGGACAATGAAACCTAATTCTTGCATAACAGGAGCTGGAATCAACCCAAGGTTTTTTGCACATGCCAGCGTGTTAGATAAATTAAATAGAACAGGAAGGGTCTTTAATGCATTCTACCGCCAAAGCTTCTTTTGCTGGTGAAAATAGTAGTCATAATACAACCTTTTTAAAATATTTTTACTTTGATCATCTAATTCTTTGAAACTAGTGGTTTCCTCAATACTAAACCGAGGATAGAATTTCCTTGGATCTTTTGGATCTCTAATTAGGACAATCTCATGTAGTAGGTCAAATAAGCGTTTCCTTAATTGTTCTTCTTTCTGCAACCCTTCTGAATGTTCGCTTCAGTGTTTGCATAACTAAAATATTCAAAATTGCTGGAAAATAATATTTGTTGCCAGTTTTCTCCCTTCCAGATCCTCACTTTGAGCTAGTAAATGAGAGTCTCATATTCCTTGTGGAATGATTTTTCCTTTTTGCCCCTGATGTTCAGTCATAGGACACTCTAAAATAGGAATTGTATCTAGAGAGGGTGTACCATTTTCTTAAGCACAGGGCAATTGACAACCACTTTCTCTTTATGATTATAAGCATCACTTTCCGTTTCCAATGATCTCCTAAAACCACTTTTTATTTTCTTAATCTCTGTCTCACCTATTTGAGACATTGCACAAGAAAGATCATTCTTTGGATAGTACTCAGCATGATTTGTAGCCTTTTATTCACTCAAATATGACCTCATGTGATTTTTTTAGGTGTAGTAACAGAGTTTTTTCTTTGATTCCCAATTAATCCTTTGCCTAATGCAATGATGACATACATCAAACTATCCACATTTCCTACACAATAAAACTCATTAACAATCAAGTTTGGCAGCAGATTGAATACACCCTCTTTTGCAAGTGTCCTTGACATCCCTTAGTAGGTGCTCTATACCTATTTCCTCAACTTCATGGGGTAGAAAATTCTAATTGCACGTATACAAACACCTTTTGGCTTTTATGTGTTGCAGTCTCTTTGATTTCCTTAGATAAAGAGTTGGTATCTTAGATGCTTCTAATGCCAGAGTTGGATCCCTTTTCTCACAACATTTACCCAACACACAAGAATCATAGTAGAGACATATTTGTACTTTATAGTATCAATCTGCATGCTACATTTGATGACATTTAGAGGGGTAACAACAATATGAGTAGGCCCATAGATGAGAAGTCCTCCAATGGCACACGCACCATAATATGCTGGACTAAGCATGTTAATTTTACTGGACTCACAAGGTGATGCTACCATAACATGATTCTCAATTTTAGTAGATGAATAATACAGATGGCTTGGAACAATAGTTTTACACTAATCCTTCTTGAACATGGCTAGCTATAAAATATCAGTTCTGAGGGATTCAATCCTTTTGTTTTCATAAATCCCTCAAATATGAATGAATTTAGGCACTGAATGCCCCTCTTCAAGTAAGATTTTACTTGTATAACAAATCCATATAGGTATCTTATAGTCACTCAGTGGCAATCTTCATGGAAGTGCTGGCATGAGAATATCAAGAGCTTTGCTTCAATTTATAGTCCTCCAAAGTAGGCTCCTGGGACAAATCTTACAACTGTATTTCTAAGTGCTAAAATTGATTTTTCATCATGGGCATGTAAAATTTTGCCAAAATTTTACAGTGCCAACACCACCATTGTGTGGATAGGCTATTGTTTTCATTGATGCTTTCTTGTCGTTCGTGTTGCTGGATGTATGCTCATTGTATCAAGAGTTGTCTAAATGCTTGTTGTTGTTGTATGACTAGTTGATCTTGTTGTTGTCTTAAGTGGATCTCCTTTATCTCGTCGAGGATTGCCCTCACCCACTCACCTCTAAGTCTAGGGCACATTTTTGAACCAAGACAAGAGATAGGTGGTTTAAGCTAATCTTGACTTGACCGAGGGTTTTGACTTAGGGTTTGTGTGACCTAAGGTTTTGACTTTGTTTGACCTTGTGCTAAAACCAAGGGTTTTGACCAATGTTTGATTATAGTTGACCTTGTGATGGGGCCAAGGGTTTTCTAACCTTCTATGTTTGCTAATGTTTTTGTTCTTTTTGGATTTTATGTGAATGCAAGCCTAAATGAATGCAAAACTTCTTTTTGTGCTTTTTTATGTTTTTGGAAATCAAAGTGCTTTTTCTTAATCTAGTAATTAGAAAATGTATGCAAGCTATGATGAAGTTACCTAATGCAATGTAATCTATGTTTTTGTTTGTTTTCTGAATATGTGGATCAATCTAATCTAAGAAAGGAAATTTCTTCTAATCTATGAATTTTTGAAAGGGAAACTAATTTAACAATGCAAACCTACTTAGCTTATCAAGGATAAAGAAAACATGTATTTACTTATCCCAAGAGCAAAGTTTTGATTGTCTAATTACTATAATTGAAAAGAAAGCATAAAGGAACTTGGAGGTGTGTGAGCCTTCACTACACTCAGATATCCTTGTAATGGCAACCTCGAATCCTCTTGTAGCAGTGGGGTGATCCTCTTTGTGACAAGGAGAAAATGGAAGCAAAAGAAGCTTTGAAGCTTTGAAAAGAGCTCAAGGTGAGCTTGATGAGCACTATGGCTTGTGATGTGAGCAACATATGGATGAGTAATGAGCTTGTATGAAATCTAGATGAGACAACAAATAAAAGAAAAAGGCTCCTATGTCATGTATGAGCATGAGAATACTTGATTTGGAGAGTAATAACTTGCAAGAGTTGTGTGCACAAATGAAATTGCCTCCCTTTGTGCTTGAGGGAGGGGGGTATTTATAGGTTAGAAGAAGGGATGAGAGATGAAGAAGAAGGAGAGTTAACTCAATTTGATTAGAGAGTTAACCTAGAAAACTCAGGAGTGATCTGGGCTAAAATTGGAGTGATCTGCCTAGTAAAAGCTTATCACTCAAGAAGAAGTGAAGAAAGAGGAGTGCATGGGAATGCAAGGGAATGCATGAGTTGTTAACTAAAGATGAAATAGAGCTAATTATGCATGTGTGGGTGCACGAAATAGTCAACTCTATATTTGGCATGAAAATCCATGCAAACAGGAAGAAAAATGGGTAAAAATAGAGCTATTTCAAGCTAGAAACTTGAGTTTTCCATGGCTGAAAGAATGACAGGGTTGCCCATATGTCGCCCCTTTCACCAATCAGGGTCACTCAGGGTGACCCATGGGCGACCCTTAGAGGAGGGTACCTGGGTGAAAGTCCCTGGTGGGAGATGGTAGAGGAGATGAAAAGGAGGGGATCTGCCTCCGGAAACATGTCAGTCATGTGTGAAAATCCAAATCTCCACTTGCAAAAGTACGATCTCCTGGGGGAGATCTAGAAATAATAGGGGGGATTTGGACTGGTTGAGTGAAACTGAAAACTGAAAGTTGGAGATGGCTAGGGAGGACCTCTAGAAGGCCTCTAGGGATGGGAGTGGATGAAAAACACTAGGGAAAGGTGAAAAATCACCTACAAGACACATACAATGCTTAGGGATAGGGTCGTAAGCACAGGAAATGCAAATCAACAAGTGTCAAAAAAGTGTCGAAAGTGGGGAGAGAGAGAAAACAAAAAAGGGGAAACAACACAAGAAGGAAGAAAAGACAAGATAATTACTACTAAGAGGATGTTATTTCATGCTTACATGTATGTGACAAGGATTATGACTCATCATAGGGGTCCTCGTGGAGGCTGTGTGATTTTGGTGCTTACAGTAGTGATGAGCTCTCCCCATCGCCCGTGTTTGATGTGTTTAACATGTATATTGTGTCAACGACATACTCTACGATGCTCATATATTTCATGTGTTTTTCGTGTGTTTTCTTTGCTTGTCTTGCATGTTTTAGTGGTGGCATGTAGCGATGAGCTCCCCCCACACTATGTATTTTGCATGTTTTGTGGTGGTGCATAGCGATGAGCTCCCCCCATTCTGTGTTTAGTGTGCTTTTGATGGTAACACATTGCGATGAGCTCCCCTTGAAGATGAAAAAGAGTTTAAAGGACATAAAACATGAAAATGAAACTAAATACAAAGCATTATACCTTTGCAAAGTCCTTAAAATATCCCTCACTCCTTGATAAGGTTGAGGAAGTGCACCCAAGCTTCCTGGCTTTACCCAAACAAGATGGTTGAATATGGAATGCTCTCAAATTGGACACAATATGGGCATAATCTAGTTGAGAGGATATGAAAGTTGGAGAGATTTTGGCATATTAAACTTGCTTCAAATTTGGATGTGAAAATGGCTTATGGAGGCTTGTATTTACAGGCCAATTGGAGGGGATTTGAATCTAATGGTGGAGATGAGAGGATGAGATGGAGGGCTAGATATTCATCAACAATATTGGAGAGTTGAGATTAAAAGTGAATTTTAAATTCACCTTGGGAAGGGCTTAGCATTAATTAGGATTAAGACAGGTGATGGAATAAAAAAATATTTTATGTGGGAGGGGGTGGAATTAAAAATTCTATTTTATTGGTGAATGTGTGAGTCATGTGACACATGTTTATTTAGCAAACACATCTGTGAGCTCTTTGCATGAAAAAGAGCTCTAACATGAAAGAGGAAAGATGACTTGGAAGGGTCATGTGATCCATTTGAATAAAAAAATTCTTTTTATTCAAATGGTGTGGGAATGGGTGTTATGTGAGATTTGACCAAGTTAATCAAGGGATTAACTTAATTAATGTGGCTATAGAAAATTAGTGATTGGGCTAATCAAGGGTTGAAATTAATTAAATAAGGGTTTATTTAATTAATTTTGGTCTAGGGTTAATGTAGGCTAGGGTAGCTAATTAAATAATTAGTATTTATTCAATTAGGCTAGGTTTAGACTATAGGAGAGGGTAGATTAACTAAATAAGCATGATTTATTTAATTAATTAGGATCAAGAAGGTGGAGAAATTAACTAAATAAATATTAGAAATATTTATTTAATTAATGAGGAATGAAGTTGTAAGATCTAGAGCTAAATTAATTAAATTAATTCATTACTAAGGATGAGTTAGGGGTAAATGGTTAAGGGTAGATGGTTAGGGACAACTTAGGTTTAATTAATTAAATAATTATGATTTTTATTTAATTAATTGGGGAAAGGGGAAATTAGTAATGTGGTTGATGTGGGAAAATGGTTAATAGGGTTGAGACATTTTCAGGTGTCTATTTGTCTGATGACTAGTTGGGAATCACCATACACCATGAGTTTCTCAATTTTCCACTGGATGACCATTCAAAGTCCTGTGATAAGAGCCTCATACTCTACCATGTTGTTAGTGCATGGAAATGTTATTTTGTAGGATTTTGGTATGCAATCTTCTTGAGGGGTCAAGAATAAGATTCCCACCCCTGAGCCTTGATGTGTGTAGGATCCATCAAAATACATTTTGCACTTTGTTCTAGGTGTCACTGTGAGGATTGACTCATCCAAAAATTTTGAAAGGAGTAGATACTCTTTAGGGATTGGTGCATCAACTAGTTGGTCTGCAATGACTTGTTCTTTAATGCCTTTCCTTTCTATATACTCTATGTCAAACTCACTTAAGATCATCACCCACTTAGCCATTCTGTTAGAAATGAAGACAACTACTACTCAACAAAAATCTGATTCAAATAAGTTTAATGATCTTTAACAATGTATTAGTGAATAGAGATTGCATCAAAACAAAAACCCACTACAGAGAAAATATCAAGCATGAAGAACTGAACACAATGACACAATGTTTACGTGGAGAAAACCCTTTTGGGTAAAAAACTCCATCAGGAAAGAGGCACAAGTATGTTGAGTGATTCATAGTTGGATAAATGCTTTTGGGTAGAGGCTGTGTGTACTACTTGCTACTTGATTTTAACATATCTCCTTGTAAGGCTCTTGATTCGACACCTTATGAAGTGTGGATAGGTAAGAAACCTTCTGTTTCACATTTAAGGGTTTTTAACTGTGAGGCTTTTGTTCATGTGCCTAAGGAAAAGTGATCTAAGTTGGATCCAAAAGTGCAGAAATGCATCTTCATTGGATATGGTGAGAATGTTAAGGGTTATAAGCTTTGGGATACTCTAACTAGAAAAATTATTTTCTCTAAAGATGTTATTTTCAGGGAACTTAGAGCTATTTCTGAACCTGAGAAGCCAAAATATTTAATAAAGAAAATACACAACAAAAATCTGGTGGGCTATACTTGTCAACTAGGTTTCATTGTCTTTTGGATCTCCTCAAGGGTGGAGTTGTTGACACCTAAAAAATTAGTCCCCAAAATACCCCATTTTGCCCCCCCAAGTTCCATTTTAGTTCCAGTTGAACCTATAGTTTATAACCAATTTGAGACATATTTCATAGGTTTTCATGTGCTTGCCATTTGAAAATGCAAGGTAGAAAAGCCCAAAAATTGGCTAAGTCTCAATATCTTAAGTTTCCCATTGTGTCTTTTCTCTTTATCAGAGGTCAGAGTTTTGGGCTTCCTCCTTCCTTTGTGCTTCCCCTTTTGGCCCAAAAATTGCCTAAGTGTTGAAGTTTTCTAAGTGTTCGGTGGAGTTTCAGAGGTTAAAGTTCCTCCCTTCTGTCTTCTTCGTGGAATGCATCATGATGAAGGCCTGAGGGCCGAAATCCACCCAAAGGGATGAAAAATATTCTATGTATCAAGTGTATAGTAGAGGTTGGAGTTTAGGCTTCCTCCCTTCCACCTTCTTCCTTTTGGAAGACGGAATGAAGAAGGCCCGATGACCGACCCCCGATAGGTAAAGTTTCCTAAGGTATTCCACTATTACGCGAAACCCTTTGGGTGGTCTCCCAGTAGACTGGTGGAATTGTGAAAATCTACCACGTTGACAAAAGACAAGCGCAAGGCGGAAGGACAAAAGGCCGAAGTCTGCCTAAGGTCAAAGAATATTCTAAGCAAGGAAGACTTTGGGGGGATTGGAGTTATGATATTCTTTCTTCTTCCTTGTGGAAGGTGAAACAGTGAAGGCCCAAAGGCTGAAGTCTGACAGGGCCAAGATTATCCTAAGTGTTGCGGACGTCGGAAGGCAGGATTTTCCTTTCCTTCCTCCTTCCTTTTGGAAGGAGAAATGTGGAATGCCCAAAGCCCGAAGTTTGATTTGGTAAAGGGAGATAAAGAGATTGAATACAAAAGACAAAGGCAGAGGGATGAAGGCCAAAAGTATGAGGTCTGAAAGTCTAATTTTTCAGAGGTTGACTTCCCAGCCTTCTTGACTTCTCCAACTACCTGGAAACACGCCAACTACTTCTGGGGACACCATTAATGTGAAATGGGTGGCAGAAATTAATGTTTTTACTGTAGTTGGTGGAGTTGGTGAGGATTTTCCCTCCCATTTCACCCTCAAAGTCAGCTTACTCATGCTATAAATAGAACATCGAAGCTCTTTTCAAAGGGTTGGTCGCTAAACCAATTGTCTAGTCTGGAAAATGCCTAAGGATGATTTTAGGGCATCAAGCAAAGGAAAACGTCTGGGTAGTGAATGAAGGAATACATCTGATACAACTTAGGAAGGATTGTAACATGTATTTTCATGCATTGGTATGTCTCCATGGCTGTTTGTAATAATTTAAGAGAATACATTGTCACAACTTTGTATTTTGCCTTCATCACATTTGCTGGTGTGATTGTAATAGGATTTGATAATGTATGATAGCATTAGAATCAATACAAGCTTTGTGTTGGGTCATTTCTCTATTACAAATGGGTTATTATAGTTTGGTTTTGGATAAATAAGTATGTCTGGTGCATGAAGTGTAATCTAAGAAATGTATGTGAATATATTTTAGTTTTCTGTTGATGTTGGTTCAACCCATTTCTATCATCTTTATTTCTTATGACTCAGTTGCCCAATAGAGTAGGCACCAATCCATATTGGAGAGGGACCAATCACTCTTTAAAATCAAACAAATCATTCACCTGTGGTTTAGGGAAAAAAACCATCTTTCCTATGCATGTACATTCGCACGGTTGAATCAGCTTAATACAGAGGCCTGTGCAGCCATTTTGTCTTGACCTAGTAATAGCTTTAAGGGGTCAAGTGTACATTGGGTATGGCTGTGTTAGTTTATTTTTATTTCATTTCATGCCTCTAGGAATATCCCTCCTAGGTCTAGCTGAGCCTGAAGTGCAGAGGAGCCTACCCACTCCTATAGGTTGTCCAAAATAGCCCCTAACTTGTTGGTAAACCTCTTTCAGTCACCCTGATGACACCCCTAGCCTTGGTGATTGTGAAATGTTTTAGGGTTTTGGATTGTAGTTATTTTGGGAGTTAATATTCTTGGCACCGTTGCCGGGGATGATACTGCCAGGTTGAAATCAATTGATGACCCTGCTGGTGAGTTGAACCCAGAATCAGTTTGTAGCCTTGAAGATCAATCACATTTCAAGGATTTCCTCTTTGGAAGAGGTGGTGACTATGTTGTCAGAACATAAGTTTGTTGCTATTGCCCCTTGGTTGCTATTTATGATTTGAATGCTCCATCTCAGTGTGCAGTGGCTGGTGAAAGAAAGGTACACACGGTTTCTTCTTTTCCCACTTTTGGAGTTTGTTGTTCTTGTCATGTTGAAGGAACAAAATTTCTATGCTTCAATTTTTTCCCTAGCATTATAGGATGTTTTAGTCATGGCCAACTGGTACGAACATGGATACCCTAGGGATATTCCTTCACAAACATCTTCATATATATTAGACCCTAGAAATTACATTGGCGTGGATTCCCATGACCATCCTAGTAATGTATATTCTAATCATGGCTCTACATGTTATACAAACCCAAACCTATATGCACCCATGTAGAATCAAAATGACTTAGCAATGCAACAATATGAAAATGATAAAACCAAACAGTTGTTGGAGTCATTTTTGCAGAAAGAAGAAGAAATAGAAAATCAAATTAGGCTACTAGAGTCTAGGATATACTCTAATGCATTCCCTACTGCCCCTAAAAATTAGTTGTCCCAGTCCCTTGCTCCTCCCTTAGATCTGATATATGATCAACTAGACCTCTCATGGGTTGATTACAAAACAATGAGTATGCCAACCAAGGTCTACAAACAGTTTCCCAAGTTTGATGGGTATGATATTTGGGAAGGGGACACACATGTTGATGTATTTTTAGAATTCATGAATGAACATCAGTTTGAGGATGAAGACATGTGGATGAGTTTCTTTGTTAGGTCCTTGCATGGAAAGGCAAGAGAGTGGATCCAAATTTTTCTAGGGTCGTCCTTTACCTCATGGAATGAACTTGTGGTAGCATTTGAAAATAAATTTGCCAAAGGTCTTGCCCTTGCTGATCTTGTCATAGAGCTAGAAAAAATTAAAAGACAAGAGGGAGAGTCAAGCAAGGATTTTGGTCACAGGTTTGCTTTTTCTCTTTTCCATATTCCTGAAGGTTTCAGACCTAACATTCCTGCCTACATTGATATATTTTTTGAAGCATATGAAATTGGACTGAGTTATGTGCAGGAAGATTTCAAAATAACAAGTATGTAGCAGACATATTTGTCCCTAGACTCCTTGGAGAAGATAAGAAATGACTACATGAAAGGTTTGTTATCCACAAGTATGTGTTGTAGGCAATAAACATGCTGATCTGAAGAGCAACATTGTGGATACAAACAATCAGATGAATGCAACATCAGATGGTGATAATTGTGTAGTAAGAAGGGTATAAGTGGAAGATGGTTCATCATGCGATAGTGTTGTAGATGATGAGGATAGTATATGCACCTACCTTCAGTTGGATAGCTCTTCAAGTGAAAGTGAAAATGATGAAACCAATGGTGACTTCTAACCTAGTGCTGAGGTATGTGGTTATGTGACCAATGAGGATGTTGTGTATAGGGATGAATAGTTAGGTGGATCAGCTCATGGGGTTGATCATGTTGAATGTACATAGGTAAGTGAATTAAATTATTAGCAAGGAACTTGTTTCTTGTTTGATGTATTACTCTCCTTTGTTTCTATTTATGATGAGGAATCAGTTAGTATTCGCCTCCATGAGGTAGATGTAAAGGTGGTTACACTTGATGATAACTGATCAAAGACAATTATTAGTGTATTCATGAAGTTTCAGTGTGAATAGCTTACCCTAGAATGTGAAGATGGTGATCATGTGAACACATATGACAACTTGTTTCTTTGGTGCAAGGTATGTTGTCTTCCCCATGTCAAGTGTGCTTCAAGTCAGCCACAAGGAAATGATATGAGAATGAATATGGAAGAAGAAGTGTGTCATCAGTCTTGTTGCAGCAGTGAGTATGACACAACAAATGGCCAGAGTGGACTTGAAACAAAGAGACAATTTGAGGAACATGGTTCTTCACATGATGTGTCTCATGGTATTGATTTGTGTGCTGATGGTTTGGATTAGCACCTGAGTCATGCTTATGATTCATAAATTTAGGGTTGTAGTAGCACATATGAAAGTTGTGTTCAAGAGCCTAATGGAGTTCCAAATGAATTTGAATGCTTCCACTTTGATATGGAAAATTTATTATCTTTTGAATGTGTTGGTGTTGTAGTTGAGGTTGAGTCCTTTATATGGGACATTGATGTGAATGAGTAGCAAGGTGTGTTCATGCCTGAATTTCAACAAACACTAGCCCAACTCAAAGGTATACCTAATTTGGATTCTTTCCAGTTTGTTCTACAAGATGAAGTGTCTTCTCTTATGGATCAACAATGCGTTCAGGTTGCCATGTGAATTGGAGGTGTTTTCCTTTTCCCTCAATTTGCATGAAGAAGTCAGAAAAAGTAGTAAGGTTGCAATTGGTGATGGAGATTCACTTCCCTCCATGTCTTTATTTGATGACCTAAAATTTGATTTCTCACCCCTTGTTGAGAACAAACATGATGCAATATGGAATAGGTCAAGCACCTGTTTCATATGGCTGCCATGCAACAGTAATTTCATTGGTAAGGCTAGCCTTGGCTTCATAAATATTTGTTACAGATTGGTGCATGTTGAGGGCCATTTTTAGTTGTTAAAGTTGGGTGAGAAGTGCAAATTTGGTTTGAGGGAGATCAACTCCTTCATCCAACTTGTCTTTGACAGAGGCAAGTAGGTTCAGTCACTTGGTGCAGGTTGGACCTACAGAGTGTTTAAATTTTGATTATAGTCCACTTTCCTTTTGTGCCCCTATGCTTATGACTGTATGCCTTGTAAATATGTTTGGTTTGTGTTTTTCCCTTTTTTGTGTGTTTTTGGTCTGCTCTAGAGATTTGAATCCTCGCTGTGACATTGCTTGTCACACGTCCCCAACTAGAGCCAATATTGACACTTGAAAAATTAGTCCCCAAAATGCCCCATCTTGCTCCCCAAGTTCCATTTTAATTCAAGTTGAACCTATAGTTTATAACCAATTTAAGAAATATTTCATAGGTTTTCATGTGCTTACCATTTGAAAATGCAAGGTAGAAAAGCCCAAAAATTGGCTAAGTCCCAATATCTTAAGTTTCCCCTTATGTTTTTTCCCTTTGTTGGAGGTCAGAGTTTTGGGCTTCCTCCTTCCTTTGTGCTTCCCCTTTTGGCCCAAAAATTGCCTAAGTGTTGAAGTTTTCTAAGTATTTGATAGAGTTTTGGAGGTCAGAGTTCCTCCCTTCTGTCTTCTTGGTGGCATGCATCCTGAAGAAGGCCCGAGGGCCAAAGTCCGTCCAAAGGGATGAAAATTATTGTAACTATCAAGTGTATAATGGAGGTCAGAGTTTGGGCTTCCTTCCTTTTGCCTTCTTCCTTTTGGAAGACGGAAGGAAGAAGGCCCGACAACTAAGCCCCAACAGGTAAAGTTTCCTAAGGTATTCCACTATTCTGCAGAACCCTTTGGGTGGGCCCCCAACAGACTGGCGGAACTGCAGAAATTTGCCACATGGACAAAAGACAAGCGCAATGCAGAAGACCAAAAGGATAAAGTCTGCCTAAGGTCAAAGAATATTCTAAGGCAGACTTTGGGGGGATCAAAGTTATGATATTTTTTCTTCTTCCTTGTGGAATGTGAAATAGTGAAGGCCCGAAGGCCAAAGTTTGATAGGGCTAGGATTATGCTAAGTGTTGCGAACGTCGAAAGGTGAGAGTTTCCATTTCCTTCCTCCTTCCTTTTGGAAGGAGAAATGTGGAATGCTTGAAGCTTGAAGTCTGATTTGGTAAAGGGAGATAAATAGATTGAATAAAAAAGACAAAGGCAGAGGGATTAAGGCTGAAAGTTCAAGATCTGAAAGTCTAATTTTTCAGAGGTTGACTTCCTGGCCTTCCCGACTTTTCCAACCACCCAGGAACATGCCAACTATTCCAGGGATGCCATTAATGCAAAATAGGTGGCAAAAATTAATGTTTTTACTGCATTTGGTGGAGTTGGTGAGGATTTTCCCTCCCATTTTGCCCTTAGTGTCGACTTACTCATGCTATAAATAGAAGATCAAAGCTCTTTTCAAAGGGTTAGTTGCTGAACCAATTGTCTGGTCTAGAAAAATCCTAAGGATGATTTTAGGGCATCAAGCGGAGGAAAATGTCCAGGAAGTGAATGAAGGAATACATCTGATACAACTTAGGAAGGATTGTAACATGCATTTTCATGCATTGGTATGTCTCCATGGTTGTTTGTAATAATTCAGGGGAATGCATTGTCGTAACTTTGTATTTTGCCTTCACCACATTTGTTGGTGTGATTGTAATAGGATTTGATAATGTTTGACAACATTGGAATCAATACAAGATTTGTGTTGGGTCATTTCTCTATTGCAAATGGGTTATTAAAGTTTGGTTTTGGATAAATAAGTATGTCTGGTGCATGAAGTGTAATCTGAGAAATGTATGTGAATATATTTTAGTTTTATGTTGATGCTGGTTCATCCCATTTTTTTCCTCTTTATTGATTATGACTTAGTTTCCCAATAGAGTAGGCACTAATCCATATTGGAGAGGGACCAATCACTCTGTCAAATCAAACAAATCATTCATCCATGGTTTAGGGGAAAAAACCATCTTTCCTATGCATGTACATTCGCACAATTGAATCAACTTAATACAAAGGCCTATGCAGCTAGTTTGTCTTAACCTAGTGACAACTTTAGGGGGTCGAGTGTACATTAAGTATGGCTATGTTAGTTTATTTGTGTTTTATTTCATGCCTCTAGGAATATCCCTCCTAGGTCTAGGTGAGCCTGAAGTGCAGAGTAGCCCACCCACTTCTGTAGGTTGTCCAAAATTGCCCCTAACTTGTTGATAAACCTCTTTTAGTAACCCTGACAACACCCCTGGCCTTGCTGATTGTGAAATGTTTTAGGGTTTTGGGTTGTAGTTATTTTGGGAGTCAACAGGAGTAAGAATCTCAACTTATTGTTTTGCATGCTCATCTGTACCAACTTCTTCTATAACAATAGATTCTTCTTCATCAGAACTACTCGATTTTTCTTCTTATTCTTCACCCTCCAATCCATCATTATGTTCTCCCTGAGGTGCATCTTCCTGCTCTAAGTCAAAGTGCACTCTTTTTACCTTTTCTTTTTCTTTTGGCTGCTTAGGTTCAGAAATAGCTCTAAGTTCCCTAAAAATAACATCTCTAGTGTTATAACCCCTATTCCCAATAATTAATTTTCAATTTAAATATTACTATTTTAATGATTGTCGACTAATTTTGACTCATGTACGTGACAGGAATACACTCTCAACGGAGAGAGAGTATCATCGAGGAGGGGGTGTCTAGCTGACTGATGGCAACTATGGTGAAAGGAATCTGCACACACAGGCACCTAGTTGGCATTATAGTTGCATTTGTCTTTGCATAAATAAATTATGTTGATAAATTGCTTTCTCATTTTGATAGAAAAATAGTTCACCTTTATGTTTTATAGTTGCCATTTAATTAAATTGTGAGTTAAATATTAATATGCTCTTATTGAAATAAAAGTAGATTTAATTTATTTATTGGTTTTTATTAAAATTATATGTGAAGGAAAGAAATTATATTTATTTATTTATTATTTTAGATAATTGTGTGTGACAAAATAAATTCCTAAAATTATGTTTAGTTATAAAAAATTATGCATGAAATGAAATTAGAATATTTATTCTTTTTGATAACAATCGAGATAAATAATAGAAAAAGAAAGACAAAAACTTAGAAATAAAACAAAAAAAGGAGAAATAAAGCAAAATATTGAAATAAAGAAAACAATAGAAAAAGACACCAAATTAGAATTAAAAAAAAAAAGAGCAAAAATTAAAAAAAAATGGAAAAAGATAGAAATAATGGATGTGAGAAGAGAAGAACTTATTAAAAGGAAAGATTGATGCAAAAAGAAGAGCATTCTCATTTTCTCATTCTCATCAAACCAAGCAAGAGACACAAAATTATAGATACAATTCAAAGGAAGAAAAAGAGGGACGGGAGGAAGGAAAGGAGAGCCAAAAGGGATTTAAAGGCACCGGAAATGAACTAACTAGGTTTTTATTTTAATCCGTAAATGTCAATTCTGGATGTTTGAAATAATTTTATTGCCAAACTGTGTGACTGAAATAATCTCATTGCACTTCAATTCATTATTATTACTGTAAAAACTAAGAGATTGATTGTTATTATTTTATCATTGTTACTATTATATTACTGTTATTATCTTTGTAACTGTTATTATTTTATCACTGTATTAGTATTGTAATCATTTTTATAAATTCCACTGTTATTATTTTATGATGGATATTATTTGTTACTGTTATTGTTTTATAACTGTTATTATTCTTATTATTTATATCAGTTATTATTTTATTATTGATATTACTGTCATTATATTATTATTATGGTATTGCTGTTAAGATTATTATTTTATTACTGTCATACACTGTATAAGCGTTTACATGGAATTGTTTTATTCCTGATAAAAAAGAAAATTGTGAGAATTATTGTAAATTTAAAAACTGCATATTAAAATTACTGTTTGTGTTTTATTTTGTAATGGTTGTTCAAAACAACACCACAGAAGGTAATAGTGGGAGTGGCATGCCACCCCCACAGGCCTTACAGCCTGTGGGGAGGGTTGTAGCCCCCACGACGACCTCTTAAGGAGGCCATAGCCTCTTTGGAGGCTACGACTCTCCTTAAGAGTCGTCGCCTCCCTTGTATATGTTATAAACTTTCCTTTTTATTTATAAACTTTGGCATATAAAAATTAAACTCCCTTGTTGTATATGTCGTCGCTATAAATTTTGTCATATACTTTGTTTCTGATAAAAAACTAAAATCTCCTTTATGGCCGTCGCCATTGTTATTACAATTCCCTTGATAATATTAAAACTTCTTCTATTCTTCTATTCTGGTCTTTGATATTTATTTATATATATATGATCGTTGTTCCAAAATTATAGATATATATTTATACTCGTTGGCTCCAGCATATAGGGATTTCATGCATAAATTAATGTCTTTGTGAATAAATTTCTATATATCTGTTATTTCCATTTAATCAGTTACGAATAGGAAAAGATATATATATATATATATATATATATATATATATATATATATAATTTATGTGCTTTCATATTGATGAAACAAGTATGTATTTGTAGTCAAATGACTTATAATGACTTTGGAAAGTATGTTTTTCATAATTATGAAGTAATAGGAAAAACTAGTTAAACTTGATTGGTATAAACAATGATTCTCTCTCTCTCTCTATATATATAATTTATGTTCTTTCATATTGATGAAACAAGTATGTATTTGTAATCAAATGACTTATAATGACTTTGGAAAGTATGTTTTTCATAATTATGAAGTAATAGGAAAAACTAGTTAAACTTGATTGGTATAAACAGTGATTCTCTATTACATAACTAGGAACACAATCTTTCTTTGAATAGACTATAACATATCACTGAAGTTGTAGTTATTTAAACGTGAATGGGTATCCTATGTAAACTTTGTTTCTTAGACATGACCATGCAATATAGTGGTGAGTATGTCAACCTTGTGTTCAATTGTGTCGGACACACCTATGTTATAATCTTAAAGTCTTATTTTAGAAGAATAATTGAAGTTGGCATGAGGACTATGTTGCTATAGAAAGTATGAATTTCCATGTTTGACTTATGAAAGCAACGTATGAAAAGTAGTACTCTTAAATGGTATCTTTTGAGAAGAACAAATGGAGGTAATTGTCAGTATATTGAAAAGAATGAAAGGAGGATGATCTTTCTAATCTTGCTTGTAAACTATAATCTAGGAGATTGATTTATCTTAGAATGGTCATATGATTAAGAAGATTGTGGTTTTGATATATATAACCTTGGATTAAGTAAAATGCATGTGTATTAGTTATTCACTAAAAGTTTTGGTATTGAAATCAAAATGAGAGTATGCCAAAAGACATAGATTCTTCGACTATGGTTCTCAATCAGTTGCACATGCTTGAGTCATGCTTGTATTAGATGTGTGTTATGTCTTATGAAATGAAGTCCTATGTTTTGAAGTTATGTAGGCACTTCTTTTTCTGCATTGTTGGGAAAGAGACCTAAATTGACCTTGATAGATAAATGTTTGCAACTTCTAATTTATTGATTGTATCCATGATGTATGATCTTGATATTAAGAATGAATGACTGTTCCTTGAGAAGGATAATGTCTCATTGCATATGTATATTACCTTTCTTGAAAATATGTATGAGTTGTGGATGCATTTTCCATTCTTGCATTTGTGTATAATGAGTTTGAGAAGAGCTCCAAATTCCTTCACCTAAGCCATCTTCAGTTTTCTAGACCCCTCGTGATGGGTCAGGCTTCCTAGAAGGGTATCACAGGGAAGCTTAATGCTTTGTGGCAGGGTGGATATCACCATGATGATACTCTCTCTCTTAGGTTCAATGGTATGCATGCGAAATGATATTATATATGGATAATATGTTATTCTTGTATAAGCCTACATGGCTAAATCTTGTAAAGGCACGGTCTAGTTTTGATATACTTTTTGATTCATTGATGTATGTAATCCTATTTGGATATAATGATGAAAGTTATTTAATTATCTCTTTTTCTGACCCATTTTAAAAATATTTTATTCTATTTAATTATTTTGGGATTGAATTATTTTTTGAAGGTTATTTTTAGTAAGTAATATATTCAGACCTTGCATCTAGAGAAAATAATTTTCCTGGTTAGAGGATCCCAAAGCTTATAACCCTTAACATTCTCACCATATCCAATGAAGATGCATTTCTACGCTTTTGGATCCAACTTAGATCACTTTTCCTTAGGCACATGAACAAAAGCCTCACAACCAAAAACCCTTAAATGTGAAACAAAAGGTTTCTTACCTGTCCACACTTCATAAGGTGTCGAATCAAGAGCCTTAAAAGGAGATCTATTAATCAAGTAGCAAGAAGTACACACAACCTTTGTCCAAAAGCATTTATCCAACAATGAATCACTCAACATACTTGTGGCTCTTTCCATGATTGTTCAGTTCATCCTTTCTGCAACACCATTTTGTTGTGGTGTATACAAAGTTGTCTTTTGTCTGATTATACCTGCATGCTTGCAAAACTCATCAAATTCCTTAGAGAAATATTCCCCTCCATTGTCAGATCTTAATATTTTTATCTTTAATCTCAATTGGTTTTCAACTAAGACTTTAAAATCCTTAAACTTACTAAAAACTTTAAATTTGTGTTTCATAAAATAAATCCATGTGAATCTGGATACATCATCAATGAAGGTGACAAAATCATGAGATCTTCCGATAGAGTCATTATCTACATGTCCAAACACATCTGTATGGATAATCTCTAACTTCTCTTTTGCTCTATTGCTTCCTAAAGGAAATAATTTTCTATTTTGTTTACCAAACACATAATGTTCATAGAAAACAAAGTGCTCATCAGAATAAGAAAAACTGTCCAACAAATCTTTATCCTTAATAGTTTTCAAAACATTATTACTTGTGTGGCCCAATCTATAGTACCACAACATACAAGTGTTTTTAGAAGCCTCAGAAACATACGAGGCATTACAAACTATAGTGGCTTCTAGACTAAACAAGGTTTCCATTCTTTTACCCTTCTCTACCACCAAGTTTCCTCTCACCAATCTGCAACCATGCCTATCAAATGTTACATGCATTCCCAAATCATTCAACTTCGAGACTGAAATCAATTTTCTAGCTAATCTATGAACATGCAAAACACCAAGGAGGGTTTTAATTCTCCCATAATTGAAACACAACAATACCTTGCCTTTCCCAACTATCAAATATGTAGAGTTGTCCCCAAGGTACACTTTACCTCCATCATACTCTTCGTATGTGGAAAACCATTTCTTATGCGGGGTCATATGAAATGAGAATCCCGAGTCAACCAACCAGTGATCATTAGAAACAACATTGAATACAGAAAGTAAAACATCTTCACATGCATTTGAGGACTTATCAGAAGAACTCTCCCACTGTTTCTTTGGGTTTCTGCACTCCTTCTTCACATGTCCCCTTTTACAGCAGTTCCAACACTTAACTCTATTCTTCTTTTTAGGAGTTTTAGAATGACCCTTTGACTTGTCTTTGAACCCCTTCTGATCTCCTTTCGGTCCTCTTTCCTTATACCTTCCCCTAACACTAAGAGCATCCCTTGAACTATCTAAACTCTTTTTCCTCAATTCCTATGCCAACAAAACTACAAGAGCATCCATCTTCAGATCTGTGAGGTTAGGAGTCATAGCAAGGCTAACATTCTCCCAAGACTCAGTTAAAGAACAAAGAAGTAAGATACATTTATCTTCCTCATTAACTTCAACATCTAAATATGCAAGTTGGCTCAACAACAAATTAAATGAATTTAAATGCTCTGCAACCGATTCACCCTCTTTCATTTTCATAGAAAATAATTTCAAACAAAGTTTGTTTACCATACTCTTGGCTTGGTAGATCTCACCTAAACGCTTCCACAAGCTATGTGCAGTCTCTTCCCTTCTGACATTCAACATGATAGAATATGCAAGACATAAGAAGATTGTTCCTCGTGCCTTCTTATCTAGTCTATCCCACTCATCTTGAGAGACATCGTCTGGTTTATTCTCTTTTAGGACAGCCAACCAATGGTTTCTTTCTTCTAGCAAATCATCCATTTTTAGCTTCCACATCTCATACCCCATTCCGTTGAACTTCTTAATGTCCAAATGAGAGGTAGAGTTAACAGTAGATCTAGCCATAATATCAACTCAAGATCTGCAAACAAATACAACCGAATCTCCCACTGCAACTACACAACCTTCACACTACCACCCAAGAGTCAAAGTTAGCTAGGCTCTAATACCAAATGTTAGAAATGAAGACAACTACTTGTAGACACCCAAAATTGACCACATCTATGTCGTCTAACACATTTGTAATAAACAATCTCATTTTCTCCTATGTCTTCATAATTAATTAAATAAATTTTATTTATTTAATAAATTGTCTTCATTTTCCTATCTTCCATTTAATAATTAAAAAATCTTAGATTATTTAATCATGTCATCCCCTTTCTTCTAAGAAATAAATAAAATCTAAATTTTATTTATTCCCTCCCACCATATAAATAAATTAAATAAAATTTAATTTATTTAATTTATCCCCTTTTTCCTCATGTCATTTAAATAAATTAAATAAACATAGTTATTTAATTTATTTGTCCACTTTCTAAATAATAAATTAAATAAAAATGTCTATTTAATTTATTTGCTCACCTTCTATTTTCCTCTAAACGTGCAACTCACCTTTGAAATGGCAATAAATCAAAAAGCAATTAGAAAGCTAAGTCATCCCCAACAAAGAAATAGAAATATCATTTTTTCAAAAAAAACAATCTTATCTCACTCAAGCCACTTGGTGTGTGCACATTCATCCATGTTTGTCAACCATTGATCTTTTCTTTTTCTCTCATCTATTGATCATTTATCTTGTAAATCTATATAAACCCTCTTCTTCTCCCATTTTGGGGTTCAAATCCATTAACATCTGCATTATCTTTGTTCGAATCCACTAACATTCTCTCTATCTTTGCATGCATGTAATCTTTTGAGCATCTCATCATGTTGCATGCCATCTTTTTTATCACAATCATGGCAGCTTCATGGAATCAGATGGTTGCATGGTGAAGCAATCCACATATGCACCAAGAAATTAAAGCATCTAAGTGACTTTGTTTTTCTTGCATGTCATTTTAGTCATTTAGATTGAATTTCTTGAAGGTTTTTAGGCTTTTATCTGGTTTTCATTGTTTGAGCTAGATCCTTTTCCCTTAATACAAAATGGCATGCCTGGTGGGACATGAGCATTTGGTTTTCATGATAATGGATGTGTTTATCGCAAGTTTTATATATTTTCTGTTACATGTCATTTTTCTTGAAACCCTAGTCGACTGAGATTAGAATCTTGATATTTTCTTTCAGGGGCTAATGTTTTTGTTATAGGTTGAAATTGATATGTTGCAAGTTGAAAAATCCTTAATTTCATTACAGTCGACGCCTTTTACAAATCCTTAGCCAACATTTAACTGTCTCTATCTGATATGCGATCTGAAGCTTGTTTGCAGGGTACAGAACATTTTGTTTCAGGTTGACAAATGTTTTTGTTTGTAGGTTTATATTCAAATTCTATTTTAGTCGCCACTTAAAATCTTCATGGTCGCTACCCTAATATCTTGTCGATTGTTACAAAAACCCTAATCTGCATGCAACACACTTGTTGATCACCTTTGAAATTTTGTGATCGCCACCCTTTTATACGCGGTTGCCACCCATATACCTTAGGTCACCTCCACTTTGCCCAATCTTTGCCTCTACTATCATCTTTTCCCAGATCTACACTCTTTGTATCCTGTCGCAGCTCATTGTATACCCAGTCATAAATCATAACCCTAAAGCAGTCGCAGATCAAAAACTCTAAACACTTTGGTTGAAACTCCTTAAACACGTTGTCATCGTATTGCAGGCTCAAAACTTCAAGTCACCACCGGTGATCATGTAGTCACCAATATCATCGACTATAGATCTAATTTCATCGACTCAACTCCAAGTCCCTAATCGCCTTCTTGGCATTTCGACCAACCCTGCAACCCCTCACATTTGATTGTCACCACCACTATTCATACAGTCGCCTCCCATTTATGTCAAAATCTTGAAACCTTAAGGTCACCATCAAAAGTTCCTCTTGTCGCCAACCTCATCTTCTTTTGTGTCGTCGAATCCTTATAACCCATCACCGAGTCTTAAGCATGCAAATCAAACGTCACAGTCAAAATCGCAGTAGGAGTCTAAATCTAAGGTCGCAGTCTAAATCCCAGATCGCAGTCAAAAATCAAAAGCTGGTGTTTTAAACTCTTAAGTTGACATTTCAAATTCTATAGTCAGCATTTTAAACTTTAATATATGCATTTTGGACTTCAATTGGGCATTTAGGGTTTTTGACCTTTTAACATTATGATTTAAGCTTTTGAGTTTGAGTCTTAACTTTTTTATCAAAAAGGGGCTGGCATTTTATTCAAACTATAGACTGCAACCACCAAACATAAAACCACCTTCATACATGCACGTGACACCAAAAATCTTGCTAACATAAAAAACATAATAGTCAACCTTTTGATGAACAAGTCAAACTGGTCAACCTATCATCTCAAGCATGCTAAAGGAGGCAATTTTCTTCTTTTTTCCATAACAAGAGCATACAGAGGCCAAATCACACAAACAAATACTTGTTGGAAAGGGAATTCGATGAAATTTGCAACGGTGCCACTTTAATCAGTTGATTTTGTCATTTCAGTAGGTAATTTTACAGTCAAAGTTCATCTACTTTCCAAATTTCAATCTATGGTTTTTCTTGGAAACTGATGTGTATCGGTGTAGCTTGTCAAACACGCGTGTCAAAGAATGGAGAAAATAAACTACTAACATATCTTTTGTAGGTTCGTGCGATCAGTAAATCTTTTTATAACTAAATTAGGAACACTTCGATTTGGTGTTTAAAATGAACCCTGCATGCTCCGTGTTTGTTTTATTTTCTTCGTTTGCTTGCTGAGTCTATGTGTAACCTGATTTAGCAATGAGAGTATCCTCTCCCCTACCTATCCAACGGATCTAGGGTGCAAGAGAAACCATTGCTAACTCTAGAAGACCTGCCTTCCCATTGTGAGAAGTGTACGACCCAAGCGGAAACAAGCTAAAGCCAAGCCCTTCCAAGTTGCTATATAAATAATGTGTTTGTGACGAAAGTCACAAACAATAGGTGTAGTTATGTCATACTGACGAATGTCTCCCTCAGTACCTTATGGTGCATGAAACCCTAGAGAGCATAACCTATGTAGGCTAGTGGACCTCCTTATCAAAGCGAATCACCGCATGTATGGCCACTTGAATGAAAGCCCTTATTAGAAACCTAGTGTAGTAGCCAAAAACCCTCTATCTACTGGTGCAAGAGGTCAAACCTCTGAAGCCGTCCCACAATCTCGTAGCTTATATTAGAGATGGCAAATTTCTGGAGGTCTTCAGATCTTTAGAAATTCAAAGTCTGGTATGGCTTAGAAGTGAGTGCACTGTAAGGGGGAGCTAGTGCTACCATAATTCTAGGCCATCTGCTATAAGTAGGTATGACTAGAGAAATTCAAGTGGGAACCTAGTAGATATTGTCCTTGCCTAGCCTAGGGTGTACACATTTATCATTGTGTTTGGTGTGCATGCATGTACATGTGAGATCTTGTGTTTGATATTGCTACATCATCCTCAACCTACTTGTCATAACACATTTCCCAATCATTACATTTCATCCAATCCTTCCAAACTAAATTACCCTAGTCATCCAATCAACCACATCCCACTCAACCCAAGTCATCTAACCTCATCATTATACATCATCCTCTTTCTAATCCAATCCACATCATTCTACACCATGTCAACATTAGAAGACCTAGCACCCCAATTCCAAGACCTCCTCCAATCATTTTATCAAGCACCCAAACCTCTAGGCCAACAAACCATCCAAAGACTCCAACACCTCATCCAACAACTTTAACCCCAAGCAAGCCAATCACCTCAAATGCACCATCTCATAGCACAAGCCCAACACCTTGTAGTCACTTGTCAATCACAAACCCAACAAGTACATCATCATCCCTTATCAATTCAACACCAGACAATTCAACCTAATTCCTATGTGGTATCCACTCCCGTTTCACACCAATCTAATCCATCCACATATCATAACAATTCCACATCAACTTATCTTATTCCTTATCAATCTAATCCATCTGCATTTCAAATCACTTCCACATCACCTTATCCTGCATCTTTCCATAACAATTCCACATCACCTTATCCTATACCTTCCCATAACAATGCCACATCACCTTATCCCACATCTTTCCATAACAACTCCACATCACCTTATCTCACACCTTCCCGTAAGAATACCACATCACCATACCCTACTTATTCCAATATCAACCATTATCCACAACAACCCATACCCCATGATCTTTTACCTACACATCCTACCATTTCATCTCTTCATCAAACCCATTCACAAGACTATCAATAGCCCCCACAACATGAACATGTAAGTCCAAGTGACCCTTTGAACATAAATCAAGTGAACCCAAGTCCACTTTTGTAAAAAAACCTAATAGACTTAAGTCCACCTGTGCTACAAGACCTAATATCCTTTGACTCAAGTCTAAGTGACCCTTTGTACATAAATCATGTATCCTTAAGTCCACCTAGGCTACAAGACTTAATATCCTTTGATGAGGGAGATACCAATCTAGTCACTGCATCCTATGAACATCCTCCATCACCATCCGATCACATGCCAACACATGAGCCTACTAATCCCATCTTGACACCATCATGTGATCCCATTCCTACTCTATTGACCTACCAACCATCTAATCCATTTAGTCCTACTATCCCTCCATACAATCCTAATTCTAATCCATCCAAGCACATCATCCCTTCATCCGAACCAAATCCCAATCCATCTAATCACATTATCCCTCCCGCCAATCCTATTCCTACTTCTAAGCCTCCAACACCATCTACCCTTATTGTACATCCACCCATAAACTTGCAGAGGATGTGATCCATTGGCTATTAGCGAGGAATTAATCATTGCCATGTCATCAAAGTCCCATTCATGAGCCTACCAAAGAATCTCCCAATACCTTGCTTATTCCTCCAACTCCATGATGTGGTCCACAAACCATTGAGCTTATTGAAAATAATTCTCCCATAAGTCCTAGTCAAGACCTATCATACCCTCATGTTGTTGACCAAAAGCCTATCCAAGAGTCATCCCCTTCTATTGAAGCAATCCAAGAGCTATGTCAAGAGTATAATCCAATGCATGTGGAAACATCAACCCCTCAACCAAGTCAAGATCAAAGCATCTCCAAGATCAACCAATCCATGACTTTTATGTTTTCAATGATCAAGATATTACTTATGATCACGGCCCTATTCGTGAGCAAAGTGATCCCATTCATAGCCAAATTAATCCTATTTACCTTTATGAGCAAGATTATATATATGATCATGAAAACCACGATGAGTCTCCTAGAAAAACTTTATACAACTCATGATCAAGAGGTTATCACTCCACCTATCCTTCCTCTCATGATCATCCAAGAGCAAGATATCCAAATTTCTCCTAGCCATCCTCCATCTAGCCCCATCCATGATCTACATATATCTACCTTTCATGATGAGCCATGTGCCTCCCAAGAACACATAAGCATAGAAGATCAAACAAATACCTTAGATCATAATGCACATTTAAGCAAGCTCTTAATGATCCTTCCACCTCCACTATCGACCCTATTTCAAATCCACTGTCATATCCTTTTGGTCTATATCCACCCTCATTCGTGAATGTTCCTCCTTAGAACACCAACAACCATTATCCTCTATCTCACCTTCTCCATCCAATAAGGAGCTCGTGTCTAGTGTTCAAACCACACCTAGTCCCATTGTCCATCGCATGCTTCAAAACATGAACTATCAAGGTAAAGGCTTAGGCCTTATTGAACAAGGAACTTTGGAGCCCATACATGTCAAAGTCTCTCCATGCTCATTTGGCCTTGGATACACACCGCAAGATCATCAATCTAACGATGTTGGTACCACTTCCTCCATGCCTTCTAAGTCCACCACTTTCCATCACAAATTCCATCATACACCCAAAACATATGTTGCCATTCCACCTCCATCATCCTAAAAATGTCAAAAGAATGTGACCATACACCTTCCACCATCAACCTTGCCTCCGTTGCTTCCAACTCCTAACATCCCTCCATCGAATCTACGTCCACTACTTCCAACACCTGATATCCCCATTATCCAATCCCCTTATCCATCCATGCATAAATCCTCTAAAAATCCCAATCATGACCAGCAAATGCACATATTGTCTAAACATGAAGCTTCACCATACCCATGGGATTCCAAAGAAAAAATTTGGATGCCTCTACCTATAAAGAAACAAATCCTAATGGTCTTCATGCCTTAGGACACAAAAACAAAGAATCAAAGCAAGATCCATCCCCAAAGCTACATACACCCATGCACCTCAAAGCAAAAATGGAAAAGGTGTGGGTTCCCAAGAAACAAGTAATTACCTCAAAAGCTACATATATCCAATCCCATACCTCCACAAGCAAAGTTAAAAACTAAAATGGTATGGGTCCCTAAGCAACAAGCCATCAAGTCCAATGAGGCATCCACCTCTCAAAAATCCCAACCATCCACTTTCTCCTCTTCCATCCATTCCATTCAAACATATCTAATTCCTCAATCCACAAGTCAAGCAAAAACCAGAAAAATACTAAGTCTATGTGGGTACCTAAAGCACTTCATCACCCATCTCCTAAGTAAATAACACCATTGCTTCCTACACCATCTTCCAATTTATCATGGTGTGTGCAACCGTTGGTCATGGTTCCCTTCCATCCCGCAACACTTCCACATACCTCCATCTCCCCACCTTTCATTCATTATCCTACATATCTTCCTCATCACTTCCCTATGGTCCATGCTTTTGCATAAGCCTCCATCCATAAGTCCTACATAATCTGCATCATAATCCACCATCTTCCGTAAATCCATCCATAATCCACATCATAATCCACTATCGCACCCCTCATAATCCTCTATCTACCTACCCCATCTCACTTTCATGCAATCTCCCTTACCGACATCTATGAGTGCACTTGACATGGTCCATGCGATGATATCCATCTCTAACGAGACTATCACTTTCATGGAACTGGACACTTGAGTCTCTCCCATCCATATCCACCATCTCCCATCCAAATATTATAAAAAAAAAGAAGAAAAAAAATGAAAAAAGTAAAGAGAAATCCCTTCATCCAATGGTGAAAACCTGGTAAACCCTGGATAAGTACCATGATGAAAACCTGGCAAACATACGTCATGTAAATTGATCTTCTATGTCACCTACACTTGGGGGCACGTTGTCTCATCCATACCTCCTATCATTTTCTATTCTATCACATCCTATCATTTGAATAATCTATCTTATCATATCCTATCCTATCATCCTTATCCATTACACCCACCTACGCACATACCTATCCTTTTAAGTCCATTCATCCTCCCTTCCTCATCTTGATCTTGATAAAGATTGGGGGCAAAACATTGAAACCTGCTTTGGGTATCCCTTGATATACCTCCATCCTATACAAACCAATCCATCCTACCATCCTATCATCCCATTGTCATAAGCCTAATTCTATCATAAGTCCTATCGTCCTGAGCCTTGCCATGTAAAACCCTAAGTCTTACACCTAGAATGGGGCATATGATTCCTATATGACATAGCCTTTGGAGATCACATCCTTGCTCTCTTACACATACATCCTTTCGATCCCTTATCACCCATCCTTTCATCCATCCAATCCTACCTACCTACCTCATTGCACCTAGACTTGGTCCTTCCTTGTCATTGGTATCTAGCATAAAGGCTACCCAAATTGTAAATCCATTGACACCCCAAAACATTTAAACATACCAAAAAATCATAAAATGTCCTAAAAAATTCCAAAAAATCATAAAATATCTTGAAAAAATACTAAAAAATAATAAAAAGTCTTGAAACAAATCACAAAAAATCAAAATATTTCCAAAAAATATACAAAAAAAATCTAAACATTCCAAAATTTAAAAATAAAAAATCAATCAAATAGCCAACAAAAAAATCCAAGCAATAAAATCAATCCATCAAATCACTTCTTCCAATCAATTGCATTCATCCATATCAATCCAATTCATTCAAATCATTATTGCATCAAATCACATAAAGCCAATCACTCAAATCAATTCATCAAATCACTTCTTCCAATCCAATCACATCATTAAATCAAGCCAATCTATGAATCATCAAATCTATCAAACAATCAAAATCATATCAAATCAAATCCCATCAATAACATCATCCAATCAATCTCATCAATCCAATCATCCAACGATTCAACCAATTCACTTATCACTCATCTATTTCCTACATCATCAAAACATAAATCAGAACTACATCTCATCTCTATCGTTAAGTGCGTTGATCCCGTGGATACAAGGTATGTAGGTAGTCTAGAGTACGAAGGAAGTGCCCAGATTCATGCACAGATGATATTCCTCTTTCTTCCATCTCTCATATTCTTCTCTCATCTATCTTCATCAATTCATCAATCCATTACTTCTTCCAATCAATTCTTCAATCACTTCTTTCAATCATCCATCCAATAAACTCAAATGCAAGTCATACTTTATCCATACCAAACAAGTCAATCAAACTTGTCAAATTATCCAATCACATCAATGGTCTTGATCCTATCCTTGTTGTAAACCACATAAGTCAATCATCCAATCATCAATCATCAATCATCCTTGTGTTGATCTAGGGATACATCGTTCCCCACCATGACAACACTATCATCATCAATCCATCAATCAACAATTAATCTTTGGTTTACAGCTTGACAGGGGCAATACCTTGTTTGTTTTTGAATTATTTGTGCATGCTTGCTTGCTTGCTTGTGTGTGTTATCTTTTTATCTTGCATTTGTATCACATCAGTATCATTACATCTAATATTCATATCATGTATATTGACAAGGTTGTATTAGCATGTAGCGCATTGGATACTCAACACCTTGGTCTTTATACCTTGGTGAATAATATCTAGTGCTATATCAAACATAAGGATTGCAAACCTCTAATTTTATATGCAACCATCTGAAGCTGCCTTCACCTTCCATTCTTCACCTGATTGATCAACAGTTTCATCATCATTCTTCTGATCATCATCCTCTTGATCTTCATCATCTTCCTTCTGCAAAATAAGTGTGTTAGATGTACATCACCCTAATTTTTCTTTTGTACCAAACCCTACCTTTTTCTATTTCATCCCCTCTTTCACCCGCCCAATCCCTATTTTCTTCCTGTCAACCTTATCTTTTCATCCTTCTGTCATCTTATCACAAGTTAACCCAGCCTTTTGCCAGCAGCCTATTTTTCCTCTCGAGGGGGCATCATCCGCCAGTTTCATTGGGGCATAGTCTGTTTATCTAACGCATCATATCTTCTTTGAAACAACGCCCTAATGGACATTGTCTCAAACAGGGGTGAAATGTAGACACCCAAAATTGGCCACATGTATGTCATCTAACACATTTGTAATAAACAATCTCATTTTCTCCTGTCTTCATAATTAATTAAATAAATTTTATTTATTTAATAAATTGTCTTCATTTTCCTATCTTCCTTTTAATAATTAAATAATCTTAGATTATTTAATTATGTCATCCCCTTTCTTCTGTCATGCCCACATTTCCCATGCGGACACGACACGCATCACATGTGTCATGTCCACATTTGTCATGTGGTCATGACACGAATTACCAAAAAATTTTCACGCATTCCTAAAAACCCCCTTACACGTGTAAGCGTGCTCAGTGGAAATACGCATAAGGCATAAACAAGTCAGTCGAAGGCGGGGTAATGCAATCACAAGCGCATTTCTCCTACGCGATGAAGGCCAACTAGGGGGTCGATGTGACGTGACTATCATCGCTAATAGGGTTAGGATCAAGATCAAAACCCTAGGTTAACCTAAGTGGATGATGGGATTTTGACACAAGTCAAAATCAAAAGCCAAATTCTAGTGCAAGAGAAGTATATTAATATCAAAACACAAAGTCGACAACCAAAAAAACCAAAAATTTAATCCTACGCAGGGTTAAAATTCACTAACCTAACTAAACCCTAGATTCTGAAAAAATTCGGCAGCATAACACCTCACGAGCATGAATAGGGTTTATTTTAATAAAACTAATTTTGGTCGATAGTCTACTAGGTTTCCAATTTGGATTAAGAATGACTAATTTAATTTACTAATTAATTTTCTTAGAATAATTAAATTAATTACTAATTATTAACAATCTAAATCTAAAATTATCCACATCGTCAAAGGTTTGCAAACAATAGTTTATTCCCATTGATCTAAAATAGAAACACCTCTATAATTAAATTGTAGTGTAGATTAAAAGAAATAAATAAATTCCCTTCCAAAAAAAAAAAAAATTAAAACAATAATCTAAAAATTCCCTCTAGCCATAAGTTACCCTAGTTAAATTTTACCATGCCTCTAAACCAATAAAAATAGGAACATTTCCAAAAGGAAATAAAATTACCCCAAACTATATTTATCTCTAAAACCCCTTTTTTTAAACAAAAAATTAAAATATAAACAACTACAACAAAAAAAAAAAAACAAAAAAAAAAAAAAAAACAAAAGAGTGGAAACCAAATTTAAAAAAAGGCAATTTGAATTACCATGCCCTAAAATCCTCCAACAATAAAGAATCAATTTCCTTAAGGAGGAAGGAGCAAACCCTAGCCTCCATAAGCATTGTTCTTCTCTTCTACACTTTCTTATTCTTTTCTTTCTCTCAAAATTGTTTTGTTTGCAGGTTTGATGGAGAAGCCACTCATGGCTGCCACATCAGGCAGTGCATACACTAGAGATATATGTTTTTTGATATACATATATATATATATATATATTTAATGAATATGTTGCAGTGACATGAGAAGGAGCTTGCAGGTTTAGTGGTGGTCGAAGGGACAAAGAAAATACAAAGGCAAGAGAGCCTCGGCCGCCGGAGGTAGTGACGTATGGAGGACATCAGAGGGATCAGTGGTGAGGGGTCATTGCTGGCAGTGCCATGGGGAGAAGGGAGGGGAGAAGGTCTGTTGGGCAGTGGTGGAAGGGGGAATGTGGGCTGTGATGGCGGTAGGAGGATGTGGGTTTGTGGGGGTAAGGGGGAGTGTGGGGAGAGGCCGAGCCCCACCCCACACTCCAACGTAAATAGCCAAAGGTGGGGGGGTTCGAACCCCCCCAAACCACTTTTTTTTTGCTTAAAATCTATAACTCTAAAAAAAATACAGTCCGCTTCACAACATTCCTTTTTTTGCTATTTTTGTATTTTTATATATATATATATATATATATATATATATATATATATATATATATATATATATATATATATATATATATATATATATATATATAGTGTATGTATTCAGTTTGTATACAACTCTCTCAACTTTACTTCATTTCATTAACACAGTTAAAATATATATGACAACAATAAAATAATAATAATAAAAAAGAGTATATATATAAATATATCTATATATATATATATTTGTATATATATACATATACATTTGTGTATATATATATATTTGTATTTATAACCACTATTGTAAACACAGTCCTCCCTCAATATATATATATATATATATATATATATATATATATATATATATTTATTTATTTATTTATTTATTTACAGTAACAGAAAAAGAATTACAAATTAACATATATATATATATATTCAAGTATGTGCCATTTAAATTCCACAATTTTTTTTTTTGAATGCAATAAAGTAAAAGAAATATTTATCTTTACATATTTACATTGAGCAAATGATATATATATATATATATATATATATATATATAGTGTATGTATTCAGTTTGTATACAACTCTCTCAACTTTACTTCATTTCATTAACACAGTTAAAATATATATGACAACAATAAAATAATAATAATAAAAAAGAGTATATATATAAATATATCTATGTATATATATATTTGTATATATATACATATACATTTGTATATATATATATATATATTTGTATTTATAACCACTATTGTAAACACAGTCCTCCCTCAATATATATATATATATTTACAGTAACAGAAAAAGAATTACAAATTAACATATATATATATATTCAAGTATGTGCCATTTAAATTCCACAAATTTTTTTTTTGAATGCAATAAAGTAAAAGAAATATTTATCTTTACATATTTACATTGAGCAAATGATAACACCTTTTTTTTTTTTTGAAAAAAAAAAATATATTCTAGTAAATATGGAATGAACATTTCTTCCACTAAAAATGCTGACATTGACATAATACAACCCACATAAAGCAACTCTTCAAAAGATTTACTTATTTTTTTTCTTTTAAACAATGCATTTAGTTCATTTCTTCAAAATGACAACAACATCTAATTTTCTTCTCCTAAGAGATAGGTAAATTTTATTTTGTTTCACAAAAACAAAATAGCAACTATCCTATTTTTGAAATTAAACATACAAGTGAAACATCAACTAGACATGCTTTTCTTTCAACACTCTATTTTTCTTAAATTCATATGGCATTTAAAATCAACAAACTAAATCTTTTATTTCCAAATATAAATAGTTTCATACAACTCAAGTAAAAATGTAAACTCATACAACTTGAGAGAGAGAACAAGGGTCTCCTCTTTTGAAATTTAAAAGATGATACACAAGGCCTCTCATGGCCATGTTCTCTCAAGAGCACAAAAATAACAACTCTTAAAAACAATAATATTTTCTTCCACACCACATAGCTCCAAATATCCTGCAGAAACACATAGAAGGGAAAAGGAAGCCACTCAAACTTCTCTCCTCCCTACCATTGACTCCCTCATGAGTCACCCCCGAGCTAGGAGGTCATCCTCACACAAGGTAAGCACACACCACTTAACAACAAATTCATTCAACACAAAACAAGAATACTCCCATGGCTTTCACATGACAAAAACTCACTCAAGATGAGTTTAATGGGGTAGGGAAGTGGACATCACTCAACTCAAGAGTGCCACTCCAAAAACTTCCCAAATACATAAATCTCTCAAGGCCTCAAGCCCACACTCATAAACATGATTTCACAAACTTTCTCTTGGCTCTCAAGCCATATCACAAATTTCTCATATACACATATTGTTCAAATTCACAATTTGCCCTCAAGGCTAAACTCCATAAAACTAAGGATGTGACCCCGAGGAGGTTCACTCCTCCCCCACCCCACACATGTTGATCATTTTCTCCCAAGTAGGAGAGGCTCTCACAACTCCCATATGCAATTTTCCCACGACAAAAAAGTAAAAACAACAAAATGAACTCACACACACACAACATGCAAGTAAAGAAAATGCATAAGGAAAGGCATTTGCCTTGAATCCTACCTTACAAAGCCCAAACGGAAGATAGTTGAGAAGAGCTCCTCTAACTCCTTCTCCAAGTTGAGCCACCATTTCCCCTCTAACTTTGTTCCCAAAACAATTAAATTTCAAAAATCGGAAAAGATTCAACAACCCCCTCCCTCTCTTCAAGAAGGATTAAAATAGGCTCTTCTCATGAGCCTTGAGGAATGGGGAGGTGACACATGTCACTTCCTCACTCCTCCACCCAACTACTTACAAGACTCTTGGAATAGGGTGGTGACACATGTCATCACCCATTCCACCTAGTCTTTATCCCATCCACTTGCTCTCTCTTACATATGTGGGAGAGAAATGTCGAGCCAAAGAAGGAGTGGGTGCCACATGTGCCCCAATCATCTCCTCCTAAGAAAGCCCACTCAACCCCAAGGTACCCTCACCAATTGTGGGAGAGGCTTGGAGTTGAGTCCTCCACAATTAAGGGGTCTTGAAGACTCCCCCAACCTAGGGAAGAGGAAAGGAAGAGGTTGAGTGTTTGACCCACTCTTCCTCTCCCTCCTAAACTTCTATTTTCGTCACTTTACTTTAGGGTGAAGTTAAAGTGACCAAATGGAAGTTTACATAAGGTTATACAAGCTCAAATGGTCCCTAGACCGTAGGGGTACAACCCAGGGTCAATTTTAACCCATTTTGAGCACCATAGGTTGAGTAAAAACACATAAAAGTGGTATCAAAAATTAAAACTCAAAAATAAAATTCAAATGACATTACAACTTACAACACCAATTAGAAATCAAATAAAAGAAGGGTAGACCTAACCCAACTAACACCATGCAACAATATTACAAAAATTCATCATGCAAACATAGTTGATTTTGGTTCCTCTTGGAACTAGATTGACTTCACATGGGAAAACAACACAGTGTGTGGGATGATCTCTGAGTATCCGTGACTTCGTTAGAAACACCTGTGCACTCAAATGAAATGTTAATCCCACATGCATATAATATCTGAAAAAAAAGTGAAACATGCACTCACATCATCATAAAATCATATAAACATCAATGAATCACATCATAATCAAATCTAAATTTTGCATTTCAACATCCTTCACAAGATAAAGTCTCATAATAAATTTCTAACTAAAATCACATGAATAGTATCCCAATAGTATCATAATGTAAATCATGTGTCTAACATCATCAGTGCATCAATATCAACGTCTAATCATATCGTAATCATGCTAACATAATAAATCCACATAAGCATAAAGTCTAATAGTCCTGCAAATCAGGATCAATAGTCCCATAAGTCTAATACATGTCATCAACATTAAAATAAAGTAGTCAAATATAAGGGAATGAAAAGGTAGGCCTCATATCGTCCCCCCTAAGACTGTACTTCCTCCTAGAAGTCATCAAAGAGGTGTGGATAAATAGCCCTCAATCTCGCTGCATCCTCCCATGTCGCCATGACCTCATTGTACATGTCCCACTGGACCCTAACCTGGTCCAGCTCTCGACCTTGAAGGCCTAGCATCTGATGAGCCAATATCTGAATTGGCTCCAAAGCCAACTGATCGTCTGCCTCTACCTGAAGGGCACTCCAATCCAATACATGAGATAAATCAAATATTTATCACCGTGTTGTGTGGTTACACAACACGCCCCATTTTGACTTGGCAAAACAGGGACCCAGCTTTTGTTTTGGCTTGTGTTGTCTGTTTCTGGCGGTTTGGTAAAATAAGTCAGGTGCATCATCATCATGAAGGTCAGGATGAGGTAGGTCATCATCATGAGGTTAGTTTCTCAAAGTTCATTTTTTTTTGTTTCTATGACTTCATGGTTAGAAAGAGCTTGAAATTTCATGCAGGTTTGCCTTTTGCATCACTTGAAAATTCGTCCATATGAGGGAGTTGTGAGCGGTCAAAGTTTTGGTCAAACCTGATAATTGCTATATGAACAACATCATCATGATATTTGAAAAGCCCCCCGATAATATCCTGAGGTCGAAATATCCGGACGTCAAGTTTAAGTCGTCGTAGGTTCTCCCCGTCGGGCGGTCTTTTGTATCGCCAAAGGTCATCATCATGATCTTACTTTATCACCTGATGAAAATCATGCGGTCCCGAAACATCCGGACGTCAATCTTAAATGCTAGTGTGTTTTGCCCGTCAAGCGAGCATCATGATATTCTAACATCATCAGCATCATGATATTCTCACATCGCGAGCATCATGATATTCCAACATCACCCGATATTATAATATCATGCTATCACCTTACTTAGAGAAATCTGCCATCTGCATAATTTGCGCGCGCACGACAGTCTTGGTGATCATCATCATCATGATATTTCGAGACCCGACATTTCCTAATATCCTCCTGACCTCCTTTTGCGTGATCATGATGATCACCTTATCTTTCGAAGCGGAGGGTGATTTTCATTTCTTAAGTCATGTTGAACAAGATCATCATGATCTTTCTCTACCCAACAGTTCGTAACATCATCCTGCCGACGAGTATAACCTTTTGCAAATATGATGATGACGATGACGTCATCATCACCTTCTTCTTCGGCAGGATATTTTCCAGGGTATGATCCTGTTCGCCAATATGATGATGACGATGACGTCATCTTCGAAGATTAACACAAGCCCCGGATATCCTGATGACGTCATCAGGACTTTCAGCAGGATCATATTTTAGATCACCCAGTGCAAATATGATGATGATGATGTTCATCATCCTGATCTTCCAGGCAGGTTACCTTCTCCGAAAAAGGGTCATATTGCATTCATCCACCTGATCATCTTCCTTAGAGGTGACCCGATACTCCAGTTATCTCCTGATCTTAACGAATATGACGATGACGTCATCCCTTTGCATTTTAACCAAGCCTGATGATGACGATGACGTCATCATGATTTTCCTCAGCGGTAGGATCATTTTCCAAGTCCTCCTGTTTGTCTTCATCATGATGATGATGACGATGTCTTTCTTTCCCGAATGTGCAAGAACAAAACATCCTGATGTGCTTTTCATCAGAGCATTAGGAAAGGAGGATCATCATATTTCAAATATCCTGCGGCCACTTTGAAGTATATGGTTGGTCATCATCATGATTTTTGGCGTCGGTATAACTGTTGCCGTCGGCCTAAGGTAAAATTGTCACCCTGATCATATGTAGTCACGCCGATGCAAATATGATGATGATGCAGGGCATGCGAGCCGGTTTCAAAGGATGGTTGAAGGGCGATTATTGCCTTGATTATTTTGAGATCATCATCATCATATTTCGAGCCCGATATACAAGAAAATGAGCAAAACATGAAGCATTAGAAATTTGAAAGCCCGACTGCCTGATGTTTGGTCAACGATGGTTGACCGGATTGTTTTTATGCTGTTTATGCATTTAGTGCATATTTTTCACAGGTAGAGCTTGATTGCCTGTAGCTGCACATGGGGAGGTATGTTTAATAAAGTGTTTACTTCCTGTTGTTTATCATGATGATGATGAACCTTATGTTTGTCTGTTTACTTGCAGGAAATAGTCATGATGCTGCTGAAGCTGAACATTGAGATCATGATGCTGCTGAAGCTGAACATTGAGATCATGATGCTGCTGAAGCTGAACATTGAGATCATGATGCTGCTGAAGCTGAGCGTGGAAATCATGATGATGCTGCTGAGGCTGAGCATTACAAAGTTGCGCATGGAGTCAACATGGGCCAGACATGAAGAGGGTATTGTCAAATATGCTGTTCGCCAGCTGGAGACCGAATCAAGTTGAAGATGCTAGAATATTCTGTGCCAGCTGTACATTTGCTAACTGGCGAAGCATGTGCTTTTCATCTGGACCGTTGTTTGTTGTGAGAGGATCCTGATCCTTGGATCATTGTAACCGTTTTCTGGCAGTTGCTCTATATAACATCCAGAGCTTGTCATTTTAAAAGAGGAGGAATACATTAGAATACACAAACGCATCTGGCGCAAAGAGTCCATTACTGTAAAATAAGTTAGGAGATCAGATTACTGAGACTAATGAGGATAGAATTGTTGAAATGTCAAGGTTCTTTCTTCAGATCACTGTAAATGTACCTGTTCTTGAGCATACTGAATGAATATGAAGTTCCAGATTACATCCTGATTGTAAATTTTACGTAATCTTCTGTTGATTTCTGGATATGTACTGGTGAATGCTGTGTTCAACTGGAAGCGCTTTCATTTCATTACATGTTGTTGTCAACTTTCCTTTGAAGCTTTGCACTAGATCATGCGGATTTGTGGAATGTCCTGGTGAAGTATGATTTCTAGTTTTCCTTCTTTTCATTGCAAGTATGGGAGCTTGTATGTGAATCAGTGATCTAAGTCCAGTAATTTTAGGAATCTCACTCTCTAACCCTTTTCCTTTTTTCAATTTCATTAATTCATCACCATAACTGCAAATCATGATAAATAACAAGCAGAAACAGTGAAATATGCTGAAATCCCGTAGGTAACTGAAGATCCTTAGCATATTTGGTTAAATGCATGTAGTATTGAAAATATCATGCAAAGAATCATAAATAATGGTAGAAATCATGCAAATATCAGCCTGTATGCACATTATTTGACTAAATTTACAGTGCAGAGGTAGAATTGTTGGAGACTTATGCAGAGCGAACATCCAGAGCAGGATATTTGAAGATGATGATGATGAACAGTGCAGAAACACGTAAGGCCCCTGAATGGAAAACAGCAACACACATCAACCACTGAGTAACGTCAGTAGATTAAGACCTAATCAACGGAGACTTGGGATCATGAATTCTTTGAATTCATCGTATCTTTCAAGATGAGTAAAGGTTGTTGTGTAACTTTTATTCTATGTTTGCGAATGACTAACATCATGACCAACATAAATTGGCGCTAGAGGGAGGGCTTGAGCCATTCCTCAGCAAATAAATCTTGTTCAGTTGAAGTGATATCCCCTGCCTCAGTTTAGCAGCCCGCTTTAAATCTTGCAAACGTATCTGCAGGCTCCTCGCTTCTAACGCAACATAAATTGGCGCTAGAAGGAGGGTAGAACTGGAAAAGACATCGCTGCTTCAGTCATCATTCATATGTGCAGGCCCCTCGCTTTTAACGCAACATCAATTTTCGAGAAGGCAGGGCGTGAGCTGCGAATTTTTGGATTTTCTGCAAATATTGCATAAATATTTCAGCATTTGAGCTAAATGTCTGCAAATATCTCTTACCTGAGATGTTTTGGTTGCACCTTTGCAAAGATCTAGCCCAAAGCATCGAATATTTGTTTGATTTTCTGGACTTTCAAAGTTTTAGTCTGAGATATGATAGATCTCATTAAAATTGCAAAATAAAAAAAAATTTGAAGAATAGAGTCTCATTTTGATGGATGTATATGAAAATAATGGTCAAATTAACATTCCTTTATTTCAGGAAACTTTGAATGGACAGATTTACCCTCACAATTTGTCTAACTTTGGTTTATGTACCTGTTGCAGGATACACCAGACTACAGAACACAGTGAAATTAATTGTTTAACTTTCCTCACGAGGTTAGATTTATACTTGAAAGGACTAATATTCTTTCTGGATGTGTTCAGGGTTGAAATTTGCCAAGAAAATGAAGAAGTTTGCCAGGAAAATAAAGAAATCCGCCAGGAAAATGAAGAAATTCTGGAGCAACAAGCAGATGCAGCACCAGAAGTTATTAATTGTTCAGACACTGAAGTGGACAGATCTGAAGATTTTGAATTATATTTGTCTAGAAATATACAGTGTAGTCAAATATTAGGTTTGCCCATTGATGATGTCTTGATTGAAAGCTGGTGCAGATTACATGATGAAGAGCATTCAGAGAGAGATTGCTACCCTTGCTTGGTCATGTTGAAAAAGATTCTAGAAAATACAATAGCTGAATCAGTTCCAGAAGGTAATGAAGAGGAAACATCTTTCCTGGATTCATTTTATGGTAAGATTGATAGGAGTTCTCTACTTCCTAATACAAGTAAGGACCAGTCAGTATGCAGGTATGAATCTTGTGAAAATTTTAGAGAAGAAATCACTTATCAGGATAATATTTTTTATTCTGATCCTAATACTTTTGATAAAGAAGATGAAACATCTTTCCTGGAGTCATTCTATGGTAAAGAGAAGTGTAAACAAATAGTAGAGCAATTTAAATGCACTCCTGATGATGAAGTTCCTGTGATGGTAACTCAGGGAGTCATAGAAAAGAAAATAAATGCTGATTTATTACCTGACTTCTTTGAATTAAATGATCAAATACAAGAATGTTGCAGGTTAAAGGAACCAGATCCTCTAATAGATAGAAAATGTGAATTATTTAATGAACAATTCCTGAAAGAAGAAGATGTAGAAGACTTTGGAGTTGTTGTGCATAATCAGATATCACTCCAGAAATATTTTGAAAATGAAACAGGGAAGTGTCCTCATCAAGTGAAAGTTGTTTCTCCTTTACAGTCAAATGATTTAGAAATGATAAATTTCTGTATATCAGGTTGTGATAATAAAGATACTTATTTAGATGCTGATGTGCAGGAAACTGAAGAAAATACTGAGAAGTTTCCTAGACTGGAGGATAATCTGAACATCCAGAATGAAGGGATAAGGCTGGATAAAGATGAAGAATTAGTACATCAAAAGTCATACATCCTTCAATTTGAAGAGGGACCAGGCACTGAGCCAAGCAGTGAAAATATAATGACAAATGGAAGACCAACTGCCAATGAAGAAGCATGTCCAGCAAAGCCAGAAATACACCAGGTTGTATTTCTCCTTTCCACAGTAAATGATGTTGAATACCATTTTGATTATGGAAATTCAGGAGATAAGACATGCATATGGATTAATCATGAACATGATGAGCTTCCTCAGTTGCTGATCATCAAGAGTTGTTCTGTTGAATACAGTGAATTCAGAATACCAGAATATTCTTCAGAATATAAAGATAAACTTGCTAGGTTGAGAACCATAACTAATACCCTGATGCTCCTGCACAATCAAAAGAAGTATGCAAATACAGGTGTCCTTAGGTCTTTTTCTGGTTTTTGTTTGCCTAGTGGTGTGTTGTATATAATTTTGTAGATTAGTTGTTTGTACAGTCTGCTTGTTTGTTTTGCTTTCTTGTTCTGTTCCTGTTGTTTCCTTTTTGTAGGTTAGTTGTTTGTATAGTGTTTCTTCTGTTTTGTGTTGTTTTGGTTGAGTTTTGGTTTGGTAAGTCTAGATGATGCACTTCATCACCTTAAGAAAATAACTAAATTGTTGGGATTCAAGTGATGAGATCAGATTTAAAGATAGGTTATGATTCATTCTGATAAATACTCATGATCAAGTTTATGATGTCTTTTCATCAGGGTACTTTTTCTTGTCCAAAGTGAATCAAACACAATGAAACACCTAACAGCCTTGGGTTTGTTGAAGATATGAGTATAGGTGTTAAGTGAAAAATCTAAAGGGACTCCCTTGCTACCAGTACAATCTCCAACCTAAAGCTGCAAGTGACTACACCTTGTACAAATGAGCAGACATGATGATATCAAATTTAAAATTTTTAAAGGAAAATCAGAAACAAAATAAAATTAGGCCATCTAAGTAACTCTACCGGGGCTATGGACGCCTGCTGGCAGTGGGGCTCTACTTAGGGAGATTGTATAGATAACCTTGCCGGGGTTATAGACACCTGCTGGCAGCAAGGCTCTATCCAGGTTGGCTATGAGGGATGATCTCCAACTATGTAGTTTAACACCAGTTACTTATGTTTTCAACTTGCTTTCAAGATGAGGATAATTAATCATCTGCACACACCTGATCCTTTGTTAGCTTTATCACCATAATGAAATTTTATCATTCAAAGATCATGATGATTTACTTAGATAGAATTAGAACACTATAGATGAATGTGATCACATCACTTGAATCATTTGAATTTTGTTGTTTTCTTTGGTGGCAAGTTGTTGTGTGGTTACACAACACGCCCCATTTTGACTTGGCAAAACAGGGACCCAGCTTTTGTTTTGGCTTGTGTTGTCTGTTTCTGGCGGTTTGGTAAAATAAGTCAGGTGCATCATCATCATGAAGGTCAGGATGAGGTAGGTCATCATCATGAGGTTAGTTTCTCAAAGTTCATTTTTTTTTGTTTCTATGACTTCATGGTTAGAAAGAGCTTGAAATTTCATGCAGGTTTGCCTTTTGCATCACTTGAAAATTCGTCCATATGAGGGAGTTGTGAGCGGTCAAAGTTTTGGTCAAACCTGATAATTGCTATATGAACAACATCATCATGATATTTGAAAAGCCCCCCGATAATATCCTGAGGTCGAAATATCCGGACGTCAAGTTTAAGTCGTCGTAGGTTCTCCCCGTCGGGCGGTCTTTTGTATCGCCAAAGGTCATCATCATGATCTTACTTTATCACCTGATGAAAATCATGCGGTCCCGAAACATCCGGACGTCAATCTTAAATGCTAGTGTGTTTTGCTCGTCAAGCGAGCATCATGATATTCTAACATCATCAGCATCATGATATTCTCACATCGCGAGCATCATGATATTCCAACATCACCCGATATTATAATATCATGCTATCACCTTACTTAGAGAAATCTGCCATCTGCATAATTTGCGCGCGCACGACAGTCTTGGTGATCATCATCATCATGATATTTCGAGACCCGACATTTCCTAATATCCTCCTGACCTCCTTTTGCGTGATCATGATGATCACCTTATCTTTCGAAGCGGAGGGTGATTTTCATTTCTTAAGTCATGTTGAACAAGATCATCATGATCTTTCTCTACCCAACAGTTCGTAACATCATCCTGCCGACGAGTATAACCTTTTGCAAATATGATGATGACGATGACGTCATCATCACCTTCTTCTTCGGCAGGATATTTTCCAGGGTATGATCCTGTTCGCCAATATGATGATGACGATGACGTCATCTTCGAAGATTAACACAAGCCCCGGATATCCTGATGACGTCATCAGGACTTTCAGCAGGATCATATTTTAGATCACCCAGTGCAAATATGATGATGATGATGTTCATCATCCTGATCTTCCAGGCAGGTTACCTTCTCCGAAAAAGGGTCATATTGCATTCATCCACCTGATCATCTTCCTTAGAGGTGACCCGATACTCCAGTTATCTCCTGATCTTAACGAATATGACGATGACGTCATCCCTTTGCATTTTAACCAAGCCTGATGATGACGATGACGTCATCATGATTTTCCTCAGCGGCAGGATCATTTTCCAAGTCCTCCTGTTTGTCTTCATGATGATGATGATGACGATGTCTTTCTTTCCCGAATGTGCAAGAACAAAACATCCTGATGTGCTTTTCATCAGAGCATTAGGAAAGGAGGATCATCATATTTCAAATATCCTGCGGCCACTTTGAAGTATATGGTTGGTCATCATCATGATTTTTGGCGTCGGTATAACTGTTGCCGTCGGCCTAAGGTAAAATTGTCACCCTGATCATATGTAGTCACGCCGATGCAAATATGATGATGATGCAGGGCATGCGAGCCGGTTTCAAAGGATGGTTGAAGGGCGATTATTGCCTTGATTATTTTGAGATCATCATCATCATATTTCGAGCCCGATATACAAGAAAATGAGCAAAACATGAAGCATTAGAAATTTGAAAGCCTGACTGCCTGATGTTTGGTCAACGATGGTTGACCGGATTGTTTTTATGCTGTTTATGCATTTAGTGCATATTTTTCACAGGTAGAGCTTGATTGCCTGTAGCTGCACATGGGGAGGTATGTTTAATAAAGTGTTTACTTCTTGTTGTTTATCATGATGATGATGAACCTTATGTTTGTCTGTTTACTTGCAGGAAATAGTCATGATGCTGCTGAAGCTGAACATTGAGATCATGATGCTGCTGAAGCTGAACATTGAGATCATGATGCTGCTGAAGCTGAACATTGAGATCATGATGCTGCTGAAGCTGAGCGTGGAAATCATGATGATGCTGCTGAGGCTGAGCATTACAAAGTTGCGCATGGAGTCAACATGGGCCAGACATGAAGAGGGTATTGTCAAATATGCTGTTCGCCAGCTGGAGACCGAATCAAGTTGAAGATGCTGGAATATTCTGTGCCAGCTGTACATTTGCTAACTGGCGAAGCATGTGCTTTTCATCTGGACCGTTGTTTGTTGTGAGAGGATCCTGATCCTTGGATCATTGTAACCGTTTTCTGGCAGTTGCTCTATATAACATCCAGAGCTTGTCATTTTAAAAGAGGAGGAATACATTAGAATACACAGACGCATCTGGCGCAAAGAGTCCATTACTGTAAAATAAGTTAGGAGATCGGATTACTGAGACTAATGAGGATAGAATTGTTGAAATGTCAAGGTTCTTTCTTCAGATCACTGTAAATGTACCTGTTCTTGAGCATACTGAATGAATATGAAGTTCCAGATTACATCCTGATTGTAAATTTTACGTAATCTTCTGTTGATTTCTGGATATGTACTGGTGAATGCTGTGTTCAACTGGAAGCGCTTTCATTTCATTACATGTTGTTGTCAACTTTCCTTTGAAGCTTTGCACTAGATCATGCGGATTTGTGGAATGTCCTGGTGAAGTATGATTTCTAGTTTTCCTTCTTTTCATTGCAAGTATGGGAGCTTGTATGTGAATCAGTGATCTAAGTCCAGTAATTTTAGGAATCTCACTCTCTAACCCTTTTCCTTTTTTCAATTTCATTAATTCATCACCATAACTGCAAATCATGATAAATAACAAGCAGAAACAGTGAAATATGCTGAAATCCCGTAGGTAACTGAAGATCCTTAGCATATTTGGTTAAATGCATGTAGTATTGAAAATATCATGCAAAGAATCATAAATAATGGTAGAAATCATGCAAATATCAGCCTGTATGCACATTATTTGACTAAATTTACAGTGCAGAGGTAGAATTGTTGGAGACTTATGCAGAGCGAACATCCAGAGCAGGATATTTGAAGATGATGATGATGAACAGTGCAGAAACACGTAAGGCCCCTGAATGGAAAACAGCAACACACATCAACCACTGAGTAACGTCAGTAGATTAAGACCTAATCAACGGAGACTTGGGATCATGAATTCTTTGAATTCATCGTATCTTTCAAGATGAGTAAAGGTTGTTGTGTAACTTTTATTCTATGTTTGCGAATGACTAACATCATGACCAACACACCGTAAAACAAAAAAATGAAAAACATCGTGGATACGCGACAGGCTAGGTGGAAAGGCTAGACGATAGGCTACGGGTCCTATCCACTCCAAGATCTCAAAAGGTCCAACAAAATGAGGTGGATCTTAGAGGCGTTTCCATAACAGATTAGATTCTTGTGCATTCGCACTCTTAAGAACACTCTGTCCCTAATTGAGAAGCTCTGATATACCCTCTTAGCATCGACATACTTCTTCTGTCAATCCTGTGCCTCCTGAAGTCTCTACCTAATCAAAGTCACCTGCTGCTCTATATCCTAAACCAACTCTAGCCCTATCGCAACTCTATCCTCAATACGGTCCGAACTCAAAGGTGTCCTGCAAGGTCTGCCATACAAGGCCTGAAAAGGAGGCATACCCAATGAGCTGTGATGCCCATTATTGTAGGCAAACTCAACTAGATACAGATACTCCTCCCATCTACTCTGGTGATCCATGACATACATACAGAGCATATCCTCAATAACCTAATTAACTCTCTCTGTCTGTCCATCGGTCTCATGATGATAAGCGGAACTGAAGTTGAGTTGTGTGCCCAACGCCTGTTGCAAGGCACTCCAAAAGGATGAAGTGAACACTGAATCCCTGCTAGAAATGATACGATGAGGTACCCCATATAGTCTAATAATCTGATCCAAGAATACTCTCACCACCAATGGTGCATTATACGTCATGCGTATAGTTGAGAAATGTGCCACCTTGGTCAACTTGTGAACCGTCACCATGATGACATCATGGCGGCGTGATGACATAGGAAGATCAACAATGAAGTCCATGGAAATAGTGTCCCATTTCCACTCAGGTATTGCATGAGGTATAAAAGACCCGTTGGATGTTGATGCTCAGCCTTGACCCTCTGGCACTCAAGGAAACGAGCAACATACTCTGTAATATCCCACCTCATACCTGCCCAATGGTATAATTGTCACAAATCGGCATGCATCTTCTTCACCCCTAGGTGTGCTGCATAAGGTGCTCTATGAGCCTCTAAAAGAACCACTGCACGAAGGTCACTTGCACGGGGTACATAGATGCATTGTCGATGTCTAAGAAACCCATCTAACTCAAGGGAATATCCTACAAATTTTCCCTTAAAGGCCCTCTGTGACTGGATCTCCTGCTGCACCTTAAGAAACCACTCATCCTCAGGTAGATGCTAAATGATGTGCTCTCTCAAGTCCACACTCAAGGTCAAGGTCAGGATCTCGTGGCGCCTCCAACTCAAAGTGTCAGTAACCATGTTCTCCTTCCCTTTGATGTAGTGGACATCAAAGTCATACTCGCATAGAAACTCCATCCAACATCGCTGGCGGGCGTTCAAATTTAGTTGTGTGAAAATGTACTGTAAACAGTGGTGGTCCGAATGAAGCTCAAAGCAGCAACCCAAAAGAAAGTGTCTCCAACGAACAAGAGCATGTACCACTTCTACGAGCTCTAGATCGTGAGTAGGGTAGTTCAGCTCATGTTTCTTGAGTTTACGCAACTCATATGCAATCGCTCTACCACCCTGCATAAGCACGGCTCCCAAACCATCAAGTGATGCATCTGTACAAACTACAAAATCCTCTACAGGATCAGGAACCTCTAAGATGGGAGTGCTGATAAGATACTCATTGAGGACCCCAAAGGCCCTCTCACACTGCTCAGTCCAAGTGAAACTCTTCCCTTTCTACTGAAGGGAAGTAATTGGGGTGCGCTATCCTTGAAAGGCCCTCTACAAATCTGCGGTAGTAACCAGCTAATCCCATGAAACTCTTGACCTCTATCACATTGGTGGGTGCTGGCCAATCTCTGATAACTCTGATCTTTGATGGATCTACGGAGATGCCATCGCCTGATAGGATGTGCCCCAAGTACTATACCTCTGTCCTAAAAAAGTCACACTTCGCCAAGTTGCCATAAAGTTGCTGCTGTCTAAAGCACTGCAAAACTTGACATAGGTGCTCCTCATGTTCCTCCTCAGTCCGCAAATAAATCAATATGTCATCATGCAAAATAATCACGAACCGATCCAAGTAGGTACGGAACACCCTGTTCATGAGACTCATGAACACTACAAGGGCATTCGTCAAATCGAAGGGAACCACAGTGAACTCATAGTGGCCGTATCTAGTCTGGAAAGCGGTCTTGTGAATATCTGCCTCTATGATACGCAACTGATGGTAACCAAACTTTAGGTCAATCTTAGAGAACACCCTGGCTCCCTACATTTGGTCGAAGAGATCATAAATCCTAGGTAGAGGGTAACGGTTCTTCACCGTCACCTTATTCAACTGCCTATAATCCATTCATAAACGAAGTGACCCATCCTTCTTCTTCACGAAGATAACCGGAGCACCCCAAGGTAAAACGCTCAGTCAGATGTGTCCCTTCTCAAGCAAGTCCTCAAGCTACAACTTGAGCTCTATTAGCTCATGAGTGGTCATCCTGTAGGGTACACGAGACACTGGCTCGGCACCCAGCACCAAATCAATATGAAAGTCTACCTTGCGATGGGGTGGCATCCCTGGTAACTCTGATGGAAACACGTCGATAAACTCTCTCAAGATGGGATGGTCATCTAATGATGCCTTAGACTCGTCCTCTGATCTGTCACTAACTATGATAGCGAACATCTAACATCCCTTCCGCAAGCAGCGCTTAAGCTGTTGAGCGGATATCATACGAACTGCCATGGGATTCTAAATGCCTACTATCTCAACTGGTGTACCATGATCATCTAAGCAGCTAATTGCCTTTCGGCGATAATCTAGCTTGGCTCTATGAGCCGCAAGCCAGTCCATACCCAAAACCAAATCGTAGGATCCTAATGACATAACTCTAAGGTCACAAGATGTAGTGAAGGACCCCCAAGAGATCTCACAATCTTAAACCAAGGCATCTACTGACATCCTGGCCCCAATGGCCAACTCAACCTCCCACCTAATGTCCTACCTAGAAGCCACCAGCTTGCAATACTCTACTAACGATGTAGATAGAAAGGAATCAGTAGCTCCAGAGTAAAAAAGAATAGAAATGGGGGCACCCCTGATCATACCTAATGTCTCAATCACTGATGCCTAAGAATCTATCTAGCAGTTATCAACCGCTGCGAACATGTGGTGGGACTTGCCCACATCTCCTATCGTCTGCTTTGACCCTCCTAAACGAGGCTGTCCCCCTACCGTAAAGCCCTGTGGGCACTCTCTTGCTAGATGACCTACTCCACCACACACATAGCATGGGCCCCAAGCTTGTATCTGTCCTGTTTGAGTCCTACCCGACTGTTGCTATCTAGATCTACTTGTGGACCCTTGTGAACCCCTGTATGACTGCTATGACCTCGCGGGTCCCGCAAGTGGTCCTTGCTGCCTCTAATCTCTACGCGGGCCTTGTTGCTTCCAGCCTCGATTCTGCCCTCCCTGTGCCCTCTGCTGGGGTCTAGACCTCTGCTAATTCTGCTGCTGCTGCTGTGAAGGTCTAGGAGGTAATGATGGAGATCTAAATCCTCCTCTCTGTGGTGGTAGTGGTGGTCTGCGATAACTCTGCTGCTGCTGCTGCTGCCCACAATCCTAAAACTAGGGGTGTGAACCCTGCCCTCGTCCTTGTATCTCCTCAGCTATGTATGCCTTCTCAGTAGCATCACTCAATGTCTGGGGTTCTGCCATGCGTACAGGCCCTGCTATGCTATGGTTCAATCCTCTGATAAACTTATGAACTAGGAGTTTCTCATCATGGAGATACTCCACATATCGAGACAACTCAGTGAATCTACCCTCATACTAAGCAATAGTAAGCCCTTTCTGCTGAAGGTCATGAAACTCGTCTATGTGATGCTGTTTGTAGTGGTCGGATAAATACTGTGCATTGAAGCACTCAATGAATGTCTCCCAAGTAAGTGTGTCCAATGATAGATGGCGCTTGCACTCCTCAGTGTGCCACCAAGTAGCTGTTGCATCTAGCAATAGGTGGACTACCACACGTGCCTTCGTGTTGCCCTGATAAGGATGCAACACGAAGCATCTGTCTAGACTGATGAGCCAAGCCTCTTCTTCGGCTCCCTTTGTATTCCTGATGAAAGTAGGAGGATTCAACCTCAAAAAATTTGGGATAAGATCTTCTCAATCTCTATGCCCTCTAATGGGCTCCTCTACATAATAATCATATGGCCTATGAATGATCTTCTCCACTCGCACTATCTCCTCACGCCTATCATGACATGGAGGGCTTCTGCTACAGACCTTGTAGGCTGATCCAACCTCTTCTACCATTGTATCTTGTATCTCCACATACGGCTCCACATGTGGTGCCTCTCATGGCTCGATGCGGGGCTCCACGCATGGCTCCTCTTGCAGATCAACACGGGGCTCAGCACGTGGCTCTATGCGTAGCGCATTTGCGACCGGTGGTAGCCTATCTAATACTACCTATACTGCCTGAAGTATCTGTGGTCCAATGTGGTGTAGGAGCACCCAATCCATGGTGGCCTTCATAAGGCATTAATTGTTTACAGTTCATTTTGATGTTTCCAATAAGGTTCTAAAAGACCATTCAATGTAATAAGGTCTGTTTGACCAATGCATATTAATTTAGTTTGTATTTAGGTTTATGTTGTAAGTCCCAAGGACACTTGTCGAGCTGTAATCTTGAAGGTTGTTAGACAATTAGAGGTTGTTAGTCGGTTGTGATCTCCTAGCTGCTTGGACGTTGTCTTCCAGCCGCCTGGAGTCGATGAAGTACTACTGAGGGTAAGTGGATAAATACCCCAGAGATCATCGATTGAAATCAGTGTGAATTTGAGTTGTGCAATTGTGAGAACAGAGCATCTGTATACATTTCTAAAAGCATAAATAACAAGGTCCTATTTTGTGTTGTGCAACTTTCTGTTAATCGCTCTCATTAGGTTTTCCTCTGTATAAATCAATTTGGTATTTTGGGATCGAGATGGATCGTTAATCCATTCCACTGGTTAGATTTCTTTGAAATTGGTGGAATGGCTGTACATATCGATTTATGTTTTGTTTTCGCTTTGTTCATGTTTGTGTTTGTAGGATCACATACAGAGTGCAGATAGATCCTAGCATCCTCATGTGCTAGGTTGGTGGAGTCTAAGATCTGAGTGATTGTTGAAGAAATGGATCTGTGAAGTTGCAGGGTTTATAGCGGTTCGAATTGGCAAAATTCTGCGTTGTTCCATCAGATATACAATTTGTGTGTATATCATATTTGCGTGTCGGATATACATTCCGTGTGTATATCACAAGGGTCTATTCTATGTGTATGTCGCAAAGCATATCGGGAAGCATTGAGGCGTTGTATGTCAAGATTAGTAAACATACATTGCGAATATACATTCTGTGCATATATCACTAACGTATGTCGGGTCTAGTTCCTGTGTATCCCGCAGTTGTAAGTTGTGAGTATCTCACAAATGGTTATTGAGATTGTATGTAGTAAACATACATTGTAAATGTACAAGTATATCGGCATACAAAGAAGTCAACATTCGGTCTCATCAAATGCATATTTGAAATGCATATTGTGAATGTACATTACGAATGTACAATGGTTTAGATACAAGGAGAGTCAACGGTCAACCCCATCAAAGGCATATTCTGCAAAGCATATTGGGAATGTATCTTCCAGTTGTATGTTGAAACATACATTGTCTTTGATACAAGTGTCGACCGGTAGCGATGGTGGAGGGAACCGGTGTTCGAAGGTCATGCGATGTATGTACAAGTGTTTGGCATAAGGGTAGAGTGGTAGATACATTTGGGTCACCGGCAGTAGAAGGTCATGCTATGCATGTATAAGTTGGTTGTATGTACATTGGAGAATGTATCTTCATGGGTCAAGATGGTAGCAAGAATCAAAGGTAAATTTTTACCCAAGGATTATGAAGTTCAAATGTTTAAGAAGCTTCTATTTTTAAGGCAAAAGGAAATGGATGTGAAGGCATATACTGAGGAATTTTATAAATTGAGTATGAGGTCTAGTTATCATGAGAATGACGTTGAAAAGGTTGCTAGATACTTGGCTGGTTTGAGATTGAACATATAGGATGAATTAGTTTTGGCTAATCCTAGGAATCTAGAAGACTGTTATCAAATGGCAATCAGGATTGAGGAGATGAAAAGGAGACAAGATAAGTCCATGAGAGGAAGAGGCAGCAATATGAGGGGAAGAGGATCAGCCCCTACAACAAGGCAAACCAATGAGGATCAAGAAGAGACTAGTAAAGGATAGGAACAGTCTGATTTCAGAGGTGGATGGAAAGGCACAAGAGGTAGATTTGGTGGTGGTAGAGGTTCTGATGTTTTCATTGGGAGATGTTATCATTGTAATGAAATTGGTTATACAACATTCAAATGTCTAGAAAGGCAAGGTTCATCATCGAGAGGTGATAGGAAGAATGACAAGAGGGTTTAATTTGTGCAAGAAGAGAAGGTAGATGAAAGTGTTAACCTTCCAATGGGAAGTGCAGTCCTAGGTCAAGATGGAGAATCATTGATGCTAAGGAGAACAGTCCTGAAGACATCCAAGGACATGCTACAAAGGAGAGCACTTTTTAGGACCAAATGCAAAACTAAAGGTAAACTATGCAAGGTAGTAATAGATTCTGGTTCAACAGATAATATGGTATCTTAGGAAATGGTGGATAAATTGAAATTGGAAAGGATTCCTCATCCAAATCCTTATAAAGCATCTTGGGTAAGTGATAGCCAATCACTTTTGGTATATGAACAAGCATATGTTGATTTTCAGATTGGAGAATATCAGGATAGGGTTTTATGTGATATTTTGCCCATGGAATGTTGTCACCTACTTTTGGGTAGGCCATGGCAATCTGATAGGAGAGCATTGTATGATGGGTATGCTAACACCTACACCATCAAGAAGGATGGGAGAACTTTTGTGATGCACCATTGCAGGAGGATGTTGAAGCAAAGACATCAGCCAAAATCATTTTGGTAGGAAAGAAAGAGTTTGTGAAGATGCATGAAGCAGAGACAAAGATAATTGAGGATACCTCAGGGAATGGGGTTGATAAGGATCAAAGTTTGAAGGCAATTTTAGTTTTTGGTGATGGAGATCAGAAGGATTAGCAGAAGGTCAAAGAGCATGTTTACAAGCAGCTACAAGTTGATTGAAAAGACAAAGATGTTATCATGGTAGGGACAATTGTTTGTCCTCTAGAACCAACAAGAGTTGAAAGGCAAACAGATTATGCCATAGTAGCAGTACAAGAAGCACTATGAAGGTTTCCAATACAGGTGTTCAGACAGATATGATAGTAAGACAGAATGGCAAGCAAAGGATAGATATGAGAAGAGCCTACAATGCTAGGCATGAGTCTTTGGTTCCATGGAAGCAGGTTGCAGTCCAGAGATCATGGGGTAGACATGAGACATCAGAGTATGCAGCTGGAATAAGACAAAGATCTAACTCATGTGGCATGAGTTCTTTTCAAGGTGGGGTGTATGGTGTAGGAGCACCCAATCCACAGTGGCCTCCATAAGGCATTAATTGTTTACAGTTCATTTTGATGTTTCCAATAAGGTCCTAAAAGACCAAATGTTCAATGTAATAAGGTCTGTTTGACCAATGCATATTAATTTAGTTTGTATTTAGGTTTATGTTGTAAGTCCCAAGGACACTTGTCGAGCTGTAATCCTGAAGGTTGTGAGATAGTTAGAGGTTGTTAGTCGGTTGTGATCTACCAGCCGCTTGGAGGTTGTCTCCTAGCCGCCTGGAGTCGATGAAGTACTACTGAGGGTAAGTGGATAAATACCCCAGAGATCATCGATTGAAATTAGTGTGAAGCTGAGTTGTACAATTGTGAGAACAGAGCATCTGTATACATTTCTAAGAGCATAAATAATAAGGTCCTGTTTTGTGTTGTGTAACTTTCTGTTATTTGATCTCATTGGGTTTTCCTTTGTATAAATTGATTTACTATTTTGGGATTGAGATGGATCATTAATCCATTCCACCGGTTAGATTTCTTCAAAATTGGTGGAATGGCTGTACATATCGATTTGTGTTTTGTTTTCGCTTTGTTCATATTCATGTTTGCAGGATCGCATACAGAGTGCAGATAGATCCTAGCATCCTCATGTGCTAGGTTGGTGGAGTCTAAGATCTGAGTGATTATAGAAGAAACAGATCTGTGAAGTTGTAGGGTTTGCAATGGTTTGAATTGGTGAAATTCTGTGTTATTCCATCAGATATATAATTTGTGTGTATATCACATTTGCATGTCAGATATACATTCTGTGTGTATATCGCAAGGGTCTATTTTGTGTGTATGTCGCAAAGCATATCAGGAAGCATTAAGGCATTGTATGTCAAGATTAGTAAACATACATTGCAAATATGCATTTTGTACGTATATCGCTAACGTATGTCAGGTCCAGTTCCTGTGTATCCCACAGTTGTAAGTCGTGAGTATCTCGTAAATGGTTATTGAGATTGTATATAGTAAACATACATTGTAAATGTACAAGTATATCGGCATTAAAAGAAGTCAACATTCGGTCTCATCAAATGCATATTTGAAATGCATATTGTGAATGTACATTGCGAATATATAACGGTTTAGACACAAGGAGAGTCAACGGTCAACCCCATCGAAGGCATATTCTGCAAAGCATATTGGGAAGGTATCTTCCGGTTGTATGTTGAAACATACATTGTCTTTGATACAAGTGTCGAGTGGTAGCGACGGTGCAGGGAACTAGTGTTCGTAGGTCATGCGATGTATGTACAAGTGTTTGGCATAAGGGTAGAGTGGCAGATACATTTGGTCACCGGCAGTAGTAGTTCATGCTATGCATGTATAAGTTGGTTGTATGTACATTGGAGAATGTATCTTGCGGCAGATACAAAGCTGAAGACATACATCAGAGAGAGAGATGCAGATCGGCGGGAGAATTCTTGAGTAATCTGATAGGGAATGTTTTGCCGATAGTGGGTTGGTATGAGATATGCGATCAGGGGAATGGTATTTTAGTCAGCCGATAGTGGATAGTCTTGCCGATAGGCAAGTAAAACATAGACATATAAGGGGAATGAATGTTAGGGGCTCGGGCTCTGCATCACAATGTCTGGTATAGGTAGGACCAGTGGTGCCTGACCCTCGGCCGAAGAATCACTGTGCACCTTGACGGACGTAGTGTGGTGCGAATGCGCTCACCGAACTCGTCGAGGAGGCATCCTACAAAACAAGGTAATCACTAATTAATCAAAATTACAGAAAAAGTAACGTGCCCAAACAAGCCTAGTGTTTAAACTTAGGCTCTGATACCAAATGTCATGCCCACATTTCCCATGCAGTCACAACATGCATCACACGTGTCATGTCCACATCTATCATGTGGTCATTACACGAATTACCAAAAAATTTCCATGCATTCCTAAAACCCCCTCGCACGTGTAAGCGTGCTCGGTGGTAATATGCATAAGGCATAAACAAGTTAGTCGAAGGTGGGGTAATGCGATCACAAGTGCATTTCCCCTACGTGATGAAGGACAACTAGGGGGTCGATGTGATGCAATTATCATCTCTAATAGGGTTAGGATCAAGATCAAAACCTTAGGTTAACCTAAGTGGATGATGAGATTTTGACACAAGTCAAAATCAAAAGCCAAATTCTAGTGCAAGAGAAGTATACTAATATCAAAACACAAAGTTGACAACTGAAAAAAACTAAAAATTTAATTCTACACAAGGTTAAAATTCACTAACCTAGCTAAACCCTAGATTCCAGAAAAATCTGGCAGCATAACGCCTCATGGGCATGAATAAGATTTATTTTAATAAAACTAATTTTGGTCGATAGTCTACTAGGTTTCCATTTTCGATTAAGAACGAATAATTTAATTTACTAATTAACTCACTCAAAATAATTAAATTAATTACTAACTATTAACAATCTAAATCTAAAATTATCCACGTCATCAAAGTTTTGCAAACAATAGTTTATTCCCATTGATCTAAAATAGAAACACCTCTATAATTAAATTGTAGTGTAGATTAAAAGAAATAAATAAATTCCCTTCCAAAAAAAATTAAATTAAAACAATAATCTAAAAATTCCCTCTAGCCAGAAGTTACCCTAGTTAAATTTTACCATGCCTCTAAACCAATAAAAATAGGAACATTTCCAAAAGGAAATAAAATTACCCCAAACTATATTTATCTCTTAAACTCCCTTTTTTTAAAAAAAAAATATATAAACAACTACAACAAAAAAAAAGAAAAAAAAAAAAGAGTGGAAACCAAATTAAAAAAAAGGCAATTTAAATTACCATGCCCTAAAATCCTCCAACAATAAAAAATCAATTTCCTTAAGGAGGAAGGAGCAAACCCTAGCCTCCATAAGCATTGTTCTTCTCTTCTACACTTTCTCATTTTTTTCTCTCTCAAAATTGTTTTGTTTGTAGGTTTGATGGAGAAGCCACTCATGGCCACCACACCAGGGAGTGCATACACTAGAGATATATGTTTTTTGATATATATATATATATACATATGTATATATATTTAATGAATATGTTGCAGTGACATGAGAGGGAGCTTGTATGTTTAGTGGTGGTTGAAGGGAGAAAGAAAACGTAGAGGCAAGAGAGCCTCAGCCACCGGAGGTAGCGCCATGTGGAGGATGGCGAAGGGATCAGTGGTGAGGGGTCATTGCTGGCAGTGCTGTGGGGAGAAGGGAGGGGAGAAGGTCTGTTAGGTAGCGGCGGAAGGGGGAATGTGGGGCTGCGATAGCGGTAGGAGGATGTGGGTTCGCGGGGGTAAGGGGGAGTGTGGGTGGGGCTCGGCCCCTCCCCACACTCCAACGTAAATAGCCAATGGTGGGGGGTTTGAACCCCCCCCCAAACCACTTTTTTTTTGCTTAAAATCTGTAACTCTAAAAAAAATATAGTCTGCTTCACAGCATTCCCTTTTTTGTTATTTTTGCATTTTTATTAATATATACATATATATATGTAGTGTATATATTCAGTTTGTATACAACTCTCTCAGCTTTACTTCATTTCATTAACATAGTTAAAATATATATGACAACAATAAAATAATAAATAAAAAAAGAGTATATATATATTTGTATATATATATATATATATATATTTGTATTTATTACCACTGTTGTAAACACAGTCCTCCCTCAATATATATATATATATATATATATATATATTACAGTAATAGAAAAAGAATTACAAATTAAGATATTTATAAATATATATATTCAAATATATATGTATATGTATATATATACATATATGTATATGTATATATATATACATATATGTATATATATTCAAATATATTCAAATATGTGCCATTTAAATTCCACATAATTTTTTTTTGAATGCAATAAAGCAAAAGAAATATTTATCTTTACATATTTACATTGAGCAAATGATTACACTTTTTTTTTTGAAAAAAAAACATATATTCTAGTAAATATAGAATGAACATTTCTTCCACTAAAAATACTGATATTAACATAATACAGCCCACATAAAGCAACTCTTCAAAAGATTTATTTATTTATTTACTTTTAAACAACGCATTTAGTTCATTCCTTCAAAATGACAACAACATCTAATTTTCTTCTCCTAGAGATAGGTAAATTTCATTTTGTTTCACAAAAACAAAACAACAACTATCCTATTTTTGAAATTAAACATACAAGTGAAACATCAACTAGACATGCTTTTCTTTCAACACTCTATTATTCTTAAATTCATATGGCATTTAAAATCAACAAACTAAATCTTTTATTTCTAAATATAAATAGTTTCATACAACTCAAGTAAAAATGTAAACTCATACAACTTGAGAGAGAGAACAAGGATCTCCTTTTTTGAAATTTAAAGGATGATACACAAGGCCTCTCATAGCCATGCTTTCTCAAGAGCACACAAATAACAACTCTTAAAGACAATAATATTTTCTTCCACATCACATAGATCGAAATATCCTGTAGAAATACATAGAAGGGAAAAGGAAGCCACTCAAACTGCTCTCCTCCCTATCATTGACTCACTCATGAGTCACCCCTGAGCTAGGAGGTCATCCTCACACAAGGTAAGCACACACCACTTAACAACAAATTCATTCAACACAAAACAAGAATACTCCCATAGCTTTCATATGACAAAAAACTCACTCAAGATGAGTTTAATGGGGCAGGGGAGTGGACATCACTCAACTCAAGAGTGCCACTCCAAAAACTTCCCAAATACATAAATCTCTCAAGGCCTCAAGCCCACACTCATAAACATGATTTCACAAACTTTCTCTTGGCTCTCAAGCCATATCACAAATTTCTCATATACACATATTGTTTAAATTCACAATTTGCCCTCAAGGATAAACTCCATAAAACCAAGGATGTGACCCCGAGGAGGTTCATTCCTCTCCCACCCCACACATGTTGAGCATTTTCTCCCAAGTAGGAGAGGCTCTCACAACTCCCATACCTAATTTTCCCACAACAACAAAGTAAAACAACAAAATGAACTCACACACACAACATGCAAGTAAAGAAAATGCATAAGGAAATGCATTTGCCTTGAATCCTACCTTATAAAGCCCAAATGGAATATAGTTGAGAAGAGCTCCTCTAACTCCTTCTCCAAGTTGAGCCACCAATTTCCCCTCTAACTTTGTCCCCAAAACAATTAAAATTCAAAAATTGGAAAAGATTCAACAACCCCCTCCCTCTCTTCAAGAAGGATTAAAATAGGCTCTTCTCATGAGCCTTGAGGAATGGGGAGGTGACACATGTCACCTCCTCACTCCTCCACCCAACTACTTGTAAGACTCTTGGAATGGGGTGGTGACACATGTCATTCACCCATTCCACCAAGTATTTCTCCCATCCACTTGCTCTCTCTTACATATGTGGGAGAGAAAGGTCGAGCCAAAGAAGGAGTGGGTGCCACATGTGCCCCAATCATCTCCTCCTAAGAAAGCCCACTCAACCCCAAGGTACCCTCACCAATTGTGGGAGAGGCTTGGAGTTGAGTCCTCCACAATTAAGGGGTCTTGAAGACTCCCCCAACCTAGGGAAGAGGAAAGGAAGAGGTTGAGTGTTTGACCCACTCTTCCTCTCCCTCCCAAACTTCCATTTTCGTCACTTTACTTTAGGGTGAAGTTAAAGTGACCAAATGAGAGTTTACCTAAGGTTATACAAGCTCAAATGGTCCCTAGACTGTAGGGGTACAACCCAGGGTCAATTTTAACCCATTTTGAGCACCATAGGTTGAGTAAAAACACATAAAAGTGGTCTCAAAAATTAAAACTCAAAAATAAAATTTAAATGACATTACAACTTACAACACCAATTAAAAATCAAATAAAAGAAGGGTGGACCTAACCCAACTAACACCATGTGACAACATTACAAAAATTTATCATGCAAACATAGTTGATCTGGGTTCCTCTTGGAACTAGATAGGCTTCACATGGGAAAACAACACAGTGTCTGGGATGATCTCCGAGTATCCATGGCTTCGTTAGAAACACATGTGCACTCAAATGAAATGTTAATCCCACATGTATATAATAGCTGAAGCAAAGTGAAACATGCACTCACATCATCACAAAATCATATAAACATCAACGAATCACATCATAATCAAATCTAAATTTTGCATTTCAACATCCTTCACAAGATAAAGTCTCATAATAAATTTCTAACTAAAATCACATGAATAGTATCCCAATAGCATCATAATGTAAATCATGTGTCTAACATCATCAGTGCATCAATATCAACGTCTAATCATATCGTAATCATGCTAACATAATATATCCACATAAGCATAAAGTCTAATAGTCCTGCAAATCAGGATCAATAGTCCCATAAGTCTAATACGTGTCATCAACAATAAAATATAGTCAAATATAAGGGAATGAAAAGGTAGGCCTCACATCTTCTAAGAAATAAATAAAATCTAAATTTTATTTATTCCCTCCCACCATATAAATAAATTAAATAAATTTTAATTTATTTAATTTATCCCATTTTTCCTCATGTCATTTAAATAAATTAAACAAAAATATTTATTTAATTTATTTGCCCACCTTCTATTTTCCTCTAAACGTGCAACTCACCTTTGAAATGGCAATAAATCGAAAAGAAATTAGAAAGCCAAGTCATCCCTAACAAAGAAATAGAAATATCCTTTAAAAAAAAAAAAACAATCTTGTCACTCAAGACACTTGGCATGTGCACGTTCATCTATGTTTGTCAACCATTGATCTTTCCTTTTTCTCTCACCCGTTGATCATTTATCTTTTAAATCTATATAAACCCTCTCCTTCTCCCATTTTGGGGTTTAAATCCATTAACATCTGCATTATCTTTGTTCGAATCCACTAACATTCTCTCTATCTTTGCATGCATGTAATCTTTTGAGCATCTCATCATCTTGCATGTCATCTTTTTGATCACAATCATGGCAGCTTCATGGAATCAGATGGTTGCATGGCGAAGCAATCCACATATGCACCAAGAAATTAAAGCATCTGAGTGACTTTGTTTTGCTTACATATCATTTTAGTCATTTAGATTGAATTTATTGAAGGTTTTTAGGGTTTTATCTGGTTTTCATTGTTTGATCTGGGTCTTTTTCCCCTAATACACTACTAATAAACATAAATCTGATTCAAATAAGTTTAATGATCTTTAACAATGTATTAGTGAATAGAGATTGCATCAAAACAAAAAAACCCACTACAGAGAAAATATCAAGTATGAAGAAGTTGACACAATGACATAGTGTTTATGTGGATAAAACCCTTTCGAGTAAAAAACTCCACCAGGAAAGAGGCACAAGTTTATATTAATCTAGAAAAGATTGTATAATACATCAACTACACAACTCTCTCCACCAGTCTTCAATCCGACAACATTCCTGCAGCACCTGAGTACTTGTAAACAAAATAGAAAATCATTTCCTTTAGGAAGCAATAGAGCAAAAGAGAAGTTAGAGATTATTCATACAGATGTGTTTGGACCCATAGATAATGACTCTATCGGAAGTTCTTGTTATTTTGTCACCTTCATTGATGATGTATCTAGATTCACATGGATTAATTTTATGAAACACAAATATGAAGTTTTCACTAAGTTTAAGGATTTTAAAGTCTTAGTTGAAAACCAATTGGGATTAAAGATAAAAGTATTAAGATTTGACAATGAAGGGGAATATTGCTCTAAGGAATTTGATGAGTTTTGCAAGCATGCAGGTATAATTAGAGAAAAGACAACTCTGTATACACCATAGCAGAATGGTGTTGTAGAAAGGATGAACTGAACAATGATAGAAAGAGCCAGAAGTATGTTGAGTGATTCATAGTTGGATAAATGCTTTTGGGCAGAGGCTGATGAGTGCCAGGTAGCACCCAGAATAATACACCTTTTTACTTCCTTTTTCTATCCCTTTTATTCTATTGTCCTAGTAATTGTACCATAATAGACTGATAAGATTTGTTTTAATTACAATAATGAGAGATGAATTGTTGAAGGTCATGATTTTTGATTGAAGGACTAATGTGCAACAAACTAATGAAAATGTGCAGAAAAGTCTCTCTTTTTGCATCTACAGGTGCAGTTGTATGGGCAAAGGCAATTTTGAGCATCTCTAGAGATGGTCCTAATAATCTCCATAGCTGACATGAAGGATACTACACCAGACTCCAATGTTTTCCCAATGTGTTGGAGGTATTTTGAAATAGGGAAGCCAAGGATGGATCATCTCTGGAGCCATACAGGAGACATGGGTGTGTCTCCGGAGCTCTTGGTGATAGCACATAGTCTTCGGAGCTCCTGGTGATAGTGCAGAGTCTCCGGTGCCGCTATCAGTCTACATCTCCAGAGGAAACTGCAGTGCTCCATAGTTTACTCAACCAACACCAGAATGATCCGGTGAAGACTCTAGTTGACTTCTAGGGATCTAATTCCTCTTTTATTGATTTCGTATGAGTTTTGAAAGACTTGTTAAAGTCCTACATTTCAGGGCCTCGCTACCTAGTTGTTATTTAAGTTAAAGACTCCAAATTTAGTGGGACTTCTGTACCACTAAAACCTATTTCTGTTTGCATGATTTTACTCTGTAGTTAAACAATTGTTAAAATAAGAGATTGATGATATCTCATAGATAAACTGATAGTTAGAATAGATAGATATCTCATCACTTTATTTGATCTATGTTAAGGTAGGAGTAGCAAAAAGTTAGATAGATTATTGCTATTAGATTGTTGCAATTTCTATTTTTCCAGATTCGACATACTTTTTGAATACAAGCATACTGATGGAATTAGACCGAAGAAAGACTGTGTTATTATATTTTTGTATTGAGTTTTTTCTTTAGTCTTTAGTCCTGAAGGCGAGGAGCAAGGGCCCACTCCCACCATCAAGACAAGAGGCTAGTATCTCTTTGTTTCATTGTCCTATTTCAAATTCTATTAGGAAGATAAGTTTACTTCTTTCATAAAGATAGGTTTATTTCTGTTTAATAGTTGTTTCTGGTAAATGCATATTTTCAATTGTGTGGATTAGGATAGGTCAGTTTCAACAATTTACTATTTCAATATTGTTTTAGTGTTTTCAGAATTTCCTTTCACAACAAACAAATTAGCAATATTAATCTTTGAAACAATCAGATCAGTAGAAGTAGTTAGTGAACTGGGAACAATGGAACCCCTTATTGCAGATAGCCTAGGAAACAACCCTGGATTTGACACATGAAAAACATAATTAAATGCCAAGGTCCAACAACCCTTGTTAGAGGTTGTGTGTACTGGTTGCCACTTGATTAACATATCTCCTTGTAAGGCTCTTGATTCGACACCTTATGAAGTGTGGACAGTTAAGAAACCTCATGTTTCATATTTAAGGGTTTTTGATCCAGTTGACAGATATAGCCCACCAGATTTCCATTGTGTATTTTCTTTATTGAGTACTGATGATGAACCTAGAGCCTACAAGGAATCTATTCATGTAGATGATAGTGAGTCTTGGTAGTTAGCCATGCAAGAGTAGATGCTGGCTTTAGACTCTTGTAACACTTGGGATCTTGTTTATTTTCCCAAAGGAAGAAAGGCCATAGGTTGCAAGTGGGTCTTCAAGAAGAAGTTTGGAGTAGATGGTTCATTGGAGAAGTACAAGGCTAGACTAGTAGCCAAGGGCTATGCCCAGAGAGAGGGATTTGATTTCGGTGAAATTTTCTCTCCTATTGCTAAATTGACTTCTATTAGATTTCTTTTATCTATTGCTACAACTTTTGATTAGGAGATTGAACAAATTGATGTTAAGACTACATTCTTGCATGGAGATCTTGAGGAAGAAATTTATATACAACAACCTACAGGTTTTGAGGTAAAAGGGAAAGAACATTTGGTTTGCTGGTTAAAAAGGTCTCTCTATGGTTTGAAACAGTCCCCCAGAATGTGGTATCAAAAGTTTGACTCATTCACGTTGAAATTAGGTTTTGTTAGGAGAGAGGAGGAGCACTGTGTTTACATTCATTATATTGATGATTCTATATTGATCATTGCATTGTATGTTGATGACATGTTATTTTTCAACAATACTAAGGGTATGATCAGTGAGCTGAAAGACCAACTTTCAGGTGCATTTGATATGAAGGATATTGGATCTACCAGGTATATTCTGGGTATGGAGATTAGGAGGGATAGAGGTAACATAAAGCTTTGGTTGTCACAGAGTAAGTATGTGAATACCATTTTGCAGAGATTTAGTTTGCAAGATTGTAACCCAGTTAGAGTTCCTTTACCCATTGGTACTAAGCTTTCATTAGATATGTGTCCAAAAAATGAGGATGATTTTGAGGATATGTCTAATGTGCCATATGCTAGTGCTATAGAGAGTTTGATGTATGTAATGGTTTGCACTAGGCTAGATATTGCCCAAGTAGTGGGAGTTTTGAGGAGATTTATGTCTAACCTTGGTAGACAACATTGGAATTATGTGAAGAGGGTTCTTAAATATCTTGTAGGTACTCTTGATTATTGTTTAGTTTATTTTGGTACTGATAGTTATGATAAAACTTTGGACATATAAGGATTTGCTGATTTAGATTAGGTAGGTGACTTGGATAGTTGAAGGTCCACTAGTGGCTATGTGTTTACTATGTTTGGAGGGGCAGTGAGTTGGATGAGTAAGAGGCAGCCCATGATTGCTTTGTCCACAACTGAAGCAGAGTATATGGCTACTACTCATGTCTCTAAGAAGGTAGTTTGGTTGAGGAGACTATGCACATGTATTGGTTTTGATTGCAGGGTCATTCAAATTAGTTGCGATAGCTAGAGTGCTATTTGTTTGGCAATGAATCTGATGTATCATGCTCAAACTAAGTGTTAGCTTCAGGATAGACAACTAAGAGGGGGGGCTAAATCAGTTGTCCAAAACTTTCTTGAAATTAATCACTTAAATCCTCTTTGTAATTTAGCAACATAATAATAAATCAATCATGGAAACATAATGCATTAAATCAAGAGCAGAAACACATTAACACATAAGACACCAAGATTTTAAAGTGGAAAACCCGGTTAAGGAAAAAACCATGAGGTGACTAACCCAAGATTGTATTCTCTATTAAAAGAATAAGAAGCACCAAATGGCACATGCCAATTAGGGCTCACTGCCCGAGCACACTGCTCACAAGAGGCCCACTGCCTATAAGAGACACACTGTCTACAAAATAATAGATATTACATACTTGAACTGAAGAATAGCATCTTCACCATGCCTGAGTCAGTTCCATTTAAGCCCAATACTTCTGCTCTACCTTTTTCTCTGCTCCTCTCTACCACATACTCTTCTTCACAAGATTTATTTTGAAATGACTTCACAACCTCTTATTTATACAAGACATTTGACTTTGGAATAATCATCCAAGTCGACATACATTATAGAGAAAATACATAAATACAACATGAATAATTAAAAAAAGACTTTACGCGGATCAACACGTTGTCGGCCACACAGATCTGAGACTTCAATCTTCCTTTAGGAACACGCCAATCTTCACAGAACATCTTCAAGGTCATCCGTAGGATGTGTAACTCATCCGGTCGGCCAAACTTAGGAAGAACATCATCATCCGGAGGTAATTCTTTAATTACGAGATCAAACTTCAATGCAGATCACTAACACGAACTAGACACAATCCAAAGACCTCCACAAGCTTTCCTGAATCACCAAGAACATACACACTACTTCTGCTTACTGAAATCTTTCTCTCCTTCATCCAGAAGCTCAAGAATACAGTCTGTCATCACTATCGTATTGGAATAGATGCTTGTGGACCTCCAGACCACGAACCAATTGAGTTGTTAATTCACATTGACATCCTAAACACTCCACCAAATCCGCAGAACAAGATATTTCATTTCTGGATCTCACCGGACCTATCTGTGTCACTCTGTCACCTCTGAATATCTGTCAGAACCTATTTTTCTCAAGTGGCTATAACTTCTTCAGATCTTCATGCGAACCTCTTAGTTCTTTACTGGATCATCTTAAGACACATATCAACAAACCCTTTGATGTGCATCCTTTGATTTGCATCTTAGCTGGGATCTTCACCTCACTGTCTTCACTGTTCTTCTCTATTCCTGATATGACTAATTTTCTCAATATCCTCAGCATACAACTCATCCAATCCTTATCATCAATGCAATAGGAGTATGTTGACATCAATGACAACACCGGTTAGGCCCATACTTGCAACAATCTCCCCCTTTGTCATTGATGGCAACATATGATGTGAAAAACTATTTTAACCATCAAGACAAGAACTTCTCTTTACTGACATAACTCCCCCTATCAACAACAACCATTTACATGTCTTCTCTTTCTTTAATGCTCCTCTCTTTGATCAACAACCACTTGTTTTTCACATGTCTTCTCTCCCCCTTTGACATGAATGGCAAAGGGCACATACTTGCATCATACCAGCTGCTCCCCCTAAGTAGCAGCTTCCCATCATCAATCCAGACCACAAGATATGACTGTGAGTTCCATCGGACTGATGCGCATCAGTGCTCCTTAATTTAGAACCAGAGGGGTGATAACCCCTAACTTCTCCGTGAGATACTCAAAAGAGTCCTTAGGCAAAGATTTAGTAAAAATATCTGCAATCTAATCCTTGGAAGGCACAAACTCTAGTCTGACTTCATTCTTGTTCACTTGCTCTCTCAAAAAGTGAAACTTGATGGATATATGTTTAGTCTTTGAATGCAACATCAGATTTTTTGATATGTTTATTGCACTTGAATTATCACAGAAGATTGTGATAGGTTCCTCATACTCCACTCTGATATCTCTTAGCATTTGCTTCATCCACAATACTTGAGAGTACAACTACCTGCTACTGCAATATATTTTGCTTCTGCAGTGGACAAGGATATTGCCTCTTGTTTCTTTCTCAGCCAAGAAACCAATCTCTTCCCCAAAAAGAATGCTCCACCACTGGTACTCTTTCGGTCATCCACATCTCCTACCCAATCCACATCTGTCTATGCATGAAGAGAGAAATCATGACCTCTAGGATACCATAAACCATACTCAATTGTCCCTTTTAGATATCTAAAAATCCTTTTGATTGCCATGACATGAGATTCTCTAGGATCAGCTTGGAATCTAGCAACAAGACCAACAACATTCATAATGTCAAGTCTAGTTTGAGTGAGATACAATAATCCTCCAATCATTGACCTATACTTTTTCTGGTCAGCCTTAGGAGAGTCATCATCTTTGTTTAATTTACATCTGGTTGCCATGGGAGCACTCATTGGTTTTGAGTCCTCCATCCCAAATTTCTTCAACAATTCTTTCACATATTTGGTTTGTGAAATGAAGATTCCTTTCTTTGTTTGAATGATTTGTAGACCCAAAAAGAAATTCATTTCCCCAAACATGGACATCTCAAATTCACTTTTCATTTGATTTACAAAAGTTTTGCACATACTATCTCTTCCTCCAAAAATGATATCATCAACAAACACTTCAACAATCAAGATATTTTAATGATCAATTTTGAAGTACAAGTTATTGTCAGCAGTACCTTTGTTGAAACCAATCTTCAAAGGTTGCTTATCCAGTCTTTCATACCAGGCTCTTGGGGCTTGTTTAAGTCCATATAGTGCTTTCTTCAACTTGTAGACCATATCACCATGATCAAACAATTGAAATCCATCTGGTTTCTTAATGTAAACTTCTTCTTCCAAGTCACCATTTAGGAAGGTAGACTTGACATCCATCTAATATACTTTGAAATCGTTGAAGGCAACAAAGGCAAGAAATAATTTGACTCCTTCAATTCTTGCCACCGGAGCAAAAGTTTCTTCAAAATCAACTCCTTCTACTTGGGAGTAACCCTTGCAGACCAATCTGGCTTTGTTTCTAACTACTTCACCATCTTCATTTAGTTTATTTCGGAAGACCCATTTGATTCCACTCACATTCTTGTTTTTAGTTCTGGGAACAAGATCCGAAGTGTGATTTTTCTCAATTTACATCAGCTCTTCCTCCATTGCTTTAGTCTAGTTTTCATCATTGCATGCTTCATTTACTATCTTAGGTTTAGTCTTTGAAATTAGACAATACTCTTCTGAATCTTGAGAAATCTTTCTTCTTGTTTAAACACCTTTGCTTTTATCACCTATGATCTGGTCTTTAGAGTGATTCAGTTTTACATACTTGGGAATTTTGGGATTTTCTTTCACAGGTTCATTCAAACTTATCTCTTCTTCTTGATTCACCGGACCAGTTTGAATCTAAATTTCAGAAGGGGCTTGGACTCCTTGGATGAAAACATCATTCTAATCATCTTCATCATATTCATAAAACCTTGGGGGTTTTTCAATACCTTCATCAACCTTCACATTTGTACTTTCTATAATCTTTCTCAATCTCTTGTTATAACACCGGTATGCTTTGCTTTGAGTAGAATAACCCAAGAATATTCCTTCATTAGTTCTAGCATCAAATTTACCTAGATCTTCATCTCTTTTAATGTAACATTTTCTACCAAAGACTCTGAAATACTTCATAGTGGGAGTGATGCCAAACTAGAGTTCATAAGGAGTCTTACTAGTATTGCTTCTGATTTATATTCGATTAAGAGTGTAGACTGCAGTGCTTACAACTTCTCTCCAGTAGATCTAAGGAACATTTGCTTCCATCATCATGGTTCTTTCTCTCCACTACTCCATTCTACTGTGGTGTCCTTGGAGTAGACAACTGTCTTTTTATCCCATGTTTCTCACAGAATTCTATGAACTCACCGAATGTGAATTCCCCACCTTTGTTAGACCTTAAACATTTTATGTTCAATCCAGTTTCATTCTCTACCATAGCCTTGAATATTTTGAATTTCTCAAGGGCCTCAGATTTCTCTTTCAGAAAAGTTACCCACATCATCCGGGAGTGATCATCAATTAATAACATGAAGTATATATCACCTTGCACACTCCTGATTCTTGCCGGACCACATAGATCAGTATGAACTAAGTCCAATAATCTGGTAGAAGACTGTTCCTTACTTTTGAATGAGACTCTGCTTAGATTACCCAACTGATATTCTTTGCACAAACTATTATTAGGTTTCACTAGTCTTGGAAGATCTCTTACAACCTGAGTGTTGCTTATCTTGATGATATTATCAAAATTCACATGACACATTCTCCTATGCCATAACCAACTCTAATCAATTTGAACAAATAAACAACTTTTGCCAGTACCAACCAAGTGGAAGATATTACCTTTTGTTTGAGTACCGGATGCAATCTCTATTCTAGAGCTTTCAAAGATCTTGCATTTTCTATTTTTGAATTGGAGATCATAGCTTTTGTCCACCAATTGTCCAACATTGAGAAGATTGTGCTTTAGACCTTCAACATATAGTACATTACTTTTTTTGTTCTTTCCATCAAAAGAAATAGTTCCTCTACCTCTAATTCTGCCAGCATAATTGTCACCAAATTTTGCCACTCCTCCATACCTTTCCAAATCTTTGAACTTATTTTTGTCACCTGTCATATGGTGGGAGCATCCACTGTCAATGACCCAATCATCCTTTTCTTCAACTTGGGCAGCCAGAGGTCTTCCTACAATTTTATGATTGACAGATTTAGAGGGCATAGGATCTTCTTCCTTAATGGCAATAAACACCCAGTCACTTCTGGATTTGTTTCCTATCTCTGATTCATCATCTGTTACTCCATCATCATATTCATGAACATAGTAACATTTCTTTTGTAACCTTGATCTATTAGGATTTGGCCTTGAAAATATTTCTGGACACCTTGAGGCAAAATGACTAATCTTATTGCAGTTAAAACATTTAGAAGGCAATTTCCCTTCATACTTACCAGATCCTCTTGGTAGTCTTTTTGCAATAAGGGCTTCAAGTTGAGCAATTTCTGCTTCATCTTCCTCCAGATCTTTTCTTGCTTTTTCATACCATGATAGTTTCTTTGAAGAGTTCTCTCCCAGATCAAACTTTTGTTTACCTTTTACAAAGGCACTAGCTTTGAATGTAGATTTAGTCTTGGGGGGTGCATCTCCAAACTCAGATAATTCAAATGCAACTAATTTACCAACCAATTGATCTCTTGTGAAATTTGAAAAGGATCTGAATTCTTCAATGACATCAACCTTGTATTTGTAAGAAGCAGGTAGAGATCTGAGAACTTTGGCTACAATATCATCTTCATCCAAGATTCCACTAGCACATCTAATGCCACAAACAAGCTCATTTACTCTGGGCATAAATGTAGTGATATTTTCATCTTCGTTCATCTTTAGGTTTTCAAATTTTCCTTTCAGACTCTGTATTTTGGCACATTGACATACTTGTCTCCTTCATGCAGAAGTTCCAGTTTTTCCCAAATCTCAAATGCAGTTGTTAGATCTACAACATTTGTCAGCTCTGAGTCAAATAAGGCACTTAGTAGAGCTTCTTTAGCCAGAAGATTATTTTCAGCATCTCTGATTTCATCTATAGTTCTCAGACTATTCTGTGGAGGAACATACTTCTTTGAGGTTATGATCCAATATTGCTTTCCCATACATTGCAAGTGACATTCCATGTGGCTTTTCCAAAGAGTGTAATTGGTTCCATCAAACCTCGGACTATCCTTGTTGTAGGACAACATCCTGGATCTCCTCAAGTGGTTAAGCTCTTTTAGAGGAACCTAGCTCTAATACCAATTGTTAGATTCAGGATAGACAATTGAGAGAGGGGGTGAATCAGTTGTCCAAAACTTTCTTGAAATTAATCACTTAAATCCTCTTTGTAATTCAATAGCATAATAATAAATCAATCATGGAAACATAATGTATTAAATCAAGAGTAGAAACACATTAACACATAAGACACCAAGATTTTAATTTGGAAAACCTAGTTAAGGGAATGACTAACCCAATATTGTATTCTCTGTTAAAAGATTAAGAAGAACCAAATGGCACATGCCAATTAGGGCTCATTGCCTGAGCACACTGCCCCACTACCTACAGGAGACACACTGTCTACAGAATAATAGATATTACATATTTGAACTGAAGAATAGCATCTTCACCATGCTTCAGTCAGTTCTATTTAAGCCCAATACTTCTGCTCTGCCTTTCGCTCTACTCCTCTCTACCACATACTCTTCTTCACAAGATTCATTTTGAAATGACTTCACAACCTCTTATTTATACAAGACATTTTACTTTGGAATAATCATCCAAGTCAGCATACATTACAGAGAAAATACATAAATACAACATGACTAATTACAAAAAGGCTTTACACGGATCAACATGCTATCGACCACACAGATCTGAGACTTCAATCTTCCTTTAGGAACACGCCAATCTTCACAGAACATCTTCAAGATCATCCGCAGGATGTGTAACTCATTTGGTCAGCCAAAATTAGGAAGAACATCATCATCTGGAGGTAATTCTTTAATTACAAGCTCAAACTTCAATGCGGATCACTAACACGAACTAGACACAATCTAAAGACCTCCACAAGCTTGCCTGAATCACCAAGAACATACACACTACGTCTGCTTATTGAAATCTTTCTCTCCTTCATCCGGAAGCTCAAGAACACAGTCTGTCATCACTGTCGTATTGGAATAGATGCTTGCGGACCTCCAGACCATGAACCAATTGAGTTGTTAATTCACATTGACATCCTAAACACTCCACCAAATCTGCAGAACAAGATATTTCATTTCTGGATCTCACCGGACCTATCTGTGTCACTCTGTCACCTTTGAATATCTGTGAGAACTTGTTTTTCCCAAGTGGCTATAAATTCTTCAGATCTTCATGCGGACCTCTCAGTTCTTTACTGGATCATCTTAAAACACATATCAACAAACCCTTTTATGTGCATCCTATGATTTGTATCTTAGCTGGGATCTTCACCTCACTGTCTTCACTGTTCTTCTCTATTCCTGATTGGACTAATTTTCTTAATATCCTTAGCATACAACTCATCCAATCCTTATCATCAATGCAACAGTAGTATATTGACATCAATGACAACACTGGTTAGGCCCATACTTGCAACACTAAGCATGCTGATGTTTAGTATCACTTTGTTTGAGAATTGGCTGCGAATGGACAAATTGAGCTAAAGAAGATAGACACTCAAGAGAATGTTGTAGATTCATTGACCAAACCTATGAGCATAGAGAAATTTATTTGGTGCAGAGAGGCCATGGGCCTTGTTTCTAGTACCTGATTATTTTTCATTTTATTTCCTATGGGTTGATTTATAATATATAATGTCAAGTGGGAGAATGTTGGGATAAGGTGCCATTAACCTTGTAAATCCCAATATTGTATTTATTACATTTATTATTTGTAATTTCCAATTATCCATAAAGGAATGAGGTAGTTACACTGGCAATGGTAATTCTAGATTCACCGGAGGTAATTAAGGAGTGACATTTACCGTTGGCAATTGTAAAACTCATGAGTAAATGAGGGTAGGTGCCACCCTGGGAGAATCTGCTATTTTTAGCATGTATGACACATGTCATAATGTTTGGTAAGTGCATGTAAAAAATCTATGAAAACTACAAGTTGTCATAAGATTCTATGACACTATGACGACATTTACTATGTTTAGCCCCAGGCACCCATCTTGGGAAGATACTCTTTGGTGGAATCTATGATGGTTATGATGTGTCATAAGATGCTGTAAGAGGCCAGATTTAGTCTTGGGCACCCAACCTTGCATGGTTGACTTTGGACAAGTGGCAGGAGCTTGTAAGGAGACATTTAATGTTTGCATGTTGGGGATTCTTAGGAGAGAGAAAGTGGACGCCTAGATTGGTGTGAGGGCACATCTATATGTAATTTTCCATGTATTTTTCATAATATATAGTTTTATATGTACTCAGGTGCTGTAGGAATGCTGTCAGATTGAAGACTGGTGGAGAGAGTTGATGTATTGTATTAATTTGTAAAAGATTGTACAATACATCAACACACAACTCTCTCCACTAGTCTTCAATCTGACAACATTCTTACAACACCTGAGTACCTATAAAACTATATACTACAAAAAATACATGGAAAATTACTTATAGAAGTGCCCTCACACCAATCTAGGCATCCACTTTCTCTCTCCTGAGAATCCCCAACATGCAAACATTAAATGTCTCCTTACAAGCTCCTACCACTTATTCAAAGTCAACCATACAAGGTTGGGCACCCAAGACTAAATCTGGCCTCTTACATCATCTTATGATATGTCATAACCATCATAGATTCCACCAAGGAGTATCTTCCCAAGATAGGTGCTTGGGGCCAAACATAGCAAATTACACATAATAAATATTGTCATAGTGTCATATAATTTTATGACAACTTGCAACTGTCATAGATTCTTTACACGCACTTACCAAACATTATGACATATGCCATACATATTAAAAATAGTATATTCTCCCAAGGTGGTGTCTACCCTCATTTACTCATGAGTTTTACAATTGCCAACCGTAAATGTCACTCCTTAATTACCTCCGGTGAATTCAGAATTACCACTGTTGGTGAAACTACCTCATTCCCTAATGGGTAATTACAAATTACAAATAATAAATAAAATAAATAAAATATTGGGATTTACAAGGTTAATGGTACCTTATCCCAACACATTCATTTTGTAAGAGTTGCATGGGACAAGTATTTCAGTGGATCAATTTTTGGTATGAGATTCATCTTGTGATTGAGCATGTAGTGTCTTAGTTTCTAAGATGTGGAGACAACTGCAAGGCATGCTCATTCAATGGGTGTGTAGTTGAGTTTATACGCCACTAAGGTATGACTGATGTACTAAATAGCTCTTTCTTTCCCTTCATCATCGTGTTGTGCTAACAAAGCCCTTATCATTATTTTTGTTGTGGAGATATAGAGTAGTAGGGATTGTCCTTGCTTAGGTGGAATGATGACTGGAGGCGTAGAAATATATTATTTCAATTGGTCAAAGGTCTTTTGACAATTTTCATCCAATGTGAATGCTACATTTTTTTGGAGGAGATGTTGAAATGGTTGGCACTTGTCAGCTAGTTGGGCTATGAATCATCTTATTGATAGAAGCTTTCCTTGAAGGCTACACAGTTGCTTGAGATTCTTAGGTGGAGGCATTTCTACTATTGATTTTAACTTTTGCGGGATCCACTTCTTTGCCTCTTCTTAATACAATGTATCCTAGTAGCTTTTCGAAGGTGACTCCAAAGACACATTTCTTAGGATTTAGCCACACTTTGCATTGTTCTAGCCAGCCAAATATTTTTGCTAGCACTTGTAAATGTTCATCCCTTGTTTTGGATTTTCCCAATAAGTCATTGACATAATCTTCCATGATCCTATGAAAGAGGTCATGGAATATCACTGTCGTAGCTCTTTGATATGCATCTCCTATGTTCTTGAGGCCAAAGGGCATGACAACCCAGTAGTATGTTCCCCATGGACAAATAAAAGCTATCTTGTGTTGGTCTTCTTCGATGATCCTGATTTGATTATATCCAGAGAATCCATCCATGAGTGATAGCATTTCGTGCTTTACTGTTAGATCGATAATGATGTTGATGTTTGGGAGAGGGAAGTCATCCTTAGGACATGTTTTTTTGAGGTCCTTGAAGTCTGTGCACACGCAGATGCCCCCAGTGACTTTTGTTATTGGTACAATGTTTGACACCCACTCAAAATAGTCAATAGGACTTATGAATCCCACGTCTAGGAGCTTTTTGAGTTCTTATTTGATAAGGAGTGCCACTTGTGGATTAATTTTCCTTAGTTTTTGCTTTACTGGTTTCACATTCGGATGGATAGCAAGATGATGGACTAGAAGTGTGGGGTCCAACCCCAGCATATCAGCATAGGTCCATGCAAAGTTGTGGCTCCTTTGTTTGAAGAATGCCAAGAAGGCCTCTTTCTCTATTTGTGTAATGTGTTGGAATAAGGTACCATTAACCTTGTAAATTCTAATATTGTATTTTATTCCATTTATTATTTGTTATTTGTAATTACCCATAAGGGAATGAGGTAGTCTCATTGACAGTTTTAATTTCAGAGTTACTGGCAGCAGTTACGAAGTGACTTTTACTATTGGCAAATGTAAAAACTCATGGTAAATGAGGATATGCATGATCCCTTGAGGAATATACTATTTTTGGCATGTATGACAACTGTCATAATGTTTGGTGAGTGAATCTATGACATCTGCAAGTTGTCATAAGATTCTGTGATTCTATGACGCATATGACGGATATGTTAGTTGTATATTTGCTATATTTAGCACAAGCTTCTTATCTTGGAAAGATACTATTTTGCTGGAATCTATGACAGTTATGACGTGTCATAAGATGCTATAAGTGGCTAGATTTAGTCTTGGGAGCCCAACCTTTGCATGGTTATTTTTGGACAAGTGTAAGAAGCTTGTAAGATGGTAATTAATGTTTATAGGTTGGAGAATCGTAGGAGAGAGAAGGTGAACACCTAAGATGAGTTAGAAAATGTTTATATAAGTATTTTCCATGTATTAGTTGCTGCATATACAAATTTTAGGTACTCGGGTGCTGCCGGAATGCGGTCAAATTGAAGACTGATGGAGAGAGTTGAAGTGTTGTTGTGTTGTAAATCATTTTCAGATTACTACAAACATTGGGCCTCTTTCCTCTGTGGAGTTTTTTACGTGAAAGGGTTTTCTCCACATTAAACATTGTGTTATGTGTTACAATCTCCATTAATAACACAAAGTTAAAGATTGCTGAAATTTATCTTGAATCAGATTTCTATTGAAGTAGTGTTGCTTTCATTTCTAACATTTGGTATCAAAACCTAGCCAGCTTTGACTCTTGGGTGGTAGTGTGGAAGCTGTAGCTATAGTGGGAGATTTGGTTGCATTTGTTTTGTAGATCTTGTGTTGTTATTATGGCTGCATCCACCATTGCATCAACCTCTCGATTGGACATTGAGAAGTTCAACGAAATGGGGTATGAGTTGTAGAAGCTGAAAATAGAAGATTTGTTGGAAGAAAGAAACGAATGGTTGTTTGTTCAAAAATAGAAGAAGCCTGATGATGTCTTTCAAGATGAGTGGGATAGACTAGATAAGAAAGCATGGGGAACCATTCGGTTGTGTCTTTCAGACTCTGTCCTGTTGAATGTCACAAAGGAAGAGACTACATACAACTTGTGGAAATGGTTGGGTGAGATCTATCAAGCCAAGAGTATGGTAAATAAACTTTATTCAAAAAGAAAATTGTTTTCCATGAAAATACGAGAAGGTGAATCAGTTGCAGAGCACTTAAATTCTTTTAATTTGTTAGTGAGTCAACTTGATTTAGTAGATGTTGAGGTTAGTGAGGAAGATAAATGTATCTTACTTCTTTGTTCTTTACTCGAGTCTTGGGAGAATGTTATCCTTGCTATCACTGCTAGCCTTGTGGATCTGAAGTTGGATGCTCTTGTTTCAGTGCTACTGTCATAGGAATTGAGGAAGAAGATTTCAGATAGTTCAGGGGATGCTCTCAGTGTCAGGGGAAGGTCTAAGGAAAGGGGACCTAAAGGAGATCAGAAAGGGGCTAAGGAAAAGTCCAAGGGCCGGTCTGACTCCTGGTAAAAAGAATAGAGTTAAGTGTTGGAACTGCGGTAAAAGGGGACATGTGAAGAAGGAGTGAAGAAACCCCAAGAAACAGTGGGAGAGTGCTTCAGATAAGTCCTCGAATGTAGGTGAAGATATTTTACTTTTTGCACGTAATGTTGTTTCTGATGAAAATTGGTTGGTTGATTCAGGATGCTTGTTTCATATGACCCCACATCAGGAATGGTTCTCCACATATGAAGAATATGATAGAGGTAATAGCTACCTTGGTGACAACTCTACATTTCCAATTGTCAGGAAAGGAAAGGTATTGTTGTGTTTCAGTGATGGGAGGATTAAAACCCTCCCTGGTGTTTTGCATGTTCCTAGATTAACTAGAAATCTGATTTTAGTTTTGAAGTTGAATGATTTGGGAATGCATGTGACATTTGACAAGCATGGTTGCAGATTAGTGAGAGGGAACTTGGTGGTAGCAAAGGGGAAGAGATTAGGAAGCCTGTTCAAGCTTGAAGCCACTACAGTTTATAATGCCTCTTATGTATTTGAGGCTAATACTAAAAATGCATGTATGTTGTGGCACCGTAGATTAGGCCACACAAGCAATAATGTATTAAAAACTATTAACAATAAAAATTTGTTGGATGGTTTCTCCTATTTTGATGAGCATTTTAATTTCTATGAGCATTGTGTGTTCGGTAAACAAAATAGAAAATCATTTCCTTCAGGAAGCAATAGAGCAAAAGAGAAGTTATAAATTACATACGGATGTGTTTGGACCTATGGATAATGAATCTATCAAAAAATCTTGTTATTTTGTAACCTTCATTGATGATGTATCCATATTTACATGGATTTATTTTATGAAGCATAAATCTAAAGTTTTCACTAAGTTTAAGGAATTCAAAGTCTTAGTAGAGAACCAATCAGGTTTAAAGATGAAAATATTAAGATCTGACAATGGAGGGGAATATTGTTCTAAAGAATTTGATGAGTTTTGCAAGCATGCAGGTATAATTAGATAAAAGACAACTCCCTATACACCACAGTAGAATGGTGTTGCAGAAAGGATGGACGGAACAATTATGGAAAGGGCAAGAAGTATGCTTAGTGATGCACAGTTGGATAAATGCTTTTGGGTAGAGGCTATGTGTACTTCTTGCTACTTGATAAATAGATCTCCTTGTAAGGCTCTTGATTCGACACCTTATGAAGTGTGGACAGGTAAGAAACCTTCTATTTCACATTTAAGGGTTTTTGGTTGTGAGGCTTTTGTTCATGTGCCTAAGGAAAAGTGATCTAAGTTGGATCCAAAGGCTGAAAAGTGTACATTCATTGGATATGGTGACAATGTGAAAGGTTATAAGCTTTGGAATCCACTAACCAACAAGATTATCTTTTCTAGAGATGTTATTTTTAGGGAACTTAGAGCTATTTCTGAACTTGAGTAGCTAAAAGAGAAAGAAGAAAAGGTAAAGAAGGTGCACTTTGATTTAGAGTAGCAAGATGCACCTTAGGAAGAACAAAATGATGGATTAGGGGGTGAAGAAGAAGAAGATTCAAGTAGTTTTGATGAAGATAAATTTGTTGTGATAGAAGAAGTTGGTACAGATGATCATGCAGAAGAATGAGTAGAGTCTCTTACTCCACCCTCGAGGAGATCCACAAGACAACAAAATCCAATTGATAGGTATAGCCCACTAGATTTTCGTTGTGTATATGCTTTAATGAGTACTAACGATGAACCTAGATCCTACAGGGAAGCTATTTCTGTAGATGATAGTGAGTCTTGGTTTCTAGCCATGCAGGAGGAGATGATGGCTTTAGACTCTTGTAACACCTGGGATCTTGTTCATTTGCCCAAAGGAAAAAAGGCCATAGGTTGTAAGTGGGTCTTCAAGAAGAAGTTTGGAGCAGACGGATCATTGGAGAAGTACAAGGCTAGACTAGTAGCCAAGGGCTACTCCCAGAGAGAGGGAGTTGATTTTGGTGAGATATTCTCTCTTGTTGCTAAATTGACTTCTATTAGATTTTTGTTATCCATTGCTGCAACTTATGATTGGGAGATTGGGCAAATGGATGTTAAGACTGCATTCTTGCATGGAGATCTTGAAGAAGAAATTTATATGCAACAACCTACAGGTTTTAAGGTAAAAGGAAAAGAACATTGGGTTTGCAGGTTAAAGAGGTCTCTTTATGGTCTAAAACAATCCCGTAGGAAGTGGTATCAAAAGTTTGATTCATTTGTTTTAAAATTGGGTTTTATTAGAAGTGAGAAGGATCATTGTGTTTACATTCATTGTGTTGATGATTCTATACTGGTTATTGCTTTGTATGTTGATGACATGTTGTTTTACAACAACACTAAGGGTATGGTCAGTGAGCTTAAAGCTCAACTTTTAGGTGCATTTGAGATGAAGGATCTTGGTTCTACAAGGTATATTTTGGGAATGGAGATTAGGAGGGACAGAGTTAATAGAAAGCTTTGGTTGTCACAAAGTAAGTATGTGAATACTATTGTGCAGAGGTTTAGTTTGCAGGACCGTAACCCGGTTAGAGTTCCTTTACCCATTGGTACTAAGCTTTCATTAGATATGTGTCCAAAGACTGAAGATGATCTTGAGGACATGTCTAATGTGCCATATGCTAGTGCTGTAGGGAGTTTGATATATGCAATGGTTTGCACTAGACAAGATATTGCCCAAGTAGTGGAAGTTTTGAGTAGATTTATGTCTAACCCTAGTAGACAGCATTGGAACTATGCAAAGAGGGTATTTAAATATCTTGCAGGTACTCCTGATCATTGTTTGGTTTATTTTGTTACTGATAGTGCTGATAAATCTTTGGTCATATAGGATTTTATTGATGTAGATTGGGCAGGTAACTTGGATAGTCGAAGGTCCACTAGTGGCTATGTTTACTCTGTTTGAAGGTACAGTGAGTTGGATGAGTAAGAGGCAGCCCATAGTTGCTTTGTCCACTACAGAAGCAGAGTATATGAATGTGACTCATGTCTCTAAGGAGACAGTTTGGTTGAGGAGACTGTGTACAAGTATTGGTTTTGATTGCAGGATCATTCAAATTGGTTGTGATAGCCAGAGTGCTATCTGTTTGGCCAAGAATCCCATGTATCATGCTCAAACTAAGCATGTTGATGTTCAGTATCACTTTGTTCAAGAGTTGGTTTCAAATGGAGAGATTGAACTGAATAAGATAGACACTCAAGAGAATGTGGCGGATTCATTGACCAAGCCTATGAGCACATAAAAGTTTGTGTGGTGCAGAGAGGCCATGGGCCTTGTTTCTAGTGCTTGATTATTTCATTTTATTTCCTATGGGTTGATTTACAATGTATAATGTCAAGTGGGAGAATGTTGGAATAAGGTGCCATTAACCTTGTAAATTCCAATATTTTATTTTATTCCATTTATTATTTGTTATTTGTAATTACCCATAAGGGAATGAGGTAGTCTCATTGACAGTTGTAATTTCAGAGTTACCGGCGGCAGTTACAAAGTGACTTTTGCTATTGGCAAATGTAAAAACTCATGGTAAATGATGATAGGCATGCTCCCTTGAGGAATATACTATTTTTGGCATGTATGACAACTATCATAATGTTTGGTGAGTGAATCTATGACAGCTGCAAGTTGTCATAAGATTCTGTGATTCTATGACGCATACGACAGATATGTTAGTTGTATATTTACTATATTTAGCACAAGCTTCCTATCTTGGAAAGATACTCTTTTTCTAGAATCTATGACGGTTATGATGTGTCATAAGATGATGTAAGAGGCTAGATTTAGTCTTGGGAGCCCAACCTTTGCATGGCTATTTTTAGACAAGTGTAAGATGCTTGTAAGATGGTAATTAATATTTATAGGTTGGAGAATCTTAGGATAGAGAATGTAAATGCCTAAGATGAGTTAGAAAATGTTTATATAAGTATTTTCCATGTATTAGTTGATTCATATATAGATTTTAGGTACTCGGGTGCTGTCAGAATGTTGTCAGATTGAAGACTGGTGGAGATAGTTGAATTGTTGTATTGTAAATCATTTTCAGATTAATACAAACATTGGGCCTCTTTCCTGTGTGGAGTTTTTTAACTAAAAGGGTTTTCTCCACGTTAAACATTGTGTTATATGTTCATATTTCTGATTTTGCATTTCTGTGAAGCATAGTTTTATTTCTATATTACTGTTGATGTATAAAATTGTGCAAGTTCTAACACCAACATGGGAAGTTTCAAGAATGTGGAACTTGCTACTTGAAACAACTTCCAAATTTTAAAGAAGCTGGCTCTTCTCTATTTCAATTGGGTTTTGAGAAAAGGGAAAGAAATTAATAGGATTACAGATACAATTAAGCAAATCTAACTATGGCGATGCGCCTAAGTAAAAGTGTCCCTTCAACTCAAGCACAGTGAAGCTATTCTCAAGATACAGTTATATTAAAGAGAAGATACTGCATGATTAATATAAACAGATAGAATGAATATTATCAAAGGCTTATAACCAGACACTTTGCAATGACACAGATGATATCAACCAAGGCACATAATAGAGTTCTTCTTATTAATCTTCCAGCAACATAAAAGGCACAGATACATGCACAAATACATTAACTTTCTTATCAAGAACAAAAAAATAAAGGCAAAATGACATAAACTGGTCACAGTAAAGTCTCTAACTCCTCTTTTAGATTTCTGACTAAAACTTATCAAAGATCCTTGAATCTTTATGAATGAATGTATATCGATCTATTACAAATACTACATATTTATAATCATAGATCTGACCCAAGATTGTCTCTAACAACCCTAATCCTTAACGGCCCAACAAAACTGAAGATTACTGGAAGTTCCTGGTGGTTATGATCCTCTGAATCTGCAACGGCTGTCCCTCCTACACGCTCATTGGCTAGAACAAAATATTATGTGGCACACCTCCTGTATTGAGACACATACACATGGTGAGACCCGCGCGCTTATAACTGAAAAGAAATATGACAGATGGCAGTGTTTGCATCAAACTTAGAAACTCCGTTGTATTTTTAGAAAACAACAGGAAAATGACACTTGTCGCATTCCGCAGCCTCCATAATATGATGTGTCCTCTTCCACAGAGCCTCTTTAAAACCTGTGTCTCTATACTCAGGTGTCCTCCTTTTATGACATCTATCGCAAGTTGTAACCCTTATAAATTGAGACACAATAATGATGGGACCCACAACCTTGGTGCTCACTACCCTCAAAGGGAGAAAACTGGGACAGATGGTAGCCCTCGCGTGTATGGTAACTAACATGTGGCAACTTCTGTAACATTGCTGAAACAAATAAAACCTTTGAAAGATCCTCGTGGAAGTTTACACTTGGCGTAACTCACACAAAACTGTGAATCAAAAAGTTTCTCGCTAAAAGAGTTATGAATAAAGAAACTCCTTCCTCGCAACCACCACGTGGCATCCTTCGCAAGCTTGAAACCAAATAAACTGTGGCCCACCATCTTTTATGTTGACATCAAGATTAATACAGAAAGAAACATGCGGCATCATCTGCATAAAAACTCAAAAAACACACAGCGCCCTCCAAACAAAATGTAGCAAGAAAGGAAGCTTTTGAGACTGCCTCCGCAAGTGACACATGGCGACACCCACAACATTGAAACAAAATAAACTATTGATGCTACCTACTATGTGGTGCACTCTGCATAAACTTGATGCTTGAAACATTGCTATGGATTTGACTGTGGCTTTGACACTTGGTGCAACCAGCACACAGAAACATTTGAAAGACCGGCATAGAGAAACATTATAAGACCCACACAAAGAGCCACAAATATTAAGCTGAAACTGAAACAAAATGTAGATTTTTGACACTCTACAGTTCTTGGCGACCATCATGACTTCTGAGCCTGCTCTGAAAGAACCCAAAACTGTCAAAAAGATACGTATTGAAAAATACAACTTTGAATCATAAATTTTGCAACACTGTCTGATAAACAGACCATTCTAAATCTGAAAGCCCCTGTCTACTCTACAAATCTTGAAAAGAAAAATCAAGATTAATTATATCTTTATGGGAAAATGTTTGCAAAATTTGTACCACAGCCTTTAATTGAAATTCTAACTGGGCCATAGGTATCAACACAATTTCAACTTCCTTTACTGTTGGTGAATCACTTAAACCCTGGAAAATTTTCTGATCATTTTGCTTAGTCAAAAGAAGGGCCTTGATGTCATCAATCATCAACACTATGTTACTATCTGGGAACGGTGAAGGAAGCCCCAATTGCACCAAATCCTCAATATGTTTCTTCATATTTTTAACTCCTTCCTTCACTGTATTCAGAAGCTCCAGAAAATTTGTGGCCGCAGAGTTACAACTCAAAACCTCATTGACCTTCTTAGTAGCAATCATTCTATCATTGATACCTGCTACTATTAATGTCTCATCTGTTGTGTCATACAACTTTTTCAATAAAAGTTGAGAGTTAGAAACCCTCAATGAAATAGTGGACAAGGTGGCATGCACTGAAGTTTCTACTTTCTCACACAGCTGGTGAGCATTTAACAGAAAAGTTAAAGATGGCTTTAGCTGGATAATCTCTTTAGAGATTCTCTTCCATACTAAAACATCTAGCTCTTTTACCAAATTTAGAACTCCAACATTTTGTGGCCTATTAGCCAGCTCAATTGTTAGCTGCTTTGTTCTTTGTTGCTCAGAAATGAGTTGTGCCTGAACTGCACTATTGGCATTTTGCTCATTCAATAATTTTTGTTGCAAGTGTGTGGCCTCTTGTAATTTATCCTGATATTTCTTTTCTAAAGTGGCTTTTTCCTGTCTTGAAACAGTTACTGCATCTTTTTCTTGTGCCAGCTCAGTCTTAAGAGAAGCAATCTGGGCTTGTACAGCCTGATGTATGTACAAAGAAACAATATTTTGCAATTGTTTGTTCAGATTATCAATCTCATTTTTCTTAGATTGAATCTCCCTGGCAAGATTACTTCTATCCACTTTCTCTTGAGCCAAATCATTTTTTGACTTTTGCAACTTCTTGGATACTTTCAAATAGTCTGTTGCTACAGCAATTGCAGTTTCATTTAGCAGCTCAACCCTGTCGTGTGGCCTAAAGAGAGTCATATCCATGGCCACGACATTCATAGCATAATCCTAGGGCTGCATTTGCTCATTTCATTTCACCACATTTGGAGACAAATGTGTAACTATCAATGATTGTTGAATAGGGTCATAAAGTGACCTCATGTGTGCCACAATAGGGCTTTTATTTTCCTTTTTCCTCTTCTTATCCATCCTGGCCTCTCTAGCCCTTTTTACTATGTCTGCTTGAGCTTGGAAGGTAGGAGGGGATGCAATATAACCTCCATCAAAGGGGTGACCTTGAGGCAAGCCATAGGGAATGACAGATAATTGCTGGCTAGGAGAAACCTGAGGAGGGGTCCTTTTAGGCACTGATGGAGAAAATAATGGCAATGTAATGGCCTGCGAGGACATGGCCTATGTACTAGCAGTAGTGGCAAGGGTTGATGTAAGCACAACAGAAGTGGCAGGGGTTATGAATGCTTGAGTACTTGGGATTGCCACTCTTATAGTAGAAGAAAGAGATATAGGAGATAAGGCAAAAGAAGTACTTACTTGAGCGACAGAAGAGGTGACTGGCACTTGTTGCTGCTGTGGTTTTGTTTCTTCTTCCTCTTCCTCTTGAAGGAACAATCTACTATGTTTCTTAGGCCTCTCTCTTGTTTCCTCTATTTTGTCATCTTCAATATTTACCACCACTGGTGGTTACAAAGGGACAATTCTAGAACCCCCAGATGCCGAAGCTGTTTGAGTCCCTAGAATTGGTGATGACACAACACCTTTTTTCTTCTCTAAGGTGCTGAGGGATTGAGGCCATGAAGATGTAGGAGCAGCAGATGATGCCTGTCTTATTTCTTGCATTATTTGGGCCAACTCTGTTTCTTCCCCTATCTCCTCACCCTTCCTCTAAATTATGCTTGTGTCTGGACTTGAGACTTAGGAGGGATGCCACTCATCCCAAATTGATTCCCATCTTTCATCATTTTCAACATTCCCAAATGAATGTGTAATCTCTGAAGTCTCTTACCTATGTTTCCAATAGGCTTCAATATTTTATGTTCTCCATTCTTTTGCTTTCAATGCTTTCCTTAGACCAGCAGTCATCTTCAACTTAGCATCATATTCCTTCTCTTTGACATAGAAGGTTTCCCATGGCCTAGGCCCCTCATAGGCAAATCAGTTAATTCCACATATAGATTTGGGTTATCTTCCTTTGGATTCCTCTTGTCCTCCCAGAATGGACGACCCTCATGTACCATCTTGGTATGAACCTTATTATTTATAATCCAAGAGGCTAGAAAACTATCTGGGTCATATTTCCATTTATCCTCTATGATGAGGAGCCCAAGGGCAGGTAGCCTCCTTAACAAAAGGATCTCTGCACCTTTAACTTCAAGTGTCATGTTTTTTCTAGCCCATGGGACATCATTCATCTTCTTCTTTCTGTTCTTGTGGCCAAAGTCATTATCAACCATAGATACTTGACAGGAACTTCTAAGAATACGACCCTAGGGGTCAATACTTTAGGCAATAGCATGGGTTCCACATTGAAACCTTGGACTCTGATTATTGTATTATGTGCCCCAAAGAAGTAGTCATAGGGAATTGGGCAATTAGCTATAAAACCCCTTATACTCTATGTCATCCTATGTTCTACAAGCTCAGGGCTTAACTGGCAGAAAGCGCGGGTGACAAAATGCTCCCAAAACTCATAGGGGTCAGAGTTTTTAGATAACACATGTGTCCATGTGGACACAGGGATGGTTTTACCATGACCAAAGTCTGGATCATACATATTTAAATGCATATGTTGTGCAAAAAGACCAAATTTCTGATACAACATAAGATGGAACAGGAAAGTGGAATACCTAAATACTTGCTTTGTTTTGAAATTTGTGAGCTGATCAATCATGGTGGCGATAATTTGTTCCAAAAAATCTAGCCGGTACTCCTATGATTTATCCACAGTTTTCATTCTGAAAATGATTGCTAATTGCCAGTCATGGACTGTGTTGTCCTCCTTCATTCCAAAAATAAAAGCTATCATTGAAAGTGCCTCCTGAACATTTCGATTAAATTGTACCCATGTAGTGGGTAGTGTGGGCATCTGAGTATTATCTTCTCCCAACTGCATTTGAATTCAAGAATTTTAGTTTGTTATGTATATTTGCCCATGTGCCTTGCATTTTGACAATAGTTGGAAATGTGGCCATTCTATCATACTGTAGGGCCATCATGTCCCTTATGGCCTTGGGTATAATATGCACTATGAAAGGGCCCTGTTGAATAGAATTGGATGGTGCATGAAACAACTTTACACACAATTCGATTATCTCAGGACAAGGGTGGACATTTGGGACCAGGAATTGTGCTAATTGAGAAGTCCATATCCTCATACCAAAAGTCTCAAACTAGGCATTGTTCATCTGGATGAGGCACCTTTGATGTGCCCCCTCCCAGAGACTCTTGGTGTTCTTTTGAAGGGGCGTGTCATATATATCATCTGTATAGTCCTTCACCTGTTCTGGGTCGGTAGATAACCTTACGTTAGGAACCCTAGTTCTTGGATAGGACTTCCTTGGTTGCGCAGGTGCCGAAGCATATGATTTGCTATCCAACAGTTTGTCCATTGACTCAAAAATTCCAAGTCCCTCCCGTGGTGACTATGTCTCAGACATATCTGTATCTTTGTGACAAGAATGTGGGAAACTTTGACATAGAAAAGAATGAAACTATTTTATCAGAGTGATACTTAGCTGAAAGGCACTTGCTAGGGGCAAAGTTTGGATGCAATAGTGATTCAGAGCAAAAAGATAGAAACAAATGATGGTTACACTTGGAAAGACTTAAAACCTAGCTCATTGGGATTTATAGAAATAATAAATGACACATCCCATCTTATTAATGGCATTAATGCCGAGAAATAGCTAGTGTATCTTTTTGAAATCTGCATTGAACGGAGTGTTAGATATGTTATGAGAGTGGCTATCTTTCTAAAAAAGCATGTACTTTCAGGGGATTTTAGGGATTGCTAACAACCTTAATAAATGCTAGGATAAAAGAGAAGGGGCTTTGCGCTGCTTGACACATGTTCACCGAACACTTATTTGAAAGAGAAAGCGGGAAAACAGAAAAGCGAGAAAAGGAAATAAAATTAATTAACTATGATACATGATGAGCCCCTCCTTAATTGAAATGTTTTAGAAAGATCCCATTTACCATAATCTCTTCAAGATCTCCATTCATGGTCTCCAGCTCAAATGAATTTTGTTGCTTGCAAGAACAAACTCTATAAGGGCTTGTCCACAATGATTCGAATTTGCTGTGTCGACCTGGCTTGGCAACTCTTCCATCCCATTTCAATACCAGAGAGCCAACTTCAAAAGTGGGATTAGAAGTCTTCTTATCAAACCAGTCCTTAACCATTTTCTGATCTTTCATTAGTGACTCATGTGCCTTTTCACTTTTTTCTTGGACTTCCAACAGTTCAGCAAGTCTGACTTGCATGGGGCCATTCTCTTCAATTTCTATCTGTTTTAACAATTGCAAAGCAGGAATCTCTAGACTTAATGGCATTATTACAAGTTTACCATAAACCAACTCATAGGGAGACATTTTAATCACTTGCTTTGGTGTGATCCTGTCTGCCCACAGTGCTGTATTAAGTAACTTATGCCACTCTCTGTGATAATTGGTCCCTATCCTTTTTATGAGTCTGATAAGGTTTTTGTTAGTGGACTCTGCCAGACCATTACCTTGTGGGTAATAATTTGAGGAAGTCTTCAAATATATCCCATTTCTTAAAGCAAACTCAGATAATTTGATTCCCAAAAATGCTTTAGCATTATCTGATATGATGGTACGAGGAGGACCAAATCGAGAAGTTATGCCTTCTAAAAATTCTAGTATGACCTTTTCTGTTGCCTCTTTGAGTGGTACTACTTCACTCCATCTAGTAAAATAATCTGTTGCTATGAGAATCCATTTGTGTCCCATATTTGACACTGGGTTGATCATACCAATAAAATCCAGGCCCCATTGAGCAAAGGGTTCATCCACAACTATAAGACTTAGAGGCATTGCTGCATTTCTCCTTTTGCCAGTATAAAACTGGCAAGCCTGGCATTCATTAACCATCTGATGGCAATCTGTAAATAGAGTGGGCCAAAAATATCTTGCTTGTGTTACTTTGATTGTAGTGGTCCTTGCTGAAAAATGTCCACCTGAGGCTCCATGATGTAATTCATGTAGTATTCTTTGAGCTTCATCCTTCTCTATACATCTTAAGAGTATACCATCAACATTCCTTCTAAATAAAATATGATCAATTAGTACAAAATGGGTTCCTTGCTGCCTATATTACCTTTTCTTATCATGGGAGAGCTCATTTGGGAAAATCCCATACTTCATAAACTGTATCCTATTTTTGACCCAAGAGTCTTGGTCAACCTCTTGGAGTTTCAATACATTTTCACTTTCTGTTTCTTCATTCACTATTCTTTCCATGTCTTGGGTCATGTATTGGCACAATCCTTTGCCTTTGACTAACTTGGTGGGTTTTACTTCTACATCATATTCTAGAATCTTTGTTATCCAATTGGCTCTTTTCTCAGTGATCTCACCCTCCATAATATATTCTCTTACACTGGAGTGAGCCACTAATATCAGAATCTTATTTCCTGTTACCAAATGTCTAAATTTTTTAAGGGCTTTTACCATGGTGTATGCTTTCTTCTCCACAAAATTATATCTAGACTCATATTCCCTGAGAGTTCTGGAGAAAAAAGCTATTGGATGCTCTCCTTCCTGTTGATCATCTTTCTGTGTTAGAATAGCAGCAACACTGAATTCTCCCCCATACACATACATTATAAAAGCTTTAGAAAAATCTAGGTTTCCGAGTATTGGGGCTGTTGAAATAGTTCTCTTGACTTCTTCAAAAGCCTGTCTTCCTTTTGTGGTCCATTTGAAAACTAGATCTTTTTTAAGCAATAGTACCATTGGTCTATTTAGACTTGTAAAATCAGATATGAATCCGCTAACAAAGTTAATTTTTCCTAGAAAGGATTGAACTGCTTTCTTGTTGACTAGTAGAGATAGGTTCATTATGGCCGTGACTCTTTTTGGATCAATGGAGACCCCTTCCTTTGACACTATGTGTCCTAGAAGCTTACCCTGAGGTACAACAAAGATACATTTGTTGGGATTCAGAGATATTCCAAACTCTTGACATTTCTTAAAAACAACCTCTAAATGGTCAAAATGATCTCTGGCATTCTTAGAAAAATAGTCAGGTCATCTAGATAGATCAAAATAATCTTATTTATAAGTTTCCCGAATGCTACATCCATTACACGGTGAAAAGTAGCCCCAACATTTGAAAGGCCAAAAGACATTTTAGCATATGCAAATGTTCCCCACTTTGTAGTGAATGCAGTCTTATGCTGATCTTCATCTGCTAACCAAATCTAATTGTATCCTGAGAAACCATCCAGCAACGAAAACCTTTCTGACCCAGCCACAGTCTGTAAAATCTGTTCGATAGAGGGAAGGGGATAATGATCTTTCAAAGATGCTCTATTCAGATCCCTGAAATCTACACAAAGTCTTATGTCACCATTCTTCTTTCTTATAGGCACTAGGTTTGATACCCAGGTTGAATGCTTAATTGGAAAAATAATCTTTGATTCCAGGAGCTTTTACAGCTCATCCACCATTAAAGGTTCAATTCTAGGATTCACTGGCCTTTGCTTCTGTCGAACTGGTTTAGATCCTTCAGTAAGCTCTATGGTGTGTTGGATGATATCTCTATTATAGCCATGGAGGTCCTCATAGGTCCAAGCAATCACCCTATCATATTTATCACATAAAGCAATCAACTTTTCCGTTTCCTCTTGGGTTGTAGAATTACCTATTTTCAACTTTCTTCCTTCACTGACTTGAATCTCAGAATAATCTTCCTTATTTGCCTGAAACCTCCTCTTCTCTAGGCTTGCATCTTCTGGATCAAACATTTTTTCTAGAGTAATCAACCCTTTAGGGAGTTTATTTGACTTTAGCTGGATAATTTGATCACCATATGCTTCCTCAATTTTGGGATGTAATTGATTAGCAAATTCACCTGATTGTTGTAAGAATGCAAGTACTTGAAGGTCATTGTCAAAAGCTTGCCAATTTTGATCATTGTCTAGAATTGTTGGTCTTACTATAACCTTAACTGACTCATTGTTAACTAATAGATCACTTGCTGGGTCAAACTGTGAACCAATTTGTGCCATTCTATTTGCTTCAAAATTTTGGGCTCGGGGAACTACCTCAATATTGAAAGCCTCAAAACCATCTATCAGGTTCCAAATCCTGTGCCGATAGGACCTCATTCCTACATTTTTGGCTATTACTTTTTCTCTGATTTGTTTTACCACCAGTTCTAAGTCTCCTTTTACTATCAGATTCTTTATTTCCTTTTTCTTTGCTAACATGAGTCCACGCACCAAAGATTCATATTCAACGTCATTATTGGTACAGGGGAATTGAAAGTCAATGGCTCTTAGAATTTTCTCACCATTTGGGGCAGTAAGGCAAATACCTGCTCCAACACCATTTTTACTCCCAATCCCAACAAAATTCAGGGTCTAGATTTCTGAGTCTCTTTCAGATTCTCCACTTTCTGATATTTCTTTCCTTATAATATTAGGGATTTCTTGGTCTTCTTCAAAAATAACATAAGTGCCTAGACCAGTAGAGTCATAGTTTCCATAGGGATCACTCTGCATCATGGTCAATAGTTGATTGTTCTCTTCTTCCTGTTGGTCATGTTCAGTCCAGTCACCTAATTCTTCAACAAAGACCCTCACCTCTTTATTCAACATGGCATGGGATGCTTCTAATTTTGGGACTGGTTCATTTGTGATACGGTCTTTGGATAATGGCTTAGACAATACTTTCATCTTTGTCCCATATTTGGTTCTCAGGATGAGGTGTGACCAATCTAGTGACATGTAACCTCCTATTTTGGCTATGAAATCTCTAGACAAGCATAAACCAAATACAGGGGGAATATCTATGACTACCACATCCTGATTGACAATTATATTGGGACAAGTATATAGTTGTAATGGAAGTTGTTTGATTTTTCCTATTGTTTGAACAGATTTCCCATCCAACTGCATGACCCCTCTTGTAAGTGGTTCATACTTTATCTTTAAAGCATCTGCTATTTGCTTTGGCATTACTGTAGTATTGGCCCCAGAATCTATCATTGCATTATGCAACAGTTTTTTCCCAACTATTAGAGTAAGATAAAAGGGATTTGGTTTAGATTTACCTACCTTAGGTGCATTGTTCAAGAGAGCTCTTGTTTGTAGAGGTATAGTATCTTTATGTTGGAGGTTACCTTTATCAATAGCGCCTCCTTTAGCACTAGCATGTTTAGAGGCTTCTTGACCTTAAAGAGCTTCCTGTAACAATGTCTTCTGCTTGGGAATAGCTAACATATCCCAGATCGATATGTGTGCTAGAGTTCTTTTTAGCTGGTCCACCACATTTACACATCCTAATGCTTGGGTCTTTAAATAATAAGGGTACCTTGTCTTTTCTAGAACCTATCCCGAGGCTACTTGATTCCGCACAAGTTGAGGCATGTCTTGCCTAGAAATTGGATTGTGATGATTTTGAAATGGAGGAATTTCGATAATTTTCGTATTAGTGACTTCAGGCTGCTCCATCATCCTCCTCTTTGATCTGGTATAATAGTTTGACTGTACCAATGGTTTCTTTAAAGTGGATGCCTCATTCAAGAACACTGAATCTTCCTCTTCAATCCATGAAAATAAGGCATGTTTAGGGGCTATTTCTTCTTCTTTTTGTATGGACATCCCTTGCATTTGGGCCACCATTATTGCATTTTGAACACCAGGGGACTGATATGGTGGAGTATTACAATTTGAGAACTGTGCTTCTAACCCTCCCTATTCTGCTATCTTTTGCTGCAAATTACCTCTAAGACAGTCTCTAGGCATATGGGCATTGTTGCAGGGAAAGCACCAAGCATTTGTGTCATTTGCTAAGTTATTTTGCCCTAGAACTATTTCCCTATTGGGATTATGAGGAACAGTTTGTAGAGGTGTAGGGACTGAAACCAACTGGTTTGAGGGCTGAGGATTAGTTTGCTTTTGAGGGCCTTGATATTGATTTGGCTGAAAGGGAGGTCTATTTCCTTGGAAACCTTGATAATGAGGCTTTGAATAGGGATTTTGTTGTCTCTTTAGATTAATTATCTCATTTGAGAAGGTCCTTAGAATGTTCTTGACATCATCCATTTCAGACGGTTGAGCAGAGGTGGTTTCCCTAGCAGGATGTTGAGGTACTGGAAATGAATACATGGACACAAGTGGAGTTGTAAGATTAGGAGCTTCTTGTGGCAAAGGTAGGGTAATTTCTAGGAATATGGGCATAGGAGGCATTGGGGGCAATTTTCTAGCATCTATCAAGTTATTTTCAGCCTTGATTGCCAACTTATATGCTTCTGGTAGTGTCTGACCTCCTAGAGACTGAATCATTACTGATATATCAAAGTTAAAAGATTTGAGGTAGAACACAATAGCCATACCTAATAATGGTCTTGCTGTAGTAGGGATTCTACCCCAGGCCTTTTGAAATCTTGAGTTAAAATCAGTGATGGCTTCTTGTGGTGCCCTTTTGATAGTGATTAATTCTTACAGTAGGGAAGATTTATCACCTTTCTCTTCAAATCTTGCAAAGAAAGCGTCACCAAGCTGATCCCATGTAGATATGGTATTTGGAGTGAGAGATCTATACCAGTCCAGAGCCTTCCCTTTGAAAGAAGCTGCTAGTGGTCTTATTGCCACATTTTGTTCAGTAATAACATGTACTGCACATACATCAGATACATCTTGCAGATGTTCCCTAGGTGTCTTGAAATATTCTCCACTGAACTTAGGTAGAGCCTTCAAAGCATTGGCTGGAATATGATCCCAAGTTGCTGGTGGTATTGGGAGAATGAGGGGACTGCCAGTATTCCAATTTGCATAGTTCCTTTGAGGTATAGGTGCTCCCATATTTATTCTTTGTGCTACTGCAACCTGATTTACTCTTCTCCTTGGAGGAGTTACTAATGGTGGTAAAAGAGAGCCTGGATTAGCAGTAGATTGAGCTCTTGTTGTAGGTCCACAGCTCTGGTTCCTTATTACTCTCTGGCTCATACGATCTTGATAGAGACTTCAAGAAAGGTCCCATCAAGCGTGCCAAAAACTATTGATGTATAAAATTGCGCAGGTTCTAACACCAACATGAGAAGTTTCAAGAATGTGGAACTTGCTACTTGAAACGACCTCCAGATTTTAAAGAAGCTGGCTCTTCTCTATTTCAATTGGGTTTTGAGCAAAGGGAAAGAAATTAACAGGATTACAGATACAATTAAGAAAATCTAACTATGGTGATGCGCCTAAGTAACAGTGTCCCTTCAACTCAAGCACAGTGAAGCTATTCTCAAGATACAATTATATTAAAGAGCAAATACTGCATGATTAATATAAACAGATAGAATAAATATTATCAAAGGCTTATAACCAGACACTTTGCAATGACACAGATGATATCAACCAAGGCACAAAATAGAGTTCTTCTTATTAATCTTCCAACAACATAAAAGGCACAGATACATTAACTTTCTTATCAAGAAAAACAAAATAAAGGCAAAATGACATAAACTGGATATAGTAAAGTCTCTGACTCCTCTTTTAGATTTATGACTAGAACTTATCTAAGATCCTTGAATTTATATGAATGAATGTTTATCGATCTATTACAAATACTGCATATTTATAAACATAGATCTAACCCAAGATTGTCTCTAATAACCTGAATCCTTAACGGCCCAACATAACTGATTATTATTGGAAGTTCCTGGTGGTTACGATCCTCTGAATCTGCAACGGCTGTCCCTCCTACATGCTCATTGGCTGGAACAAAATATTATGTGGTACACCTCCTGTATTGAGACACAGACACATGGTGAGACCTGCATGCTTATAACTGAAAAATAAATATGACAGATGGCAGCATCCGCATCAAACTCAAAAAATCCTTTTTATTTTTAGAAAACAACAGGAAAATGAAACTTGTCGCATTCTGCAACCTCCAAAATATGATACATGTCCTCTCCTGCAGAGACTCTTTAAAACCTGTCTCTATACTCGAGCGCCCTCCTTTTATGACATCTGTCGCAAGCTTCAACCCTTATAAATTGAGACACAATAATGATGGGACCCACAACCTTGGTGCTCACTACCCTCAAAGGGAGAAAATTGGGACAGATGGCAGCCCCCGTGCATATGCTAACTAACACGAGGCAACTTTGCAACACTACTGAAACAAATAAAACCTTTGAAAGATCCTCGCAGAAGTTGACACTTGGCGCAACTCACACAAAACTATGAATCACAAAGTTTCTCACTAAAAGAGTTATGAATAAAGAAACTCCTTCCCTGCAACCACCACGTGGCATCCTCTGCAAGCTTGAAACCAAATAAACTGTGGCCCACCATCTTTTATGTTGACATTAATATTAATATGGAAAGAAACATGCAACATCATCCGCATAAAAACTCAAAAGATACATGGCACCCTCCGCACAAAATGTAGCAAGAAAGGAAGCTTTTGAGACTGCCTCCGTAAGTGACACATGGCGACACCCACAACATTGAAACAAAATAAACTATTGATGCTACCTGCTATGTGGCGTACTCTGCATAAACTTGATGCCTGAAACATTGCTGTGGCTTTGACACTTGGCACAACCCACGCACAGAACAAATTGAAAGACTCGCACAGAGAAACATTATAAGACCCACGCATAGAGCTGTAGATATTAAGCTGAAACTGAAACAAAATGTAGAGTTTTGACACTCTACAGTTACAATCTCCATTAATAACACACAGTTAAAGATTGCTAAAATTTATCTTGAATCAGATTTCTATTGAAGTAGTGTTGCTTTCATTTCTAACATAATGGAAGTGGCTCGAAAGGTGATCTTTGGTGACTCCTCGGTGACAAGATTCATTTCTTTTGATTCCTCTTACAAGGATTGGTGACTGTTCTTGATATAGCTCAGGGACCTCGAGGAGATCCATTCTCTCATCTTATAGTGCCTTGTGGAGGTTTTCACTGGGAGATATGTCCTTTATTTTGATTTTTTCTTGATATGAAAGTGCCACGATGTAGTTTTCACTAGGGGATGTCTTTTTTATTTTTATATTTTTGCGACTAGGAGATATTGATGTCTCCTTGAAGTATGCAAATGTGTTTAGTTCCATGATGTAGTCAGCTTTGTGATCTCCAAGGGGCAAATTATCTCTAACCCCCATTAGTTTAGCTATTGCTTCATCGTTTTGTGTGACGTCAAGGACATGAGGTCCTTGTTGGTCCCAGTCAATGAGTTGCGAATAGACAAGAGGAAGGTCATTGGATGTTGATGGCATGGTTAATAGGCTACAAATGGTGCAAATGGAGGATTCAAATAATTTCATGAAATCAGTGAAAGAGTCTTGATAATCCTCTTCGTTAATGTTGTAGATTGCGGGAAAAAAATTTGCAACCTCACTTAAGATATATTCAATATCTGTGGGGGTAGACTCATGTTTTCCATACCCCAAACCTTGATGACGAGGGTTCTTTGTTGGTTGGATCGGCTCAAGAGTGCCTTTTTCATGTAGGCCCACACCGCCTTGTCTTTTATAGCCCATATTCTTTATGATGTCTAGACCTTTGCCATAATTTTTGACAGGTAGGATAGGAGTGGTTGGTTCTTCATCTTCATCTTTATATAACAATGATGATATGTCTTCAAGGATATCTTTATTACTCTCTGGCTCATACGATCTTGATAGAGACTTCAAGAAAGGTCCCACCGGGCATGCCAAAAACTGTTGATGTATAAAATTGTGCAGGTTCTAACACCAACATGAGAAGTTTCAAGAATGTGGAACTTGCTACTTGAAACGACCTCCAGATTTTAAAGAAGCCGGCTCTTCTCTATTTCAATTGGGTTTTAAGCAAAGGGAAAGAAAATTAATAGGATTACAAATACAATTAAGAAAATCTAACTATGGCGATGCGCCTAAGTAACAGCGTCCCTTCAACTCAAGCACAATGAAGCTATTCTCAAGATACAATTATATTAAAGAGTAGATACTGCATGATTAATATAAACAGATAGAATAAATATTATCAAAGGCTTATAACCAGACACTTTGCAATGACACAGATGATATCAACCAAGGCACAGAACAGAGTTCTTCTTATTAATCTTCCAGCAACATAAAAGGCACAGATACATGCATAGATACATTAACTTTCTTATCAAGAAAAACAAAATAAAGGCAAAATGACATAAACTAGATACAATAAAGTCTCTGACTCCTCTTTTAGATTTATGACTAGAACTTATCAAAGATCCTTGAATTTATATGAATGAATGTTTATCAATCTATTACAAATACTGCATATTTATAAACATAGATCTGACCCAAGATTGTCTCTAATAACCTGAATCCTTAACGGCCCAACATAACTGAAGATTATTGGAAGTTCCTGGTGGTTACGATCCTCTGAATCTGCAATGGCTGTCCCTCCTACATGCTCATTAGCTAGAACAAAATATTATGTGGTACACCTCCTGTATTGAGACACAGACACATGGTGAGACCTGCATGCTTATAACTGAAAAATAAATATGACAGATGGCAGCGTCCGCATCAAACTCAAAAAATCCTTTTTATTTTCAAAAAACAACAAGAAAATGAAACTTGTCGCATTCCGCAACCTCCAAAATATGATACATGTCCTCTCCTGTAGAGCCTCTTTAAAACCTGTGTCTCTATACTCGAGCGCCCTCCTTTTATGACATCTGTCGCAAGCCACAACCCTTATAAATTGAGACACAATAATGATGGGACCCACAACCTTGGTGCTCACTACCCTCAAAGGGAGAAAATTGGGACAGATGGTAGCCCCCGTGCGTACACTAACTAACACGAGGCAACTTCGCAACACTACTGAAACAAATAAAACCTTTGAAAGATCCTCACGGAAGTTGACACTTGGCCCAACCCACACAAAACTATGAATCAAAAAGTTTCTCGCTAAAAGAGTTATGAATAAAGAAACTCCTTCCCCGCAACCACCACGTGGTATCCTCCGCAAGCTTGAAACCAAATAAATTGTGGCCCACCATCTTTTATGTTGACATTAATATTAATATGGAAAGAAACACGCAACATTATCCACATAAAAACTCAAAAGATACATGGCGCCCTCCGCACAAAATATAGCAAGAAAGGAAGCTTTTGAGACTGCCTCCGTAAGTGACACATGGTGACACCCACAACATTGAAACAAAATAAACTATTGATGCTACTTGCTACGTGGCGTACTCTGCATAAACTTGATGCTTGAAACATTGCTGTGGCTTTGACACTTAGCGCAACCCGCGCACAGAAAAAGTTGAAAGACTCGCACAAAGAAACATTATAAGACCCATGCATAGAGCCGTAGATATTAAGCCGAAACTAAAACAAAATGTAGAGTTTTGACACTCTACAATTACAATCTCCATTAATAACACATAGTTAAAGATTGCTAAAATTTATCTTGAATCAGATTTCTATTGAAGTAGTGTTGCTTTCATTTCTAACATAATGGAAGTGGCTCGAAAGGTGATCTTTGGTGACTCCTCGGTGACAAGATTCATTTCTTTTGATTCCTCTTACAAGGATTGGTGACCGTTCTTGATATAGCTCAGGGACCTCGAGGAGATCCATTCTCTCATCTTATAGCGCCTTGTGGAGGTTTTCACTGGGAGATATGTCCTTTATTTTGATTTTTTCTTGATATGAAAGTGCCACGATGTGGTTTTCACTAGGGGATGTCTTTTTTATTTTTATATTTTTGCGACTAAGAGATATTGATGTCTCCTCGAAGTATGCAAATGTGTTTAGTTCCATGATGTAGTTAGCTTTGTGATCTCCAAGGGGCAAATGATCTCTAACCCCCATTAGTTTAGCTATTGCTTCATCATTTTGTGTGACGTCAAGGACATGAGGTCCTTGTTGGTCCCAGTCAATGAGTTGCGAATAGACAAGAGGAAGGTCATTGGATGTTGATGGCATGGTTGATAGGCTGTAAATGGTGCAAATGGAGGATTCAAATAATTTCATGAAATCAGTGAAAGAGTCTTGATAATCCTCTTCGTTAATGTTGTCGATTGCGGGAAAAAATTTTGTAACCTCACTTAAGATATATTCAATATCTGTGGGGGTATACTCATGTTTTCCATACCCCAAACCTTGATGACGAGGGTTCTTTGTTGGTTGGATCAGCTCAAGAGTGCCTTTTTCATGTAGGCCCACACCGCCTTGTCATTTATAGCCCATATTCTTTATGATGTCTAGACCTTTGCCATAATTTTTGACAGGTAGGATAGGAGTGGTTGGTTGTTCATCTTCATCTTTATATAACCATGATGATATGTCTTCAAGGATATCTTGTTCCAGAAGATGCTTTTTCTCGAAGGTGGGAGACAACTTACACTTGATAATCACCATGGAGATTGTTTAGGTGTACCAGATGTTTTGGGTGATGGTGGAAGTTGCCCTACACATAATATACCATGTAGGTCATACTCTCCATTTCCTATGTCACTTGCTTTGATCTTGATCTCAGGAATGGGTGATGGTGATGAGGTGGATGCAATGTTGGATGGGTCAATGTATGAGGTGGATTGTTTTGGTTAAGGGGTGGATGATTTAATGGCATTATTGTAGGGACAAAAGGTTTTGCCATGTCCTTCCAAGAAAGTACAATATTGGAAGGGGCGAGGATCGACATAGATCATAACTTCCATTCTGTTAAATGGGAACTTAAGGCATTGATGGTATGTGGATGGAACAACTTGCATGACATGGGTCCATGGGCGGCCGAGGATGATGTTGTAGGGAAGATCAAGATTAAGCACTTGACATTTGGTCTCCAAATTTTTCTATCCAACCTAGATAGGGAAGTTGATGGTTCCTTCGTATAGGTGCTTAGTGTCATCATATCCCTTGATGGTGATGATCTTGCTTGAGTCCACTACTACATCAAAATATCCCAATTGTTTTATTAATTTAAGAGTGCAAAGGTTTAGGCCAGAGCCACCATCTATTAAGACTCTTTTTATGGTGTGTTTGTGGATGCGTACTTCAATGTGGAGAGCTTCATTATGAGATGTTCTTGTGACAGGAAGGTCTTGCTCAGAAAAGGTGAGATGATGTGGTGATGAGATGTGTCCCACCATGTCTTGGAATTGATCAGCATTCAAGTCGGTAGGGATGCGAGTCTCCATCAAGGCTTTGTCAAGGAATTCCTTGTGGAGAGGGGATGTGCGAAGAAACTCTAGGATAGAGATTTGTGCAAGACTCTTCCCAAGGTACTCGAAAAGGTTGTACTTGTTGTGGGTGGGTAGCTTGTGGGTGCGGATGTGGAAGGCTGATCATCAGTGGTTGGGTCTCCTCGAAGAGAGATGCAGCCATGATGGGTAGTGACAATGTAATTGGAGGTTTTTTCTCTTATGGTGATGGTAGCAACTTGGTTATAATATTCTTCTATATGACCCACAATGGAGTCGAAAGAAGAGGGAGGAGGAATGATATTTTAGGCTTGGTTAGATGAGGAGGCTTTACCTTTTTTGTGATTAGGAAGTGGATCCTTGTAAGCTCCTATATTTGCATTGCGTGGCTATTTGGGTGGTTCATCAATGGTGATATCATCATGATCAATGGGGTCTTGGATGCAATTCTTCAACCTCATGCAATCAAAAGTTTTATGACCTTTGACACGATGGTATTCACATTATACATTCTCATTAAACCATGAGGGTATAAATTGGTTGTTGTCATATGGTGTAATGGCCGGTAATTAGATGAGGTCAGCGTTCAAAAGGTTTCTCAAGACGTTTTCAATGGGTTCACCTAAAGGTGTGAATCTTTGTTTAGGTGCGTTGGATTGTCTTGGTGGACCTTTTGGAATGCTAACATTATTATTGCTTGTAGATGGGTTTGATGGTGTAGTGGTTTTTACATTTTGGACATTCTTAACGTTGATGACACCATCATTAAGGGTGTTTTTGCTTTTACTCCAAAAGCAGGGTTTGTTGTTGGATTGGGTGTTGTTGTTCGTGTTGGTGTTTCTATTGTTGTCGTCATTGTTGCTATTGACTTTGTTGTTGGTGTTTTTGTTATCATTTTCTCAGTAAATTTTGATAGCCCCTTTTGCAATAAGGGCTCTCTCAATCGTAGTTCCTTTGTCAACCTCTTCAAAGGTAGATGCATATTAAATTTGGAGGTGGAATCCCATCTCTTGATTAAGGTTGGTCACAAACATAGTAACCAACTATTTTTAAAGGATGGGCCATGGGATCTTGCTTGATAAGATTCTCCACCATTGCAAGAAGGTAGCGAAGGATTCTCCATTTCGTTGTTTGGTGTTGAAAAGGTTTGTCATGGACACTTCATGTTCAAAGTTGTAAGAGAAGCGATTGACAAACTTCTCTGAAAGTTCATGGAATGTTTTAATACCAGGGGAAGGTGGGCAAACCATTTAGTGGCTTGTCCTCCTAAGCTTTGGGGAAGAGTCTCATTAAATATGTATCATCGTATGAGACTTCTAAGCAAGCTATGTAGAATTCCCTAAGGTGTTCCCTAGGGTCCCCTTTCCCTTTGTATTTGTCAAATTTGGGTGTTTCAAAATTTTTAGGGGAGGCATGGGGATTGTAACATGTCATCTCATATTACCCGGATTTACATTCACAATTTACTATCAAGTAAATAATCATGATCATCAAAATAATTGTTCTAATAAACAATAATCACTTGCATAATCATTACATAAAAAGCATATGTTTTCTCAATATTTTCAAACTAAAAATTTATAACATATTCAAAGATAGTATGTTAGTGAATTCCTTCACTTTATGATCACAATGTTTTTCTCATGACAATAAAGATAAATTTACATAAAAAAATGATTGTCAAGTCATATAAATTGAATATACTGCATCTAGAGTTTTGATATTTGTCTTCATATGTCTTGGCTTGTCATCTACTTGGGAAGGAGAACATCACCTGAGTGCTTTTCCTCCAACCACAGACTAGCGGTCCCCCGCACACCTTCCTTCCTAGAAGTAGCCCTACCCTTCATGAAGGGAATAGATATAAAGAACTAATAGGTTTTCCATCTAAGTTTCTAGTGTTGTGTCCTACATAACTCATCACGGTCATATAGCTATAGATCCCCTCTAACTATGTATGACACTTTCAGATGGTTGTCATCTGGAACATAGTGAAACGACTAATGCATGCAGAGATGGATGCATTACTTTGGCCAAAAAATTAATATAAATAGATATTTTGCAATGAACGTAGTCGATTGTTCAAACACTTCTAACTTGACTTAGAAGCTTCTCATCCTACAATGATTATAGTTTGACCTATTCTGATCATGGGATAACTTAATTAAATTTCCCATTTAGTCCATCAGACTTAGATTTCTGACTCTGATTGTTGGAGTACATTTCAAAGGTTTCTTGTTGCACCTGCAACACAGAATCTATGACTCCTCGTCACTCTATTCCTTATTTAAAAATCTTGTATGCTATTGGTTTTCAATATCAAGACCAAATTTTGGTCTATAACTTCATGAGGTCAATTAAAATGTTTGACCTGATTCAACGATTCTCATCTAATCCTTATCGACTATAAACATATCCCGTTTAAGATGATAATATAAAGTAAAAGAGTTTTACATGTACTCAATCTGATTGGGATACACTTAGAGACTTATCTTCTCTAATCTCATAATATAAATAATATATATTTGTTTATTTATCTCAAGATAAGAAAAATACCATCTTCCATTATGGTAAGACTCTTAGTCTACTTGAGACTTAAAGGTTTCTAACCCTTTTGTATTCATCAATTAAAGAAATTAATAACATCATTGGAAAGAAGTTAATCATAAAGAATATCATGGTTATCAATCTATCGAGCTCACTCCTTTTTTGTTTAAGAATAACTTTAATTTATACAAGTTTTCACTTTTCTTTATGCTTGAGGCACCACATGCACTCAAAGTGCAGTAATGACATTACCATCATTTTGGTTTTTTTCTCATGCAAAGTAAAGATGCTTACATCTCCATTGAAATACTACGTAGCCAAATGGCATATAAGAAAATAATTTCAAGTAGAATCCTTTATATTCCACTTCTCATTTTCAACTGACTTGCTATCACAGTCGACTGACATTGAAAAGAGTAGTTCAAAATATTGTACTACGCAGTAGTTAATGGGTCTTAACCCAATGGTATACATTTATGTGATAACATCAATAACAAAATAATGATTCTAAACAAGATAGTTTTATTTTATAGTAGTTTGGTTCTTAGAATATCATGGCTCTCTACCGGTTTCGAACTTTAGAAAGAATCTTTTCCTTGACAGAAAGTATAAATGATGACCTCCCATGGTCTTAATACATAAATGGGTGCCTCTCGGGCACACGAGTAATGACAGAGCCATTGACTCATGCCTTGGTTTTGTGCTTGATAACTCATAGTTATTGAAACATCATTAAGGTATTGGCCTTGATACATGGGCCTAGAATGTTAGTTCATAGAAACATTCAAATAATAAAGAATACATGCTTCAAAACTATAGCCGAGTTACTATGGTTTTCTATGGTTGTCGACCATATATAGGCATGAGCCAAAATATTTCAAACATGCAGATGCCATTAGAAGATAAACATAGTTGATTGCATTACAACAATTCAATCATACATGTATTCATAGAGTCACTGACTCCAAATGTAAATTATTGTGTGAGAAGTTCCTCTTTCTTCCTATGACATTCTATTCTGTTTTGAAGTCCAATTTCTTGTTTTGATCTGCCACCTTTTCTTCTTAAGCTCCCCCTGAGCATTTTCTACTACTTTCTCTTTTGAGCCATGCAAAAACATATCCTCCCTTCTCCCTACTCATGGGGATAATTACAAACTAACCCTTCCTGAATCTCCAAAAGACTGGGTTGCATGTTTGGTTGTGGGCATTTAGATAGCTAGCCCACTTCCATTATCACTGCACTTCTCCACTCTCTCTACAATTCGTGGAGAGTGGAGTCATACCCAATCTTATTTTAAAAGAAATACTTTTGACCACTAAAGCTTATCACAACATGATGATAAGGCTTAAAAACTATAACATGCAATTAGTACATATACATCATATACTTAATAACATATAAATGGTAAGTCAAGCTATTTTAACACCATGAAAGTATTACCACAAGTATGGTTCTAGCATTAATCATGAGATAGAATTCAAGTATGGGGTTGAGACTTTCTTCCTCCCCCTTTGCAATCTAAAGATGACGTAAAAAAATTAAGTCGATACTTACAAATAATAATATATAAATATCAAGAATCTCTGACAAAAGAAAATAATTAAACTCTAATTATTAAGAATGTTCCCTAAACATTCCTTCAACCAAATTGACATAGATAACATCGAAAAACCCTTAACGACAAATTGACACTAGTCGAATTGTGATCGACTAAACAAGGGAAGTTAACTAATACATACCCTGCCTCGAAGGTTCACGTAATGAACAACTTGGAACTCAAATGGAAAACCTTACTTTTCCAAAACATTTGTCCCCTTCTCTCTGGTGATACTCTCCTTCCATTCTTGGAGGTGGAAATATTTTCCTAGTTACACTCACAGTCATACAAACTATGATCAGTGTATAATCAATAAATCATTATACATCATGCTTATATATTCTCAATAACATATAATCTCATTTCTAATTATAAGCATTAATCATAATTCATAAAATTAATGATTTATCCTGACATTTTCCTAATGTCAAATCATTAATCTATGATTAGTTATCCACTTAATTACATGAAAGTAAAAGTAAAACATAGTCAAAGTTTTAGGATGTAACATATCTCCCCCCATAAGAATCATCGTCCCCGATGATTTAATGTATATAGAGTTTATAACATAAAAAGAATTTCGTTCATCATAATTGTTATGTCGTAAACTTTTACCTCCTAAGTTTAGCTCTCGAGTCCCTTGATTTTGATCATGCATGTTAGAAATGAATCTTGAGGCAAATTCCCCTGGAACCCATGACAAATGGGACATAGGGATGAACACTGAGCTTATTGCAGACCCAAAATAGGTCCCAGGGCTTGGGTGCTTGGGCCCTTGTCTTGCCCTATTTTATCAAGGTCCCAAAATCCTATGTCAGCTTATGACCGTTAAAGTGTGTTCCTTGTCGACATCTCAAGTTTGAATTATGAAATTATAACATGAATGCATATATAAGCATGTTTAGGGCTTCATTTGTAAACTAGAAGATGATTTTGATTTTAAGGCAAACTTATGATCATAGAGCATTCAAGGCATTCATTGTGTTGCAGACCAGAATATTGTTGTTGTGTTTGTTATTGCAAATTTGGCTTCATCTTCTCTTGTGTTGAAAGATCTTCATCTATGTGAGAGATACACCTCTGAGGTGATATCTATTTGTGTTTCAATCAATCATTTATCAATTTGTTTTTGCCTCTGTCCTACAAGGACATGCACTCTCTATCTAACAATAGTGTTGGAAGGCTTGAATGCCATTCCAAGGCTTGACTGAGGCAAGCTCCTAAACACCACAACCCCCCAACCCCTCTCTTGTGATTACAGGTGACATGTGTCAAATTCTATGGAGTGGAGTTGCAGAGGAGCATTGTAGAACATAAGGATCCTAGATTTGATGGAAAAAGGAAGAGAAAAGCACTACCACGGCTTGGGCGCTAGTCCCTTTTCCCTCCAAGTTTACAGAGCCATAAATCTCTAGAACATTGATAATCAGTAGTAGAAAAGGTTTGGAAACCCTCAATAAAAATACCACCTTGGGCTTGGGCACTAGCCCCTTTGCCCCCAAATTTTTAGGATTCCAAACTTCAAAATCTGGTATGTACATCTAACCTTCATTTAGTATCTCTGTGTGCGAGCATTTGCCAAAATTCGTCTGTTTATTCATGATTTTGCATAATTACAGTTTTGAGCATAATTGGGCTTAAATTAACACATTAATCATCAATTTCCAAATTTCCTTATCATTCCAAGAAACAACCAACCTGTAGTTGAGCCTTCTTGCATAAGTTGTGATTCAACTCGGTTAAATGTCCTTGAATGTATTGTGTGAAAGGAGGATCTAGCTAAACTATCTCATCAAATTCATCGACCCCCTTTTTCTACATTACATTTTGGTGAACTCGTGTTTTTCTGAATATTGTATCTTGTTGACTATTGTAAATCAGATTTGCATTCATTTATTTCATTTTCATTATTATACATTTGAAAATTATACAATTTTTTTTTGAAAATTTTGAAAAATACAAAAAATAGACATTTTTAGCTTGCATAATTTGCACTATTTTCATTGCATTTCATTTAATTCATTTAAACATATGATATTTACATCAGATCTGAGATAAATTGTAGCATTTCATACTTTCATTATCATTTACCTTGCATTTTAATGCTTTATTTGTTAAGGTTTTCTTGAAATTGTGCATTTTTTCATATAACCTAGTCTTTGCAAAAGCTAGGGTTTGTGGTTAAAATCTTGTTTCAGATTTTACTAATCCTTTGAACACTCTTTCAAATATGATTTTGGATTGTAGGGTTTCTGCATTGTATGTATTTGCATTGTGCATTTTCATTTTAGAACATTTACATTGAAAAAAGTGAAAAAATCAAGCATTGTAGGTCATAAACAAGCACAGTTTTGTATCTACTTCCTTGCATAGGTGTTGAAAATATTTTAAAATATGATCTTGCATTCATTTGAAAACATACATACATTGATCATCTAAAAACTTGGCATTATTTTACACCTTTTTCTTGAAAAATTGCATTGTGTATTTCAACGCTAAGGGTTGTATATGCGTTTCCTTGAATAAACTCACAAACCACTCATATTGCCTTGGTGTGTTGCATTATTTCATTCTACTCACTTGGTTTTCTATGGACCTTGAGTGTATTTTAACACCCAGTTCCCTCAAATAAGTGTTTAAAGGGTGAAATAGTCTCACATCTAGGACCTCTCATCATAAAAACAAGCTCATCGAGGCATCTTGCTATTCATCTTTGGAAGCGTTATTTGCATACATCATAGATGTTGAAAATTTCTACAAATTTACTGATAAGTATCCTCAAGTATTAAAAAAAATAGCACATATTTATGATATTGATATTCCCACGACCTGTACATATGAAATTCTATGTTACATATCTAATTTTGAAAGCTTCCCCACTCTTATGGGAAACTACCCTTTGATCTTGGAAGATCTCACTAATTTTATCTCTACAAAAGACAATGAAGAAGACAATGATGAAGACATTCCTCCTTCTCTTCCTACATTTCATGATGACATAATGGACATCCTTTCTTAGACATATGAAGCTGACATAGCCATGGGTGATTCATCTAATAATCCAAAGAATTCTACCAACATAACCCCAATTGGTGAGGATATTTTGGCACAAGAAGAAGACATCATTGAGACATTCCTTGACACTACCCTTCCATCCCTTCCTGCTCTCCCTGGCCAGGATGAAGCATTGGATGATGTAGAATCTCTTTGTGAACAACTTCTTCAACCTATTGACACTGAAAATTCACCAACTGATCTTCAAACACTTCTCAACTACATCTTAAATAAGGAAATGGATTACATACCCTTACCCAAAGACCTACATACCCTGGAAACTACAGAGAATTTGAAAATCATAGACCAAAATATTGTTCCTAAAAACCAAGGTATTCCAACACCCTACAAGCCAATTGAAATGGGCATCTTCCCAGCTCCTTCGATTGAAATGAGAATCTGTGAGACTCCTACGATCACACCCTTGCAAACTCAAGAAAATGTGGAATAAAGAAGAAGAGATAAAGATTTAAACATCAGGGTAAAGATTAGAATCAAGGATAATAGGCAAGTATTTCTAACCCTGGTGGTCACCCATGTCGTAGCAATATTTACTTGTTTATGTGACCTCCCCTCTTGTGTTGTGTTCCCCTGTGATATGTTATATGTTGTTTAGGCCTCCTAGGATGACTGTTGATACTCTTGTAAGGTCAAGGATACCGGGAGACTACATCTATTGTGACCATTCTTCTATTTGTATCATCATTCTTCTATCTTGCCTCTCCTCTATTTTTATTGTTGTTTGTCGTGCCTTAGGGGCATAGCATTGTGGTTGATGACTTGGGGGGGTATCCTCCTACGTGATGACCCTAAGGAACTTGTTCTCCTCTCTCATTTTATTGTTTACCTTCTTCTAGTGATTTTATCTAGTCGACGGATGACGAAAAACAAACAACTAACTGATATGGACCACGTGTCCCTTTAGCAAGCAAAGCAAAAATGGAGCTAGTCCATACATGAAGATGGGGTTGATTTTATATATCCGATGCTTGGCTAGTAGAATCACTCCGTGTAATATTTTGATGTTGTCTTATCTTTTCTAACAAGTCATAACAATAGATTTGCTCCATGCACTTTGATTATCTTGTGTCTCACCTTGTTATTACACTCATTTCTGAGGTACCAGTAGTATATGCCCAATGGCTATACTCAGATTTGAACCCGTATGTGTAGCCTTGGTTCCTTTGATGTGATTCATGCATAACTTTCATGTTTTTCTTTGGTTATTATCTTAGAGTAAGATTTTTAACCTTTCTTGTTATCTTATCAAATCAATGTGTTTGTGGGAACATTCGACGATTGTGGCACATGTCACCTTTGGGGGCATGGTCTTTGCAAAAGATCTTGTTCCCTTGTGTGTTTTCTCTCTACCTTAACATGCTTGATATAGGTAAATGAAATCAACCACCTTAAGGTGGGGGCATATATAAGGTAAGTTGTCTGATGATTTTTGTACTAACGAAGCGTGTTTGTAAGCCCTCTACAGAGGCGGGATGTTGTATCTCCAACGTGAGTGCACATATTTTTCTATATTGCAATCAAAAATCCCTCTATGGAGGTGGGATATCATGTATATCCTTTTATTCAAAAAGCCCTCTATGGAGGTGGAATATTGTGCATATCATTTTATTCAAAAAGCCCTCCGTGCAAGGTGGGATGGTATATCTCTTGAGCTAGTGCACATCCTTTTATTTCAAAAGTCCTCTGAGTAGGTAGGGTTGGATCTGAGACAATCCTCCCTTAAGAGTGTTTTTGGCGGTTGTTGTGACATAAGCCCAATCATCAGATGTGTCTGTAGCGTGTTTGAGATGGAGGGAACTTAGCAATAAGCTCCTTCCATCGCCTTGTTTGTCGTATTTAAGATGTATAGTATGTCTTTGGCATTCTATACAATGCTTGTGTTTTCCCCTGTGTGTAGTTTCAAGGGTGTGGCGAAATGCGCCTCCTACACTCAAGCTTTGTATGGCATGTTTTCTCCCAAGCATAGTCTCAAGGGTGTGGTGAAATGCCCCTCCTATGCTTTGGGTTTTGTATGGCATGTTTTCTCCTAAGTGTAGTCTCAAGGGTGTGGCGAAATGCCCCTCCTACACTGTGGGATTTGTTTGGTGTGTTTTCTCCCCCATATGTAGTCTCAAGGGTGTGGCGAAAGGCCCCTCTTACATTTTGGGGTTGTGTGTTGCATTTTTATTTTCCATGTATCTACATTCATATATATATGAAAGGGAAAAAGAAAATATTAGTGTATTCTCTATGATTGCTTTTGTGTCTTCTCCATGTATTACTTGTCTTCAATGTTATCTTCTTCATGTTTTGTATGCTTGTTACTGTCTTCATTGTGTCTTGTGTGTCTGTGATGTGTTTTCTGATGCTTACTTGAGACTGGGGGCTAGAAATAGTTCCTCAATCTTGGTGTATACATCTCTTTTATGTGCTTGGTGTATTTGATGTGTTCTCAACCATACTTTAATGCATGTATGGGTCATAAGATCATACATACATTAAAGTGGGGGCTAAAAGTTATGTCATAAAATGTCCCCCTTAGACTTTTACCTCCTAAGTTTAGCTCCCGGGTCCCTATATTTTGATCATGCATGTTAGAAATGAATCTTGAGGCAAATTCCCTGGGTACCCATGATAAATGGGACATGGGATGAACACTGAGCTTAATACAGACCCAAAATAGGTCCCAGGGTTTGGGCACTCGCGCCCTTGTCTTGCCCTATTTTGTTGGGGTCCCAAAATCCTATGTCGGCTTATGACCATTAAATGGTGTTCCTTGTTGGCATGTGAAGTTTGAATTATGAAATTATAGTGGGAATGCATATATAAGCATGTTTAGGGCTTCATTTGTAAACTAGAAGATGATTTTGATTTTAAGGCGAACTTATGGTCATAGAGCATTCAAAACATTCATTGTGTTGCAGACCAGAATATTGTTGTGTTTGTTATTGCAGATTGGGCCTCATCTTCTCATGTGTTGAAAGATCATCTATGTGAGAGCTACACCTATGAGGTGATATCTATTTGTGTTTCAATCAATCATTTATCAACTTGTTTTTGCCTCTATCCTGCAAGGACACACACTCTCTATCTAACAATGGTGTTGGAAGACTTGAATGCCATTCCAGGGCTTGACTGAGGCAAGCTTCTAAACACCACAACCCCCCAACCCCTCTTTTGTGATTGCAGGTGACAGGTGTCAAATTATGCGGAGTGGAGTTGTAGAGGAGCATTGTAGAACATAAGGATCCTAGAGCTAATGGACAAAGGTAGAGAAAAGGACTACTAGGGCTTGGGTGTTAGTCCCTTTGCCCTCGATGTTTGCAGAGTTGGAAATCTCTGGAACAATGATAATCAGTAGCAGAAAAGGTTCAGAAACCGTCAATAAAAATACCACCTTGGGCTTGAGCACTAGTCCCTTTGCCCCTGACTTTTTAGGATTCTGAACTTTGAAATCAGATATGTATCTAACCTTCATTTAGTATCTCCGTGTGCGAGCATTTGCCAAAATTTGTTTGTTTATTCATGATTTTACATAATTAGTGTTTTGAGCATAATTGGGGCTTAAATTAACACATTAATCATCAATTTCCAAATTTCCTTATCATTCCAAGAAACAACCATCTTGTAGTTGAGCCTTCTTACATAAGTTGTGATTCAACTTGGTTAAATGTCCTTGAATGTATTGTCTGAAAGGAGGATCTAGCTAAACCATCTCATCAAATTCATTGACCCCCTTTTTCTACATTACAATAATAAAAAGCTTAAAAGAAATGAGGAAATCTTTGGTAAATATCATCATAATTTTTCCAGGTGGCATTCTCTCCTACATACTAGTCCCACTAGACCTTGCATTGAGTAATTTCTTTATTACGCAAGCATAACTTACGTATTTCGAGCACCTTGATGGGCTCGATCACTACCACTCCTGGGTCCTTCACCTATATGGCATTCCAATCAAGAATAGCAATATGGTTGTCCCCTGCAACATACTTTTTCAAATAAGAAACATGGAAAACATTATGCATCATGGCAAGAGCTGATGGTAGAGAAATCATGTATGCAACTGAGTTGACCTCTTCGAGAACTTCAAAGGGACCCACATACCTAGGAGCTAATTGGATGACTTTCCAAACTTAATGGTACTCTTTTGTGGCTTGACTCTTAACAAGACTTTCTCTCTTACTGAGGAATGTCTTGCAATGCACTTAGAATCCACATAGCTTTTCTGCCTATCATTTGCTTCTGTTATCCTTTTCTTAATCAGATGGACATGTTCTTCCATTTCTGATAGCATTTATGGACTGAGGCTAATCCTATCTTCTAGCTTATCCCAACTTATAGGAGTTTGACACTTTCTTCCATATAATGCTTCAAATGGATCCATCTTGATAGCGGAATGATAAGAATTATTGTAAGCAAATTTCACAAGAGGAAGGTAATCTTCCCACTTGTATTGCTGGTCCATGCAATACATTCTCAATAGGTCTTCCAACTCTTGGTTTACTCTTTCCATTTGGACATCCATCTCGGGATGATAAGCTGAGCTTATGTTTAACTAAGTTCCAAGTGAGGGAAATAAGGTTTGCCAAAACCTTGATGTCATATGAGTGTCCCTATTTGAGAAAATCTTCTCAGGAATGCCGTGTAATCTAAATACTTCTTGCACAAATGTACAGACTGTGACTGGTGCTCCATCTGTCAAATTCCTAGGTATGAAATGTGCTACCTTAATGAGTCTATCCACCACTACTAGAATAGCATTGTGTCTGTTTCTAGACATAGGAAGTCCTTGTATAAAATCCATGCTAATGATCTTCCATTTCTATTCCAGAATCTCATGAGGGTATAGAAGTACTACCGAGTGATGGTGCTCTACCTTCACCCTCTAGCATTCTAGACATCTAGCTACAAACCTTGCAATATCCCTCTTTATTTCTTTCCAAAAATATAATGGTCTTACATCAGCTAGCAATTTTGTCATTCCAGGATGTCCTGAATAGGGTGCAAAATGAACCTCCTTCCCACACGATATTCCTCAACTCCTCAGAGTTTGGAATGTACATTCTTCCTTTAAATTTTAATAGTCCATCTGGTTCAAAGTGGAATCCATCATAGTTAGAATCATGAGGATTGTCCAAAAGAGCTTGTTTTAATTGTTCATAATGTTCATCTCTCTTAGACTTTTGCAATACCTGATTCCTAAAATCAGAATGTATGGAGATCATCGAGGAGATATGTCTTCTTCCACTTAAGGCATCTGCCACTCAGTTTTCCTTGCCCTAAATTTACTTAATCTACAAATCATAATCATATATTATCTCTAACCACCCTCTCTGGCAAGCATTAAGATGTGTTTGATGTTGATGTATAAAATTGTACAGGTTCTAACACCAACACGGGAAGTTTCAAGAATGTGGAACTTGCTACTTGAAACAGCCTCCAGATTTTAAAGAAGCTGGCTCTTCTCTATTTTAAATGGGTTTTGAGAAAAGGGGAAGAAATTAATAGGATTACAGATACAATTAAGTAAATCTAACTATGGCGATGCACCTGAGTAAAAGTATTCCTTTCAAATTAAGCACAGTGAAACTATTCTCAAGATTCAGTTATATTAAAGAGCAGATATTGTATGATTAACATAAACATATGTAATGAATATAATCAAAGGCTCATAATCAAACACTTTGCAATGACACATAATATCAACCAAGGCAATGAACAAAGTTCTTCTCATTAATCTTCCAGCAACATAAAAGGCACAGATACATGCACAGATACATTAACTTTCTTATCAAGAACAATAAAATAAAGGCAAAATGACATCAACTGGCCACAACAAAGTATCTGACTTCTCTTTTAGATTCTCTAACAAAACTTATCTGTCATGCCCACTTTATCCATGTGGCTATAACACGCATTACACACGTGTCATGTCCACATGCGCCATGTGGTCATGATACGAACTATCAAAAATTTTCCCTTACTACTCTGAAAACACCCTCGCACGCATAAGCGTGCTTGGCGGTACATGCTTAAGGCAAAAGCAATATAGTTGATGGCGGCGTACCAAATACATATGCGCACACCCTAGATAAGGAAACGCGTGGTTCCCTGACTTAGGTAAATCTCACGAATTATATTTGAACAAAGTTGTTTTTAGGTGATAGATCATTTTTCAACAAAGCACGATCATCTGTTCATTTGCCCTCTCTTCCTTTTCTTGGAATTTAGTTTTGATTGTATTTCTATCATGTTCATTTTGCCGTTTCTCTTAAATTTAATTTTGATTGTATTTCTATCTCATTTCCCTTCTCGTTGTGCAAGATCTTTTTTTTTTATCCTATTATTTTTCTTCACGTTCTTTATCGAACAACAATAACACTACATCCTTTACATTATTCCTAATTTCTTGGTAAACCAGATCACTTACACAGGATTGGTTAACTTCACTTGACTCAGTTCACTTTAACTCTCAATTTCATTAATAAGTTCCTTAACTATAAAGAAAGTATAGAATAATTCATGAAAAAACAGAGCAATGAGTTAATTTTGATTTTTTAAATATAAACATTGTATTTTCGAATTGCAACTCTGAGTTTAAGCATCTATTCCATTCGTATTATACAATATGCATAAATAAATCCCACTTTCCTTGATTTAAGATTTCTATTTCAAGTCAAATGTTTTAAACTACATATAGTTGCCTTCAAATGAATAGTGAAAAGTAAATAGTGAATAGTAAAAGTGAATAGTGAATAGTACAAGTGAATAGTGAATAGTGAATAGTGAATAGTGAATAGTGAAAAGTGTATAGTAAAAGTGAATAGTGACAATGAATAGTGAATAGCATAGTAAAAGTAAAAAGGTTCCCATCCTAGGAAGGGACCCTCAAGGTGGCAGTAATTTCAAAAGCAATACTGCAACCCAAATTTCATTTGTTTCATGGTGGGGATATTTTTTTAACACTTTTACAAACTTAATTAAAATATCAATTAACTCACAACGTTGCAAGTAGAAGAAGAAGGAACTAGATAATTTTAATATCCTTTTAAAAACAAATTTTCTTTTCTTTTTCTTATTTCTAAATGGTAAAACTTAATGAACAAGAAAATTACAACTATCAGCCCAAGAACAGAGAGGATTTCCTCACAACTCCAAAAATAACAATTTATACAACAATAGGGAGATAATTTTCTCCTTTTGAAAAATCGACAAAGAAGGAGCTATTAAAAGATCAGGCTCTCCTTAAGACTTAAGGAAAATAAAATATTTTCTAAGATCTAATAAACTTCTCCAAGCTTCACAATAAGCTCCAAGAATACATGCATAACACACAAGGAAAGAAACACCACACAAACTGCTCTCCTCCTTACCGTAGACCCGCAAAAGGGTCACCCCCGAGCTAGGGAGATCATCCACATACTCAGGTTAAAATAGACTATACACATCACAACATTGAACAACAACAATAAATCAAATAATACACACACCCTCAAGGTTTGACTCACAATACAAAGACTCAGCTTAGGTGAGTTCAGGGAGGGTAGGGAAGTAGACAATCTCTACCTCTAGGTGTCATCCCTTCACTGTTTATCACTTTTTATCACAAGGCCTCAAGCCAACTTTATCACAAGGTCTCAAGCCAAAAATTTATCACAAGGCCTTAAGCCAAAAATTTATTCTTCCACAAGGCCTCAAGCCTTCCAATGAATTAATTACCAAGGATATCCCAATAGGCTCTCAAAGCCATAAAGCTCTCTAGGCTCAAACGTACTAACATGCCCTCAAGGCATTTACAACAAGAACCAAGATGACACCCGAGGAGGGTCACACCTCCCCTTCCCTATACAAGATGAGCATTACCTTCCAACTGGAAGGAGCTCTTTCTACACCCAACACAAAACCCCAAAACAATAACAGATTACTCATAGAAGACATTTGCAAACTCATTCAACAAGCAAGAAACAAAGATACATATAAAACAACAGATACACAAGAGAGTAGACTTGATTCACCAACCTTCCAAAGCCTAATTATAGAATGAAAGTTGATGAAGAGCTCCACTCTAGCCTCCTCCAAAATTCTCCTTCTTTCCTCAATAATCCAACCCCAAAAATAATCTCTCTATGATCACAAGCAAGGGATAATGAATGGAAGATATAGGATGGCTAGAATAATTTTGGCATTATGAGGCTATGAAGAGAAGAATAGAGAAAGAATTGGGCATTATGAGGATGCCAGAAGAAGATTTTCCTAGAGGAAATTAGGCATGATAAGAATGCAAGAATGAAGTCCCCCTGCAAGAATGAAGTCCCCTCCTGCAAGAATGAAGTTCCCCTGCACAAAAAATGAAGTTCCCCTGTAAAATCCTGTCTCCCAATTGCTTAGAGAAGGGTCTCATTTATAGATTTTTTGAGAAGTGAATGAAAGGTGAGGATCAAGAGTTGAGATCAAGGGCTCACATTATTTGTGAATTTTAAATTCATAGTGGATGAATTAAAAATTTATTTTTTCAAAGATGTAATATTTAAATAACCCCACTATCCCAAGTGGAATTAATAAAATATCCCCACTATCCCAACTGGAATTAATAAAATATTGCCACTATCCCAAGTGGAATTAAAAAATATCCCCACTCAAGTGGTCCCCCATTATAGCCCACATGTAGAAATAAAATACAATAAGTAAACTAAAATAAGAAAGAGTGGGTGACACACCACCCTCTTTAAGGGGAACCCCACCAAAAGAGAGGCACAAGGAGACAAACACTCTAGTATTAGGAGATCATGGAGTTGCTCCATGACTTGGAAGTGGGCCTGAGTGTGGATTCCACTCATCCCATTGTCCCCATGCTTCCAAGTTTGTCACTTAACCCTGAAGTTGAAGTGACCATATGGAGGTTATCCCAAGGTTATCCTAGTCAAAAAGGTCCCTAGACCCATAGGGTATAACTAGGGTTGATTTAAACCTAGTTAGGACTCCCAGAGTCAAGTAAAAACATAAGAAGAGGGTTAAAAAGAAATAAAGTTTAAACAAGATTTAAAACAACATTTCTTACAACACTTATCATAATAAAAGTAATTCAGAAGATAGCCCTTATTCCCTTGACCTCATACAACATTAACACATTACAACATTAGAATATTTTTCCAAAACACGAGGTTGATCTTAGTTCCTCATGGAACTAGATCGGCTCACAAGGGATACAACATAGGTATGGGATGATCTCCTGTATATGTGGTTTTGTTAGCAATACCTGCACACTCAAACTCAAAGTCAATAACACATAGAGATATCATAGCTGAAGCAAATTTAATACATGCATTTCTAAAGCATACCACAGTTCTTATAAACATAATGAAATCACATGACAATTTTCTATCTAACATCACCCAATTAGTTTTCCTTTAACATAATAAGATTTTAATAGTTTGAAAATCTGGGAACAATAGTCCCATAAATATAAAAATACCAACAACAGTAAGCTAAATAGTCACATGTATGGAAATGAAAAAGTGTTGGCCTCACATACTCCCCCCCTAAGACTGTACTTCCTCCTGGAAGTCATCAAAGAGGTGAGGGTAAAGCATCTTCAATCTTGTAGTATCTTCCCATGTTGCAGTGACCTCATCATACACATCCCACTGGACCCTAACCTGGTCCAGCTCTCGACCTCGAGGGCCCAGCGTCCGATGACCCAAAATACGAATTGGTTTCAAAGCCAATTGCCCATTTTCCTCTGCTTATAGTCTCAAGGATGGGAGTCTGAAAGTCAGCCTCATGGTTGTCAACCACTGCCATCATGTGGTGAGATCTAACCACATCCCCAACTGTCAGCTCAGATCCTCCGGCACGAGGCTGTCCTCCTGCTGTAAATCCCTGTGGACACTCCCTAGCAAAATGTCCTACCCCACCACATACATAGCACAAGCCCCTAGCCTATAACTGTACAGACTGAGTCCTGCCCGACTGCTGCTGTCTAGTTTGTCCAGTGGGCCCCTGTGAACCTCTGTTTGATTGCTGAGACCTTGCGGGTCCCGCAGAGGATCCCTGCTGCTGCCATCCACAGTTCTGTCCCCCCTAAACCCTCTGTTGGGGACTAGTTTTCTGCTGATGCTGCTGTGGAGGCCTAGGAGGTAATGGTGCTGAATTGTATCCTCCTCTATTGGGTGGCTGTGTTGACCTGCGATAATTCTGTTGATGCTGCTGCTATCCCCGATCCTGGAACTGAGGGCGAGAATTCTACCCCCATCCCTGAATCTCCTTAGTAATATAAGCCTTCTCGGCAGCATCACTCAAAGTTTGGGGATCTGCCATCCGAACAGGTCCTGCTATACTATGGTTTAGACCTCTGACAAACTTATGCACTAGGAGTTTCTCATCATGGAGATACTCTGCATATCTAGATAACTCTGTAAACTTACTCTCGTACTGTGCTACAGAGAGTCCCCTCTGCTATAGATCATGAAACTCGTCTATACGATGTTGTTTGTAATGATCTGAGAGATAACGCGCGTTGAAGCGCTCAATAAAGGTTTCCCATGAGAGGGTGTCTAAGGAAAGGCGACGCTTACACTCCTCAGTGCACCACCAGGTAGTGGCTGCATCTCGTAATAAGTGTACTGCCACACGCGCCTTCATGTTGCCCTCGTAGGGACGCAACGCGAAGCACCTGTCTAAACTGATAAGCCAGGCCTCTACCTTAGCTCCCTCTGTGGTTCCAATGAAAGTAGGAGGGTTTAACCTCAATATATCCCTAATGGGATCTCCTCTATCACCTCGCCGCCTGATAGGCTCATTTGTATGATGCTCATAAGGCCTGGGACCAAAATGTGCTACTCTCTCTGTCTCGTCATGCCTGGCATGATGTGTGGGGCTCCTGCTACGGGCCCTGTCGGCCGAATTAACCTCTTTTGTTTCAGGCAACTTGACATAAGGCTCCACAAGTGGTATCCCCTGCGGCTCTACGTGGGGCTCCACACATGGCTCGACACGTGACTCTTCGCGCGGCTCAACTATAGCCAATAGAAGCCTATCTAAGATACCCTGTAAGGCCTGTAATATCTTTGGTCCCATATCAGGTGAGGTTGGTGGTGCCTGCGGTATCTGAGGAACTGGTTGTGCTTGTATAACTAGCTAAACTTGTGGATTTGGCTGTTCTGGTGGGGCTGGCTGTTCCGGTCCCATAGCTGAAGAATCAGTGTGCACCTTGGTGGTTGGAGTGTGGCGGGACAGTGTTTGCCGAACTCATTTGGGAGGCATCCTACAAGACATGGTAATCTCTAATCAGTTTGGTTGTGGAAGTAAGAATGTGCCTAAACAAGCCCAGTGTTTGAAACACTGTGCTCTGATACCAAATGTCATGCCCACTTTATCCATGCGGCTATAACACGCATTACACACGTGTCATGTCCACATGCGCCATGTGGTCATGATATGAACTATCAAAAAATTTCCCTTACTACTCTGAAAACCCCCTCGCACGCATAAGCGTGCTCGGCAGTACACGCTTAAGGCGAAAGCAATATAGTTAATGGCGGCGTACCAAATACATGTGCGCACACCCTAGACAAGGAAACACGTGGTTCCCTGACTTAGGTAAATCTCACGAATTATATTTGAACAAAGTTGTTTTTAGGTGATAGATCATTCTTCAACAAAGCACGATCATCTGTTCATTTGCCCTCTCTTCCTTTTCTTGGAATTTAGTTTTGATTTAGTAGCTTAGCCACAACTTTTGATTTTTCCTTTTTCGCGTAACTCCTATGGTTACGTTGTTTTAATGTTGAAATTGCGCGCATTTATTCATTTATTTATTTATTCTAATTTGGGTTTTGGAGACTTCTCCTCTTGGCTTTTCTAAATAGTTGTGTTGGCTAAGCTAGGTTCTTTCTATTTTTCTAGTGCTAGTCTTGTGTTGTGTTGTTCTTCTCACCATGTCGATGGAGCGACCTCTGGTGGAGTGTATATAAGGAAGCAGACGTGGGAAACTTATGAGGATAGGGGTAGGTGTGGACTAGTATGGGCTGGTTATTATCCACTTACCTTCCTAGTGATCTTGTTCTTATGTTGGCTATCTCTTGGAGGCTAAACCCCTTATACAAACAAGAGGTAGGCCATTGTGGGAATGTATGGCGAGGCTCCTAGGCACGTGGCCCTAAGACCATCATTCTACCTGGTTCTTGGATCTTTGGTTACTTGGCACTAGTTATTGGTTACTTGGTTCTATGATGAGACTATGACATCCCCCTAAACCTTTATGTGAGCCCTTGATCTCAACTCTTGATCCTCACCTTCCATTCCCTTCTCAGAAAATCTATAAATAAGACCCTTCTCTAAGCAATTAGGAAGACAGGATTTTGCAAGGGAACTTCATTTTTTGTGTAGGGGAACTTCATTCTTGCAGGAGGGGACTTCATTCTTATAGGAGGACTTTATTCTTGCATTGTTATCATGCCTAATTTCCTCTAGGAAATCTTCTTCTGGCATCCTCATAATGCCCAATTCTTTCTCTATTCTTTTCTTCATAGCCTCATAATGCTGAAATTATTCTAGCCATCCTATATCCTCCATTCATTATCCCTTGCTTGTGATCATAGAGAGATTATTTTTGGGGTTGGATTATTGAGGAAAGAAGGAGAATTTTGGAGGAGGCTAGAGTGGAGCTCTTCATCAACTTTCATTCCATAATTGGGCTTTGGAAGGTTGGTGAATCAAGTCTACTCTCTTGTGTATCTGTTGTTTTATATGTATGTTTGTTTCTTGCTTGTTGAATGAGTTTGCAAATGTCTTCTATGAGTATTCTGTTATTGTTTCGGGGTTTTGTGTGTTGGGTGTAGAAAGATCTCCTTCTAGTTGGAAGGCAATGCTCTTCTTGTATAGGGAAAGGGAGGTGTGACCCTCCTCGGGTGTCATCTTGGTTCTTGATACATGAAATGCCTTGAGGGCTTATTAGCTTTGAGAGCCTATTGGGATATCCCTGGTAACTTTATTCATTGGAAGGCTTGAGGCCTTGTGGAAGAATAAATTGAAGGCTTGAGGCCTTGTGATTATGTTGGTTTGAGGCCTTGTGATAAAATGTGATAAAATGTGTAAAGGATGACACCTAGAGGTAGAGATGTCTACTTCCCTACCCTCCCTGAACTCACCTAAGCTGAGTCTTTGTATTGTGAGTCAAACCTTGAGGGTGTGTGTATTATTTGATTTGTTGTTGTTGTTCAATGTTGTGATGTGTATAGTCTATTTTACCCTAGGTATGAGGATGGTCTCCCTAACTCGGGGGTGACCCTCTTGCGGGTCTACGGTAGGGAAGAGAGCAACTTGTGTGGTGTTTCTTCCCTTGTGTGATATGCAAGTTTTCTGGGAGCTTATTGTGAAGCTTGGAGAATATTATTGGATCTTAGAAAATATTCTATTTTCTTTAAGTCTTAAGGAGAGCCTGATCTTTTAATAGCTCCTTCCTTGTCAATTTTTCAAAAGGAGAAAATTATCTCCCTATTGTTGTATAAATTGTTATTTTTGGAGTTGTGAGGAAATCCTCTCTATTCTTGGGTTGATAGTTGTAATTTTCTTGTTCATTAAGTTTTACCATTTAGAAATAAGAAAAGGAAAAGAAAATTTGTTTTTAAAAGGATATTAAAATTATCTAGTTCCTTCTTCTTCTACTTGCAACGTTGTGAGTTAGTTGATGTTTTAATTTAGTTTGTAAAAGTATTAAAAAATATCCCCACCATGAAATAAATGAAATTTGGGTTGCAGTATTGCTTTTGAAATTACTGCCACCTTGAGGGTCTCTTCCTAGGATGGGGACCTTTTGAATTTTACTATGCACTTTTACTATTCACTATTCACTGTCACTATTCACTTTTACTATTCACTTTTCACTATTTACTATTCACTTTTCACTATTCATTATTCACTTTTACTATTCACTATTTACTTTTATTATTCACTTTTCACTATTCATTTGAAGGCAAACTATATGCAGTTTAAAACATTTGATTTGAAATAGAAATCTTAAATCAAGGAAAGTGGGATTTATTTATGCATATTGTATAATACGACTTGAATAGATGCTTAAGCTCAGAGTTGCAATTCGGAAATACAATGTTTATATTTGCAAAAACAAAATTAACTCATTGCTCTATTTTTAATGAATTATTCTATACTTTCTTTATAGTTAAGGAACTTATTAATGAAATTGAGAGTTAAAGTGAATTGAGATAATGGTGGTATATATATATATTTAAATTAAATTTATAAGGAGAAATATAATTATAATATAAAAAGAGCATAGGAAAATATATTTTAATTTTAAGTAAGAGTTTCTTCGAAGTTTCAACAATTATCACAAATTACTTAACAGGAAAATGAAGAGAGGGCAAATGAACAGATGATCGTGCTTTGTTGAAAAATGATCTATCACCTAAAACAACTTTGTTCAAATATAATTCGTGAGATTAACCTAAGTCAGGGAACCACGCGTTTCTTTGTCTAGGGTGTGCGCACATGTATTTGGTATGCCGCCGTCAACTGTATTGCTTTCGCCTTAAGCGTGCACCGCCGAGCATGCTTATGCGTGCGAGGGGGTTTTCAGAGTATTAAGGAAAAATTTTTGATAGTTCGTATCATGACCACATGACGCATTTAGACATGACACGTGTGTAATGCATGTCCCCACTATCCCAAGTGGAATTAAAAAATATCCCCACTCAAGAGGTCCCCCATTATAGCCCACATGTAGAAATAAAATACAATAAGTAAACTAAAATAAGAGAGAGTGGGTGACACCCCACCCTCATTAAGGGGAACCCCACCAAAAGAGAGGCACAAGGAGACAAGCACTCCATTATTAGGGGATCATGAAGTTGTTCCATGACTTGGAAGTGGGCCTGAGTGTAGATTCTACTCATCCCATTGTCCCCATGCTTCCAAATTCGTCACTTAACTTCACCCTAAAGTTGAAGTGACCATATGGAGGTTATCCCAAGGTTATCCTAGTCAAAAAGGTCCCTAGACCCATAGGGTATAACCTAGGGTTGATTTAAACCTAGTTAGGACTCCTAGAGTCAAGTAAAAATATAAGAAGAGGGTCAAAAAGAAATAAAGTTTAAACAAGATTTAAAACAACATTTCTTACAACACTTATCATAATAAAAGTATTTCAGAAGATAGCCTTTATTCCCTTGACCTCATGCAACATTAACACATTATAACATTACAATATTTTTCTAAAACATGAGGTTGATCTTAGTTCCTCATGGAACTAGATCGGCTCACAAGGGATACAACATAGGTATGGGATGATCTCCTGTATATGTGGTTTCATTAGCAATACCTGCACACTCAAACTCGAAGTCAATAACACATAGAGATATCATAGCTGAAGCAAATTTAATACATGCATTTCTAAAGCATACCACAGTTCTTATAAATATAATGAAATCACATGACAATTTTCTATCTAACATCACCTAATTAGTTTTCCTTTAACATTATAAGATTTTAATAGTTTGAAAATCTGGGAACAACAGTCCCATAAATATAAAAATACCAACAACAGTAAGCTAAATAGTCACATGTATAGAAATGAAAAAGTGTAGGCCTCACATTATCGCAAAATATATCTCTATCTCTGTATATGTCTGTATATGTATATATATATCTCATTCTATTACAAATACTACATATTTATAATCATAGATCTGACTCTAGATTGTCTGTAACAACCAAATCCCAACAGCCCAACAGAACTGAAGATAACTGGAAGTCCTCGAACGGTTACGATCCTTTGAATCTATAATGGCCATCCCTTCTTGCAGGCTCATTAGCTAGCACAAAATATATGTGGCACACCTCCCTCACTAAGAGATAGACACATGGCGAGACCCACGCACTTGAAACTTGAAACATACTATGACAAATGGTAGTGTCCGCAGCAAAATGAGAAACTCCTTTGTCTCTAAGAAATTAACAGAAAAATGACACTTGTCGCATTCCGTAGCACTCAGAAACATCTACGTGTCTTCTTTTGCAAAGCCCTCAAAACTGTGTCTTTATGTTCGAGTGACCTCTACTGTTGACATCTGTCGCAACCCACATCACTTTATAATATGAAACACATTATTAATGGGACCCACAACCTTTAATTGTGTTAGCTTTAAAGGGAAAAGATTGGGACATATGGCATCTTCCGCACACACACCAGCTAACACGTGGCAGCCTCCGTAATCTTGCTTGAAACTAATAAAACTTTTGAAACTCCCCGCAGAAGCTGACACTTGGCACAACCCGCATAAAACTTACAAACAAAAAGTTTCTCGCTCTGTGCGTCGTGAACAAAACAATTCTTCCTCCACAACCACCACATGGCATTCTCTGTAGGCTTGAAACTGAAACAAACTGTGGCCCACCATCTTTCATTACTAGCGATAACAAGATATAGAAGGAAACACACGGCATCCTCCACAGCAAAATAAAAAGACACACGGCGCCCTCTGCACACAACATAGAAACTTTAGGGATTGCCTCCGCAAGTGACACATGGCAATGCCCACAACCAAGCTGAAACTTTTAAAACATTGAACTATTTGCTACGTGGTGTGCTCCGCACAAAAGTTAATATTCTATGGTTTTAACTGTGGCTTGACACTTGGTGGCTTCTGCACAAAACATTAGAAACCCGCACAACGATACCTTTGAAACTCACACAGAAACAAAAGAGACCCGAGGACTTGCTGCGACTGAAACAAAATGTAAAGTTTTTGACAGTCTATAGTTCTTGGTTACCAACAGGACTTTTGAGCCTGCTCAGAAAGAACCCAAAACTGGCAAAAATATGTGTATTGAAAACACAACTTAGAGTCACAGATTTTGCAATGCTGTCTGATAAAGAGACCATTCTGAATCGGAGAGTCCTTGTCTACTTTATAAATCTTGAAAAGCAAAATCAAGATTAATTATATCCTTATGAGAAAAAGTTTGCAAAATTTGTACCACAACTTTTAATTGAAATTTCAGCTAGGCCATAGGTATCAACACAGCCTCAACTTCCTTGACTGATGATGAATCACTTAAACCTTGAAAAACTATCTGATCATTTTGCCTGGTCAAGAGCAGGGCCTTGATATCATCAATCATGAATACTGTGTTACTATCGAGGAATGGTGAAGGAAGCCCCAGTTGCACCAAATCTTCTATATGTTTCTTCATATTTTTTACTCCTTTTACTGTATCTAGGAGCTCTTGACAATTTGTAGCTGTAGAGTTGCAACTCAAAACCTCATTGACCTTTTTAGTAGCGACCATTCTATCATTGATACCTGTTACTGACAGAGTCTCATCTGTTGTATCATACAACTTCTTCAATAATAGTTGAGAGTTAGAAACTCTCAATGAAACCGTAGACAAGGTGGCCTGCACTGAAGTTTCTACCTTCTCACACAGCTGCTGAGTATTTAACAAAAATATTAAAGATGGCTTTAGCTGGATAATCTCCTCAGAGATCCTCTTCCATACTGAAACATAAAGCTCTTTCACCAAATTTAAAACTCTAGCATTCTGTGGCCTATTGGCTAACTCAATTGTCAGCTGCTTTGTTCTTTTTTTCTCAGCCATGAGTTGTGCCTGAATTGCACCATTAGCATTCTCCTCACTCAATAAATTCTATTGGAATTGTGTGGCCTGCTGCAAAATCTCTTGATATTTCTTCTCCAAAGTGGTCTTCTCGTGTCTCAAAACAGTCACTGCAGCCTTCTCTTGTGCTAGCTCAGACTTAAGAGAAGCATTATGGGCTTATGTAGCTTGATGTATCTGAAAAGAAATAGTATTTTGCAACTGTTTGTTTAGACTCTCAATCTCATTCTTCTTGGATTGAACCTCCCCAACAAGGTTGCTACTATTCACTTTTTCTTGAGCTAAATCATTCTCTACTTTCTGCAACTTCTTGGACACTTTCAAATAGTTAGTTGCTACAGCAGATGTAGTCTCATTTAGAAGTTTGACCTTGTCTCGTGGCTTGAAAGAGACATATCCATAGCCACAACATTCATTGAATAGTCTTGGGGCTACATTTGTTCATTAGGTTTCACCACATTTGGAGACAAATGTGTGACTGTCAGTGATTGTTGAATGGGGTCAAAAAGTGACCTCATGTGTGCCATAGCAGGGCTCTTATTTTCCTTCCTCTTTTTATCCATTCTAGCCTCCCTAGCCCTTTTTGCTGTGTTTTCTTGGGCTTGGAATGTAGGAGGTGAGGCAATGTATCCTCCAGCAAAGGGATGACCTTGAGGCAGGCCATAGGGAATAGCCAATAATTGTTGGCTAGGAGAAACTTGAGGAGGGGTTCTTTTTGGCACGGATGAAGAAAATAATGGTAATGAGATGGCCTGTGAAGACATGGCCTGTGAACTAGTAATTGGGGCAAGGGTTGATGTAAGCACAACAGAAGTGGCAAGCGTATAAACACTTGGCTAATTGGGATTGCCACTCCTAAAGTAGAAGAAAGAGATACAGGAGAAAAGGGAGAAGAAACACTTACCTAAGTGACTGAAGAGGTGACTGGCAGTTGTTGCTGCTATGGTTCAATTTCTTCTTTTGACTCCTCTTGCAGGTGCAGTTTCCTATGTTTCCTAGGCCTCTCACATGTTTCCTCTGTTTCTTTCTCTTCAACATTTACCACCATTGGTGGTTGCAAAGGAACAAATCTGGAACCCTTGGATGCTAAAGCTACTTGAATCCCTTTAGTTGGTGATGATACCACACCTTTTTGCTTCTCTAAGTTGCTGATGAATTGGGGCCATGAAGATGCAGGGGCAGCAGATGAGGCTTGTCCTGTTTCTTGCATAACTTGGGTTGACTCTGTTTCTTCCTCGGTTTCCTCACCTTTCCTCTAAATTCTACTATTCTCTGGACTTGAGACTGGGGAGGGATGCCACTCATCCTAGATTGATTCCCATTTCTCATCACTGTCAACATTCCCAAATGAATGTGTGATCTCTAAAATCTCTTACCTATATTTCCAATAGGCTTCAATCTTTTCTGGTTTCCAATCTTGGGCCTTCAATGTTTTCCTCAAACCAATAGTCATTTGTATCTTAGGGTCATATTCCTTTTCTTTGACATAAAAGTTTTCCCACGGCCTAGGCCCTTCATAGGGAAAATTAGATAATTCTACATATAGGTCTAGGTTATCCTCCTTCGGATACTTCTGTCCTCCTAGAATGGTTGACCCTCATGCACCATCTTGGTACGAACCTTGTTATTCATAATCTAGTAGGCTAGAAAACTGTCTGGGTCATATTTCCATTTATCTTCAATGATGAGGAAACCAAGGGTAGCTAACTTCCTTGATAAGAGGTTCTCTGCATCTCTAACCTCAAGGTCATATTTTTCCTGACCCATGGGATATCATACATCTTCCTCTTTCTTTTCTTGTGGCCAAAATCATTATCAACCATAAACACCTGTCAGGTCACTTCTAAGAATATGACCCTAGGGGTCAATATTTTAGGTAATAGCACAGGTTCCTCATTGAAACCATGGACTCTGATTATTGTGTTATGTGCCCCAAAGAAATAATCATAGGGAATTGGACAATTGGTCATAAAACCCCTTATACTTGGTGTCAATCTATGTTCTACTGGCTCAAGGCTTAACTAGCAAAAAGTAGGGGGGCGACAAAACGTTCCCAAAACTCATAAGGATTAGAGACTTTAGATAACACATGTGTCCATGCAGACACAGGGATGGTTTTATTTTGACCAAAATTTGGGTCATACATATTCAATTGCATATGCTGTGCAAAAAGACTATGGTTCTGATACAGCATTAGGTGGAAAGGAAAAGCAGAATACCTAAAAACTCACTTTAACTTGAAATTTGAAAGCTGATCAATCATGGAGGTAGCAATTTGTTTTGAGAAATCTAGCTAGTATTCTTGTGATTTGTCCACAATTTTTAATCTGAAAATGATAGCTATTTGCCAGTCATGGACTATGTTATCCTCTCTCATCCCAAAAATGAAGGCTATCATTGAAAGTGCCTCTTGAACATTCTGACTGAATTGTGCTCGCCCAGTGGGTAGTGTGGGCATATGAGTATTATCATCTCCAAGCTGCATCTCTAAATTGAGGAACTTGACTTTGTTAATTACATTTGCCCATGTGTTTTGCATTTTAGAAACAGTTGGAAATGTAGTTGTCCTATCATGTTGTAGGGCCAACATGTCTCTTATGGCCTTGGGCGTAATATGTACTATGAAAGGGCCCTGTTGTATAGTATTTGATGGTGCATGAAATAGTTTTGCACATAACTCAATTAAATTGGGACACAGGTGTACACTCGGAACCAGGAACTGTGCCAATCATGAGGTCCATATCCTCATACCAAAAGTCTCAGACTGCCCGTTGTTTGCTCAGAGAATACACCTCTGATGTGCTCCCTCCAAGAGGGCCTTGGTATTCTTTTGAAGGGGCGTGTTGAATATGCCATCTGCATGATTCTTCAGCTTTGCTGGGTCTACAGAATATCCTACCTCAGGGACCCTTGTTCTTGGATAGGTTTGTGTTGGTTGCGTGGGCGCTGAAGCATATGATTTGTTGTTCATTATCTTATCAATTGACTCATAAATTCCAAGTCCATCCTGAGGAGACTATGTTTTAGACATATCTGTATCTGTGAGGAGAATGCAGGAGGCTTTGACACAGGAACGAATGAAACTGTTTAACAAGAGTGACACACAATCGAAAGGCGCTTGCTAGGGATGGAAATCATATGCAATAGTGATTCCAAGTAGAGAGATAGGGACAAATGAGAGCTACACTTAGGATTTAACACTAACTCATTTTGGCTTATGAAGATAATTAATGACACGTCCTATCTTATTAATGGCATTAACACCAAGAAACAACTAGTGTATCTTTTTGAAATCCACATGGAACGTAGTGTCAGATATGTTACGGGAGTGGTTATCCTTTCTGAAAAGCATGTACTTCTAGGGGATTTGGGGATTTCCAAACAACCTTAATAAAAGTGAGACCAAAAGAGAAGGGGCTTTGCGCTACTGACACGTGTTCACCGAACACTTATTGAAAAGGAAAGCGGGAAAATAGGAAAGCAAGAAAAGGAAAGAAAACTAACTAACTATGATACATTAAGAGTCCCTCCTTTATTGAAATGTTTCTGATAGGTCCCATTTACCAGAATCTCTTTAGGTTCTCCATCCATGGTCTCCAGTTCAAATGAATTTTGTTGCTTGTAGGAATGAATTTTGTAAGGACCCATCCACAATGATTCAAATTTGTTGTGTCGACCTGGCTTAGCAGCTCTTTCATCCCATTTCAATACTAAAGAGCCAACCTTAAAAAAGGGATTTGAAGTCTTCCTCTCAAAATAGTCCTTAACCATTTTCTGATGTTTCATCAGTGACTCATTGGCCTTTTCTCTTTTGTCTTGTACCTCCAACAGTTCAGCAAGTCTAACTTGCATGGGGCCATTCTCTTACATTTCTATCTGTTTTAACAATTGCAAAGTAGGGATCTCTAAGCTCAGTGGCATTACTGCTAGTTTACCATAAACTAATTCATAGGGAGACATTTTAGTCACTTGCTTTGGTGTGATCCTATCAGCCCACAGTGCTATATTAAGTAGTTTATGCCACGCTCTATGATAATTGGTCCCTATCCTTTTTATGAGTTTGATAAAGTTCTTGATAGTGGATTCTGCCAGACCATTACCTTGAGGGTAATAATTTGCAGAAGTCTTCAAATAAATCCCATTCCTCAATGCAAAATCATATAATTTGTCTCCCAAAAATGCTTTAGCATTATCTGATATAATGGTACGAGGAGGACCAAATCGAGCAGTTATGCCTTCTAGAAACTCTAATATGACTTTTTCTATTGCCTCTTTGAGTGGTACTGCTTCACTCCACCTAGTAAAGTAATCTATTGCTGTCAGGATCCATTTGTGTCCCATACTTGACACTGGATTGATCATACCAATAAAATCCAGACCCCATTGAGCAAAGGGTTTATCCACAACTATGGGGCTTAGAGGCATTGCTGCATTTCTCCTTTTGCCTGTATAAAACTGACAAGCCTAGAATTCTTTAACCAGTTGATAGCAATCTGTAAATAGAGTGGGCTAGAAATATCCTTTTTGAGTTACTTTGATTGTAGTGGTCCTTGTTGAAAAGTGTCCACCTGAGGCTCCATGGCGTAATTCATGTAGTATTCTTTGAGCTTCATCCTTCTCTATACATCTCAAAAGGATACCATCAACATTTCTTCTAAATAGAATATGGTCAATTAGTACAAAATGGGCCCCTTGTTGCCTATAGTATCTTATCTTATCATGGGAGAGCTCATTTGGGAAAATCCCATACTTCATAAACTGTTTCCTATTTTTGACCCAAGAGTCTTGGTCAACCTCTTAGAGTTTCAATACATTTTCACTTTCTGTTTCTTCAGTCATTATTCTCTCCATGTCTTGAGTCATATATTGGCACAATCCTTTGCCTCTGACTAACTTGGTGGGTCTTACTTCTACATCATATTCTAGGATCTTTGTTATCTAATTGGCTCTTTTTTCAGTGATCTCACCCTCCATAATATATTCTCTTACACTAGGATGAGCCACTAATATCATAATCTTATTTCCTGTTACCATATGTCTAAATTTTTTAAGCGCTTTTACCATGGCATATGCTTGTTTCCGCACAAAATTATATCTAGCCTCATATTCCCTGAGAGTTCTGGACAAAAAGGCTATTGGGTGTTCTCCTTCTTGCTGATCATCCTTCTGAGTTAAAACAACAGCAACACTGAATTCTCCCCCATACACATACATTATGAAAGATATAGAAAAATCTGGGTTTCTGAGTACTGGGGCTGCTGAAATGGCTTTCTTGACTTCTTCAAAAGCCTATCTTCCTTCTACAGTCCTTTTGAAAACTAGATCTTTCTTAAGAAAAAGTGTCATTGGTCTTATTAGACCTGCAAAATCACATATGAATCGGCTAACAAAGTTGATTTTCCCTAGAAAGGATTGAATTGCTTTCTTGTTGACTGGTAGAGATAGATTCATTATGGCTGTGACCCTTTCTAGATCAATAGAGACCCCTTCCTTTGACACTATATGCCCTAAAAGTTTACCCTAAGGTACTGCAAAGATACATTTCTTGGGATTCAGAGATATTCCAAACTCTTGACATTTCTTAAAAATAGCCTCTAAATGATCAAAATGATCTATAGCATTCTTAGAAAAAATTGTGAGGTCATCTAGATAAATCAGAATAATTTTATTTATAAGTTCCCCAAATGCTACATCCATTGCACGCTGAAAAGTAGCTCCAACATTTGAAAGGCCAAAAGGCATTTTAGCATATGCAAATGTTCCCTGCTTTGTAGTGAATGCAGTCTTATGCTAATCTTCATCTGCTAACCAAATCTAATTATATCCTGAGAAACCATCCAACAAGGAAAACCTTTCTGACCTAGCCACAGTCTGTAAAATCTGTTCCATAGAGGACAGGGGATAATGATCTTTCAAAGATGCTCTATTCAGATCCTTGAAATCTACACAGAGTCTTATGTCACCATTCTTCTTTCTTACTGGCACTAGGTTTGATACCCAGGTTGGATGATTAATTGGAAAATTAATCTTTGATTCTAGGAGGTTTTGCATCTCATCCACCATTAAAGGTTCAATTCTTGGATTCACTAGCCTCTGCTTCTGTCTGACTCATTTAGATCCTTCAATAAGCTCTATGGTGTGTTGGATGATATCTCTATTATAGCCATGGAGGTCCTCATGGGTCCAAGCAATCACCCTATCATATTTTTTACACTACTCAATTAGCCTTTCCCTTTCTTCTTGGGTTGTATAATTTCCAATTTTCAATCTTCTTCCTTCACTAACTTGGATCTTAGAATAGTCTTCCTTATTTTCTTGAAACCTCCTCTTCTCTAGGCTTACATCCTCTGGGTCAAACAAGTTTTCTAAAGTAATCATCCCTTTAGGGAGTTTTGTTTGATTTTAGCTAGATAATTTGATCACCATATGCTTCCTCAATTTTAGGATGTAATTGATCAGCAAATTCACCTGATTGTTGTAAGAATGAGAGTACTTGGAAATCATTATTAAAGACTTGCCAATTTTGGTCATTATCTGGAATAGTTGGTCTCACTATAACTTTGACTGACTCATTGTTAACTAATAGATCACTTGTTGGGTCAAATTGTGAACCAATATGTGCCTTTCTATCTGGCTCAAAATTTTGGGCTCTAGGAACCACCTCAATATTGAAAGCCTCAAAACCATCTATCAGGTCCCAAATTCTGTGCCTATAGGATCTCATTTTACATTTTTGGCTATTGCTTTCTCTCAAATTTGTTTTACTACCAGTTCTGAATCTGCTCTTACTATCAGATTCTTTATTCCTTTTTTCTTTGCCAACATAAGTCCATGCACCAAAGATTCATAGTCAGCATCATTATTGGTACAGGCAAACTGAAAGCGAATGGCTCTTAGAATTTTCTCACCATTTGGGGCAGTAAGGCAAATTCCTGCTCCAACACCATTTTTACTCCTAATCCCATCAAAATTGAGGGTCCAGATTTTTGAGTTTCTTTCAGATTCTTGACTCTATGATGCTTCTTTCCTTAAAACATTAGGGATCTCTTGGTCTTCTTCAAATATGACATAAGTGCCTAGACCTGTAGAGTCATAATTTCCATAGGGATCACTCTACATCATAGTCAATAACTGATTATTCTCTTCTTCCTATTGGTCATGTTCAGTCCAATCACCCAACTCTTCAACAAAGACTCTCTCCTCCTTATTCAACATAGCATGGGATGCTTCCAATTTTGGGGTTGGATCATTTGTGATGTGGTCTTTGGATAATGGCTCAAACATTATTTTCATCTTGGTCCCATAATTGGTTCTCAGGATGAGGTGTGACCAATCTAGTGACATTTAACCTCCTATATTGGCTATGAAATCTTTGGACAAGCATAAACCAAATACAGGGCAAATATCTATGACTACCACATCCTGGTTGACAATTATATTGGGGCAAGTATATAGTTGTAATGGAAGTTGTTTGATTTTTCCTATTGTTTGAATAGATTTCCCATCCAACTGCATGACCCCTCTTGTAAGTGGTTCATATTTTATCTTTACAGCATCTGCTATCTACTTTGGCATTACTGTGGTACTGGCCCTAGAATCTATCATTGCATTATGCAACAGTTTTTTCCCAACTATTAGAGTCAAATAAAAGGGATCTAGTTTAGATTTACCTACCTCAGGTGTATTGTTTAGCAAAGCTGTTGTCTGCAGAGGTACAATATCTTTGAGCTAAAGCTTCTCTTTATCAATAGCTCCTCCCTTAGTACTAGTGTGTTTAGGGGCTTCTTGACCTTGCAGAGCTTCCTGCAATAGTGTCTTCTGCTTAGGAATAGCTAACATATCCCAGATTGATACATGTGTTGGAGTTCTTTTCAGCTGGTCCACCACATTCATAGGCCCTAATGCTTGGGTCTTTGAATAATAAGGGTACCTTGTCTTTTCTAGAACTTGTCCCAAGGCTACTTGATTCTACACAGGCTGAGGCACTTCTTGCCTATAGGCTATGTTGTGATGATTGTGAAATGGAGGAGCTCCCATGATCTCATTATTAGTGACTTTAGGCTGCTCCATCATTCTCCTCTTTGATCTAGTATAGTAGTCTGATTGCACCAATGGTTTCTTTGAAGTGGATGCCTCATTCAAGAATACTAAATCTTCCTCTTCAATCCATGAAAATAATGCATGTTCAGGGGCTATTTCCTCTTCTTGTTGTATGGACATCCATTGCATCTGGGCCACCATGACTACGTTTTGAACACCAGGAGACTGATATGGTGGAGTGTTAGAAGTTGAAAATTGTCCTTCTAATCCTCTCTGTTCTACTATCTTTTGCTACAAATTTCCTCTAGGACAATCTCTGGGCATATGGGCATTGTTGCAGGGAAAGCACCAAGCATTTGTGCCATCTGCAAAATTATTTTGCCCTGGAACAATTTTCCTGTTGGGATTAGGAGGAACAGTTTGTGAAGGTGTAGGGACTGAAACCAACTAGTTTGAAGGCTGAGGATTAGCTTTCCTTTGAGGGCCTTGATATTGATTTGGCTGAAAGGGAGGTCTATTTCCTTGATAACCTTGATAAGGGGGCTTTGGATAGGGATTTTGTTGTCTCTTTAGATTAATTATCTCATTTGAGAAGGTCCTTAGAATGTTCTTGACATCATCCATTTCAGATGGTTGAACAGAGATGGTTGCCTTAGCAGTCTGTTGAGGAACTAGAAATGAATACATGGACACAGGTGGGGCTGTAAGATTAGGAGCTTCTTGTGGCAAGGGTAGGGTAATTTCTGGGAACATGGGCATAGGAGGCCTTGGGGGCAATTTTCCAGCATCTATCAAGTTATTTTAAGCCTTGACTGCCAACTCATATGCTTCTAGTAGTGTCTGACCTCCAAGAGACTGAATCATCACTAATATATCTGAGTTTAAAGCTTTGAGGTAAAACACAATAGCCATACTTGATAATGGTCTTGTTGTAGCAGGAATTCTGTCCCAAGTCTTTTGAAATCTTGAGTTGAAATCAATCATGGCTTCTTGTGGTGCCCTTTTGATAGTGATCAATTGTTGTAGCAAGGAGGATTTATCACCTTTTTCTTTAAATCTTGCAAAGAAATTGTCACCAAGCTGATCCCATGTAGATATTTTGTTTGGAGTGAGATCTATACCAGTCTAGAGCCTTCCCTTTGAAATAAGTTGTTAGCAGTCTTATGGCCACATTCTGTTGAGTAATAACATGAACTGCACACACATTAGATACATCTTGCAGATGTTCCTCAGGTGTCTTGAAGTCTTCTCCACTGAACTTAGGTAGAGCCTTAAGAACATTGGCTGGAATAGGATACCAAGTTGCTAGTGGTACTGGGAGGATAAGAGGACTACAAGTATTCCAATTGGCATAGTTTTCTTGGAGGTATAGGTACTCCCATATTTATTCTTTGTGCTACCGCAACCTGATTCACTCTTCTCCTTGGAGTAGCTACTAATGGTGGTAAAAGAATGCTCGGATTAGAAGCAGACTGAGCTCTTGTTGTAGGTCCGCAGCTCTGGCTCCTTGTATCTCTCTAGCTTATACGATCTTGACAGAAACTTCAAGAAAGGTCCCACTAGGCGTGCCAAAAACTGTTGATGTATAAAATTGCACAGGTTCTAACACCAACATGGGAAGTTTCAAGAATGTGGAACTTGCTACTTGAAACAATATCTAGATTTTAAAGAAGCTGGCTCTTCTCTATTTTAAATGGGTTTTGAGAAAGGGGGAAGAAATTAACAGGATTACAGATACAATTAAGTAAATCTAACTATGGCGATGCGCCTAAGTAAAAGTATTCCTTTCAAGTTAAGCATAGTGAAACTATTATCAAGATTCAGTTATATTAAAGAGCAAATACTGCATGATTAACATAAATAGATGTAATGAATATAATCAAAGGCTCACAATTAGACACTTTGTAATGACACAGATAATATCAACCAAGGCATAGAACATATTTTTTCTCATTAATCTTCCAGCAACATAAAAGGCACAGATACATTAACTTTCTTATCAAGAACAACAAAATAAAGGCAAAATGACATCAACTGGCCACAACAAAGTATCTGACTTCTCTTTTAGATTTTCTAACAAAACTTATCACAACATATATCTCTATCTCTGTATATGTATATATATCTCAATCTATTACAAATACTACATATTTATAATCATAGATCCGACTCTAAATTATCTGTAACAACCAAATCCCAATGGCCCAATGGAACTGAAGATAACTAGAAGTCCCCAAACGGTTATGATCCTTCAAATCTATAATGGCCATCCCTTCATGTAGGCTCATTAGCCTTGGCAAAATATATGTGGCACACCTCCCTCACTAAGAGGCAGACACATGGCGAGACCCATGCACTTGAAACTTGAAACATACTGTGACAGATGGCAACATCTGTAGCAAAATGAGAAACTCCTTTGTCTCTTAGAAATTAACAGGAAAATGACACTTGTCGCATTCCACGGCACTAAGAAACATCTATGTGTCTTCTTTCGTAAAGCCCTCAAAATTTTGTCTTTATGCTTGGGTGACCTCCGCTGTTGACATCTATCACAACCCACATCACTTTATAATATGAAACACATTAATAATGGGACCCACAACCTTTAAATTATGTTAGCTTCAAAGGGAAAAGACTGGGACAGAAGGCATCTTCTGCACAGACCAGCTAACACATGGTGGCCTCCGCAATCCTGCTTGAAACTAATAAAACTTTTGAAACTCCCCGCAGAAGCTGACACTTGGCACAACCCGCATAAAACTTACAAACAAAAAGTTTCTCCCTCTATGCATTGTGAACAAAACAACTCTTCCTCTACAACCTCCACGTGGCATTCTCCATAAGCTTGAAACTGAAACAAACAGTGGCCCACCATCTTTCATTACTAGCGATAACAAGATATCGAAGGAAACACGCGACATCCTCCGCAGCAAAATAAAAAGACACACGGTGCTCTCCACACACAACATAGAAACTTTAGGGACTACCTCCACAAGTGACACATGGTGATGGCCACAACCAAGCTAAAACTTTTAAAACATTGAACTATTTGCTATGTGGCGCACTCTGCACAAAAGTTAATAATCTGCAGTTTTAACTGTGGCTTGACACTTGGTAGCTTCCGCACAAAACATTAGAAACCCATGCAGCGATACCTTTGAAACTCACACAGAAACGAAAGAGACCTTTGGACTTGCTGTGTTTGAAACAAAATGTAGAGTTTTTGACACTCTATAGTTGAGTAAACAAATATTTGAGCCTTTGATGGTCTGTTTTTAATTCAAAAGGTTTTCCAAGTAAATAATGTTTCCACATTTGTATTGCATGAACCACTGTTGCCAACTCTAGATTGTGAGGAGCATAATTTTGTTCATATGTTTTCAATTTTTTGGACTCGTGTAATAAATTTCCCATCCTAGACAAATACACCACCTAATCCTTCTCCTAAGGCATTGATGATGACTACAAAATGACCTTCCAGGTTAGGTACCTTTAAAATTGGTGTCATAGTCAACTTTTCTTTTAGTTGGTTGAATGCCTCCTAACATTTCTTTGACCAATCAAATCTTTTGCCTTTCCTTTGTAGAGAAGTAATGGGATAGGCAATTTTTGAAAAATTAGCCACAAATTTTCTATAATATCCTGTTAGGCCCATAAAACTATGAACTTCATGCACATTTTTTAGTACTGGCTAGTATGAAATGGCTCTAATCTTTGATGGATCCACAACAATTCCCTTAGCTGAGATTATATGAGCTAAGTATTGTACTTCCTTTTGAAAGAAAGTACACTTTGAGAGCTTTCCCTACAATTTATGCTCTCTTAATCACTGGAGAACAATCCATAAATGTTGGAGGTGTTCCTCCTCATTGTTGGAGTAAATCAAAATATCATCAAGAAAAACAAGGACAAACCTATCCAAACAATCTCTGAACACAATGTTCATTAAGTTCATGAATGTTGCAGGTGCATTCATTGATCCAAAGGGTAGGATAGTGAACTCATAGTGCCCATTCCTCATTCTAAAGGTTGTCTTATGAATATATTTGTCTTTTATCCTCAATTTATGGTATCTTGATTGAAGATCGATATTTGAAAATAAAACTAGCCTCACATTTAATCAAAGAGATCATCAATACGGGACAATGGATATTTGTTCTTCATCATTGCCTTGTTTAGCATATGATAATCTATGCATAGGCGCAGTGTGCCATATTTCTTTTTGTTATATAGGAAAAGAGGATAGGGTTGATGAGGTTGATGGTTAATCATGTAGAGGCACTTTGATAGGAGAAGAATAGTAAACTAGACAAGGTTCTCTTTCACTCAAAAGCCCAGAATCAAAGGTCAGATTGCAAAAGTGGGAACAATAGTTAGAGACCTTGATTTATCCATGGAAATGGTGTTAGGCATGTATAGGGACCCATCCCATCAATTGGAAAAGGCAGGTCAAACTTTGAAATGGTACTTCCTTCACAAACCCAAAAATGGCTTGTAGCCCTTCAAAAGGAGAACAACCCTAATATCTTTTACCATAGGTCTTCAAATGCAAATCTTAGATAATAAATAGATACCCATTATGTCCCCCTATCACATATCACAAATTGGGTATGGCTTGTTTTGGATGGAATACCTAAACCAATAGCCCCTTTCAATGACCTAGAGCCCCAATTAGGCCAAAAATACAAAGAGACTACCCTACAACTCATGCACAAAACTCCACCAAGGGTTTGAACATTTAGAATACCTACCAAAACAAAGGATTTTGTGGGTTTTGTACTTCTATAAATTATTGTTCCAAGAAATGTCTCTATGGTTCCTTCAATTGGTCTCTAATCATCACCTGCCACATGGTTTTGTTAGGGCTTTCACATAAACAACAAAAAAACAACTTCTCTTCCCAAACCCTTTGTAGAATACATTGAAACTAATTTTCAATAATCCATACCACTGATCTATGCCCTTCTACATCAGTGGAATGGAAGGAAATACATGAATTGCACTCAAAACCCTAGAGGAGGGTTTTACAACCAAGTTTAGAATAAAACCTTATAACTCCCTACAAGACTACTTCCAAGACACCAAACTACATTCAAATGCAAAGTAATTCAATAGACTATCCAATCAAAGCATGAAAAAGCAAGGACAGTCTTGTACCTTCCCTATGTATGGCCTGTAGGGTCGAATTTTCTAGAAAAATAGAATTTTGTGAAAGAGCAGTCCCAAAACTTTGCTTGTAGAAAACTGTTTAATTAATGTCAAGATGCCAAATAGGAATTGCTTGGAAGTCAATCCAACCCTCTATCCATCCCACATATTTGGGACTCTTGACAATTCTGTACAAATGAATAGTACGGTCTGCCATTGCAGCAAATACAGAAAAACACAGAAAACTTGTTATTGTTGTTGTTTCTTTCAATCAAAAATGTCTTCTCTATTTACAATCATCATTGGTAGGCTGAAAGAAGCCTTCTACCATTACCTTGGAGTAGTTAGTGGTAGTTGTGGTCAATGGAACTTGCATAACCATTGAATTTCCCTTCTACAACTACTTTGTGGTTAGGACAACAACTGTCATGTTTTGTAATTGCAACTAATTACAACTTTGGCCTAATGGCATCGATGCTTTATGACTTGTCAACACCTTTGACAATGTCATTAAGATTTTGACAAATCCACCACCCTTTGACACATGCCAAGAAGGCTTACAACATGAGGGAACATATGACTGTCTTTTACATGCCTTGGGAGGCTTACAAACATGAGTATTGTCTCTACATGCCTTAGGGCAGCAATAGATATTTGGACATAGCCCTTATTACATGAATGGTCTTCTAGAACCTTATTGGAATCAACAAAAATGAACATCAAACAAAAAATGAAGTTGAATGCCTCATGGAGGCCACCTTGTGTTAGGTGCTCCTGCACCAGTTAAGGTAGATTCAATCAAACCCTCCTTTCACATATAACATTCAAAGCACAACAACTGAGCCAAGTCACTATAGTTGGAGAGGACTCAACTGCGGGTTGAGTGTCACTTTGGAATGATAAGGAAAGATAGAATAGATTGATGGTTTTGTCAAACCCTAGTTTGATAAGGCCTAAAACCCTAATTATGTGATTCCAGATACAGACAAACAAGGTATGACAAATGATCACATAAGAAGGCATTAAATACAGATTAGAAACATACTAGGATTTAGATTTCTAGAGGTAGAAACTTTGGGGACATTGGGGTGGGTGCCCAAGTCCAATACGTCACTTTTTCTCCTGATCTAGAACATTGAGGTGACGTAAACTGTAACCTGCTTTAGGGTTTCTGGCAAGGACAATCGGGAGGATAATGGGGTGGGTGCCCAAGTCCAGGAGGGAATATTCTCTTCTCTTTTCTTTAGATCCTGACTCTAAACACTCTTCCTTGGTCTTCTGCAACTCCACTTTGCAAGATCTTGTACCTGTAACTTGTAATCACAAGAGAGGGGTTTGGGGGTTGTGGTGTTTAGGAGCTTACCTCGGTCAAGTCCTGGAATGGCATTCAAGCCTTCCAACACCATTGTTAGAGAGTACGTGTCCTTCATGGATAGAGGCAAATGAAATGATGAAATAGATAGATTGAAACACAAATAGATATCACCTCAGAGGTGAAGCTCTCAAAGAGATGAAGATCTTTCACACCTTGAGAAGATGGATTGATGAAGCCAAATCTGCAACAACAAACACAACAACAACACAATTCTACTTTCCAACAAAATGAATGCTTTGAAATCCCTTAATTCAATACACAAGTTCACATTACCCATCTCTCTAGTTACAAATGAAGTCCTAAACATGTTTATATATGCATTCCCACTAAAATTTCATAATTCAAATTGATTAGGCTAACAAAGGAAACCAATTTAATGGTCACATGCCAATATTTAAAATTTGGTTCCTGACAAAATAGGTCCGGACTAGGGCGTGGGTGCCCAAGTCCAAAGGGATATTTTTAGTCATGATAAACATTTAGATTGGGCCCCTAAGCCCTATTTGACATGGGTTTCAGGGGAATTTTCTATGGGATAAGTTTAAGTCATGCATAAGGAAAATAAGGGGACCTAGGAGCTAAACTAGGAGGTAAAAGTCCTAGGGGGACATTTTACGACAAAACATTTAGCCCCCACTTTAATGTATGTATTATCTTAGGACCCATACATGCATTGAAGTATGGTTGAAAACACACCAAACATGCCAAGCACATAAAGCCAAGGCATACAAATAGATTGAGGGACTATTTCTAGCCCCTAGTCTCAGGTAAGCACTAGAAGACACATTGAAGACACACAAGACACAATGAAGATAGTAGGAAGCATGCAATACATGATGAAGACATGAATAAAATACGCAATTAAGCAATTATATATATATATGAATTGATAATTTAAGTAAACAAACGCACAACATGGGGAGGGACTCATCGCCACACAACTTTAGACTACATTGCAAACACACAAAACACATAGAGCGTAGGGAGGAACTCATCACCACACAACTTTAGACTATGCTGTAAACACACAAAACACATAGAGTGTAGGGAGGGAATTATCGCCACACAACTTTAGACTACACTGTGAACACGCAAGACACACAGAATACACAAGCATTGCATAGTATGTCATAGACACTTTATACGTCTTATACATAGCAAACATGAGCAATGGGAGGAGCTTATTGCTAAGTCCCACCATCTAAAACACACTGCAGACACACCTGATGGTTGAGCTTATGCTACAACAACCACCAAAGAAATGGTCAAGGGAGGATAGCTCAAGATCCAACCCCACCTCCCAATGAGGAGTTTGTATAAAAGGATGTGCACTAGCTCAAGAGATACATCATCCTTCCTTTTTTAGAAGGGCTTTGTATAAAAGAATACACACTAGCTCAAGAGATACGTTATCTCGCCTTGTGGAGAGGGCCTTTTTATTGAAATTTAGATAAGGATGTGCACTAGCTCAAGAGATATACCATCCCACCTCGTGATGAGGGATTTCAAAAATGCTTCATTAGTGCAAAAATAATCAGACATATACCATTATATATGCCCCCACATTAAGGTGGTTGATACCACTTTCTGGTATCAAGAACATTAAGGTAGAGTGAAAACATGCAAGGGAACAAGAGATTTCACAAAGCCCATGCCCCCTAGAGGTCACATGTGCCATGATCAATGAATGTTCCCACAAACACATTGATAAGATATGCTAAGATAATCAATCAAGAGATAAGGTTAGAACATCTTACTCTAAGATATTAACCAAATCAAAAACATGAAATCTATGCACAAATCATGTATTGGATCACATCAAAGAAACCAAGGCTACACTTATGGGTTCGGATCCGAGTATAGCCATTGGGCTTATTCTGCAGGTATCCCAAGACAGAGTGTAACAACAAGGTGAGATAAAAAACAATCCAAAGTGTACAGAGCAAATGTATTGTAATGGTTTGTTAGAAGAGATAAGACAACATGATACATCACACAGAGTGATTCTACTAGTCAAGTGTCAAATATATATATCAACCCCATCTTCATGTATGGACTAGGTCCATTTTTGCTTGCTTGCTGAAGGGACACGTGGTCCTTATTAGTTATTTGTTTGTTTTTGTCATCCGCTGATCAGGTAGAATCACTTGAAGAAGGTAAACAATGAAAATGAGAGAGGAGAACCAGTGCCTTAGGAACATCACATAGGAAGATGTCCCCAAGACATCAACCACAACGCTATGCCCCTAAGGCATGGCACACAACAATAAAATAGAGGATAGAAGGATAGAAGAATGATGAAACAAATAGAATAATTGTCACAACATAGGTGGTCTCCCAGTATCCTTGACCTTACGAGAGTATCAAGGATCATCCCAAGAGACCTAGAGAACACATAACACATCACGGGGGAACACAACATGAAAGAGGAGGCCACATAAATGAGAAAAATATGCTACGACAAAGGTGTCCACCAAGGGTTAAATACTTACATGTTGTCTCTGATCTTGATCTTTACATTTGTTGTTAAGGCTTTGTCTCTTTTTGATGTAGGAGCATCCAGTGGTGTAAGGGCAATCTTGCATCACCCAAAAAGAAGTTAATTCAAAAATCATTGTAGTTGTTTTCATTTCTTTCCATAATTAGTGTTTCTGGTTCCATAATATCCAGAATAATAATGTAGGACTTTCAGTTTTTCCAAAACTGCTAAAAATAGCGACCTGCCTATTTTGGTAAGTGTACCTGCTATTTTAAGAAAGTTTGCAGTTGGGCACGGATTGAAGTGAAAACTTGCAGAAAGTTACTAAATGGAAATATAAGACCTTTGGCGAAGGAATCGGGCAAAGATCATTTGTGAGCTGAAAGATATTAAAGTTTTTGTTTTCTGAAAAGCCCCTAAAAATTTCTGAAATGAGATATGAGGCACTAAAACTTCCCTAAATGTCCTGAAAAGTTGACAGAAATTAGTTACAGATTTTCGGCGTGATAGTTCACATCGCGAGCTTTCCACGCATAAAATAGTTCGTCAATCGGGCACCTGGATCAAAAGTTATGCTTCCCGGAAGTTTACCTACTTTTATAGGGAGTTGTAAATTTCAAAATTTAGCTGGATGCCACCAAAAAGGTGTTATTTATGGCTATTTTGGGGACCCTGGGCAGTAGTAGAGTTTAGGGGGCAAGTGTAGACTCAAGATTAGGCAGGAAAACAGAAACCCTAGCTGATTTGGGGGTTATAGAAGGTGAAAGATTCCAGAGCCTGGTGATGGTAGCTGTAGTGTGTTGCAGCCTGTGGAGGACTGATTCCTCTAATTGTAATTAAGCTTCTGTAATGTAATAAGTTGCCCAAATCAATAAAAGAAAGTTCTATTCTCTATATTCAATTTCTATTATTGTGTGTTTTATGATTTACCCCTTCATCAAGTGGTATCAAAGCGAGGGTTCTTGAGTGTGTAGACAGATCACCGGCCGTGAGGCAGTTTGCACCAGGACCTGAGGTTGTGGGTTTGCTGCGGAGACCAAGATGCCTCCATGAAGAAATCATGTTGGGAGGAATACTTTGACGGAAGAGGGTTTTAGAGCCCTACAAAGGCAAATCGATGCATTGCAAGAGGAGCTACGAAGAGGGTTTGAGCCGAGGACAAGAGAAGAAAGTGAAGATGAAGTTGAAGAAGAGCTATCTGAGGAAGAACAAGAAGCTGCCGAAGATGCTGCAGAAGTAAGGTTGTTGAGGGTCATTTCAAAGATCGTAAAGAGGCCCATGATCAAAGTTTCTACATATTCTAGAGATTTGAATCCAGAACAGCTTATCAATTGGATCAATCACATGGAGGAGTATTTTGAGTATGAAGATGTGGAGGACCCAGATCGGGTTAAGTTTGCAAAAACAAAGTTGAAGGGCCACGCCAATATTTGGTGGAAGGAGGTCCAATTAGAGAGGAACAAAAGAGGAAAAGCAAAGATTCCTAGATGGGATCGGATGGTGGAGAAACTGAAGAAGCAGTTCATTCTTGTGGACTATGAGATGGAGTTGCTGAAGAAGCTGCAAGGACTAAAGCAAGGTAACAAGTCTGTTAAGGAGTATACAGAAGAGTTTTATAAAATTACTATCAGGACAGGCCATGCAGAGCCCAACAAGGAGAAGGTAGCCTGTTACATTAATGGGTTGAGGCCGAGTATTCAAGAGGAGTTGAGCCTAGTCAGAATGACCACCATAGAAGATGCGTACCAGTTTTCCCTGAAGGTGGAAGAGAAGCTGAACAAAAGATTTGATAGCAAGCAAAGGGGAAGAGGTCAAGGTGGAAGGACTAGTGGAAGACCCTATGGAGGCCGTAATGAAGATCAAAAGAAAAGTGAAGAAGTAGGTACCAGTCGAAATCAAAGAGGGGACAATACCTACCGCCCTCATGACTAGAACAATGGTGAGCAAAGAGGAAGAGGAAGAGGCAGACCTGGGCAAGGACCTGGAAGAGGAGGTTTCAGAGGAACCTGTTTCCAATGTGGAGAAGAAGGGCATCGAGCATATGAGTGTTTGCAACATCAAGGAAGGACAAATAGAAGACCTGAAGGTAATGCACGAGTTGTACATGTAGATGAAGATGCACATTTTGAGCATTCTGAAGATGCTGAAAGGGGAGAAACCCTAGTTGTCAGAAGAACCTTGCTGAATGAGGAGAAAGAACCCAATCAGAGGAAGAGTTTATTCCACACAAGGTGCAAATGTGAGGGTAAGTGTTGTGATATTATTATTGATAGTGGAAGCACTAATAATCTTGTTTCAGAGGAGATGGTTGACAAGTTGAAGTTGACAAGAAGAAAGCATCCGCATCCATATCGGATTGCATGGTTGCAGAAGGACCATAGAGCTTTGGTCAATGAACAGTGTTTAGTGAAGTTCAAGATTGGTGACTACCATGATGAGGTGCTGTGTGATATCATACCGATGGATGCATGTCATATGCTGTTGGGGAGGCTGTGGCAGTATGATAGGAGCGTTGTCCATGATGGTCGTGCAAACACATATTCCCTAACAAAGGATCGAGTTCGTCATAAGTTGAAGCCCTTGAAGGAGGTCGAAGAAAAGGTATGTAGTACTACCAGAATTTGTTTGGTAGATGGTAAGAAATTTTTGGAGGGTATGAAGCATGAGCGTCATTGCTTTGCATTGATTCCTAAGATTAGTCAAGAGAAATGTGAAGATGTACCAGCAGAAGTTTCAGATATGTTGGAAGAGTTCCAGGACATTATCTCTGATAATGTACTAGAAGGTTTACCACCAGTAAGGAAGATAAGTCATCAAATGGATTTGATACCAGGAGCCAGTTTGCCAAACAAGGCAGCCCACAGAATGACCCCTACAGAGAATGAAGAGTTGAACAGACAAGTTCAGGAGTTGTTGAGGAATGGACTGATAAGGGAGAGCCTAAGTCCATGTGCGGTACCTACAGTACTATCACCAAAGAAAGATGGAGAATGGAGGATGTGTACAGACTCTCGAGCCATCAATAAGATAATGATCAAGTATAGATTTACATTGCCAAGAATGGATGACATCATGGATTGTTTGAGTGGAGCCAAGTACTTCACGAAAATTGACCTGAAGAGTGGGTATCACCAAATCCGTATCAGAGAAGGGGATGAATGGAAGACAAACTTCAAGACAAAGGAAGGTTTGTATGAGTGGATAGTCATGCCATTTGGGCTAACCAATGCACCGAGCACATTCATGCGGCTCATGAACGAGGTACTGAAAGAATTTTTGGGAAGTTTTGTTATTGTTTATTTGGATGATATTTTGATTTTTAGTAAGACTTGGGATGAAGATTTGACGCATATTAGAAGAGTTCTAGAGAAGTTGAGGGAGGAGAAGTTGTTGATTAATCTAAAGAAATGCAGTTTTGCAAAGAAGGAGTTGGTATACCTGGGATTTGTTGTCTCAGAGGAAGGTCTTAAGATGGACCCAGAAAAAGTAAGGGCTATCATTGAGTGGCCTACGCCAAGGAGTGCAACGGAGGTAAGGTCTTTTCATGGTTTGGCAAGTTTTTATAGAAAGTTTATCAGGAATTTAAGTAGAATTTGTGCACCCTTAACTGAGACAATGAGAGGGGATAGAAAAGAGTTTAGATGGACTAAAGGAGCAGACAAGAGCTTTGATACATTGAAGCAGAAAGTTGTAGAACAACCTATTTTGGCACTTCTAGATTTCAATAAGGTATTTCAGGTAGATTGTGATGCTAGTGGTAGTGGTATAGGAGCTGTTTTGAGCTAAGAAGGTAAGCCCATTGCCTATTTTAGTGAGAAGCTTAATGATGCCAAGAAAAAGCATTCTATTTATGATCAGGAATTTTATGTAATAGTTCAGGCTTTGAAGAAATGGAGACATTATTTTTTGCCAAAAGAGTTTGTTTTATATACTGATCATCAGGCTTTGCATTATATTAATAGTCAAGGGAAGTTGAACCAAAGGCACTTAAAATGGGTTGAGTTTTTGTAGAGTTATACCTTTGTTTTGAAGCACAGGAGTGGGAAGTCCAACAGAGTTGCAGATGCCTTGAGCAGAAGGCAAAATTTGTTGACAGAAATGAAGATAGAGGTTGTTGGGTTCGATGAGCTCAAAAGTTTGTACCCTGAAGATCCAGATTTTGTAGAGGCTTGGAAATCTTGTCTGGAGCCTGTTACCTTGGATAGGACAAAATGATCGGATTTCATAATCCAAGACGGCATGTTGTTTAGAGGAAGCCAGTTGTGCATTCCGAGGAGTTCCATGAGAGAGAGCTTGATTAAAGAGAAGCATAGTGGAGGACTGGCTGGACACTTTGGTCAAGATAAGACCATATCTATTGTTGGTGAAAATTATTATTGGCCACAGTTGCAGCAGGATGTGAGGAAGTTTGTACAGAGTTGCAGAGTATGTCAGATGGCAAAAGGAACAAGTCAAAATACAGGGTTATATCAACCATTACCTGTACCAGAGAAGCCATGGGATGATATTAGTATGGATTTTGTTCTTGGTTTACCAAGGACACAGAGAGGGCATGATTCTATTTTTGTGGTAGTGGACAGATTCTCAAAGATGGCACATTTTATTCCTTGTAAGAAGACTAATGATGCTGTTCATATTGCAGAGTTATTTTTTAGGGAAGTGGTGAGACTACATGGTCTACCAAAGAGCATAGTTTCATATCGAGATACCAAGTTTGTTGGTTATTTCTAGAGGACATTGTGGAAGAAGTTGAAGACAGATTTAAAGTTTAGTTCTGCACACCATCCACAGACTGATGGACAAACTGAAGTGGTGAATAGGAGTTTGGGTAACCTGCTACGATGCTTAGTAGGAGATAAGCCCAAGGGATGGGATTTGATTTTACCACAGGCAGAATTTGCTTAAAACAATTTTGTCAATAGGAGTACTGGTAAATCACCATTCCAGATTGTATATGGCAATAGCCCAAGAAATGCTTCTGAGTTAAGGAAGCTGGACAACGGAGAAAAGACAAGTGCCGAAGATGAGGACTTTGCAGAACACATGAAGAATTTGCATGAAGAGGTGAGAAAGCACATTAATAAGATGAATATTCAATACAAGGCTAAGGCAGATCAGAAGAGGAGATATAAGGAGTTCCAAGTAGGAGATGAAGTCATGGTTCACCTGAGAAAAGAAAGGTTCCCAATTGGAACATACAATAAATTGAAAATGAAGAAATTTGGACCATGTAGAATCCTGAAGAAGCATGATTCAGGAAATGCATATGAGGTAGAGCTGCCGAGTGGGATCAATATTTCCCCTGTTTTCAACATTGTTGATTTATCAGAATATCATGAAGGTGGGACAGAGGATGCACCAACAGAGGAACAGTGGAGTATTCCAGCATCTACTTCAACAGAGGAGATAGAAAAGATCTTGGATAGCCATGTGGGATGGAGCACTCGAAACAGACAATATGAAGAATATCTAGTGAAATGGAAATGAAGGCCTATTGAAGATTCTTCTTGGTTGTCTAAGGTAGAGGTTGACCGTTTGGGTTTTCCTCACGCAAACATCTGAGACGTGACAGCGTCACTTCTCAAATTACCCTGGGTGTCTGATGCAGGAGCATCCAGTGGTGTAAGGGCAATCTTGCATCACCCAAAAAGAAGTTAATTCAAAAATTATTGTAGTTGTTTTCATTTCTTTCCATAATTAGTGTTTCTGGTTCCATAATATCTAAAATAATAATGTAGGACTTTCAGTTTTTCCAAAACTGCTAAAAATAGCGAGTTGCCTATTTTGGTAAGTGTACCTGCTATTTTTAGAAAGTTTGTAGTTGGGCACAGATTGAAGCGAAAACTTGCAGAAAGCTACTAAATGGAAATATAAGACCTTTGGCGAAGGAATCAGGCAAGGATCATTTGTGAGATGAAAAATATTAAAGTTTTTGTTTTTTGAAAAGCCCATAAAAATTTCTAAAATGAGATATGAGGCACTAAAACTTCCATAAACATCCTGAAATGTTGATGGAAATCTATTTATGGATTTCTGGCGTGATAGTTCACATCGCGAGCTTTCCGACGCATAAAACGGTTCGTCAATCGGGCACCCGGATCAAAAGTTATGCTTCCCGGAAGTTTACCTACTTTTATAGGGAGTTGTAAATTTCAAAATTTAGCTGGATGCCACCAAAAAGGTGTTATTTATGGCTATTTTGGGGACCCTGGATAGTAGTAGAGTTAAGGGGGCAAGTGTAGACTCAAGATTAGACAGGAAAACAGAAACCCTAGCTGATTTAGGGGTTACAGAAGGTGAAAGATTCCAGAGCCTGGTGATGGTAGCTGTAGTGTGTTGCAGCATGTGGAGGACTAATTCCTCTGATTGTAATTAAGCTTCTGTAATGTAATAATTTGCCCAGATCAATAAAAGAAAGTTCTATTCTCTGTATTCAATTTCTATTATTGTGTGTTTTATGATTTACCCCCTTCATCACTTTTTCTTCCTCTTTTATTCAAAAGGTTGCGTGTTTGATTCACGTTAGGTTCACCAAAATGTTATATAAGAAAAGAGCATAGGGTTGATGAGGTTGATGGTAGATTCAATCAACCCTCCTTTCAAGTCTAGGAGGGAATATTCTCTGCTCTTTTCTTTAGATCCCAACTCTAAACACTCTTCCTTGGTCTTCTACAACTCCACTTTGCAAGATCACGTACCTGTAACTTGCAATCACAAGAGAGGGGTTTGGGCTTGTGGTTTTTAGGAGCTTGTCTTGGTCAAGCCCCAGAATGGCATTCAAGACTTCCAACACCATTGTTAGATAGAGAGTGCGTGTCCTTGGCAGCTAGAGGAAAATCAAATGATAAAATAGATAGATTGAAACACAAATAGATATCAACTCAGAGGTAAATCTCTCAAGGAGATGGAGATCTTTGACACCATGAGAAGATGGATTGATGAAGCCAAATCTGCAACAACAAACACAACAACACAATTCTAATTTGCAACACAATAAATGCTTTGAAATCCCTTAGCTCAATACACAAGTTTGCATTACCCATCTCTCTAGTTACAAATGAAGTCCTAAACATGTTTATATATGCATTCCTACTAAACTTTAATAATTCAAATTGATTAGGATGACAAAGGAAACCAATTTAACGGTCACATGCTGACATTTTAAATTTGGGTCTCGACAAAAGAGGTCTAGACTAGGGCATGGGTGCCCAATTCTAGAGGGCTATTTTTAGTCATGATAAGCATTTAGATTGGGCTTCTAAGCCCCATTTGACATGGGTTTTGGGGGAATTTTCTAGGGATAAGTTTAAGTCATGCATAAGGAAAATAAGGGGACCTAGGAGCTAAACTAGGAGGTGAAAGTCCTAGGGGGACATTTTATGACAGAACACTTTTTAAAATAAATCACTGGTGCTCCCTAGGGTGAAACACTGGGCCTTATGTGAGGCCGATTATTTTTCCTTCCTTATTTTGATCATTTTACATTTTAGTTGATGACATTATCATACTTTTAGAAACTATTGTTCCATTATGCAGATTTGATTATATCTCCTGATTTTGATTTGACATTGATTAGACATATGGTGATTTGATTTGATCATATTTGGATGTTATGTTGAGACTAGACATGCGAGATATATTAGATGATGTTATTGATGGGATTTCTAGTTCTTAATGTGATGATGATTATGTGACATTAGATAGAAAATGTAGTTTAATCTTGAATTATGTTGTAGATGATTAATGTTGTATTCAATGGCATGAATTTAATTCTAGTTGCTTCGGCTATTATTATTCACGATATGATTGACACTTGATCTAGATGTGCAGAAGTATATTCCCAGGCCATAGGAAATTAGAGGTAGCATTCACACAGATGCTATTCGATGTGAAACCGATCCATTCCCAAGAGGGATGAGGATAACGTTTGATTCGAATGTTGTTTAAGTACTTGTTTTATTATTTTGGCCTAGTACCCCTTTGTTTAAATTAAATTATATCATGTGTTGTATAATTTTTATTGTTTTACACCACTTGGTATTGTTTTTATTTTTGGGCCATTTAAAGTGGATTTATGACTCCCTAGGTGAACCTTAGTGTCTCAAAACTTACCCTAGGTGGTTACTGTTGTGTGGTTACACAACACGCCCCATTTTGCATTATCAAAACAGGGACCCAACTTTTTGGCTTGGCTTGTGTTGTCTGCTTTCTGGCGGTTTGGTAAAAATGAGTCAGGTGCATCATCATCATGAAGGTCAGGATGAGGTAGGTCATCATCATGAGGTCAGTTTGTCAAAGTTCATATTTTGTTTCTATGACCTCATATTTAGAAAGAGCTTGAAATTCCATGCAGGTTTCCCTTTTACATCACTTGAAAATTCGTCCATATGTGGAAGTTATGCACAGTCAAAGTTTTGGTCAAACCTGATAATTGCAAGTGATCATCATATTTTTATATCCTCAGTCATGTTGTCAAGGTCATCATGATCTTGATCTATCACCTGATAAAAATCATGCAGTCCCAATATCCAGACGTCAATCTTAGGTGATAGTGCCCTTTACCCGTCAAATGACCTTATGCGCATCGTGAGCATAATGTTTTGAGTGTAACCCGATATTTCATAACAACGAGCATCATGATATTATAACATCACCTGATATTATAATATCATGCTGATATTATAATATCACCCTGCTTAGAAAATCCACTATCTGCATATTTGCATGCGCATGTCAAAATCCTATCGGAGGGTCATCATCCTGATCTTTCAAGGGAGGGTCATATTTGCTGATATTCACTAATATGATGATGACGTCATCATATCCTCCTGATCTCCTTTTGCATGATCATGATGATCACCCTATCTTTTAAGGGAGGGTGATATTCCATTCCTCAACATGATCATATTTTAAATATCACCCTAGTGCTAACCTGATGATGACCTCAACTCATCCTCATGCTCCGAAGACGGGATATGATGGTTACGTCATCATGATATTCGGTGAGGAGGATCATCATATTTTTATCCTGTCATGTTGTCAAGATCATCATGATCTTGTTTGTCTACCCGATATTTCGTAATGTCCTCTTGCCGAGAAATATGACCTTTTGCAAATATCCTTATGACGTCATCCCAATCTGATAAACGAAGAAGCAAATATCAGGATGACATCATCATCACATTTCCCTTCGGCAGGATATTTTCCAAAACATGATCCGGTTCGCGAATATGACGATGACGTCATGTTCTAAGTTTAACAAAAGCCCCGGATATCCTGATGATCATCATCATCCTGATCTTTTGAGAGGGTTACCTTGGCCGCAAAGGGGTCATATTACATTCACCACCTGATCATGTTCCTTAGGTGACCCGATATTACATTTATCCCCTAATCTTAACTAAACATGACGGTGACGTCATCTTTTGCATTTTAATGAAGCCCGGATATGACGATGACATCACCATCATATTCCATTCCTCAGCAGCAGGATCATATTTCATATCCTCCTATTTTCCTTCGACATGATGATGATGATGATGATGTCATTCTTTTCCCCAATATACAGAAGCGAAACATGACGGTGACGTCATCAGGACATTCGAGGAGGGGGAGCATCATATTCACAATATCCTACAGATAGGTAGAAAGCTCTAAGTTTCCCCATCGGCCGCGCTTTGAATTTTCTTCCCGATAGTAGTGGTCTCACCGGTAGCATGCAAAGCCGGATTTGAAATAATTTGTTAAAAGCGATTGGTTCCTCGTATATGTTGCGATGTATATGCACTATTTTGAACCCGATATACATGAAAATGGGTGGGGAAATAGAGCGATGGAAATTTGAAGGCCCGAGTGTATTTTTTCTAGTCAACGATGGTTGACCCGAGTGTTTTAACGTTGTTTAGGCATTTAGTGCATATTTTTCACTGATTTGGAGCCCGATTGCCTGTGGCTGCACATTTTGAGGCATGTTTAATAAAATGTTTAAATTCATGTGTTCCACATGATGATGAACTTAATGTTTGTCTGTTTATTGCAGGAAGTCCCGGAGCTGCTGAAGCTGATAATTACAAAGTTGCACATGGAGGCAACATGAACCAGAAATGAGGAGGATATTGTCAAATATGCTGTTTGCCAGCTGGAGACCGAATCAAATCAAAGATGCTGGAATATTCTGTGCCAGCTGTACATTTGCCAACTGGCGAAGCATGTGCTTTTCATCTGGACCGTTGATTGTTATGAGAGGATCCTGATCCTTGGATCATTGTAACTGTTTTCTGGCATTTGTTCTATATAAGAGCCAGATCCTGATACATAAGACATTAGAATAGAAAAAAAGAGATATACACAGACACATCTGGTACATTAAGGCCAATTACTGTAGAATCAATTAGGAGATCGGATTACTGAGACTAATGAGGATAGAATTGTTGAAATGTCAAGGTTCTTTCTTCAGATCACTGTAAATGTACCTGTTCTTGAGCATACTGAATGGATATGAAGTTTCAGATTACATCCTGATTGTAAATTTTACGTAATCTTCCTGTTGATTTCTGGATATGTACTGGTGAATGCTGTGTTCAACTGGAAGCACTTTCATTTCATTACATGTTGTTGTCAACTTTTCCTTTGAAGATTTGCACTAGATCATGCGGATTTGTGGAATGTCCTGGTGAAGTATGATTCTAGTTTCCTTCTTTTCATTGCATGTATGGGAGCTTGTATGTGGATTAGTGATCTCAGTCAAGTAGTTTTGGGAATCTCATTCTTTAACCCTTTTCCTTTTTTTAATTTCATAAATTCATCACCATAACTGCAAGTCATGATAAATAATAAGCAGAAATAGAGAGGTATGCTGAAATCCCGTAGGTAACTGAAAATCATTAGCATATTTGAGTTAAATGCATGCAGTATTGAAAATATCATGCAAAGAATTGTAAATAGTGGTAGAAATCATGCAAATATCAGCCTGTAGGCACATTATTTGACTAAATTCACAGTGCAGAGGTAGAATTATTAGAGATTTATGCAGAGCAGACATATAGAGCAGGATATTTGGAGAAATAATGATGAACTTTGCAGAAATACGTAAGGCCCCTGAATGGAAAACAACAACACACATCAACCACTGAGTAACGTCAGTAGATTAAGACCTAATCAACGGAGACTTGGGATCATGAATTCTCTGAATTCATCGTATCTTTCAAGATGAGTAAAGGTTGTTGTGTAACTTTTATTCTATGTTTGTATATGACTAACATCATCATCAACAGTTACCCATGGGTCTAGGGTCAATTTTGACTAACTAAACCTTGGGGTAACTCACTTTTGGTCACTCTAAACTGAGGTTTAGTCAAAATGACGAATTTTTAAATGGATAAGGGTGGGAGATGAGTCATGCTTTGGGAAAGACTCATCTCCCTTCCCAAAGTTGGGGATCCCTTCACCAAGAAGACTTGGGAGGTCTCTAAGACTCCCAAGTGTGTGGGATCTCCCTCCAAGACTCTCACACATGTGTGAGAGTATCTTGGAGGGAGATGGCTCTCTTGGAGAATAAGAGGATGCCATATGGCATCCCTTATCCTCATGGAGGCTTGAAGGGGATTGCCACCTCACCACTTGTTCTCTCACACATGTGTGAGAGCACAAGTGGATAAGGTGAGAATTGGGATGGAATTGGAGGGTGACACTTGTCACCCTCAAACTTCCTCTCCCTTGCAAGTGGCATGGGAAGAGGAAGGAGAAGGTGACAAGTGTCACCTTCTCATTCCTCAAGGCCAATTTAGAAGGCCTATATTACCTCCTCTTGTTGAGGAGTGTGGGGTTCTTGCATTTTGAGATTTTCTTTCTATTCTTGGAGTTTCCTTTGGGGAGTTAGAGAAAATTTGGAGATTGGAAGATTTGGAGAAGCTTCGAGCTCATCACCAAACATACTTCCATTTTTAGGGCTTTTGAAGGTAAGCTCCATGGCTATGGCCATTTACCCTTGCATATTTCATTTATGTTGTGTTTGTGGATTTTTGTTGTTGATGTTTTCATTTTTATGTGGGTTGGGAGTTTGGTTAGAGCACCTCCATTTGGAGGTAAGGCTCAACTTGTGTGGGGTAGGGGAGAGTGAACCTCCTCGAGGTCATCTCCTTATTTTGTGCTACTTATAGCCTTGAGGGATTTTTCTTGGTGTTGAGATCATTTTGATGGCAAGAGTGCCATGATAGTTTTTGAGTTATTTGGAGATATGTGTTTTTGGAGGTTTTAGCTTGAGGCCATGAGACTTGGTGTTTTGAGATCTTGGAGTGGCTTATTAAGTAGAGGGGTCCATTCCCTACCCCATCAAACTCATTTTCATGAGTTTTGTTATGTGTTAATCCTTGGATTATTGTTGAGTTGTTTTTGTGTTGATTGTTGTGGTGTGTGTGTGCAACCGTGTGATTCCTAGCTCCCTAGCTCGGGGGTGACCCACTTGCGGGTCTATGGTAGGGAGGAGGGCATTTCGTAGTGGCTTGGTTTCCGTTTTTGTTGTTTTGCTACTTGCAGGTTTGTAATGGGAGAAATGGAGCTTGGAGAAGCTCATTTTCACCTCTTGTGCAATATTATTTTGTTGGCTGCAGTGAGCCATGGCCTTGGAGGCCTTAGTGTTGGAGTTGTAAATTTTGTGCTTCTTATTGTTTGGGTGTGAAAGGAAATTTGTATGTGAGATACTCTTTATTGTATATCCAAAAGTACGTTCATTATGTTGCTGTTGTGCTCATGTGTATATGGAAAGATGTCAAAGATCATATAAAATTGCTGTTATATATTTCAAAGAAAATGTATGTCTATTACATGACTGTTTGTGCATGTATGTTTTGTTGAAAGTTTGGGCAGAAATAAGATGTACTACTATTTTATATTAAGTGTTATAGTTGATTTTGTAGTATGTTGTATTTAAACATATAGAAAAGAAAATGGATGTTCACTATTTTGTTATTGTGGTTATGTGTTTTTTTTTTAAAGTTGTTAAATTTTTTTTTAATTAGTTGCTGTTCTTTACTTCAAAAAAATATATATATAGTTGCTGTCAAAAGGAAATATGTGGTTCTGTTATATTCATTTCTGAGCAAAAAGAAAAAAAAGGCGGGGAGATTAGTAAATCTGTTTATTTAATTTTTACATATCCAAATGGTTGTTATAAGTCATAGATCTGGTTATGTCATTCTATTGTGTGTTTTGTGTACATATATTTACATATAATATATTACATACATATATATATGTATATAAGTATTATATGAATATATATACATATTCTGATTATAAAAAAAGAATATATTTTACATTTAATGTTACTGTTTAAAAAAAAGATATGCATGTCACTGTGTCTACATATATATATAAGGATATTAATTAAACTGAGATCAACTATTAAAAAAAAATACAGAGAAAGAATGAACTTTATACATGGGCGGACTATTTTTCTGTGTTAGGTTTCTGAGTTTTAGAAAAGAAAATATACAAAAAAAAATAGTGTGGGGGACGGTGGCCATGGCCGCCACTGACCACACTATTTGTTTTGCTGTCTGCAGGAGGTGTGGGGAGGGGGCAAGGCCCCACCCACAGCCAGGGTGGGGGCTCGACCCCCTCCCCACACCCCTGTCATTGCTCTACCATGCCATTCACCACAGCGTAGACCCTCCTTCTTGTCTGTGGCGGCAGCGGCAGTTCCAAACCCCCGTCGCCCTCTCTTGCCATTTGGCCTGGCCTCGGCCACTCCTTGCCTTTTGACTTGCAGTATATATATATATATATATATATATATATATATATATATATATATATATATATATATATATATATATGCAAAAATGTATACATATATATAATTAAATATATATATTTATATAAAAAAAGGGTATTACACAAACCCTACAGGGTATACATAATGAGTATACCTCCACAGAAAACTTCCATCCATGCCTGCCTCCTACTTCCAACCCGCAAACAAAATAGAAGGAAAGAAAACAAAAATGGAGAAAAAAAGACAAAGAAGAGAAGAGGAAAACAAAAGAACAAGTTAGGGTTTTGCTAAAAGGAAAAGAATAAAATAGAAGATTAGGGGTTTTCTTGAGGAAATGATTATTTTAATGGATTATGGAAAGTTGAGGAATGGGAGGATTTTGTTTTATTATTTAATTTAAATTCTCTATTTTTGCTTTTCCCTTGTGCACGGAAAATTATATTCCCTCCATTTTTGCCCTTGGGCCTTTTTGATTTTTTTTACTCCTTTGTGCTTCATATGAGTTGTTTTAATTTTATTTGGGGGTTTGATTTTTTTTATGCCTTGGGGAGATGTATTTTAAGGGGAATGGGTTAAAGTTGTTTTAAATGGGAAGTGTGTTCCCTATTTTAATTTATTTAATTGGGACATTTATTTTATTTTCCTTGGTGCGTTTAGGTCCTTGCGATGGGAGGACTTTTATTTGATTTTTTTTTAAATTTTAATCGGTGTTATTATTTTACGGGGAAAGGTATTTAATCTTTCCCTTTTTTCTATTATTTTCAAGTTAGTTAATAAATATAATGTCAAAATTATATTTATTATCGGACTTAAGTTTGAAATTTATTTTTGATGTCATTTAATTATTTTTGAATTTTAATATTTAATTGTAAGGTAGATTTAATTGGCCTTGGCAAAGTATTTAATTTTTTAAAATTTTCTTTAAGTTTAATTATTATTTCTAAATTTACTTTAAATTCTTGTTGGAGTTTTTATTTTTAAATTTGATTATTGAAAACACGTTATGTTGTCGAATTTTCCTAGATTTTAGAGTTTTATTTTTTACGTCATTTTATTGACTTTCATTTTATCATGCGTCCATCATGCCATTTATCTTTCATATTTTAGTTATTCAATTTCATTTTTGTTTGAGAGATAGGGTTTGGTTTTGAATCTGATGAAATCACCTGCTCACCTAGTAAACTTAGGGTTTGGATTAAATCGTTCTAACCCTAAAAATGGCATGCTTCACATCGCATACCCCCCATATGACTTTCATCACGCGGGGGATGGCATAGGATAATGCACGTTCTTGAATTATGTTTGACATGTTTACGCCTCATGTGTATTGCCACTGAGCACGCAGACGCATTTGAGGGGGTTCCTAGGGATAGGTAGAATTTTTTTTCATATTTCATGTCATGACCACATGTCAAATGTGGACATGACACATGTGTTGTGTGTTGTGACCGCATGGGAAATGTGGGCATGACATTTGGTATTAGAGCCCAAGTTTAAACACTGGGCTTGTTTAGGGCACATTATTATTCTGTAACTTTGATTAATTTGTGGTTACCTCATTTTTGTAAGATAACTCCTCGACAAGTTCGGTGAGCACAATCTTGCCACACTGCATCTGCCGAGGTGTACAGTGATTCTTCAGCTAAGGGATATGCACCGCCGGCCCCACAGATATCGCAGGCACCACCGGCCCTACCTATACCAGATATTGGGCCACAGATATAACAGGCATTATAGCAGTGTTAGATAGGCTACCACCGGTCGTAGTTGAGCCACGTATAGAGTCACATGCTGAGCACCGTGATGATCTGCGAGAGGAGCCATGCGTGGAGCCACAAGCAGAGTCACATGTCGAGCCACATGTGGAGCCCTGCGTTGAGCTGCAAGAGGCACCACGTGTGGAGCCATATGTTTAGATACCAGATATGATGGCAGAGGAAGTTGGATTGGCTGATAGGGCCCATAGCAGGAGCCCTCCATGTCATGCTAGGCATGAGGAGGCAGTGCGAGTGGATCATATTGTTTACATGCCTTATGATTATTATGCGGATGAGCCTATTAGAGGGCACAAAGACTGAGGAGATCCCATCAGGGATTTGTTGAGGCTGAATCCTCCTACTTTCGTCAGGACCACAAAGGAAGTTGAGGCAGAGGCTTGGCTCATTAGCTTAGACAGATGCTTCGCGTTGCGTCCTTACGAGGGCAACACAAAGGCTTGTGTGGCAATCCACCTATTCTGAGATGCAACAACTACTTGGTGGCGCACTGAGGAGTGCAAACACCATCTATCATTGGACACACTCACATGGGAGACCTTCATTGAGCACTTCAATGCGTGATACTTATTAGATCACTACAGGCAGTGTCACATAGACGATTTTCATGACCTTCAATAGAGGGGACTTACTGTTGCTTAGTATGAGGGTAGATTTGCCGAGTTTTCTTGATATACGGAGTATCTCCATGATGAGAAACTCCTGGTTCATATGTTTATCAGAGGATTGAACCATAGCATAGCAGGGCCTATATGCATGGCAGACCCCCAGACATTGAGTGATGCACCGAGAAGGCATACATAGCTAAGGAGATATAGGGACGAGGGCAAAGTTCATGCCCTCAGTTTTAGGATCATGGGAAGTAGCAACATCAGTAGAGTTACCATAAACCACCATTGCCACCTTAGAGAGGAGGATTTAGTTCCACATCCTTACCTCCTAGGCCCCCACAACAGTAGCCATAGCAGTAGTAGAGATCCAGGCCACAATAGAGGACACATGGGGGGCATAATCAAGGTTGGCAACAGTAGGGCCTGCGTAGAGATCAGAGGTAGTAGGGACCACCTGCGGGACCCACGAGGTTGCAACAGTCATACAGGGGTTCACAGGGGTCCACAGGTAGATCTGGACAGTTGCAGTCGAGTAGGACTCAGACTAGACAGGTACAGGCTAGGGGCCCATGTTATGTGTGTGGTGGAGCAGGACATCTATCCAGAGAGTGTCCACATAGCTTTATAGCAGGGGGCAACCTCGTTCAGGAGGATCAGAGCAAATGGTCAGAGATGTGGGTAGGTCCCACCGTATGTTCGTAGTGGTTGATAACTACTAGGCTAATTTTTAGGCATCAGTGATTGAGATATCAGGTATGATAGGGGGTGTCCCCATTTCTATTCTCTTTGACTCTAGTGCTACTGACTCTTTCATATCTACATCGTTAGTGGAGCGTTGCAGGCTACTGGCCTCTAGGTAGGGTGATAGGTGGGTGGTTGAGTTGGCCTCAGGGGCCAATATGACAGTAGATGCCTTAGAACACAACTATGAGATTTCTTTGGAACCCTTTGCCACAGTATGTGACCTTAGAGTTATGACATTAGGATCCTACGATGTGGTTTTTGGTATGGATTGGCTTGCAACTCATCAAGCCAAGCTAGATTGTCACTGAAAGGTGATTAGCTACTTAAACAATCATGGTACATTAGTTGAGATAGTGGGCATTTAGAAGCCCACATTAGTACGTATGATATCTGCTCAGCAGCTTAAGCGCTGCATGCGGAAGGGATGCCAGATGTTCACTATCACAGTGAGTGACAAATCAGATGACGAGCCTGAGGCATCTTTGGATGATCATCCCATCCTGAGAGAGTTCAGCGATGTGTTTCTAGTAGAGTTACCAAGGATGCCACCCCATCGTGAGGTAGACTTTCATATTGACTTAGTGCTAGGTACTGAGCCAGTGTCTTGTACACCCTATAGGATGACCACTCATGAGCTCACAGAACTCAAGTTACAGCTTGAGGACTTGCTCAAGAAGGGGCACATTCGACCGAGCGTTTCACCTTGGGGCACTCCTATCATCTTCATGAAGAAGAAGGATGGGTCTCTTCGATTATGCATGGATTATAGACAGTTGAATAAGGTGACGGTGAAGAACCGTTATCCTCTGCCCAGGATTGAGGATCTCTTCGATTAGATGCAGGGAGGTAGGGTGTTCTCTAAGATTGACCTAAAGTCTGGTTACCATCAGTTGTGTATCACAGAGGCAGACATCCATAAGACCGCCTTCCAGACTTGATATGACAACTATGAGTTCACTGTGGTCCCCTTCAGTTTGACGAATGCCCCTATAGTGTTCATGAGTCTCATGAACGGGGTGTTCTGTACCTACTTGGATCAGTTCGTGATTATTTTCCTTGATGACATTTTGATCTATTCACGGACCAAGGAGGAGCATGAGGAGCACCTACGTCAGGTTCTATAGTGTTTGAGGGAGTAGAATCTTTATGGGAACTTGGCAAAGTGTGCATTTTTTAGGATAGAGGTACAGTATTTGGGGCATATCCTATCTGGCGATGGAATCTTAGTAGATCCATCTAAGATCAGGGCTATCAGGGATTGGCCAGCACCCACCAGTGTGACAAAGGTCAGGAGTTTTATGGGGTTAGCTGGTTATTACCGTAGATTTGTTGAGGGTTTTTCTTGGATAGCGCACCCCATCACTTCCCTTCAGTGGAAAGGGAAGAGTTTTCTATGGACTAAGCAGTGTGAGAGGGCCTTTGGGGTCCTCAAGGAGCATCTTACCAGTGCTCCCATTTTAGCGGTTCCTAATCCTGCAGCAAATTTTATAGTTTGCATGGATGCATCACTTGAGGGTTTGGGAGCCATGCTTATGCAGGGTGGTAGAGCGATCGCGTATGAGTCGCGAAAGCTCAAGACCCATGAGCTGAACTACCCTACTCATGATTTGGAGTTAGCAGCAGTGATTCATGCTCTAGTTAGTTGGAGACATTTCTTATTGGGTCGTCGCTTTGAGCTTCATTGAGATCACCATAGTCTTCAGTATATATTTACACAGCCAAATTTGAATGCCCATTAGTGGCATTAGATGGAGTTTCTTTGTGAGTATGACTTTGATGTCCACTACATTAAAGGGAAGGAGAACGTGGTTGCTGACGCATTGAGTCAGAGGTACTATGAGCTCTTGACCTTGACTCTAAGTGTGGACTTGAGAGGACACATTATTCAACATCTGCTTGAGGATGAGTGGTTTCTTGAGGTGCAGTAGGAGATCCGTTCACAGAGGGCCCTTGTGGGCAAGTTTGTAGGGTACTCACTTGAGGTAGATGGGTTACTTTGTCATCGACAATGCATCTATGTACCCCGCGCAAGTGACCTACATACTATAGTATTATCAGAGGCTCATAGAGCACCATATGCGACACATCCGGGGGTGAAGAAGATGCATACCAACCTATGACAACTGTACCATTGGGTGGGTATGAGACAGGATATTGTAGAGTTTGTTGCTCGATGCCTTGAGTGCTAGAGGGTCAAGGCCAAGCATCAGCATCCAGAAGGTCTTTTATACCCTGATGAGATACCTGAGTGAAAATGGGACACCATTTCCATGGATTTCATTGTTGGTCTTCCTATGTCTTCACGTCGCCATGATGCCATCATGGTGACAGTTGACAAGTTGACCAAGGTGGCGCATTTCTCACCTGTACGCACAACGTACAATGCACCAGTAGTGGCAAGAGTATTCTTAGATGATATTGTGAGATTACATGGAGTACCTCGCCACATTATTTCTAACAGGGATTCAGTGTTCACTTCAGCCTTTTGGAGAGCTTTGCAGTAGGCGTTGGGCACACAACTCAACTTTAGCTCTGATTATCATCCTGAGATAGATGGGCAAACAGAGCGGGTGAATCAGGTGTTGGAGGACATGCTTCATAAAGATGTTATGGACCATCAGTCTAGATGGGGGGAGTATCTGTATCTAGTTGAGTTTGCCTACAATAATGGGCATCATAGCTCGTTGGGTATGCCTCCTTTTTCAGGTTTTATACGACAGACCATGCAGGACACCATTGAGTTGGGATCGGATGGAGGACAGGGTTGCCATTGGTCCAGTGTTAGTTTAGGATATGGAGCAATAGGTCACACTGATTAGGTAGAGACTTCAGGAGGCACATGATATACAGAAGAAGTATGCTGATGCTAAGAGAACTGATCAGAGCTTCTCAGTGGGTGATAGGGTATTCCTTAGAGTGTGGCCACACAAGAGTCCAATTCATTATGGAAAGGGCTCTAAGCTCGCACCGCGGTTTGTAGGACCTTTTGAGATCTTGGAGTGGATAGGACATGTTGCCTACCATCTAGCGTTGCCACCTAGCCTGTCACGTATCCACAATATCTTTCATATTTCTGTATTGAGGCAATATATTTCTGATTTATCTCATGTATTGGACTGGAGTGATCTACAGGTAGAGGCAGACAGGCAGTTGGCTTTGAAGCCAATTCGCATATTGGCTCGTCAGATGCTGGGCCTTCGAGGTTGAGAGGTAGACCAAGTTAGGGTCTAGTGGGATCATTATGATAAGGTCACAGTGACTTGGGAGGATGCAGCTAGTTTGAGGGCACTCTATCCTCACCTTTTTGGTGACTTCAAGGAGGAAGTTTAGTCTTAGGGGGGGACGATGTGAGGCCGATTATATTTCCTTTCTTATTTTGATCGTTTTACATTTCAGTTGATGACATTATCATACTTTTAGAGACTATTGTTCCATTATGTAGATTTGATTATATCTCCCGATTTTGATTTGACATTGATTAGACATATGGTGATTCGATTTGATCATATTTGAGTGTTATGTTGAGACTAGACATGCGAGATATATTAGATGATGTTATTGATGTGATTTCTAGTTCTTAATGTGATGATGATTATGTGACATTAGATAGAAAATGTAGTTTAATCTTGAATTATGTTGTAGATGATTAATGTTGTATTCAATGGCATGAATTTAATTCCAGTTGCTTTGGCTATGATTATTCACGATCTGATTAACACTTGATCTAGATGTGTAGGAGTATATTCCTAGGCCACGGGAAATTAGAGGTAGTATTCACATAGATGATATTCCCTATAAAACTGATCCATTCCCAAGAGGGATGAGGATCATGTTTGATTCGAATGTTGTTTAAGTACTTGTTGTTTTATTATTTTGGCCTAGTATCCCTTTGTTTAAATTAAATTATATCATGTGTTGTATAATTTTTATTGTTTTACACCACTTGGTATTGTTTTTATTTTTGGGCCATTTAAAGTGGATTTATGACTCCCTAGGTGAACCTTAGTGTCCCAAAACTTCCCCTAGGTGGTTACACATGGGTCTAGGGTCAATTTTGACTAACTAAACCTTGGGGTAACTCACTTTTGGTCACTCTAAATTGAGGTTTAGTCAAAGTGACGAATTTTGAAATGGATAAGGGTGAGAGATGAGTCATGCTTTGGGAAAGACTCATCTCCCTTCCCAAAGTTGGGGATCCCTTCACCAAGAAGATTTGGGAGGTCTCCAAGACTCCCAAGTGTGTGGGATCTCCCTCCAAGACTCTCACACATGTGTGAGAGCATCTTGGAGGGAGATGGCTCTCTTGGAGAATAAGAGGATGCCATATGGCATCCCTTATCATCATGGAGGCTTGAAGGGGATTGCCACCTCACCACTTATTCTCTCACACATGTGTGAGAGCACAAGTGGATAAGGTGAGGATTGGGATGGAATTTGAGGGTGACACTTGTCACCCTCACACTTCCTCTCCCTTGCAAGTGGCATGGAAAGAGGAAGGAGAAGGTGACAAGTGTCACCTTCTCATTCCTCAAGGCCAATTTAGAAGGGCTATATTACCTCCTCTTTTTGAGGAGTGTGGGGTTCTTACATTTTGGGATTTTCTTTCTATTCTTGGAGTTTCCTTTGGGGAGTTAGAGAAAATTTGGAGATTGGAAGATTTGGAGAAGCTTCAAGCTCATCACCAAATGTGCTTCCATTTTTAGGGCTTTTGAAGGGAAGCTCCATGGCTATGGCCATTTACCCTTGCATATTTCATTTATGTTGTGTTTGTGGATTTTTGTTGTTGATGTTTTCATTTTTATGTGGGTTGGGAGTTTGGTGAGAGCACCTCCATTTGGAGGTAAGGCTCAACTTGTGTGGGGTAAGGGAGAGTGAACCTCCTCGAGGTCATCTCCTTATTTTGTGCTACTTATAGCCTTGAGGGCTTTTTCTTGGTGTTGAGATCATTTTTATGGCAAGAGTGCCATGATAGTTTTTGGGTTGTTTGGAGATATGTGTTTTTGGAGGTTTTGGCTTTAGGACATGAAACTTTGTGTTTTGAGATCTTGGAGTGGCTTATTGAGTAGAGGGGTCCATTCCCTACCCCCATCAAACTCATTTTCATGAGTTTTGTTATGTGTTAATCCTTGGGTTATTGTTGAGTTATTTTTGTGTTGATTGTTGTGGTGTGTGTGTGCAACCGTGTGATTCCTACCTGTTGGCAAGAGACACTGTATGGCTTCATGAGTGTTGTCATTAATGGCAACAAAGTCCATCTCACACATCCGCAGGACTTGGTGTGTCTATACCAGAAGTTAGTTTGAAGAGTACTTTGGTTTGGTAAGCAAGAACAGAGCATGCAACAAGGCCTGACAATCAGGTCCGGATCTCTCAGAGGAAGTATCTCAGAAAAGTACGGACTTGGGAAAGTCAATAGGAGTATCATGACTGATACATTCTGGGGATTGAGCCTCTGGTGATGGAAGAGTGAAAAGATATGAGCACCTAAGTGTTGGGCAGGGTAGACTAAGGAAGAACTGACCAGCAGAGCATTAAAGTTTAATCTAGATGGGGAATTGATGGAGAACAAGTTTCTTAAGGGATCATTCATGGTTGGCTGACATGATTGATGACTTCTATAAGCATCTCTTTGATATGCATCACATATTAAGCATGGATTCAGCCGACAAACTAGAGTTTGGAAATATCTTATGTTTTTCAGATGCCGACTAGTAAGATGATTGAAATCATTGATGCAGATATATATATATATACCTATTTGATTTCGGTATGAAGGTGTGTGTGGTGTATTGTGTTGTGTGAAGAAAAGTAGAGAGCACTGAGGAAGCAGTAATGCAGGTCCGGTATGTGATAGGACAGCAGCACCAAAGAAGAGGAAGAATGAAGTGCAGTATATTAGTGTATTGAGCCTAACCGGAACTGAACCTTAGCATATGTGGATGCTTCTCATAGTTCAAGTACCTAGTTACTTTCTTTGTACCTTGTAGAAAGTGAGTCTCTTGTAGGCAATGAGCCTCTTGTGAGCAGTGTGCTCTGGCAGTGAGCCCTAATTGGCAAGTGCCATTTTGTACTTCTATTGTTTTAACAGAGAATACAATCTTGGGTTAGTCACCCTGTGGTTTTTCCCTTAACAGGGTTTTTCACGTCAAAATCATTGTGTTATGTGTATTGATTTTGTTTCTGCTTTCATGGTTATGGATACTTATTTGTTTTGATGCTGCACTAGTTGTTAAAGAAGATCATAAAGTTAGATTAATTTAGATAACTGATTCACCCCCCCTCTCAGTTATCAACAATTGGTATCAGAACCAAGTTCCTCTAAATAGAGCCTAACAGCTTGAGGAATATCTAGAAATCTCAATGGATATGTATGGTATGAGGGAACAACTTCAGTCTGCCCTAGATGATCTTGAATAGTCTCACTCTGAAGTAAATAACTTAAGGGAAAGACTCAAACAAGCTGATGATTTCATAAATGAACTTAAGGAGAAACTGAGTATCTCTATGAAAAAGAGAAAGGAACTGCTTCAACAATTAGCAAGTCAGAATGAAGCCAATGATGCAAATGAAGATCTGAATGAGAAGAACAAATTATGTGAGAAGCTATCAAAAGAGGTCATTATGGTAAGACATGAAATGGAATCAGGGGTTATGAAATCCACCCAAGAAATTGAAGAGAAGAGGAAAATTGAAGATAATCTAAAACAATCTCTCAAAGAGGAATCAGAAGACTGCCACAAAATAGATAGAATAATCAGGCATTTGGAATCTGATCTGGAAGAAGCTAGAGATAATGAAGAACAACTTGAAAATTAGATTGACACTCTAAAAAGAAATCTTCAAACAACAAATGAATACAAAGAGAGATTCAAGATAAGCTCTGCTCAGTTTGAAGTTCTTCTTGAAAGCCAAAAAAGAGTAGATGACAAGCAAGGCTTGGGGTATGAGAAAGGTGAAAACTCCGAATCCAGTCAGAAGAACTTTGGATTAGGAAATCCAAAGAATAGGCCTAGAAGACCTCCGGTAAGGCAACCTAATGCTCAAAGATATCCATCCTTCAATGGATACTGCCACAATTGCAATAACTTTGGTCATAAAGCAAATCAATGCAGAAGAAGAATGAATCAGACTAATTCATCCTTCTCTAGACAGTGTTTTAATTGCAAAAGGTATGGTCACAAATCTCATGAGTGTAGAAATATGCAAATGAATAATTCATTCAATGGTAGATGATTTGCATGCAATAGAATGGGACATATGGCTAATCAGTGTAGATCAAGAGGATATCAGTCAAATATGAAAAGAAATGTTGTTTGCTACAATTACAATAGATCCAGTCATATTGCCAAATTCTGCAGAAGTAAGAATTAGGACAAAAAGGGTCCGGTGCATCATAATCAAAACCAAGACAAAGGAAAAGGAAAAGTAGATGCGGATGAAATTCAAAGGGAGATGAACAAGATTTGGGTAAAGAGGAGTACATAAAATGTTGGGGATGGATCCACGCCAGAATCTGGTGCTGATATTCCTTCCAGAAACTAAATATATGAGCTTTGGCTCAGGGGAAGTCTCAAAAGAAAACAAGTTCCCCCAGCCAGTCAATTGATGCTTGAAATTGGCACATGGAAAGTTGTAGATTAAAGGGTTCTCAGAGAAACATCTAAATGAGCCTTGGTAAAGATATGGAAGATTTGCAAGAAGTTTAGAAGAGGTTAATCTTCCTAGATTGATCCGGTTTAACAGTCATCCGATAAGAATAGGATTCTCACAATTAGATCCGGTATGACTCAAATTTGAGGTATCTTGATCTGTGGATAAGTGGAATGATTTGGGAAAGATAGATAGACAACTAATAGTGCATACCAGTGATCTGGAAAGATCTCTCTCAAAACAAGGAAAACAAGGCAACCAGAATAATTTAGGTTGTGCATTTATTGCAAAATGGAATTAGGGTTTGTGTAGAAATAAAAAGGTTCTTTGGTTCATCATTTGCACATTTACATTCAAAAAGAAGAGAGAAGGAGCTCTCCAACAAGTTATCTAAATCCTTTCAAAGATGAAACCGTAGAAGTCGATTCATCCAAGCAACTCGATCCAGCTCATATCGTGAACCCTAGAAGCATAAGAGGTATTTTCTGCTCTTGAAATCTCTTTTTGAAAGATGGCTACATTGAATGTTGTGAAGATTACTGATAGGCCGCGCCCTAAATTCAAGAAACATCCCTATAAATCCCTAGAAGTTGATCCCGTAAGTGCATTTTCAAGCATTCCGCATGGGGTTTTGCATGTAGAAGATGTTAGGGCATATATTCATGCAAACATTGAGGAATTTGGGGAATCCAAGCTTATGGATATCTATCACAATTAGTTAATAGATGATGCTTTTGAACTCAAATTGCAGTACAAGGCTATCTGGGACAAGCATTTTGGACATTGCATCCATTTCCCCTATTTTGCAGAAGATGAATGGGTCCGGTATGTTCTAAGTAGAATGCATGATAACTTTATATGGTTGATTGTGCCATTCAAGATAACCAAGGATGCCATTAGGGTAATTACCAGATTGCACTCATCCGGTTGGTTACCTGCTCTCAAATATGTCAAGAATTAGACAGTGAGTGAGGCAACCGGATCAAAATTTGACAAGAGAGCAATGACTATAGAAGATATCACTGATCCGGATATCAAGTTTGCATCTATGATAATTGGCTATAAGATATATCACTCTAGCAGGGAGAATTCAGTATCCGGAACAACTATGTATATTGCTTATGAAATGCTAAGGAAAAATGTTGACTATGATCTCTATGAACTTCTTCTGAGCCAACTATTAGAAAACTTACAAAGGATCAAGAAGGACAAGAAAAACTCATTCAAATATGGTGGTCTGATATTGTGTCTATTCTTTTACTTTATGAATGAGCTACCCGGAACTAGTGGCTGGATATGGCAAAATGATAGACCTGTTGCCATACAAATTAGAGATTATTTTCATGGAATAGGTGATGCCAAGGCACATAATACAACACTATGGGGCTACTTCAAGAACTTTCAGAGTATGATGCAAGCAAGAGAGAGAATCCCTCATTCTAGTTGAAAAGTATAAGGATACAGTATGCTTTATGGTAGAAACTGATCAATGCCTAATGGAGGTAGTAGAGCCAAGGATAGTCTGGATCATGCCAATGGGGTATTAAGTAGATGAGAAAATTGTAGAGCTACATGTTCAACACATGCTTAGTCAACCCAAGGATCCTAAGGCAGAAAGGTTTGGAACCTGTTGACATTTCTTTGAATCAGCATTAGGATTTGCCACTTCTAATGCACAGGCAGATTCAGCCAACTGAATACAGGAGGTTGCGTGAGCTCCTCCCCTTCACTTCTAGTTCTGCCGCACCAAGGGGGGTATCCCTATAACTCAAGATGTAACCTTGACTAGCTCAAAGATAGAAAGATCTAACTTGACAACAACAGGCAGAATACTCTCATGTATGGACCAAGATCTGCATGATAGATCACAAGGCTGGCAACATTCTTGGACATGATGTCTGGTTGGGTATGAGAGCATGCAGGGGGTTCCTAATCCTACTCCTACAACTAACAGGTGGAAGTATGAAATGTTTTAGTTTGAATTTTGAATGCAAAGCTAGGCATGGTGTATAACACAAGAACACAGCATGATTGGTGCCTATCCAGGGCTTGGAGTCGATAGACATACACCTGTGAATAATCAGCATGAATAGCTAAAACTGGATTTCAGGGGATACACATGATATCTGCCTTACAGATATCTCCCAATGAAGAGTGTTAAGTTATCTCTACTTATGGCATCCCTACTGCAGTATACCCTTCCCAATGTTCAACCTGAAAATAGTTTAATCTGCCCCTTGAGCAGAAGTTAAAAGATCAGACATTCAACATAGGAATTCTATGCTCTAGAATCTAAACATTATGCAAATATCCAGATCCAGAAGAAGAATACATGCAATATTGGAGACAGAATTAACACAACACATGCTAAGATAGCATTACTCATATAAGATCAACCATGCAATCAGTGGATTCATGCCAAGTCGTACAACAGGAGATACATAAACTCACAAGATAGACTGTACAGAGCAACCAGATCAGCTGGTTTTGGATTACAGAGCCAAAATCCTCAACTTTCAACAACCTCGAATGAATAACACCATCTGCCTTATATAGCAGGAGGGTGTATTCAGCATTAACTACCAGGTTGACCAAAACTCCCGCCAGATATACAGTATCATAAAAATGGCGCTCAAACATTAATGCAGCAGGTAGGGGAGGAGACAGGAAGATTTTTCGAGCCCTGCGCCACTGCCTAGGGATCCAGATCTTCAACCAGGTACTAGATCAGCCCACGCCATCGCCCATACCTCTGCAACAATCGCCATTAATGGCGCACCAACCCGCGGCCTTGGGAAGAACATCAGACAGTTAATCGCAACCATTTCCCGCCGAGATTCATCATCATGATATTTGAAAATGCAGGATACAATTATCCCACATGCACCCCGCAGCAACCTCTTTAACACTTTATATACTAGGTCATGAGCATATATCATGTCGGTGCTTTTGCTCCTGACGACACTAGTATAAGACTTCATCATCATCATCCTCCAGCAGCATGATATCCTGTCGCTTGAAATATCACCCTGACGTCAGCATCATATTGCAATATAACCTGCATGATAATTGCCTTCATCGGCACAACCTGATCCATCGGAGGAACATCCTCCTGCTGAGCCTATAACAAAAGTCTGGCTGATAAACATCCTGATGACGTCATCATCATATCCTGCTGACGTCATCATCATATCTGCCTACTGCGCACCTCCTCATATCCGGATGACGTCATCATCATGTTTGCAAATATCGGGAGATCTCCTCAAGATGATCAGTGTTAGAAATATGACCCCCCCGGGACCTCGATGACGTCATCATCATATCAACATCAGGATGATATTCGGAAGACAACCGGATATTTGGAAATATCATCCTGATGCACGCAAATCATGTTGCACTGTAGCTCCACTATAAGATCGGGGCGATTGATGAATATGATGATGCTTGAAAAGATCACCCCCCACTAGATAACGCACGAAGCCGACAGGCGGATATCTCCTTGATATCAGCATCATCATGACGCTGTAACAAACATACACCCGAGTGATATGAAAATATCACCCCCTCCTTCAGAAATATCATGATGCAGATAGGCAGAGAAAAAGATATCACCCTGATATAAGGATGACGTCAGCATCATCAGGATGACAAAACAACGAACAAGAAGTGATACAACATCATCAGGATGATATTGACTAAGATCATCCTGACGTTCAAAATATGATGACCCCAGTGAATATCGGGTCACACTTAGAACTCTTCAACAACATCAGGATGATCATAACCAAGATCACCCGATGATAAAGATATCACCCCGGCGAAATATCATGAAGGCAGAAAATATGATGACCCTCGCAAGCAACATGGTGATAACTGGAAATGTGATGATGATGATGACGACCCTTAAGAAAAAGCAAGTCAGGTCGAACAACTCAAAGAATAACCCCTTCAGAAAAATGGGGCAACATCATCATCATGTCTGGGCAAGGTGATAAGTGCAAGATCACCGGAGACTTTGAAAAATCACCCTCGCAAGCAGATCAGGGCGCACTGTAGCTCATCAGCATCATCAGGATAATAACCAAACATCACCCGATATTGCAATATGATGATGACGATGAGAAACCGGTCGACGGAGAACATGATGATGCTGACCTTCATCGAAACAAACATGATGATGATGACCTCCTCCTCAAGAAAATATGATGATGCAGCTGAAAACTGCTGAGGAGGTCCAACACTTAGAACATTTTTTGGATACTTAGGGAGAGCGCCTGCATGAAAATTGCTCAAAAAACTGCCAGTCAATTCAGGCGCTAACAGTGGCTCTGTCTGGGGACGTGCAGGTGCAAGACTGCAGCGAGAACCCCAGATCTCTGGGATGCAGACCAGTCCCTTATCCATTGGGCACAGAGTCAAATACTGCACTGACCTGCATCACCAAACACACTTGATGGCCTAAGGCCACCAAGAAAAGAAAAACATGTATCTCCCTTTGTCAAATATCTTGTTTTCATCTGCATGCACTGGGTCAAGCTTGGAGATACTACAAAGATCCACCCACAAACAAATCTTGTCATCTGCATATTCAACCCTCTAATTTGGTTTGTCATTATCACCCCTGTGCAGATAACCTTCAGCATCATGTGACATGTGGGTGCAGAATGTATCAAACAATGCATATTCATATGGCATATAGCACTTATCACTTATATCATCATCATGCATTGCAACATGATCTCCTAGCTGGACTGCAAATAGGAAACACTCGGAGTCCACCACAAAACTAGGAAGATCAAGGCTCATTGTATTATATGCTGGCTCATCAAAAGAAAAGCTTTCAAAATCACAATTGTGTACATCATGTACACAACCATCTGGTACACCAGGCTGGAAAAGATCAGGCTCTGGCATCTCTTTTAAGTTAGGCACACTTTCACAGTCACTTACCTGATGTATGTTGTTTCCTCTTTCATCAGGATGAGAAACAGAATCCAAGCCAAAAATAGTGTCTAGATCCTCACCATACTCAGACAGATCCTCATCACCATATGTGTCATAAATGGGTGACCCAGGTGCATCAGTTTCATCATAGTATGCCATTTGTTCATGGGCAGCAGAGCACACCTCTTCATCACCAATGGATTCACTCTGTGGAGGAGTATCAGCCTGTATGTCATAAGCAAAACAGCCATCAAATGAAAAACAATCATGCTCTGAACTAGCACTTATTTCAATTTCTGACTGCTCTTCATGATCTCCATGTGTTTGAAAGGTAGGCAATGGGTCACACATAGGACTGCTTCTCTGTTTGCTTATATCTTCTCTGTCTTGAGTACAATACTCACAATTGTCTCCACAGGTCCATTCCAAAAATTGCTCATTGCTGTCCACAACCTCGTTATTGTTTTCATGGTCAGCTGCCTCATCATTGCAATGGGAATCCTCATTAGTCCTTTCACTGGCATCCTCAACTGGTGAACAATCCAGTTGAGCAGTATTGTTAGCATTATGTTCAAATACAGCAGTCTCAACCTCTATGCTTTTATTTTCATTTTTATCTGCACATGATGCCATAATCATTTGGTCATTTGCAGCCTCATAACCATTATTCACACCAAGGCCTGGGGACAGGGGTTTCAGCAGGTACACGTTTCTGATTTTTTCTATCTTTTCTATGAACCTGTATGCCATCTGCATACTTGTCACCTTGAAATCCCTCAGTATTGCACTAAATCCCTCCTCAAAAGCTTCAAAGAATATGCCAACATAGGCTGAAATATCAGGTCTGAAACTTTCAGGGACATGTGAAAGGGCTACTGCAAACCTATGACTGAAATCAACACATGGCTCTTCATCTTGTTTTCTGATTCTCATCAATTCTGCAACAAGATCAGCCGGTTCTTTTGCAAATTCCTCCTTGAAACAGTCAGCAAGCTCATCCCAACAGGCAAAAAATTTCTTTGGAAAGCTCAAATACCAGTCTTTTGCTTTTGCATCAAAGGACCTAACAAAAAACCTCATCCACATATCCTCATCTCTGAATGAATATTTTCCCATAAAACTTTAAAATTTTTGGATATGTGCATTCCCATCACATACATTGTGACCACTAAATCTAGGCATCTAACAGTATATCCTAGCAGGCATAGTTTCTACTTTATAATCCACCCATGACAAATCCAGTTGGTCATACAAAGGATCAAAAGGGCTGACAGGAGGTTTAGCTTTTTGACTGGCAGACACAACAGGGTTACTGCTTCTTAACTGGGCCTGCTCAGCCTCTAAGAATATCAACCTATTTCTTATCTCTTCTATTCCTTTATCCAACATTTCACCACTGAGTATGGGATAATCCATACTTGGATTCATAAAAAACTTACTCTTAGACATCCTTTGTCTGTCTAAGACCTAAAGCTTCCCCTGGCATCTAACCTATGCAGTAAAACAGCAAATAAAGGGGAAGTAACAAAGTACCTTTTCTCATACAGATGCAGAAATATGTACATCTTTCAACCAATAACATACATCTATCTTTCATGTGCATTTAGATCTTTTTTGCAGAGTCGCCACCTCTCCAAAGAGGACAAAATTTTCAATAGCTGAAAGCTACTTTTCCAGGTTCATTCCACCAGCAGAGCATCATTTTGTTAGTGGCTCGGATGGGCCACAAGTATATCATTTTTTAGTCCTTCCCCAGCAGAGTCGCCACTTTGTTGGTGACTCGGATGGGTCACAGATATATTACTGGAGATGATTAGATAATACTTTTACTGTTCAATCCCCAGCAGAGTCGCCATTTTGTTGACATTTCTTTGAATCAGCATTAGGATTTGCCACTTCTAATGCACAGGCAGATTCAGCCAACTGAATACAGGAGGTTGCGTGAGCTCCTCCCCTTCACTTTTGGTTCTGCCGCACCAAGGGGGGTATCCCTATAACTCAAGATGTAACCTTGACTAGCTCAAAGATAGAAAGATCTAACTTGACAACAATAGGCAGAATACTCTCATGTATGGACCAAGATCTGCATGATAGATCACAAGGCTGGCAACATTCTTGGACATGATGTCTGGTTGGGTATGAGAGCATGCAGGGGGTTCCTAATCCTACTCCTACAACTAACAGGTGGAAGTATGAAATGTTTTAGTTTGAATTTTGAATGCAAAGCTAGGCATGGTGTATAACACAAGAACACAGCATGATTGGTGCCTATCCAGGGCTTGGAGTCGGTAGACATACACCTGTGAATAATCAGCATGAATAGCTAAAACTAGATTTCAGGGGGATACACATGATATCTGCCTTACAGATATCTCCCAATGAAGAGTGTTAAGTTATCTCTACTTATGGCATCCCTACTGCAGTATACCCTTCCCAATGTTCAACCTGAAAATAGTTTAATCTGCCCCTTGAGCAGAAGTTAAAAGATCAGACATTCAACATAGGAATTCTATGCTCTAGAATCTAAACATTACGCAAATATCCAGATCTAGAAGAAGAATACATGCAATACTGGAGACAGAATTAACACAACACATGCTAAGATAGCATTACTCATATAAGATCAACCATGCAATCAGTGGATTCATGCCAAGTCGTACAACAGGAGATACATAAACTCACAAGATAGACTGTACAGAGCAACCAGATCAGCTGGTTTTGGATTACAGAGCCAAAATCCTCAACTTTCAACAACCTCGAATGAATAACACCGTCTGCCTTATATAGCAGGAGGGTGTATTCAGCATTAACTACCAGGTTGACCAAAACTCCCGCCAGATATATAGTATCATAAAAATGGCACTCAAACATTAATGCAGCAGGTAGGGGAGGAGACAGGAAGATTTTTCGAGCCCTGCGCCACTGCCTAGGGATCCAGATCTTCAACCGGGTACTAGATCAGCCCACGCCATCGCCCATACCTCTGCAACAATCGCCATTAATGGCGCACCAACCCGCGGCCTTGGGAAGAACATCAGACAGTTAATCGCAACCATTTCCCGCCGAGATTCATCATCATGATATTTGAAAATGCAGGATACAATTATCCCACATGCACCCCGCAGCAACCTCTTTAACACTTTATATACTAGGTCATGAGCATATATCATGTCGGTGCTTTTGCTCCTGACGACACTAGTATAAGACTTCATCATCATCATCCTCCAGCAGCATGATATCCTGTCGCTTGAAATATCACCCTGACGTCAACATCATATTGCAATATAACCTGCATGATAATTGCCTTCATCGGCACAACCTGATCCATCGGAGGAACATCCTCCTGCTGAGCCTATAACAAAAGTCTGGCCGATAAACATCCTGATGACGTCATCATCATATCTTGCTGACGTCATCATCATATCTACCTACTGCGCACCTCCTCATATCCGGATGACGTCATCATCATGTTTGCAAATATCGGGAGATCTCCTCAAGATGATCAGTGTTAGAAATATGACCCCCCCGGGACCTCGATGACGTCATCATCATATCAACATCAGGATGATATTCGGAAGACAACCGGATATTTGGAAATATCATCCTGATGCACGCAAATCATGTTGCACTGTAGCTCCACTATAAGATCGGGGCGATTGATGAATATGATGATGCTTGAAAAGATCACCCCCCACTAGATAACGCACGAAGCCGACAGGCGGATATCTCCTTGATATCAGCATCATCATGACGCTGTAACAAACATACACCCGAGTGATATGAAAATATCACCCCCTCCTTCGGAAATATCATGATGCAGATAGGCAGAGAAAAAGATATCACCCTGATATAAGGATGACGTCAGCATCATCAGGATGACAAAACAACGAACAAGAAGTGATACAACATCATCAGGATGATATTGACTAAGATCATCCTGACGTTCAAAATATGATGACCCCAGTGAATATCGGGTCACACTTAGAACTCTTCAACAACATCATCAGGATGATCATAACCAAGATCACCCGATGATAAAGATATCACCCCGGCGAAATATCATGAAGGCAGAAAATATGATGACCCTCGCAAGCAACACGGTGATAACTGGAAATGTGATGATGATGATGACGACCCTTAAGAAAAAGCAAGTCAGGTCGAACAACTCAAAGAATAACCCCTTCAGAAAAATGGGGCAACATCATCATCATGTCTGGGCAAGGTGACAAGTGCAAGATCACCGGAGACTTTGAAAAATCACCCTCGCAAGCAGATCAGGGTGCACTGTAGCTCATCAGCATCATCAGGATAATAACCAAACATCACCCGATATTGCAATATGATGATGACGATGAGAAACCGGTCGACGGAGAACATGATGATGCTGACCTTCATCGAAACAAACATGATGATGATGACCTCCTCCTCAAGAAAATATGATGATGCAGCTGAAAACTGCTGAGGAGGTCCAACACTTAGAACATTTTTTGGATACTTAGGGAGAGCGCCTGCATGAAAATTGCTCAAAAAACTGCCAGTCAATTCAGGCGCTAACAGAACCTTTGAAGAGTTGAGTGTGAAGATTCATGTGAGCTAAGACAATCGAAAATGAAAAGAAAAGTGAGGAGGGAAGTAGAAGAATTTTCCAAGAGGCATGGAATATCAAAAGAGGCACTTGATGCAAATAGAGAGAAGATGGAAAGGGCAGAGAAAGAAAGGCAAGAAACTGAAAAAGAAAGTGCTCCGGTGCAAGCCCCTTCCCGAACTAGATCCTCCAAGAGCTCTACACCTGCCACCTCTAAAAGCCAAAAAGCATCAAAACTGGAAGCCCAGACATTTGGAAAGGGAGAGAAGAGAACAAAGATAAAGGCAACAAGATCCTATACAAGTCAAAAGGATGATGAAGAAACTGAAACTGATGAGGAAGTCAAGAAAATGAAGAAGAAGAAGAAAACAACCAGTGAACCCTCTACCGGTCAAGACAAAGAAGAGAAGGCAGAGGAATTTGTTGAAAATCCTACTCTCTGCATTGATGATATCATCAAATCAGTCACTGTGGATGGGAACCTAAAACCAATGACTGAGTTCTATGATGAGTATAATGAAGTTGACCAGAAGATCTTGCAAGAAGCTATAGTCAGGTATCTGAATATCTATAATAAGGCATTTATTGATCATATCTCTAATTCCCAAAAGCCTAGAGAAGAAACTAGAAATAAGGAAGAACAATGCCAAGGCAAAGGACCTTGAGATCTGGGAACAGATAGCTATTTAGTTCTATCCTTTAATCACTCAGAAACAAATGAATATGATCTTCAAAGATTGCAAGGATGAGTTCCGGAGCAAAGCTAGAATGAATCAGCTTATGCTTGGAGAGACTGACAAAGTGGCAAAAGAAATAGAAGACATCCTCTGGAATGCATACAAAAGGTTCAATATTCCTATTATAGAGGACTTAGGTGATGAACCCTCTATCATGGATGATGAAGGACTCAGTACATCAAAGAAAGATCCTATAGAGAAAAATATAGAAGAATCAAAAGAGATAGGTGAGGAGAAAACTAAGGACCTGGATTCCTCTATTCCGGAAGAGGAAGTTCAAGAAGAAGTAAATATCTCTCATCCGGATTCCCCTGCAGACTCTGGATCTAAAGGAGAAGAAAGATCAGAGGAGAAAACTAGTCAAGAAGAAGAAGTAAAGGAAAAATAAAAAGACCAAATAGATATGAGCACCTAAGTGTTGGGCAGAGTAGACTGAGGAAGAACTGACCGACAGAGCATCAAACCTTAATCCGGATGGGGAATTGATGGAGAACAAGTTTCTTGAGGGATCATTCATGGTTGGCCAACATGATTGATGACTTCTATAAGCATCTCTTTGATACGCATTGCTTAGTATGCATGGATTCAACTGATAGACCAGAGTTTGGAAATATCTTGTGTTTTCTGGATGCCGACTAGTAAGATGATTGAAATCATTGATGCGGATATATATACCTGATTGATTTCGGTATGAAGGTGTGTGTGGTCTATTGTGTTGTGTGAAGAAAAGTAGAGAGCACTGAGGAAGCAATAATATAGGTCTGGTATGTGACAGGATAGCAGCACTAAAGAAGACGAAGAATGAAGTGCAGTAGATCAGTGTATTGAGCCTAACCAGAACTGAACCTTAGCATATGTGGATGCTTCTCACAGTTCAAGTACCTAGTTACTTTCTTTGTACCTTGTAGATAGTGAGTCTATTGTCGGCAGTGAGCCTCTTATGAGCAGTGTGCTCAGGCAGTGAGCCCTAATTGGCAAGTGCCATTTTTTACTTCTATTCTTTTAACAAAGAATACAATCTTGGGTTAGTCACCCCGTGGTTTTTCCCTTAACAGGGTTTTCCACATCAAAATCATTGTGTTATGTGTATCGATTTTGTTTCTGCTTTCATGGTTATGGATACTTATTTGTTTCGATGTTGCACTAGTTGTTAAAGAAGATCAGAAAGTTAGATTAATTCAGACAACTGATTCACCCCCCCTCTCAGTTATCAGCACTACCTCCCTATCTCGAGGGTGACCCACTTGCGGGTCTACGGTAGGGAGGAGGGCATTTCATAGTGGCTTGGTTCCCCTTTTTGTAGTTTTGCTACTTGCAGGTTTGTAATGGGAGAAATGGAGCTTGGAGAAGCTCATTTTCACCTCTTGTGCAATATTATTTTGTTGGCTGTAGTGAGCCATGGCCTTGGAGGCCTTAGTGTTGGAGTTGTAAATTTTGTGCTCCTTATTGTTTGGGTGTGAAAGGAAATTTGTATGTGAGATACTCTTTATTGTATATCCAAAAGTAGGTTCATTATGTTGCTATTGTGCTCATGTGTATATGGAAAGATGCCAAAGATCATATAAAATTGCTATTATATATTTCAAAGAAAATATATGTCTATTACATGACTGTTTGTGCATGTATGTTTTGTTAAAAGTTTGGGCAAAAATAAGATATATTGCTGTTTTATATTAAGTGTTATAGTTGATTTTGTAGTATGTTGTATTTAAACATATAGAAAAGAAAATGGATGTTCACTATTTTGTTATTGTGGTTATGTGTTTTTTTTTTAAGTTGTCAAAAGAAATTTTAATTAGTTGTTGTTCTTTACTTAAAAACAAAATATATAGTTGTTGTCAAAAGGAAATATGTGGTTCTGTTATATTCATTTTTGAACAAAAAGAAAAAAAAAAGGGGGAGATTAGTAAATTTGTTTATTTAATTTTTACATATCCAAATGGTTGTTATAAGTCATAGATCTAGTTATGCCGTTCTATTGTGTGTTTTGTGTATATATATGTACATATAATATATTACATACATATATATATATATGTATATAAGTATTATATGAATATATATACATATTTTGATTATAAAGAAAAGAATATATTTTATATTTAATGTTACTATTTTAAAAAAAGATATGCATGTCACTGTGTGTGTGTGTGTATATATATATATATATATAAAGATATTAATTAAACTGAGGTCAACTATTAAAAAAAATACACAGAGAGAACGAAATTTATATATGTGCAGATTGTGTTTCTGTGTTAGGTTTCTATGTTTTAGAAAAGAAAATAAACAAAAAAATAGTGTGGGGGACGGCGGCCATGGCCGCCACCCACCACACTATTTGTTTTTCTATCTGCAGGGGGTGTGGGGAGGGAGCCAAGCCCCCACCCACAACCATGCCATTCACCACAACGCAGACCCTCCTTCCAGTCTGTGGCGGCGGCGGTAGTTCCGAACCCCCGTCGCCCTCTCTTGCCATTTGGCCTGGCCTCGGCTGCTCCTTGCCTTTTGACCTGTAGTATATATATATATATGCAAAAATTTATACATATATATAAGTAAATATATATATTTATATAAAAAGGGGCATTACACAAACCCTACGGGGTATACATAATGATTATACCTCCATAGAAAACTTTCATCCATGGCTGCCTCCTACTTCCAACTTGCAAACAAAATAGAAGGAAAGAAAACAAAAATGGAGAAAACAAGACAAAGAAGAGAAGAGGAAAACAAAAGAACAAGTTAGGGTTTTGCCAAAAGGAAAAGAATAAAATAGGAGATTAGGGCCTTTCTTGAGGAAATGATTATTTTAATGGATTACGGAAAGTTGAGGAATGAGAGGATTTTGTTTTATTATTTAATTTAAATTCTCTATTTTTGCTTTTCCCTTGTGCACGGGAAATTATATTCCCTCTATTTTTGCCCTTGGGCCTTTTTGAATTTTTTTACTCCTTTGTGCTTCATATGAGTTGTTTTAATTTTATTTGGGGGTTTGATTTTTTTTATGCCTTGGGGAGATGTATTTGAAGGGGAATGGGTTAAAGTTGTTTTAAATGGGAAGTGTGCTCCCTATTTTAATTTATTTAATTGGGACATTTATTTTATTTTCCTTGGTGTGTTTTAGGTCCTTGCAATGGGAGGACTTTTATTTGATTTTTTTTTAAATTTTAATCGGTGTTATTATTTTACGGGGAAAGGTATTTAATCTTTCCCTTTTTTCTATTATTTTCGAGTTAGTTAATAAATATAATGTCTAAATTATATTTATCGGCCTTAATTTTGAAATTTTTTTTTGGTGTCATTTAATTATTTTCAAATTTTAATATTTAATTATAAGGTCGATTTAATTGGCCTTGGCAAAGTATTTAATTTTTTAAATTTTACTTTAAGTTTAATTATTATTTCTAAATTTGCTTTGAATTCTTGTTGGAGTTTTTATTTTTAAAAATTTTAATTCGATTATTGAAAATGCGTTATGCTATCAAATTTTTCCTAGATTTTAGGGTTTTATTTTTTACGTCATTTTATTGACTTTCATTTTATCACTCCATTTTATCATGCGTCCATCATGCCATTTATCTTTCATATTTTAGTTATTTGATTTCATTTTTGTTTTAGAGATAGGGTTTGGTTTCGAATTTGATGAAATCGCCATATCACCTAAGAAACTTAGGGTTCAGATTAAATCATTCTAACCCTAAAAGAGGCACACTTCACGTCGCATACCGCTAGAGGGATTTCATCACGCAGGGGACGATGTAGGATAATGCACATTCCCGAATTATGTTTGACATGTTTATGCCTCATGAGTATTGCCACCGAGCATGCAGACACATACGAGGAGGTTCCTAGGGATAGGTAGAAAAGTTTTTTGTATTTCATGTCATGACCACATGTCAAATGTGGACATGACACGTGTGTTGTGTGTCATGACCGCATGGGAAATGTGGGCATGACACCTTATCAATCCTTTTTCCAGAAATTCCTATAATTGAGCCTTGAGCTCCATTAACACTGTTGTGGTCATCTGATAAGGAACTTTAGATATAGGTTATGATCCTCAAATCATATCTATTGAAGGTTCAAAATCTCTCTTAGGAGGTAATCCAGATAATTCATCTGGAAATACATCCTCAAAATCTTGAAGAAAGGGATACTTATCCATATCTGATCTCTCTTGATCTATGGATTTTGTTTCTTAAACTCCTTGGATTTTCTAAGATTTATAATATATCAAATCAATTTGGAAAACAAATTCTTTGTAATTATTTATTTTCTCCATTTTAATAGCAAAGATTTGACACCCTTTTCTTTGGGCTCTCTTCATCTATAGGGTAGATATTTGCCTCAGTTTGACCTCTCTAGCAGTGCCTTGCAGAAAAACTCTATTCCTAAGGTCATCTAGGCATTCTATTATTTTAGCAAAAAAATTTACTTTATCCCTATGTCTCCATAACCAATTTATTCCAAGGATGACATCATATGAGCCTAATGGGGCCACATAAAGGTTCACTTCAGTAGAGAAACTTGGGAGTTCAACCTTGGCTTCAAAAAAACATTGCTCTACCTAAGCCCTTGTGTAGTTAGCATATTCAACTAACCATGTATTTGCCATGTAACTAGCTTTTCTAGTAATCTTATTCCAAAATTTTGGATAAATAAAACTTTTTGTAGCACTAGTATTTATCAAAAATAAAATTGGAATACCAGATAAAATACCTGTGGTTTCAACTGGAGTAATTTGATATTCCGCTTGTCGGTTATCTAAGGCTGCATTTATCTATTGTTGGAAGGCTGCTTTTTGTGAGGGTAAAGGACTTCCTCATGGTTGAGTCCCTTGTGTCTTATTGGGACACTGATTGGCATAATGGTCACCACCACATGAAAAACACCCTACCGTGGGTCCTCACCTTTCATAAGGCTTTCCTGAATTATCTCCATTTTTCTTGGAGTTATTATTGTTTTTCTTTTCACCCTAGATTCATTCTGATTATCTCTTAATCCTTTATCACCTTTCCTTTTGAAATTCTACTTATTTCCCTTTTTCTTGAATGACTGGGAGGATTGTGATCATTTGAACTTTTTACAGTTCTTTTCTCAATATGCAGACATGGATTTCAATTTTTTTTCCTGTTTGATAGATTTCTCATAAACTTGGTCTGTTGTAGTGGGACCATGCACATCTACTTCACCTCCAATTTGGGCATTCAATCCCATGATGAACTTTCAGATGCAAAATCTCTCATCCTGCTGATATTGAGTGACATATTTTAGGAGATGAGTGAATTTCTCCCAGTATTCATTCACAGATGAGTCACCTTGTCTCAGGTTTTGGAAGTCTATGAGCTTCTAATCAAAATACAATTGTGGCAACCATATTTTCCTGAAAAAGTTCCACAAACCTTTCCCAGGTTAGACTCAAGGAACTCAATCTTAGCTCCATCTTCTTGTTCATCCACTAGGTGGATGCTTCACCTGCCAATTGGTATGCTCCCCATACTGCTTTGGTTATTTCAGAATAGTTTCTTATTTCAAAATATTTCTCCATTTCTGTAAGCCATGCATCCACGACATCTCCACTCACAGTCCAATCAAATTTGGGAGGTGTAACCTTTTTCATATCTCTGGATAACTCAAGGGACAAGTGGCTCCTTTTATCCTCATCTTGTCTCATTTCTGAGTTATTCTCTCCATGCCCACTCTGGGTGGTGTTTTCATGATGTTCCTCATCTTCACCCTCGTGGAAGGCTTCCTGCCTGGGTCCATTCTAACCCCTAACCTCTTGCTCTAAATTTCCAATTCTTGCCCTCGTCTCATGGAGAATAGCAAGAATCTAGTTAAGTTTTGCATCAGAGTGGCTAGAAGGTTGCCCTTCCTCTTGGCTACCCCTAAGGCTAGTTTCTATCCAATCCATGCTACAATCACTTCTCCTAAAGTTTGCATGTTAAGCATTCAATTATTTTTTCATACTATTGAATCCATTCATAAACATAAACCCATTCTCATTTATGCAATATAAATAAGAAAGGAAAAACTTTCCCAAAATTTCAAAATTGTATTATAGCATCCATGGATCACATAATATCCATCATTTATTACAAATTTTCACATCTTACAAACTACAAGTCACTTTCAGAAAGAGAGATCTTCCCAAGTTTATCCTCATCCTTGAGGTTTATCAAATCAGACTTGGGAGGTGGATGTACTTGTAGGTACTCATCCATGACTTCCTAACTGATAACAGAATCATTAGGACCACATACAAATGGTAAATACTTATGTGCAGAGGGTTCAACTAATTCATTCTTAGAGATAAGAACAATTTTCTTAATTGCTTTGTCCTTCTTTTCCTTTTCCTGCTTGATATGTCTAATAGCATCAGCGAAGGTTTCAGTATCAGTTAACCATGTGCCTTCCAGGTAACTAGTTTGGCCTAGGCTTTTAATTCTTGAGGTAGGTAACATCCATTTCCCGTTACCTTTTTCCTTGGAGTCATTCTTGTTCTTACCATTCTGGAAAAAGAACATCAAAACATTAGCAACTGTTAATGCCGGAGGAAGATTTCATGTAGTGAGCTCATAGGTCCATGTATTGAACCTGGTAGCTTTAATGCCATATGTAACATGTCATCTCATATTACAAGGATTTACATTCCCAATTTACCATCAAGTAAATAATCATGATCATCAAAACATTTGTTTTAATAAACAATAATCATTTGCTTAATCATTACATAAAAGCATATCTTTTCTCAATATTTTCAAACTAAAAATTTATAACATATTCAAAGATAGTATGTTAGTGAATTCCTTCACTTTATGATCACAATGTTTTTCTCATGGAAATAAAGATAAATTTACATAAAAAAATTGACTGTCAAGTCATATAAATTGAATATACTGCATCTGGAGTTTTGATGTATGTCTTCATAAGTCTTGGCTTATCATCTGCTTGGGAAGGAGAGCATCACCCGAGGGTTTTTCCTCCAACCAAAGACCGATGGTCCCCCTCACACCTTCCTTCCTGGAAGTCACAAAGGGAATAGATATAAAGAACCAATAGGTTTGCTATCTGAGTTTCTAGTGTTGTGTCCTATATAACTCATCACAATCATACAACTATAGATCCCCTCTAACTATGTATGACACTTTTGGATGGTTATGCCATCTTGAACATAGTGAACCAAATGTTGCATTACTTTGGCCAAAGATTTAATATAAATAGACATTTTTCAATGAACATAGTCAATTGTTCACACTTATAACTCAACTTAAAAGCTATCTCACCCTACAATGATTATAGTTTGACCTATTCCGATCATGGGATAACTTAATTAAACTTCCCATTTAGTCCATTGGACTTGGATTTTTACTCTAATTTTTGGAGTACATTTCAAAGGTTTCTTGTTGCACCTGCAACATGGAATCTGTGACTCCCCATCACTCTATTCCTTATTTCAAAAGCTTGTATGTTATTGGTTTTCAATATCAAGACCAAATTTTTCTTTATAACTTCATGAGATCAGTTAAGATGTTTGACCTAATTCAAGGATTCTCATCTAATCCTTATCGACTATAATCATATCCCGTTTAAGTCAATAATATAAAGTAAAAGAGTTTTACATGTACTCAATCTAATTGGGATACACTTAGAGACTTATCTTCTCTAATCCCATAATATAAATAATAACATATATTTGTTTATTTATCTCAAGATAAGAAAAACACCATCTTCCATTATGGTAAGACTCTTAGTCTACTTGAGACTTAAAGGTTTCTAACCCTTTTCTATTCATCAATTAAAGAAATTAATAACATCATTGGAAATAAGTTAATCATAAAGAATATCATGGTTATTGATCTATCGAGATCACTCCTTTATTGTTCAAGAATAACTTTAAGTTATACAAGTTTTCACTTTTCCTTGTGCTTGAGGCACCACATGCACTCAAAGTGCAGTAATGACATTACCATCGTTTCCATTTTTTTTTCTCATGCAGAGTAAAGAAGCTTACAACTACATTGAAATACTGTCATGCCCACATTTTCCTTGTGGTCACAACACACATCGCACGTGTCATAGCCACATCTGTCATGTGGTTATGACACGAGATATGAAAAACTTTTCTCACACTGTCCTAAAAACCCCTTTCGCATGCGTACGCATGCTCAATGGTGTCCTCTCATGGCGAAACACTATACTCTTCGGCGGAATACAAGTACAATGGCGTGCAACCAGAAGCATATAGATCAACAAGAGGGTCTATACAACGCTGCTAACGTCATTGCAAGAGTGAGATTACCAAAGTTCTTAAATCGAACCCTCGGCAATGTTCGGTAGCAGAATGCCTTACGGCGTTAGTGGGAATTACGCTGCACTCATTTACGCACGTGGTTCGCTGATAGAAGAATCACTCCCCACGACGCCTTGTTCCGACTAAACCGGCTAGTGATCTCCCTATTTAGTCATTTTTTAGCCAGGCACGGTTGTCTGTCTCCTCTCTTGTTTCCTGAAACATACCCCTCCTATGACTTAGCATTTTCAACAAGGTGGTTTGGTTGCCCTCTCTTCCCTTTTCACAAGTTCTTAATTCTGATTATATCTTTATCGCCCTTACCTTAACTATTTCTTTGTTCATTTAGAGTGTTTATATTTCGGTCTCTCTCTCTCTTTCATTTTCTATGCTTTCTTTATGTGCATCCTGACCTTTCTTCATGATTTACGTAAATCAGGGTTATTACTGCAGCTATTGTTGATATTGAACCTAATTTCAGGATGATCTAGGTCACAAAGGCTGGTTTACTATTTCGCTGGACTCGGTCTCCTAATCTTCCCCGATCTAGGTTCCTCCTCTTCGTAAATACTTAGTCAACTTGTTCCTAAGCACAATTGACAGAAGGGTCCGTCAACTTAGTTCTCTTATCCCGTGTAAGAAATGTCGCGCATTTTCTCCTCTGTGTTTTCCCAATGTTAGTTTTTCCTTCTTCGGAACCTCTTACAGGTTTACATATGAGATCGTTTGCTACAGTTGAGATTAATATGGCCACAAGGATTGTCAGTGGTGGCTTCTTAAGTTTATTTCCAGTGTTCTTTTGAGTAAGGAGTTGTGTAATTTTCCTCTTCATTTTCTGGGTGAATATTAGTTCGTTAACAGTTGAAACTTCCGAGAAACTCTTTCCAGAGTATCGCTGAATATTCCTAAACTCTCTTTACATTATAATTTTATTTTCTCTTGTTTAGAATTACTGTTGTTACTGTTACTCTTAATTACGATTCATACACTGATTGTAACTCGTATGACGTTGTCAATAGATGTAGGTGGTTCACCACTTTATAAAACTCTGTTCATGGTAATATATCTTCTTTGGTTGTTGTGTTCAACACTAAATAACATCTCCTGTGAGATTATAATTGTTATATTTTTTTTTCTCTATATCCATGAGACATAGTTTATAACGATTTTAGACGGGGGCCCAATAAATTGGTTCATAGATTTACTCCTATGTATATTATATATATATATATATATATATATATATATATATATATATATATATATATATACATACCTATATATATAATATATTTATTTTAATGTCTATGTAATGGACGAATTGGTTTACCACAACTTATATATCTATATCTCTCTCTCTCTCTCTATATATATATATATACAGATATATAATCATTATTACATTATATATATAGCTATATACATAGACATATATAGTATATATATATATGCCTATATATATAAAGCTATATAAAAAAAAAACTGTATTTATATTACAAATACACCACTCATATGTTAGGGCCCAAGCCCTAACATTTTTTATTGCTTTAGATTCACAGCAGACGGCGGCCATGGGCGGCGTGACAGAGGAGCAGGGCCGGTGGTGGCCGCAGAGCGGCGGGCAAGACCTGCGGTGGCCGCAGAGCGGCGGGCAAGACCTGCGGTGGCCGCAGAGCGGCGGGCAAGACGCAGGCCGCGGGAGGCATAAGGGATGGGGGGGGAGATGTGGAGTGGGGCGGAGCCCCACCCACATTCCCAAGACGTGGGGTGTGGGTGGGGCTCCGCCCCACTCCACACCTCCAAATGTAATAACAAACCTGCGGTGGGGTTTACTCCCCACCGCCCAATATAAATTCGACTGTGTTTTTTTTTATCCGCGGCTTACATTTGGTCCGCCATTCTCATGTACTATTAGTTGATTTCTCACAACATTAAAATATATATTTATATATATATATATATATATATATATATTCTTATGTATATATATATATATATATATATCTATTTATCAATGAGTATATAATTATAGATCTATATATATATATATATATATTTATATTGATATTTATCAGTTCATTTCATAGAAATAATAATTTATTTCCAATTTCTCTATTATTCTGGAAAATGATAATTACTCAAAATATGAAATATATATATATATATATCTATATATATAGATATATATTTAAAATTTATTTATATATAAAAATATTCATATATGTGCTTAACTAATTCCTAAATTTCTCAATTTCACTACTTTATGCATTTTCTCCAAATCAACCTGTTATAAAGAAATTGTCATAACAATTAGTTATATATATATATATATATCCCAATTTCACTTAATTGATAGAAATGGTAACTAGCTATCCCCTTATTTTAAGTATAATTTTTTTTTCATTTTCATAAACATTTAAGACTTCGTAACTTTGCAACAGATTATATATTTACATGCTAGATTTCCTCTAATCCTTCTAAATTAACAGAATCCATTAATATGGAGAATAACTCAAATATTTAAAACTGTCTTTTCCATTTTAATATTGAAAAGAAAATTAGCATTTCAACTAGTTAAGCAATTCCAAACTTTCAAATGTAAACAACTCAGATTAGATTGCAAAAACGAACTTATTCTTTTCAGTAATACTTGAAACACAAAAATTGCTATTGAACAAAGGTTGCAAACATCAACTTAAAAATTTAAGCACATTCATATTACAGCTTCTCAATCATGAACACCAACTTCCCAGATATGAACTTTCTCCTCCCAAACAGTATACAACTGAAAACTTATGACAACCAATAAAATCCAATAATAACAAGATCAGGGAGGTGATTTTCTTCACTCCCAGAATATCATTAATTTACAACAATAACAAGAGAGGTGTTCTCTCTTCATCTCTATGAAATGAACCAGGCCTAATTCTCATGACAAGAAGATGATCTGTTTCTTCATAAATAGCCAACCAGAAGCTCCAAGAGAAAAAAACCTGCGTATCAAAGACAAACAAAGAAGAAAAATACCACTTGTCTAGCTCTCCTCCCTACCGTAGACCCGCAAGAGGGTCACCCCCGAGCTAGGGAGACCATACTCACACCTGGGTACTCAAACACTCCACTTCACAACAGAAACAACAACAATCCCAAAGCACACATACACCCATGGTTATTTTACACAATACGGAAACTCAACTACAGTGAGTTTCATAAGGGGCAGGAGAGTGGACACACTCGACTCCAGAGTGTCACCCTGACAGATAAATGAACTCATATCAATTTCTCTTGGTCTCAACCAAGTGTGATCACAATTTGTAAGAAATCTGTATATGACTCTCAAGTCAAAAAATACAGTCACAGATACATGCCCTCAAGGCTTTCAACATCCCAAAAGATGGAAACAGGTATGCACCCGAGGAGGATCTCTCCTCCCCTACCCCAAACTTGATGAGCATTTCTCCCAAGTGGGAGACGCTCTGTCAAACAACCCGACAAGAACCCCACAGAAAACAAATTTAAACACATACTTCACACACATTTCATACACATTTCAGTCCTACCAAAACAAAGGTAAAATTCAGACCAACCTTGCAAAGCCCTCCTGGAATGAAGTTGTTGCAGAGTCCTCAGAGTTCACTTCCAACCTTAGCCACCAACTCCCTCTCCCTTCTCTATCTTCCAAACTAACTTCTCTATTTATGGTAAGGCCAAAATGAAAGATTTTCCCCAAAATTCAACTAACTCCCTCTCATCCCAAAATTTGAAAATAAATAACCCAAAATTCTCTTTCTTTCTAATTTTGAGAAATGGGGAGTGACACTTGTCACCTCCTCACCCTTCCCAAAAATCACTATTCTGTCCAGGTGGCTTATGTCACTCTCCATTCCCAAGGGTACTCCTTATTCCTTTCATGTGACTCCACTTTCTAATGGGAGAAATAAAAAAAAGAGTTAAATGGGAACAAGACAGGTGACCCATGCCTCTTTCTCCTTTCTTCACATGGGTGTCCCCATAGTACATGGGGGAATCTTACTAAAGAAGAGGCAACTTTCACTAATGGATGGCATCTCTTATCTAGGGAAAAGTAGAGGGGATGGGTTGAGTGTTGGTACAACCCATCATGTCCCCTCCTACCTCCAATTTTCGCCACTTAACTTCAGGGGAAGGTTAAGTTGACTAGATGGAGGTTACTCAAGGGTTACCCATGCCAAATGGGCCCCTGGACCCATGGGGTAGAACCCAGGGTCAATTTTAACCCATACAAGACACCCCAGGTCAAGGTAAAGCACAAGAAAAAGGGCCTCATAATTTAAATAAAAATAGGAATTTCAAATTCAATCTCTTTACAACACTTACTTATAAAATAATGTTACATGAGGGTAACCTAACCCATTCGACCATACGAAAGACCACATTACATCATGACATCAAACACAAAGAGATCTTGGTTCTTCGTGGAACCAGATCGACTTAACAGGGAATAACAATTAACAAGGTGTGGAATGATCTCCGAAATCTGTGGTTTGATTAGTAGTCCCTGCACACTCAATTACAAGATCAGTAACCACATAAATTCATCATAGCCGAAGCAACTTAAATAACACATGCATTCTCATGCCTTAGTACAATTTAACATAATTAAAAATCATATTACAATTTTCCATCATCCCTAATTCATTTTTCTGAAAAGTAACTTATCCAAACATCACCCAATTAGTTTTTCCGAAAACATAATAAAGTTAAATAGTCTGACAAATTTCAGGAACTGCTATCCCACAAATATGAAAGTAACAATAACAGTACTGTAAATAGTCATAACAACAGTAGTAAAAAGGGCGGTCCTCACAAATACTATGTAGCCAAATGGCATATAAGAAAATAATTTCAAGTAGAATCCTTTATATTCCACTTCTGATTTTTAACTGACTTGCTGTCAGAGTCAACTGACATTGAAAAGAGTGGTTCAAAATATTGTACTATAGAGTAGTTAATGGGTCTTAACCCATGGCATACATTTATGTGATAACATCAATAACAAAATAATGATTCTAAACAAGATAGTTTTATTTTATAGTAGTTCGGTTCTCAGAATATCATGGCTCTCTACCAGTTTCAAACTTTAGAAAGAATCTTTCCTTGTTAAGAAGTATAAACTATTGGTAACTTGGCAACTTTGTATGATGATTATGCATGATGGTGTTGTCATTGATGGTAACATGATAAGGAACAAGGTTAGAACAAAGGTTTTGGTCTGATGAAGAAGACTTGGTCACTTTGACTAAGTATTGATAGTACACAAGAAAAAGTGACAGAGAGGAAGTATAATGGCTAGTTTTAGTCCGCAATAGAAGACAAGATCATGCAGTTCTGGTATGATATTTGTAGTCCTTAGAAGATCCTATATCCAAGAGTTTAGCTCTTGATGAGTACCAGAAGCATATCCTCAAATAGATTAAGTCTGGTAGTGTAGAGAACAGAGGAAATAAGAACAAAACACTCAACTGAATTGGTCTTCATTCCTCCACTGTGGCATATCTTGTTGTGCAGTTTTAAGGTGTTGTAAACACATTTGTGAAGTATCCAAATCCAAAGTTACAATTTCTAAACTTCACCAGTGAGTCAGTTATGAATACCTAAGTATCGCTACTTGGTATGGTATAGTTTGACTGTGATAAAGGATGTATTCTGGTGGTCTGCATTCTACCGCAAGAAAATATTTTGCTTTGCTGTTCTAGAGGTATGATCTATGATATGTGAAGAGTCTCTAATATGGATTTGAGCAAGTCTTGTGGTCCATAGTGGAAGATGTTGTCTGACAGTTGAATTGAACCAGTGAACAGTTTGTGGTTAAGGCCAACATGATAGTATGATGTGTATGCGGTAAGTTTTGGTGTTTAGAACCTAATCCTAAATGGTGAAATAGGCGAGTCTGACATGTTTGAAGGTGTTTTAAATATTTTTTGGGTCTGGTATAGATTTTAGAGAATGAATTTGGCTGACAGAGTACATAATGCATGTCTACACGGTATACCTTATTAGGCCAACCTAATATGAAGATTTTGCTTCTTGCATATATATATGGGACTAAATTTGGTGTTGGAGTGATATGATGTGACCGTGGATGTGAGCAGAATGTGAATTATAGAGCAGACAACAAGAGCAGAAGAAGAGAGATCTTGATTAATGTGAAATGGGGCAATGAAATAGAGCAGTCAAGATGAAGAGTTTTGAGACAGTATTTTGAGCTTCAGTGAAGTTGCATCCATGCATGTGTAGATGCAATCAGAGCAGTTCATTTTGGCAGTGAGTCATCTCCTTTCTTCTTTCTTTCTCTAGGTAGTGAGCCTTTTTGCAGTGAGCACTTTTTTTGGGCAGTGAGCCTTTTTGTAATCCGGTATTGTTATTACATAATATATTGTGAGCTAACACTCACCGTGGTTTTTCCCAGTTTTGGGTTTTCCATGTAAAAATCTTGGTGTTCATGTGTGATGGATTATGGTTGTTTCTTCTATGTTTAATTTTCTTTATGATTGCATGTAGTAAATGGATTACTAGTTCAATAAGTAAGAAGTTTAATAAAGTACTGATTCACCCCCTATCTTAGTAACTTAGGTGTTCAACAATTGGTATCAGAGCCTAGTTCATTGGAAGAAGTCTAACAACATGAGGAAGATCTTGGAGATTGAACACATGGTAGGTAAAAAATGTCCTACTACTCCTGAGGAAATTGATGCATCTGAAACTGAAGAAGAATCCATGTTTGTCAAGGAAGAAGAACTCAAAATCGGTCTTGAAGATCTTGAAAAGGTTGAAATGGAAAATAGGGATCTGAAAGAAAATATCAAGGAAGAAGATGAGTGCATCAAAAAATTAAGAGAGCAAGTCAAGAGATTCAAAGAAAACACAAGGAGGTCAATGAACAACTAAATGATCTGAAAGTAGAAGTTGTAGAAAGGACAAAAATTGAAGAAGACCTAACTAAACTAGTGAAAGGAAAAACAAAAGAATGTGCTAAGCTGGAAAAAAAAGTTTGGAACCTGAAGACCAATTTGGAGAAGGCAAAGAGTTTTGAAGAAAAATCCAAGATGAGCTCTGCAAAACTTGATGAGATGATTTCAATTGAGAAGAGCCCTGATGACAAAGAAGGACCGGGATTTGAGAAAGGTGAAAGTTCTAAAATCGGTCAAGAAAAGAATACTAAGATCAAGAAGGACAAAGGCAAATAGTTTCAAAATCAAAGGAATAGACCTAGAAGACCACTAGTCAGGCAACCAAATGCTCAAAGGTGCCCTTCTTTCAATGGTTATTGTAATACATGCAATAAGTTTCATCATAAGGCTAATCAATATAAAAGTAGAGTGAATCAAAATACTCCATCATTATCTGGTCAGTGTTTCACTTGCAACAAAATAGGTCAGAAGGCTAATGATTGTAGAAGTTAGATAAGGAATGGTTATAATAATAAAAGGAATGCTCAAACCTTCAAAGGTAACTTCTTTATATGTAAGAGGTTTGGTCATAAAGCTAGTGAGTGCAGAAATCAAATTAGAAACAACTATAACAATGGAAGGAATGCTCAATCTTTCAATGGGAATTACTTTGCATGCAAGAGATTTGGGCACAAGGCTAACCAATGTAGATCAAAGATGAATAAAAGGAACAATAGATAAAGAAATGTTGCATAGTTCAATTGCAACAGGCCTGGACATATTGCAAAGTTTTGTAGAAACAAGAACATAAAGAAGAATAATCAAGCAGAATTGGGGAAACTAGTGGAAAAGGTTGATCCAGTTGAGATCAAGAAGGAGATGAACCAGACGTGGGTCAAGAAGAAAGTGCAAGAGGTCAAGAATGGGTCAGCACCAGCTTTTGGTGTAGATAATTCCTCTAGGAAGTAAATTGAGAGCTCTGGCTCAAGGGGAGCTTAATACAAAATCCTACTCCCCTAGCTAGAATTGAGGTGCTGATATCTACTACGAAGTCATGATTTATTAGATTGATTGACATATCTTATGAAAAAGATTCTGGCATAAAAGAATCTAACACAGTAAATTGCAGAGCAATCTTGATTGACTGGGGACAACAGAGAAAGGGTTTGACAACTTTTTGAATGAAGCATTTATTGTAGTTAAGTCTTGATGAAGAGAAAATATAAGGGATCCATTTGAAAGAGAAATTACTTTGCATTCAAACCTTCAAGTGACTAAAGAGACCTAAAAAGCAAGCTAGGGCAAATTCAAGCATCTGATGAAGAAACCCTAACGAAGGCAAAAGGTATTTACCACTCTCTCTATTGAAAAATTTCCTATTTTGAGTTTGTAAAGATGAATACCTGTCAAGTAGTCGAGATAATAGAGAGGCCTCGCCCTAAGTTTAAGAAACATCCATTTAAATCGTTAACAATTGATTTGAATAGATTATTTTCTGAGATTCTGCATGGTATTTTGCACACGGAGGATGTTAGGGCATACATACATGCAAACCTAGAGGAATATAATCACATGAAATTAGGGAAGTTGTACTTGGATGAACTGACCACCAATGATATTTTGTTAAAAGAAAAATATAATGTTCTGCATGAGAAGGACTTAGACACCTAGTTGGATTTTCCTGTGATTGTGGATGATGCCTGGGTTAGATATATCTTGAGTAGGATTCATGATGAATTCTTGTGGCTTGATGAGCCATATATGATAACAAAAGATGCCATCAAGACTGCAACTGGCATGTGCTCCATCGAAAAGGTTCCGACCTTGAAGAAAATGAAGAACAATGTTGTAATGTAGTTAATTAGAGAAAAATTTGATAAGAGACCACTCACCATAAATGACATTAAGGATTCGACAATCAGATTTGCATCAATGGTTATTGGGTACAAGGTTTATTTCTCCAATAGGGAGAATTCAGTGTTTGCAACAACTATTTACACAACATATGATATGGTCAAGAATAACATAGACTATGACCTATGTGAGTTACTTTGGGAACAACTAATGGAAAACTTGAAAAGAACAAAGGACACAAAGTATCCCTTTAAGTATGGAACACTGATCACCTGCCTATTTTTCTACTTTCTAAGAGAGTTACCTAGTTTAGGGAATATTGGTTGGCTTGGGCATTCTCCTATTGCAGCCCAAATCAGAAATCATTTGCAAAGTCTAGGAAATGCCGATAAACAAAATGCAGCCTTATGGGGATACTTCAAGAATTTTCAAAAGAAAATTCTTGAATAGGTTGTGAAGAAGTATGAAAAGGATATTGTGTTCATGGTAGATAAGGACAAATGCCTCATGGAGGCTGTTGAACCAAGAACTATTTGGGTCCCACCGATGGGATATGAGGTAACAGAAGAAGTCTTGGTTGGTTTGGTAGAATTAATGTTAAGAAAACCCAAGGATCCCAAGGAAGAGAGGTTTGGTACATATGAGGAACTGTCTCTCAAAATTCATCTGGAGCAAACTCAACTAGAGACCCAAAGAAAGGTCAAAAAGTATGTAGTAGAATTTGTCAAGAGCCATGGGTTTACAGATGAGGAAATAAGAAAAGAAAGAGCAAAGGGCAGAGGCATCAAGGGCTGTAAGTGCTGTAGAAGGGCAAACATCAAATGCCCTAGAGAAGGAAGAGGAGAAAATTGAAAAACAAAAGTCTTCATCTGGCCCTGCAAGAAGAAAAAGAGCCTCCACCTCTGTAGCTACTTCAAAGAGTTCCAGACCCTCTGTTGAAAAGACAAAGACTACAAGTGCTGAGACAGGGACACCTGAGAAAGAAAAGACTAATCCTAAAAAAAAAAGCACCGGTAAAGAAAACTACAGAGAAGAAGAAAAGAAAGAAAACAAAGGCAACATAAAGAGTGTATTTGATGCTGGGTGAAGGAGAAGAAGAAGAGGAAACAAAGATAGATGAGGAGATCGAAGAAAAATGGGCAAGAACAGAGGAAATCACCTCCAATAAGAAGAATAAGTCCTTAGGAAAGACCAAGAAGAAGAAGGAAAATGAGAAGACTGAAAGTGAAGCAATGCTTTCCTTGGAAACCTTAGTTAGTGCATTTGCTCAGCATGAAAATTTGAAACCCATAGCTGAAATGTATGATGAAAGATCTGATGCAGATAAGGTAATTATTGAGTTGTCAAATATTTAGACATGTTCAACAAGGCTTTAGTTGAAATCTTAGATCAATTACTGGATAACCTAGCCCACATAATGACAACAAGGAAGGAAGTGGCTATGGCTAAAGATGCTGAAATAAGAGAGTATGTCCTATTGAGTCTTTGTCTAGACATAACAAATGAAGAAAAAGCCAAAGTCACAAAGATACTCAATGATAAATTTGGAACAAAGAGAAGAGTGAATACACTTATCACCGGTGACACTGTGAAACTAGTTAAAGAGACAAAGGAGATAACACTGATTGTATTGCATGAATTGCAAATTACAACTGTTGCAGATATTGATGAAGAAGAACAAGTGAAAAAGGTTGGCACTTATAATGATGTTCCAAAAGTAAATGATGAGTAGAGTATGGACCAAGGCACAATCACTCCTTTGAAGAATTCAGGAAAGGTTGAAGAAATGAAAGAAATTGAAGAAGAGAAAAAGGTTGAAGAAGCGAAGACAGTCCCTGAACAGAATATCTCTAAGGAACAAGAAGAACAAAGAGAAGAGGAAAATGAACAAATGTTGGACATTCCTAAAAGAAATGAACAAGAACACAGTCAAGAACTTCCTCCGGAGAGACAAGAAGTTGAAGTGTCTCATGGTGAAGAGAGGAGAGACACTGCTAACTCCTTAAGATAGTTCTCAGAGAAACAGAAAGAAGCTCAAACTTTGACTACTCCTAATCTTCTGCAAGGGCCTATTAACCTTGCTTCTTTGTCCCCTCTACAGAAGTTAATACTTGGGACAATTATCCATACTAATGCACAAGAGGAAGTATTGAAATCTCATATGGAGGATAGCAAATTGTTAGAAGATGCATCAATAATTTTTGAAAAGCTAATGCCTGGAGTAAGAAGAGACACATCCTTGGGTCCTGCTACATAAGTAAAGAAATTAATGGAATCCATCAATTCTCATTTTGAGTCCTTGGTGAAAGTAGAAGAAAATAAAGTAAGGTCAGAGATTGATGATAAAAGGCTAGTAGAGCTAAAAGATAAAGCTTCTCAAGACAAAATTTTGTTAGATAAAAGTATAGAATATGCATAGTTATCCCTTAAAGAAGCAAGTAAACTGTATCAATTTTATCTTACATGGCTAGACAAAACTAAGGAGATAAAAGATAAAATAGACAGATGGGAAGCCCAAATAATGAAGATATCTAGAACTTATGACCCGACAAAAGATGCTATTGATAATCAAAGGGCACAAGTGGAGACTATTCATTCTAATATACATAAGTTGCAAACCCAAAGGGATATCATAAAGCATAGAATGAGTCAGCTCTGGGAGGTAGCAAGTTTCACAATTGCATCCCCAACTAAGTTAATAATAGCGGCAGACAAGACAAGGCAAATCTCTGAAGCGCCTGATACAATAAAGAAAGCAGAAGATTTAGTGTCCCAGATTAATGGGCACATACTAATTTTGAGTGATGCCAAGACCAGTTGGGATGAAGAAATGGTGCAGCTAAAGATAATCTTTAAAGATATTCTCCTGGAACAACAGTAAGCATTTTTTTGATATCACTTGTATATATGCAGAAAATAGAAAAATACTTTTGAATTGTTGGCAACTTGTACATACCCTTGTATCATACACCTTTTCCATTGATTTTAAAGGGGGAGAAGAAAAGAAGCATGTGAAAAACATTTGAAAAATAATAAAAGAAGCATGAAGATAGGGGGAACAGTGTGTAAAGAGAAAGGGGGAGCTGTAATAGTTTTTCACATCAAGTGTTGCCATCAATGCCAAAGGGGGAGATTGTTGGCAACTTGGCAACTTTGTATGATGATTGTGCATGATGGTGTTTCCATTTATGGAAACATGATAAGGAACAAGGTTAGAACAAAGGTTTTGGTCTGGTTAAGAAGAATTGGTCACTTTGACGAAGTATTGGTAGTACACAAGAAACAATGATAGAGAGGCAACATAATGGCCGGTATTGGTCTGCAGTAGAAGACAAGATCATGCAGTTTTGGTATGATATCTGTATTCCTTAGAAGATCCTATATCCAAGAGTTTAGCTCTTGATGAGTACCGGAAGCATATCCTCAAACAGACTAAGTCTGGCAGTGCAAAGAACATAAGAAATTAGAATAAAACACTCAACTGAATTGGTCTGCATTCCTCCACTGTGGCATATCTTGTTGTGCGGTTTTAAGGTGTTGTAAACACACGTGTGAAGTATCCAAATCTAGAGTTACAAGTTTTGAACTTCACCTGTGAGTCAGTTATGAATGCCTAAGTATCACTACTTGGTATGGCAAAGCATGTATTCTGGTGGTCCGCATTCTACCTCAAGAAAATATTTTTCTTTGTAATTTTGGAGGTATGATCTATGATATGTGAAGAGTCTCTAATATGGATTTGAGCAAGTCTTGTGGTCCATAGTGGAAGATGTTGTTTGAGAATTGAATTGAACCAGTGAATAGTCTGTGGTTAAGGCCGACATGACAGTATGATGTGTATGCGTTAAGTTTTGGTGTTTAGAACCTAATCCTAAATGGTGAAACAAGTGAGGCTGACATGTGTGAAGGTGTTTTAAATATTGTTTGGGTCTGGTATAGATTTTGGAGAATGAAATTGGCCGATAGAGTACATAATGCATCTCTACACGGTATACCTTATCAGGCTGACCTAATATGAAGATTTTGCTTGTTACGGATATATATATGGGACTGAATTCGGTGTTGGAGTGATATTATGTGAATGTGGATGTGAGTAGAATGTGAATTGTAGAGCAGGTGACAAGAGCAGAAGAAGAGAGATCTTGATTAATGTAAAATAGGGTAGTAGAACAGAGCAGTCAAGATGAAGAGTTTTGAGACAATATTTTGAGCTTCAGTGGAGATGTATCCATGCATGTGTAGATGCAATCAGAGCAGTTCATTTTCGCAGTGAGCCATCTCCTTTCTTCTTTCTTTCTCTAGGCAGTGAGTCTTTTTGTAGTGAGTACTTTTTTTGGGTAGTGAGCCCTAAGGCAGTGAGCCTTTTTGTAATATGCTATTGTTATTACATAATATATTGTGAGCTAATAGTCACCGTGGTTTTTCCTAGTTTTGGGTTTTCCACGTAAAATTCTTGGTGTTCATGTGTGATGGATTATGGTTGTTTCTTCTATGTTTAATTTTCTTTTTGATTGCATGCGGTAAATGGATTACTAGTTCAATAAGTAAGAAGTTTAATAAAGTAATGATTCACCCCCCCTCTTAGTACCTTGGGTGTTCAACATAAATGATGACCTCCCATGGTCTTAATACATAAATGGGTGCCTCTCGGGCACAATAGTAATGACAGAGCCATTGAATCATGCCTTGGTTTTGTCCTTGATAACTCATAGTTATTGAAACATCATTAAGGTATCGACCTTAATACACAGGCCTGTAATGTCAGTTCATAGAAACACTCAAATGATAAAGAATACATGATTCAAAACTATAACCAAGTTACTATGGTTTGCTATGGCTGTCAACCGTATACAAGCACAAGCCAAAATATTTCAAACATGTAGATGCCATTAGAAGATAAACATAGTTGATTGCATTACAACAATTCAATCATACCTCTATTCATAGAGTCATTGACTCCAAATGTAAATTACTGTGTGTGAAGTTCCTGTTTCTTCCTATGGCTTTCTATTTTGTTTTGAAGTTTAATTTCTTGATTCGATCTGCCACCTTTTCTTCTTGAGTTCCTCTTGAGCATTTTCTACTACTTTCTCTTTTGAGCCATGCCAAAAACATATCCCCCCTTCTCCCTACTCATAGGGATAATTACAAACTAACCCCTCCCTAATCTTGAATAGACTGGGTTGCATGTTCGGTCGTGAGCGTTTAGATAGCAAGCCCACTTCCATCATCACTACACTTCTCCACTCTCTGCATAATTCATGGAGAATGGAGTCATGCCCGATGTCTTTTTAAAATAAATGCTTTTGACCACCGAAGCTTATCACAGCATGATGATAAGTCTTAAAAACTATAACATACAATTAGTACATATACATCATATACTTAATAATATGAAAATGGTAAGTCAAGCTATTTTAACACCATGAAAGTATTACCACAAGTATGGTGCTAGCATTAATCATGCAATAGAATGAGAGTATGGGGTTGAGGCTTTCTCCCCCCCCCTTCGCAATCTAAAGCTGACGTAAAAAAATTAAGTCAATACTTACAAATAATAATATATAAATATCAGGAATCTCCAACAAAAAGACAATGATTAAACTCTAATCATTAATAATGTTCCCTAAACATTCTTTTAACCAAATCAACGTGGATAATGTTGAAAAACCCTTAACGACAAATCAACACTAGTCGAATTGAGATCGACTAAACAAGGGAAGTTAACTTAGAATACATACCCTATCTCAAAGGTTCACGTAATGAACAACTTGGAACTCAAATGACAAACCTGAATTTTCCAAAACATCTATTCCCTTCTCTCTGGTGATACTCTCCTTCCATTTTTGGAGGTGGAAATATTTTCCTAGTTACACTCACAGTCATACAAACTATGATCAATGTATCATCAATAAATCATTATACATCATGCTTAAATATTCTCAATAACATATAATCTCATTTCTAATTCTAAGTAGTAATCACAATTCATAAAATCAATTATTTATCCTGGCATTTTCCTAATGTCAAATTATTAATCTATGATTAGTTATCCACTTAGTCACATGAAAGTAAAATTAAAACATTGTCAAATTTTGGGGTTGTAACAAGGATAGTGCGATCAAATGGGTATGGGAAAATGTCTTCAAATGAATATTGTTTTCTCTTATGCCCATGTTGTATGTCCTCAACCTTTTGGATTAATGTTTGCACAATGTTTGATAAATCTTGGGAGGGTGGTTGTGGTACATTGGATTGTTGTTGTTGGATTAAATGTTGGAGAAAGTTGGGGATTTGTTGTTGTTGGGGTGGGGTTTGATTTTGTTGATGTTGTTTGTAGGCAATGAGTTGTTGGAGGATGTGTGGCAGAATTTATTGTTATTGATTTTGATTTTGTTGTAAGGTTTGGTTGGTATTTTGTCTTGAGTAATCTTCAATTGATTTTTGGCTTGTGATTGTGAATTTCCACGTTCTATTGAAGTACATTCAACTAAATACATGTTGTCACCAAGCTACCTTTGAAGATTTGTACCGATTATATGCAATTGTGGATTTCCTTGTAAAGTATGGTTTGGTTTTTCTTCATTTCATGACTGTGTCAGAGTATACATGTGGATCATTGGTAAAAATTAATTAGTTTAGGATCTTTATTCTTTAATTCGATCTTTAACTCTTCATTTTACAAAATACAATGAACAAATGCCAATAATTGACATATCCTAAGTAACACATGCTAAATTGATGCAAGTAATGGTATATCTAGAGCATACACAATAACAGTTGCAAATAATAGAAAATATTATGCAGATAACCATAAATATCAATGAATTGTATGCTTTACAACACATCTCTAAGTAAGTTCAAGGTTTATATGCAAAGATTGATTCAGACAGATAGTTTTAGAAGAACTAATCAAAGTTGAGATAGTTTCAAAATAATTGATCAAAGTTATCCTTAATTCATGCTTATATGTCTAAATCTCAACTAGATAATGTAGTATTTGATACAATTGTCAAGGATATATGTAGATCAGGTACAACATATAGAGTGTTTTTGGAATTTGACAGAATTTGAAGAAGGATACAATTACAAAGTGTAAGTCCCCCAAAATGGAACATCATATCACAACAACCCCTAAGTGACTGTCAGAAGGTTAAGACCTAACCAAATGAGCCTTGATATTATAAATTCACCCTAAATTTATCATATCTTTCAAGATGAGTAAAGGTTTGTGTGATAACTCTTTATTTCTTATGCATGTGACTAACAAACACATCAACAGATTTTGGCCCTAGGAGGGCCGACTGAAAGCTGAGTATCTTTTCAAGGATCTTGTAGTTATTTCATAATTTGAACTAAGTGACCACAAATATCACTTTCTTGAGAAGAATTGACTATATCTTTGCAAAGATCTAGTCCAATGTTTCAAAGCTTGACTTGAAATTTCCAAGCTAGCTCACTAGCCTGCTGCTAGATCAAGATCAAGTGGACCTTTGCATGAATTACTGACTGTAAGGCCAAGATCCCATTCAACTAGTGCACAACCTATACCTACTATCCCTGTGACACTAGAAATTCCCATACAAGTTCCCATGGAATTCTTTAATGTTGAGTCACCTCTTCACTTTGTGGCATATAATGATTTGCCAAAGAATCTAGATAAATTGTGTCTAAAGTATCATCCATATTAGGATGTTGAACATCATTTAAGAAAATTCAAGGAAGATTGCCTTAGAGAAAGGATACATCATGAGGATGTATTCTGTAGACTCCTTCCATACATGTCAGGAGAAGAAGCATATGGCTGGTACATAAACTTACCCCGACACTCCATCACCTCTTGGTTACTGATGGAAAATGCCTTTAAAGATCAGTTCAGAATTCCAATTGATGTAGAAATGATGTATCATTGTTTTGCTGAAATCAAGGGAGGTGAAGGTGAATTCATTGCCCATTTCATCATTTCCAAAAGGCATATTTGTTGAGGAGCGCGCAGTGGTAACACAGACAAAATCAAATTTGTTTTCTATCAGCAAGACTCCACTTACTGGCCACTGATACACCTCGATCGGTCAGACAACCATTGATCGAAATGACTTTCTTAAGTCTCTCCATGATTAAACTTCTGCCGATGGACCAACCCACTCTTGGCGTGACTTCAACTTTTGGTGGGACTTATTCCAAAGTTGCCGATACATTGATATGCCTAACATCGGCGGGACTTATACTCCTGTCCGGATGACCCCTTGACGGAATGGCTCTGATCGTGGCTTCCTTTCATCGGTATGAGCCTCTCTTCGGTGAACCTTAGTTTCGCTAGGCTGATACACCGATAGACTTCCCGCGCTCATCCAGACTATTCTTACCGATCTAAGAGTGAAATACTTTTTTGACAGCCTTGGTCTCACCGATAATGACTCTAGCAGCTCTGCAACCCTATGATTCATCTACTCTTCAATCAAATCCTAGCACATGGGGATGCTAGGACATGCTACTATGCACATTCCTCAATCTGGAACATCTGCCTCGCCAAACAGGTAAATGAAAGGAAAAACAAATAGAAATATGTACAGACCGATGCCATTCCATTGATTTCTTTGGAAATCCATCAATGGAATGGTTATTGACTCATCTTCGATAATTTAGACTAAACTATTTCAATTGCAAAGAATAGAAAGCTATTATGAACAGTTAGGAAATATTTGTGACACAGATCAAACACAAAAAATGATGGACAAAAGTTATTATTGCTCAGATGATTTCTGAATCACAATCTTTGAATCTAGAGAACCCTCTTCTCGGTTGCTCCCCTGTGCTTTTATTAAGCTAGAGTTGGAAGATCAACAGTTGCTCAACAGTTAGGGAAGGCCAACTGTCCTGAATCCCAACTGACTCCTGTTGACCTTTTTAGATTCTATTAGATACAAAATGTGTCCATTATTTGCCAAATGGAATACAAAAACTTCTAGGTTTTTAGAAAACAAAACATGAACAAGATGAGATGGCCAAATAGGCCTTATTTCAACATAGTAGATTTTACTATGGTGCCCCTACACCATACTCTCTAGAAGAAAAATGTCTCAAGTCCTCTTAGAGACCAATTCTTGTACATCTCTGCCTTTCTTTAGAATGTTTTCCTCCAGCATACATGTAGCTTCTAAATTTGGAAGCCCTTGCCACTTAACCAGATGTTCAAAGTATGTTTTGTGCCTTGTCTTCCTGGCTTCTCTGCTTTCCAAAATGTACTCCATTTTTGGTGGCTCCATATACCATCGCGGAAGATTCAACTTTGTTAGTTTATTACTCAACCCTGGATCCCTTGACCTTACTAGGAGAGCAAATCTTATCATCGCAACCTTACCTGGTGCTTATGCAGAGGTAGTCAACGTAAATACTGAAATGAAGTAAGTAGGACATGGTCCTCTGTCGAGCATAGGACCTCCTGCCTTGTCTAACCAAATGCAACATATTAGTGGAGCATTGACGAATCATATGCCGATGATGAATCCTTTGCAAATTCCACCTACTAATGGAATGCCTCCAAAAGGGAATGGACAAATGACCATGCATCTTAGACATGTTCCCGCAGAAGTCAAGACTAATGGGAATGGTAATTCATTTTTCCTTCTTGCTGAGGATAATATAGTAGCTAAGGTCCAAGAGGAAAAGGAAGATATTAGAGAGTTTACAACTCAATTGAAGAGGTTGATTGTTGAGGTGACACACTTAAGGAACTGTTTAGGTGAAAATTGGATTTGTTTAGTTTAGTGTTTAAATCCTCCTTTCACCTATTACATTCAAGGACCTTCGAATCAAGTGGCAGAGCACCATCAAGTCCTTAGTCACTTAAAAATGTAGGGGAACTTGTATTAGGGTATTTGAATATCAAATTTCCTCCTCTAATGCTCAATTATCCATCAAAACCCTAATTATGCAAATACAACAGTAAACAGATGAATAACGAGAATTGCCTTTATAGAAAGCTATAAAATTACAAATGACTATGCACCTCTTTTCAAGGTTCCAAGGCAGAAAATTTAGGGACAAAAGAGCAGGTGTGTAAGTCCAGTGCCCTACTTTTTGTCAGGATCTACGGACAAGATCTGCAACCTGTTTCTGCTACACCGAAGGTTTTTCCATCACAAAACTTCAAGGACTAATGTTTGTCGTCATTCGCCTACTAGATAGAAACACTAGAGGCAGGGAAACAATAAATAAGAGAGGAGAAACAAGTGTCTTAGGGACAGTCACATAGGATGGTGCCCCCAGTGTCACCAACCGCAAGGCTATGTCTGTAAGACACAACACACAACAATGAAATCAAAGAGAGGCAATATAGAAGAATGATGATACAAATAGAAGAAGGTCACAACAAAGGCTGTTTCTTAGTATCCCAGACCTTACAAGAGAATTAGGGGTCATCCCGGGAGGCCTAAACAACACATAACACATCACGGGGGAAGCACATCATGAGAGAGGTAAAGGGTTAGAGATACTTACTTGTAGGGTCTTCATATTAGATTTTGGAACTTGCAAACCTCTTGGAGAGGTACTCGATCATGTTTAATGCAAAATTTGAGTGGTTCTTATGAAAGTCTTGTTTATTATCATATGATGCTTGTTTCTCAAATTCTTTTTTAAATGAGACTTTTTGTTTCTTATGAGGGGGGGAACCACTTTTTTCTCTAACTGCTAATAGTCATCTGACTCTTTTTTGATTTTTATCAAGTTTTCATTGTTGAATCTTTCTAGCACGGTAATGGGAATCATCTTGTACCATCTTACTCATTTGTATCGGTTGTTGTTCTTGCTTTTCAAATGCATTTTGATTATCTCTTGATCCATATAAGGATAACGGAGGAGGAACCTTAGCATAAATTTGATTCCTTCATGGATGAGGTGGATTGTCCACTTGTTTCTTATCCCCTTCAATCATTCCTATGATGTTATCATAGTCCAAGTAATCATCCTCATCTACTTCCACTAAACCCTGTTCCAACATATTGGTTTCAGTAAGCTTAGGGAAAGGATTAGTGAAGATTTGTAAGTTTTGATTCGACGAAGCAACTGACTTATTTCCATTATCATTCACACCCGACACCTGGATGACATTTGAATCAATAAGGTCATGTATCTCATGTTTAAGACACATACATCGTTCAGTGTCATGTCCTTGCATTCGATGATAATGACAAAAGGAATTAGCATCGAAGTAGGGTCCTTGTTTACTGGGATCAACAAGCTTGATTGAGGGAAGCTTTAGAATGTTATTACTCACAGCTTGGTTCATGATGGAATGATAAGACTTAGATATCGGAGTGAACTTTCTTGGTTGATATGATGCTTTCTTGGGATTGTTGATAGCTGAAACATTCAAAAATTTGTTCATATTTGGTCCATTAACCTTGATGAAGCTCCTATTGTTATTATTCCTCTTAAAATTGTTTTGTGATGATCCACTCGTGGATTGACCAACTTGAGCCGATGAGTTTTGGTTTTCATACTGACTAGATGAAAGTTGATAATCACGAAGGGCGGTGCATAAATGTTGAAAGGAGTTATACTTCATCAAGAGGATCTTATCACGAATATTAGGTTGTAGATTTGTAATAAATATCTTTTGAACATCATCATCTTTCATCTGATATTGAATCTATGCATAAAGTCTTTGATACCTAATAATGAATTCAGTCAACTTCTCTTTCAAACCTTGTTTGCATTGAACCAAGTCAATAAGAGTGACTTGAGGTCCGATATTTGCTTGAAAATGTTGTAAAAATTGATCAATAAACTGTGAAAAGGAGTTTATTGAATTTAGAGGCATTCTAAAGTAGTATCTTTGAGAGATCGTGGGAAAAGTTTTGCCAACAAATCCTCTTCAAAATAGAAATCACTACACATAGCTGTAAATGCTATCACATGAATATTAGGATCACCTTTTCCACCATATTTTTCAAAGCGGGAGTCTCAAACCTCTCAGGCATAGGAGTTCTCAAGATTGCATAGGAAATGGGATTACGGGCATGATATGTTGGTAGACTAGGCTGTGAAGTATTTGTTAAGTTTGTTACCTTTTGTTGTAAAGCAGTCATGCCCTGTAAAAGTTGGTTTAGGATGGCATCACTAGGGGATGCAGTTTGTTGTGAGGAATTGGAACCAAAGTGCGGAGGTGATTGAGCTTGAGATATGATAGGCAGAGGTTGGGAATAGGTCAATGGTAGTTGGACATACTGGTAGGTGGAATATGGTTGGGAATAACTATGTGTGATGGGAGGTTGAGAACAATTATTCATAGGATCAGTCACATTATTGATCAAGTTCCGATAATCAAATCTCACAGCTTTGTAATTGGTGCCATTAGATACTCCAATACCAGTGGTAGCATTACTACAAGCATTTACATCAGTTATTAAGATCATTGATGTGAAAGTAGATATTCTTGTAGTCAGTATAGGTGCCGAAACTTGAGTATGCGACGATGACGACATGTTAATAAATTTTGCACATTCACTCACTAGCATTACATTAGTTTGCGCAATATGTGTTAAACCATGAATAACATTAATTCCATCTCATCCTTCTTTTATCAATTCTCTTACATGGTGAATCACAGGTAAGGCCTCTTCGTTTATCCTTTCAGTTTGCACATATTCTTGAAATTCGACAAGGTCTTTATCAAGCTTATTGACTTGATCCATAGGTACATGCCCTACTATCTCAATAGTATCCTCAACATCATGAAATATTTGATCTTCCATAGTGGTTGGAGGATGTATAATCTCTTGCACAATTTGAGTTTCTCCCTTTGTAAAAAAGGTGTTCAAAGGATTAGTAGAGGTAGGAATGTTGTTTTCTTCAAGAGCACTAGATCCCATTAACATTTTACTTCTTCTAAAAGGGATATTGTTTTTAGGACAGCATGTCATAAATATTATACAAAAGCATACAACACACAACACATAAATTGAGAGAACAAACCCTAAGAGAAGGATATGATTGAAGGCCAAAAATGCTTGATTTTTTGTACTTTTTCAATGCAAATGAATGGAAGAAAGGTGTTGTAAGGATTTTAATCAAGGGAAGAAAATTATATGTCTTATATCAGTCCAAAACAACAATAATATTCTTCACAACACACTCTTGATGCAAATCTAAGATGACGATAAGTCAAAATATAGTGAAAATATATCAAAATATGCAATTTTTTCACCAAATCTCGATACAAAGGGGCATGACAAAGGGTGTTGTGAGGAAAATGATGATGTACAGTAAAATATATCGGTGATAACAGCCAATTAATGTCAAAATATCTGTCACAACACACTTTTAGTGCCACTTAAGGTCAAATGCTAGTGAAATATAGCAAAATAGGCTATTTTTCACAGTTTTTCAACTCCAAGACCTAGAAAAAAGGGTTTTGTAATGAATTTTAGGATGTGAAGAAAATTATATGTCTGATATCAGTCACCTCAATCCATAAAATTTGTCACAACACACTTGGAGTGCAAACTAGGTCAAACCCTAGGGCAAAAATAACAAAAATGTTTTGTTTTTCACCAAAATTTCAATACAAGAGCCCAATAAATAGGTGTTGTGAAGATTTTTAGGAGGGGAAGAAAATAATTACCATGATAAAAACCAATTAGTGAAAAAATACTCTTCACAACATGCCTTATGGTGCAAATTTAGAGAGCCGATAAGGCCAAATTTAATGAAAATTGATGTTTTTCAAGCCCTAGGTTTGAGATCTTGACACAAAATTCTATGTGAATGTTTTTAAGTCTGATTTATGATGAAAATGAAATGTACTCAGATCTGAAAATAAATTCCAAGCTTTAAGATGCAAAATGCAAGTGCAAATTTAATGAAAATGCATGAAAATTGCTAGTTTTTTTTTGAAAATTTCTATGCAAAAATGCAAATATTTGAAATCTAAATGCAAATTTACACTAAAATGCAAGACTAAAGCCAAAAGAAATTTTTAATGAGTCTCTAAAATCAGTATAAAATCTTGAAAGAAGATTTTGCCTACTAACCCTAGATTTTGGAATTACTAGGTTATATGAAAATTTTCAAAATTTCTACAAAACCCTAGCAATTAATGATGAAAATGCAATGCAAATTGTTGAATTTTTTGTACTTTTCTATATTTTATATCAGATCTGATAAAAAAATTATAAATTAGGAAAAAATAGAATGAATTGATGCAAATTAGTAACCCTAAAATGCAATTTTTTTCAAATTTTTCATTTTTTTTTGAATTTTTCTCAATGCAATAAGATGAATGACTATATGAATGAATGAAATCAACCCAAATATGAAGACAAAAACTCAAAAAGTTGAAATTAAGTCCAAAAACATGGGTTCACCAAAATGTTTAGGTGAAAATTGGATTTGTTTAGTTTAGTGTTTAAATCCTCCTTTCACATATTACATTCAAGGACCTTCAGATTGAGTGGCAGAGCACTATCAGGTCCTTGGTCACTTACAAATGTAGGGAAACTTTGATTAGGGTATTTGATTATCAATTTTCCTTCTCTTATGCTTAATTATCCATCAAAACCCTAATTATGCAAATACAATAGTAAACAGATGAATAATGGGAAATGCCTCTACAGAAAGCTGTAAAATTACAAATGACTGTGCACTTGTTTTCAAGGTTTTGAGGCCAAAAAGTCAGGGACAAAAGAGTGGGTGCCCAAGTCCAGTGCCCTACTTTTTGTCAGGAGCTACGGACAAGATCTGCATCCTCTTTCTGCTACACCGAAGGTTTTTCTGTCACTAAACTTTGAGGACTAATGAGCAGGTGCCCAAGTCTAGGCAGCTGTTTCTTTTATTGATCTACAATTCTGACACTCCAATATGCCCTCCTATAACTTTACTTTGTCTGCATCATCAACCTGTAACCTACAATCATGAAACTTTGGGAGGGGGTTGTGGTGTTTAGGAGCTTGCCTCAGTCAATCCCCAGAAGGACACTTAAGTCTTCCAAACACCTTTGTTAGATAGAGAGTGTGTTCCTAGGGAGGCAGAGGCAAAAACTAAATGAATAATGGTCACAAACATAATAAATGTCACCTTGTAGCGAAGATCTCATGGGAGGAAGATGCTCTTCATTCCATGAGGAAATGGATGCTCAAATCTACAAACACAAACACATAGACCACACAAATATGCTCTTGCAACACAATGAAAGCCTTGAATCACCTTGAGAACACAATAGATTTCTAGTAATCATCTAGTCTACAAATGAATGCCTAAACATGTTTTTATATGCAACTACAAACATTCCCGCCAAGATTTCGTAATTCAAACTTACCATGTCGGCATAGGACCCAAATAACGGTCACAAGCCGACACCCAAAAATTTGGACTGCCCCAAAATAGGGCAGAACTAGGGCGCGGGAGTCTAAGTCCTCCCCCCTATTTTGGGTAGGGGTTATCTCAAGTGGTCCCCCTAGGTCCTATTTGTCAAGACACTTAGGGGTTTTCTCATTGGGATGCTGAAATATGATGTAATATGTCCTAAATGCATCTAAGAGACCTGGGAGCTAAACCTTATGAGGGAAAAGCCCCCAAGGGGACATTTTTCAATGTTACAGGAAACAAAACCTATATTCACAGAACAATACTCAAAATGTCCAGAATAGAGGATATAATGGTAGAGGATATAATAATGACGGAGGTTATAATAATAATGCTCCATGACCTCCAAGAGTCTGGAACACCAGACTGAATAACATAAGTCTACCTTCACCACTAGATAATTAGGTTCCTGTTGAACCTAAGAAAACTACCAGAGTCAACTTAGCATAGGCTGCATTGAACAACTGGTGCAGGATCCATAACACAAGTGCTCACACTGAGTTGGATTGTCCACAATTCAAAATAGCTACCAACATCTTTCAAGCCAAAGAATATAATATAGAGGGAGAGACAAGCATGTCCGAATGTAATAAACTCATTCCTTTGGGATACGAGTCTGCTATGGTATTAGAAAGTTCTTTATTCCCGGGAGAAGAAGTGAATATAGTGCATGAGAATTACACTCACATGTGAAGAATCAACTTTAGATTTTGAGGATTACACCTTTCCTTTTGAGAAGGATAATGAACCAGTGCAGGAAGTGGATGAAGTCCACGCCTTCCAAAAATTCCAGAGAGAACACAGTTACAACCTTTGGAACAACAATAGTAGGCCACCTGGACCTTTAACAAGTTTTGTTCCTCCAAATAATTTCAATAGCCCTCTAGATAAGACTGCTAGCAACAATCCAGTGCCTCCAAGGGTGAATCAACATTTTGCATCATCATCCACTTTGGCTAAAGGTATGAATTAGCTTTCTAAATCTGATAAGTTAGTTACTTACTTAGTTGAGGAAATTAAGAAGATCAAGATCAATTTATCCTTGTCTGAATTGCTCAAGGCTCCAGTGATAAAGAAATCTTTCCTTAAGTCTTTATATGAGTCAACATTGAAAGAAAATATCCCTAACAATATCCAGACTAGAGATCCTCCACCCAAGGATATTCCATTCAAGCCCAAAGAGAAAGGCTAGGTCCATGTTGTAGATGCACAAGTGTCACTTTATAAAGGAAAGACCGAGTCTCCCCTTTTCCTCGTCACCTTGAGGATATTTGGAAATAATTTGCATAGTTGTCTAGTAGACTTTGGAGAATCTACCAATGTCATGCCCCTATTAGTATGCCAAATCCTAGGTCTTTCTCCTGCTAAATCGTTAAAGAAGGTTACTCAGTTAGACAAGTTTGAGGTTAGTGTCATAGGTGAGTTAACTCATAATCATATGTAGTTAGGCTCTAATCTTAGAGTCCAACACTTTATTGACATCCAAGTAGTGGACATTTCGAATACTTACGACATGCTATTAAGTCAAGATTGGTCCAAAACTTTGAACGGATACATGGCTACAAATTTCTCACATATGTGGTTACCATGGAGAGGTATACCTAACTAGATCTAGATTGAAGTTGAGCCAAGGATGAAGCATATGATTATTGAGTATCATTAGAACAATGAAGTACTATACACTAGTGTAGAGTAAGGAGTATATCAAGTTGAGATTCCAGATGTCATTGTGGAAGAAGTATTGATGTGTAATTACACACAAGAGGGCAATGAAGTAAACTGAATCACACCGGGAACTGATGTCCTGGTAGAATCTGATTATGGATCATCATATTAAGATAGAGGAAGCAGTTTAACTAAATTCAAAAGTCATTTGTCTAGCGAGGTCCAAAAGTATAATCTGCAAGGAATTCCACTTAGGCAGCCTTTGCTAGAAGGGTGGTGCAGGCTGCATAGGATGTCACATTCTAAAATTTCATGTTTATTGTGGTTAGACTTGGTTGACAGAAAAGAATGCTTGTATTCGGGGAATAAACTTGGTTTACTAAGAAAAATCCTTGAGAAAATGAAATCTAAAAGGGATGAAACAAGTCATCCAATACATGAAACAGGTTATCCAACATTATTAGATTGAACAACAGATGTATCAAAAGATGAGTTACAAATGGCTGAACCAGATCCAGATGATGTCTCGATGGCACAAACTAGAGCTTTGAATATAAAAATTACTAAGAATACAATTGACATAGATGCCTGACTAGATGACATCCTGACACCTGAATGTCCTAATGATTGAAATCTTGTAGAACACAGGATGTCCATACAATGTGAATCACCTAGATTGAGATGGATTGTTGAAGGGAGCACATCCAAGGCCTAGAGAAAGAAAGGTCCAGACAAGGATCCTCCTGAAGATAAACTGTGGATATTAAGATTTGATGGATCCAAATCCAGGTAGGGTGTTGGAGTTGGAATTGATCTTATTAACCTGCAAGGAAAGTCATTTCCAGCGGCGTGTAGACTGTAGTTTCATTGTACTAATAACATGGTAGAATATAAAGCCCTGATACATGGCTTGATGAAAGAGAAGGGATAGCCTAGGCCTTAAAAGACTACATCCATGTCATCACATGGATGTATGATGAACTTAAGACGTATGATACTTTGATCATAACACATACTATTCTATTGAAACCTACTGTGAAGCCATTTAGGCAGAAGCAGAGGTCAATTTATGCATTGTTGGAGCCTCTAATATTTGAAGAAGTCAAGAAGTTGCTAGCTTCCTGGATCATATTCCCTATCAAGTACTCTACATGGGTTTCCAACCTAGTTCCAGTATAAAAGAAGAACATAGCTATCTAGCTATGTGTGGATTTCTGAAACCTCAACAAGGCATCTGAAAAGGACAATTACCCTTTGCCCTCCTTAGATGAAGTGCTACAGATTGTAAATGGAGCTCAAATGATGTCCTTTTTGGATGGTTTCTCCATATATAATCAGGTCATGGTTGACAAGATTGACTAATTGAAGGCTGCATTCACCACTAAATGGGCAATCTTCACCTACAAAAGGATGCCATTTGGCTTGATAAATAACATTCCAGCATGCTATGGATATAGCTTTTCAAGACTTAGTGGGCTAGTGCATCATCATATATATGGATGACTTGACAAGATTCTCTAAGGATAGAGGGGATCACATTAGTGATATGCGAAAAGTGTTACAGAGATGTGAATAGTATGGCATCTCAGTTAATCCCAAGAAGTGCATCTTTAGCGTCACTACTAGGAAGTTATTAGAATATCTAGTGTCTAAGAATGGAATATCCATTGATCTTGATCGGGTCAAGTCCATCTTGAAGCTCTAGTTGCAAAAAAGCAAAGAGGAACTCAAATCCTACTTCGGTAAGATTAACTTTGTCTACAAATTCATAATAGGTTTTTCTAAATAGTAAGACCACTAAATGCCATGCTAAAGAACAATGCCAAGATAGAGTGGATTACAGAGGCTAAAGCAACATTCAAAGATATCAAGAAGGCCATCGCAGATGCTCCGGTACTAAACAATCTAGACTATACCAAGGCATTTTTTATATATGTGAATGAAAAAATGGGTGGAAAGGTAAATAGAGAGATAATGTGATAAACCTAAATACCTTTTGTTGGTTTTTCTTTTGAATCAGCATTAGGGTTTGCCACTTCTAATGCATAGGCAGATTTAGCCAGCCAATACAGGAGGTTGCGTGAGCTCCTCCCCTTCACTTCTGGTTCTGCTGCACCAAGGGGGTATCCCTATAACTCAAGATGTAACCTTGACTAGCTCAAAGATAGAAAGATCTAACTTGATAACAACAGGCAGAATACTCTCATGTATGGACCAAGATCTGCATGATAGATCACAAGGTTGGCAACGTTCTTGGACATAATGTCTGGTTGGGTATGAGAGCATGCAGAGGTTCCTAAATCTACTCCTATAACTAACAGGTGGAAGTGATGAAATGGGTGGACGTAATGTCTTGGATGCAAGACAAGGGGTTTTGGCTCATAACTACTGATCCAGGAGCAGACTGGTGCCTATCCATTGGGCAAGGAGTCAACTAGACGTATACAACAGATGGTTTGCAACTTTCACTCAAGTTTCAGGGGGTTGGACTGATGCTTGCCTTACAAACATCACCCAAGAATGGGTATCTAACTGCCTCTACTTACATATATCCCTGCTGACATGCAACCAGATTCAAAAGAAGGAGAATAACATGCAGCAAATGGAGACAAGCAGATAGACACATGCAATAAGCATTTTTCATATAACATTAACACTGAAACTGAAAATATGTGCAAAATACACTCATGTTGCAACTCATAAACTCCAAAATGGGATAAAACAGCCAAGATCATGCCCTGTTCTTCATTATCTACACAAAAATGCCTCAGGCCTTCAACAACCAAAACAATGGTAACATAGTCTACCTATATCAGCCAGAAAGTGTATCTCTAGCATTAATTACATGGTTGACAAAAAATCTTGCCAATACAGATCTCAGAAGGAATGGCACTCAAAAGTTATTGCTGCAGCAGACAAGGGAGGCCTTGAGCCTTGCGCCGCCATCTGGGGTCTTCATTCATAATTAGACAGCTTCATCATTTGTACCATCGCCCATACGCCTGCTACAGTCGCCATTTATGGCCCAACCACCCGCAGCCTACTTGGGAACCGTCGCACTATTCAAAAAGGAACTTCTCGCCAAAACGTGCTTTACTGAAGGTTCAAGTTATGCAGGAACATTAATCCCACATGCATGGTGCGGAGACTCCTTCAGTAGTTTAAAAGCATGGCCGCAAGCTCAATAGGTGTCAAGTGCATTTTTGCTACGCTCGACACACGCTCCTTCTCTAAAGCCCATCAGCCAAACTTAAGCCATCGGCCAACCCCAAAAAACTCTCATCGATCTCAAAGGTCTCACCGACCGCGAACTCCACACTTCACCATCGGTATGACCAAACCCATCGGCAAGCACAAAAGATCCTTCGCTGATAACACAAGTCACCCCGATGGTCCTTCGACAACCTCACCTTCCTCAGCAAGATGACCACCATTGGAACAACATCTCAGACCTATGCCGATATGCAATTTCCTGCCGATGCCTTCAAAAATCCTGATGACGTCACTGCCATATTGGCGCCGGGGTGATATTAGCAAGATAACCTAATATTTCATAATATCACCCCCCACACAAAATATCATGATGCACTGTAGACCGGATGATGATGATGATGACCTCTTTAACTCAAAGAACATCAGGTCAGATTGAACAACTTAGAAAATGACCCCTTCGAAAGATCGGGGTGACATCATCATCATATCGGGGCAGGGTGATATTTGGAAGATCACCAGATGTTTGAATTATCACCCCCCCGCCAGAATATCAGGGTGCACTGTAGCTCTACTGCAGGATCGGGATGATATCCAAACATCACCCGATTTTGAAACATGATGATCCTGATGAAAAATCTGGTCGACAAAAAATCATGATGATGCTGACCAACTCGAAGAAAATATGATGCTGCTGTTGAACAATGCTGAGGAGGTCGAACACTTAGGAAATTTTTGGATATTTAGGGAAGGTGCCTGCATGAAAATTGCTCAAAAACTGTCAGTCAATTCAAGCACCAACACCTTTTACCTTCAAACTAAATCTTCAACACTCAAAGAACACGAAGTAGATGCACCCAAATCCACTTGCAATGTTCTCTTTGATGGATGATTGATTGGAGAGATGTTGATTGCTCATGATTTTAGTAGCATAACACTAGCATGAAGATGAATGATGAGAGGATCTAGAATCAATTCAACAACATAATGTTACTTGAAGATGGATCCCCCAAATGGCTTGTGTGAGGCTTGATTTATATGAGATGAGTGATAAGGATTGATGGCTAGGATTGAAAGGTCAATTGTGTGATGTGGACAGTTAAGATTAAATGACACAAGGAGTTGTAGTCATGTGAGAGGTGTGTAGATAAGAATAGATCTAACCTAATTTAAATAATAATTTTTTTTAAAATTAGTTGGTAGTGTGAAAAGCATTAAATGAAACTTGTAGTATGGTTGTAGTATGACACATAATTCAAATAAAAAAATATTTAAATTATGAGAAAGGGACAAGTGTTGTGATGAGAATAAAGGTGAGGGCTAATTTAAATAAATATTTTATTTATTTAAATTGGAGGAATGGTGAGAAATTAATTAAATAAATATGATTTATTTAATTAATTGGCTAATGGGATAAATGGGATTAGGATGGGAATTAGTTAAATAAATATGATTTATTTAACTAATTAGGTGGTGAAAGGGGTATGTCAGGGTCCTAGGACAAAATGTCACAAGATGTCTCAAGTAATGTATTGACAAGGTGATGTTGTAAGACATGGACAATTTTAGGTGTCTACATTTTACCCCTCTTTGAGATGATGTTGCGCCTAAGAGAAGTAACATAATTTCAAAGAAGATAAGGTGTGGATAGAGGAAAAGGAATGATGATATAAGGATAGGATGATGATGCCCCCTCAAGAGGATAGGTGGGTTGGAAGAACACGGGTATACTTTGAAAATGAAAGGGATTGGTCAAGGGATGAAACATAAGGGAATGGATAGGAGAAATAAATGATACATTATGCTGCAATGAAGGTGATAAACCATGAAGTTTGATATAGCACTAGATACTATGCACTAAGGTATAAGGACCAGGGTGACAATGTGTCTTGTGCACCCAACGTAATACAACCTTGTCTAGAGGTATGAGGAAGAAAACTTAGAGCATTAAAGTTCTAATGCACAAAAGGTATGATATAATGACCTTAGATGCAAAGGATAATGCAAAAAGCTATTCCAACATACACAAGATATGAATATTAGCTGGAATGATATGGATGTGATACAAAAGCAAGATAAAATGATGACACACACAAGCAAGCAAGGATGCACAAATGATACCAAAAAAAAACAAGGTAATGCCCCTATCAAGCTGTAAACCAATGATTGATTGATTGATTGATATTTGATAGTGATTGTGTCTGGTTTCAAAAATGATACATGTCGTATAAGACGCCTAATATGGTTTCGACAATGCAACATTCTGTATAAGATAATTGATAGGATTACGTCTGGTTTCAAGAATGAGACACCTCGTATAAGACGCCTAGTTTGGTTTCAAGAGTGTGAGAATCTATATAAGACTGATGATATGATTGATGTGTGATTGATTGATTTATTTTACGACAAGATTAGGATCAAGACCAAGCGATGTGATTGGATAATTTGGCTAGATTGATTGATTTGATTGGTATGGATTGAGGATGACTTGCTTTTAAGTTTATTGGATTGGATTGATGATGTTCAAATTGATTGATGGATTGATTTGATGATTGAATTTTTTATGGATGGATTTGATGATGTTGAATTTGATTGATTGGATTGATTTGATGGATTGATTTGGGACATAACTGATTTGATGAATTGATTTTATTGCATGGATTTTTGAAAATGTTTTGATTTTTTTTTGTATTTTGTGAAATGTTTAATTTTTTATATTTTGGGAATATTTCATTTTTTTGGATTTTTGAAATGTTTTGATTTTTTTCTATTTTTGGAATGTTCTGATTTTTTTTGGATTTTTTGAAAATTTTTTATTTTTTTGTGTTTTGGGAATATTTTTATTTTTTTTGTATTTTTGGGAATATATGATTTTTTTTGTATTTTTTGATTTTTTTGTATTTTTGAAATGTTTTGAGATGTCAATGGATTACTATTTGGGTAGCCTTTGTGCTAGATACCAATGACAAGGGAAAACCAAATCTAGGTGCAAGGAATGGAGGTGGGATTGGATGAATGGATAAAAGGATGGGTGATAGTAAATAAGATGGAAGACTAATGATAAAGGGATGAGTAAAAGGATAAGCAATAATGGATGGAATGGAAGACTCATGATAGATGGATGAGTGAATCATAAGGGAGCTAGGATGTAATCTCCAAAGACTATGTCGCATAGGAATAACATGCCCCATTCGAGGTGTAATGATTAGGATTTTATATGACAAATCTTATGACAATAGGATGATGAGGATTGGTTGGAAAGGATGAGGTATACCAAGAGATGTCTAAAGCATTTTTCAACAATTTTCCCCCATATCTTTATCAAGATCAAAAGGAGGAAGGGAAGATGGATTCAATAGGATAAGTATGTGGGTATAATGGCTAAGGATGGTAGGATAGGACGGAAAATGATAGGATGGAAATGATAGTGTAGGATGAGACAAAGTGCCCCCAAGTGTAAGTGATATAAGATCAACCTACAGATGATGCCTATTTTCCAGGTTTTCATCATGGTACTTATCCAAGGCGCCACCAAGGGTAGTTTTCACCATTAGATGAAAGGATTTCTCTTTACTATTTTGATTTTTTTTTTGAATTTTAGATGGGAGAAGGGGAATATGGATAGGAGGGACTCAAGCATCTAGTTCCATGAAGGGTGATAATCCCATTAGAGATGAATGTCAATGTTCATGGACCATGTCAAATGTCATTATGCTCATAGATGTTGGTAGGGAGATGGATTAAGTGGATAGTGGATTATGATGTGGATTATGTAGGGAAGGATAGTGGGTTAGGATGTGGATTATGGAGGAATTCATGCACAAGGATGGATGAAAGGTTTATCCAAAAGCATGGACCATAGGAAGGTGATGGGTGAAAGATGTAGGATAATGGATGAAAGATGGGGAGATGGAGGTATGTGGAAATGTTACGAAAAGGAATGGAACCAAGACCAACGGTTGCACACACCATGATAAACATTGAAGCTTTTGATTTGGAGGAGGTGTAGGAAGCAATGGAGATGTTTTCTTAGGGGATGGGTGATTTAGGAATTTAGGTACCCACATAGACTTAGAATTTTATGATTTTTGTTTTGCTTGTGGGATGAAAGAATTTGAGATTTTTGGATGGAATGGGATTTTTGGATGGAAGAGGATGCTTCATTTGACTTGCTTTCTTTTTTCTTAGGGACCCAAACCATTTTAGTTTTGGCCTTTTATTTTGGAGGTATGGGCTTAGGTAGCCTTTTAGATGGATTTTGCTTGGATTCTTTGCATTGATGTCCTAAGGCATGAGGATCTTTAGGATTTTTATCTTTATGGAAGGAGGCATCCAAATTTTCATTTTTGAATCCCTTGGGGTTAGTGGAAGCTTCATGTTTAGATGACGTGCATTGATTGGTCATGATTAGGACTTGTAGGGGAGTTATGGATGGATGGATTAAAAGTGGATTTAGGGATAAATGGATGAGGGGATTGGACAATAGGGATATTAGGCATTGGGAGAAGTGGAGGTAAAGTGGATGGTGAGATATTAGGAGTTGGAAGTAGTGGAGGTAAAGTAGATGGTGGAAGGTGTATGGTCACATGCTTTTGGGGTTTGTAGGATAATGGAGGAGGAATGACAACATATGTCTTGGGAATATGATAGGATGCATGGGATTTGGGATGAAAAGGAGTAGATTTAGGAGGCATGGAGGAAGTACCAACATATTTACATTATTTTCCTTGGGGTGTATATCCAAGGCCATAAGAGTGTGGAGGGACTTTGACATGGATAGGCTCCAAAATAGCTTGTTCATGAAGGCCTAATCCTTTACCTTGATAGTTCATTTTTTGGAGTATGCGGTGGACAATGGGACTATGGGTGTTTTGAACATTAGACACAAGCTCATTATTTGATAGAGAGGGGAAAGTGGATAGAGGTTGTTGTTATCCTAAGGAGGAACACTCATGAATGAAGGTGGTAAGACCAAGGGGATATGATGATGGATTTGCAACATGGTCGATAGTGGGTGATGAAGGAACATTGGGATCTTGATTATCATTATGTGCATTAAGATACAAGCCATTTGTTTGATCATATATGGTTACTTGGGAGCCAAGTGCCTCATCATGGAAAGTGGATGTTGGTGGATCATGGATAGGGCTAGATGGAAGATGGATAGGAGCAATTTGGGGTATCTTGCTCATGGATGGTTGTATGACTATGGATAGATGGAGTGATAAGCTCTTGGCCATGGAATGCATAAAGTTGTCTAAGAGGATCATCATGGCTTTCTTGATCATAGATAGGATCTCAATCATAGATGGGAGGTTGATCATAAATAGGATTAAGCATGCTATGGATGGGATCAATTTACTCATGGATAGGCTCATGATCATAGATATTATCTTGATCATAGAAAAGATATAGGTTGTGAATGGGTTGAATGGAGGGGATTTGATCTTGATTAGAATAAGGGCTTGATGTTTCCACATGCTTTAGATTAGATTCTTGGCATAACTCTTGACTTTCTTGAATGTGAGTGGAAGACTCTTGAAGAGGCTTGATATATTCTATATGATCAACAACATGAGGGTACAATGGACTTTGACTTGGACTCATGGGAGAAGACTCTTTGATAGGCTTGATGGGTTGTGGACTATATGATGGGGTTGAATGAATGGACATGATGTTTGAGGGATCTTTGATAGGTGTTTGATGACATAGTTGATTCATTGCTAATAGCCATTGGATCACATCCTTCATAAGTGTATAGGTGGATGGACAATATAATGGATGGATAATGATGGTGGAATTTGTAGGCTTATGATTAGGATTAGGTGGAGGGATAATGGGGGTTTTGGATACATTAGGATTAGGAGTGGATAGATCCCATGGTGAAGGAATAAAAGGGGTGGAAGATGTTGTAGGCTTAGGATTTTGATTTTGATTGGATGGAGGGTTAAATGGATTGGATGAATTGGTATTGGGATTGCTTGTGCTAGATCGGATTGACATCGGATGGGTGGATTTGGATTTTCTTTTTAATGATTTAAATTTAGGACATGGAGTTGATGGAGGATTAGATGGTGGGAAGAATAATGAAGGGCTTGATGGATTAGAAGGTGGAGGAACCAATGAATTAGGATTGGGAGTACATGGTAATGTTGGTATAGGACTAGTAGGCTTTAGGATAGGCATTTTATTAGATGGTGATTGAAGATACTTATAGGATGTGTAATCTAGAGTGGTGTCTTCTTTGTCAAAGGTAGCATGAAGACTTAAGGACACTTGATATTTTTAAAAGGGGTGAGTTGGATAATTTTGTGAATGGATTTGGGGTTGAGGTGGAATGTTGGAAGATGACACATAGGATTGAGGTGAAATTTGTTGATGTTGAGGTTTTATTTTTTGAATTTGGGATTGGTAGGTGGCGATGAATTGTTGGATTTCAACTAGGAGTTGTTGTATTTGAGGTGGTTGGTTTTATTGGAGTTGTTGGATGATGGATTGTAGTATTTGTATGGTTTTTTGGTCTAGGGGTTGTTCTAGTTGGTGGAGTGTTTGGATGATGTCTTGTAGTTGTGGTGCTAGGATCTTGTTCTCTAGTGTTGGCATGGAGTTACACATATGTTTAAGTCTTTGGATTTCAGTTTGTTCCTAAAGATATGCTTCATACTGTACAAGATTATCATGCTCATTGGAGCTAGGAGGAGGATCCCATCAAAGTATGAGTTTGGCTTTTGGATTGGACCTAGGCTTGCTAATGATGACAACCATTTTGAGAAGTGATTGATTAGAACTAGAATAACAATGTGGAGTGATTAGGATATGATGAAGGCTTAAAATAATTAGGGATGAGGTGGATAAGAAGGGTGATTAGGATAATTAGGATGATGGTGATTGGATGATGTGGAATGATGCCCCCTCAAGAGGATAGGCAGGGGTGAAAGACATTTGTAGACTCTCGAAATGACTTGAGGTAGATAATGATTATGGTGATGTGGATATAACAAGTAGGATGATTAGGGTTTGGATTTCTATGAGGATGACTTGGCTTAGGATGGATGTGATGAGAAGAATGTTTAGGATGATTTAGAATGTGTTGATGTTGATAGCTTGACTTTGGCAATTTTCAAACAAAAGATTTCACATGTACATGCATGAATCGCACACACAATACACAATAGAAAGTTTCACTTTCATGATTGATTGTTATGATTATGAAAACACTTGAAAACACATCAACAATCCTAGGTCTTAAGCTAGGATAAACAAGTAATCTAAGGATGTCCCAAATATACTCAAGGTATGGGGGGCCCAATTCTATGAAGTAATGCTACACAATTGAGAGAAAGGGGTAACCCACCCTTCACATTCACTTCCCCAAGGTATAAAGTTCTTGGGGGCTTAGCCCAACTAACAAGATTTCAAATTCCAAGAGGGTGTCTTTCAATTCACTCCTCAATTTTTAGACTCCACCGAAACGCTAGAGTTGAGGTCATCCCTTGGAGTGGTGTGTCTCCAAGAAGGCCTCCTAAGAAGGGTGACAAAAGCAAATCAAGTGGGTGCTTTTGATCTCCAAGATCACCTTGCGGTGCGAGGAGAGAGCATACACACACTAGATTTACACTCGCAATGTATATTTCCCTTAGAAATTGAAATGTGTGTTGTGAAAGTGAATGAATGAAATGTTGCAAGTATGGGCCTAACCGGTGTTTTCATTGATGTCAACATACTCCTATTGCATTAATGATAAGGATTGGATGAACTATTTGCTGAGGATATTGAGAAAATTGGTCATATCAGGAACAGTGAAGATAGTAAGATAAAAGTCCAAGATAAGATGAGGATTAGAGGATATAGTTTAAAGGGTTTGTAGATATGTGTCTTAAGGTGATCCAGTAAAGATTTTAGAGGTCTGAATGAAGATCTGAAGAAGTTGTGGCCACTCAAGTAAAACTAGTTCCAGTAAGGTGTTCAGAGGTGATAGAGTGATACAAACAGGTCCGGTGAGATCCGGAAATGCATTGTCCTATTCAACGGATTTGAGGAAGTGTTGAGGAAGTCTTTGTGAAGTGTCAACTTGATTGGTTCATGGTTTGAAGGTCCGCAAGCATCTATTCTTTTGTGACAGTGATGACAAACTATGTTCTTGAAGTTTCGGTTGAAGGAGAGAAGGATTTCAGTAAGCAGATGAAGTGTGGATCATTCTTGGTGATTTAGGAAAGCTTGTAGATGTCTTTGGATTGTGTCCAATTCATGTTGGTGGTCTGCATTGGAGTTAGAGCTCGCAATTGAAGTATAACTTCCAGATGATGGTGTTCTTCCTGAGACTGGCCGTCTGGATGTATTGCACATCTTGCAGATGTTCTTGTAGATGTTTGCCGACTTAGATGATTATTCCTAAGTCGATGCCTTGTATAAATAAGGAGTTGTAAAGTCATTTCAATGTGAGTTTTGTGGAGATGAGAGTGTGGTAGTGAGGAAAAGAGCGAAAGGTAGAGAAGAGGTATTGGGCTTAAATGGAACTGACTCAAGCATGATGAAGATGCTACTTTCCAGTTCAAGTAGGTGATACTTAATATCCTATAGATAGTGTGTCTCTTGTAGGTAGTGAGCCTCTTGTGAGCAGTGTGGTCAGGTAGTGAGCCCTAATTGGCATGTGCCATTTTCTTCTTTCTATTCTTCTAACAGAGAATACAATCTTGGGTTAATCACCCTGTGGTTTTTCCCTTAACCAGGTTTTCCACGTCAAAATCTTGGTGTCATGTGTGTTAATGTGTTTCTGCTCTTGATTTAATGCAATAAGTTTCCATGATTGATTTATCTTTATGCTGCTGAATTACAAAGTGGATTTAAGTGTTTAATTGGAAGAAAGTTTTGTACAACTGATACACACCCCCTCTCAGTTGTCTGCCCTAAATCAAACAATTGGTATCAGAGCTAGGTTCCTTTAAAAAGAGATTAACTGCTTGAGGAGATCCAGGATGTCATCTTACAAGAAGGATAGTCTAAAGTTTGATGGAACCAATTTTAATCTTTGGAAAAGTCGCATGAAATGTCACTTGCAATGTATGGGAATGCAGTACCGAACCATGGCTTCAACAAAGTATACTCCTCTATAGGGTGGCTCGAAAGCCCCAAATGAAATCACTGATGCTGAAAACAATCTGTAGACTATAGAAGTTCTTCCAAGCGCATTAACTGATTCAAAGGTTTCAAATGTTGTTGACCTACCAACTGCTTTTGAGATTTGGGAAAAACTAGAACTTCTGCATGAAGGAGACAAGAATGTTAAATGTGCAAGGCTACAAAGTCTGAAAGGGAAATTTGAAAATCTGAAGATGAGAGAAGATGAAAATATCACTACTTTTATGCCAAGAGTAAATGACCATGTTTGTGGAATTAGAAATGCTGGTGGAGTCTTGGATGAAGATGAGATTGTTGGAAAAATTCTTAGATCCCTTCCTACTTCCTATAAAATCAAGGTTGCTGCCATTGATGAATTCAGAGCCCATACAACTGTCACAAGAGATCAATTGGCTGCATTTGAAATGATCAAGTTTGGAGATGCCCCTCCTAAGACTGAATCTACATTCAAATCCAGTGCCTCTGTAAAAGGTAAACAAAGGTTTGATCCAAGAGAGCACTCTTCAAGGAAACTATCATGGTATGAAAAAGCAAGAAAAGACCTAGAAGAAGAAGAAGCAAAAACTGCTCATCTTGAAGCCCTTATCGGAAAAAGCCTGCCAAGAGGATCTGATAAGTATGAAGGGAAATTGCCTTTTAAGTGTTTTAATTGCAATAAGATTGGTCATTTTGCCTCAAGGTGTCCTAAAAGATTTTCAAGGCAAAATCCTAACAAGCCAAGGTTCCAAAAGAACTGTTACTATGTACATGAATATGATGATAATGAAGAAGTGACATATGATGGATCTGAGATAGGAAACAAATTTAGAAATGAATTGGTGTTCATTGCCATCAAGGAAGAAGATCCAATGTCCTCTGTATCTGTCAATCATAAGACTATGGAAAGAGCTCTGGCTACCTAAGTTGAAGAGAAGGATGATTGGGACATTAATAGTGGATGCTCTCACCATATGATAGGTGACAAAAATAAGTTCATAGATTTGGAGAGGTATGAAGGAGGAGTGGTAAAGTTTCGTGATAATTCTGCTGGTAGAATCAAAGGTAGAGGAACTATTTCTTTTGATGGAAGGAACAAAACTGGTAATGTACTGTATGTTGAAGGATTGAAGCACAATCTTCTCAGTGTTGGTCAGTTGGTGGACAAAGGCTATGATCTCTGATTCAAGAATGGAAAATGCAAGATCTTTGAAAGTTTCAGAACAGAGATTGCATCTTGTACTCAAACTAAAGGTAATATCTTGCACTTGGTTGGTACTTGCAAAAGTTGCTTATTTGTTCAAGTTGATCAGAGTTGGTTGTGGCATAGGAGGATGTGTCATGTGAATTTTGATAATATCATTAAGATAAGCAATACTCAAGTTGTAAGAGATCTTCCAAAATTAGTAAAACCTACAAATAGTTTGTGCAAAGAATGTCAGTTGGGGAAACAAAGCAGAGTCTCATTCAAAATCAAAGGAATAGTCTTCTACTGGATTATTGGACTTAGTTCATACTGATTTATGTGGTCCAGCAAGAATTAAGAGTGTGCAAGGTGATAGATACTTCATGTTACTAATTGATGACTATTCCTGGATGATGTGAGTAACTTTTCTGAAAGAAAAATCTGAAGCTCTTGAGAAATTCAAAATATTCAAGGCTATGGTAGAAAATGAAACTGGATTAAAATTAAAGTGTTTGAGGTCTAATAGAGGTGGAGAATTCACATCCGGTGAGTTCATAGAATTCTATGAGAAACATGGAATAAAAAGACAGTTGTCTGCTCCTAGGACTCCACAGTAGAATGGAGTAGTGGAAAGAAAGAACTGGACCATCCAAGAAGCATCTAGGACCATTATGATGGAAGCAAATGTTCCTCAGATCTATTGGAGAGAAGCTGTCAGCACTGTAGTCTATACTCTCAATCGAGTTCAAATCAGAAGCAATACCGGTAAGACTCCTTATGAACTTTGGTTTGGCATCACTCCTATTGTGAGGTATTTTAGAGTTTTTGGTAGCAAATGTTACATTAAAAGAGATGAATATCTAGGAAAGTTTGATGCTAGAAGTGATGAAGGAATATTCTTGGGTTACTCTACTCAAAGAAAAGCATACCGGTGTTATAATAAGAGACCGAGAAAGATGATAGAAAGTACAAATGTGAAGGTTGATGAAGGAATTGAAAAACCCTCAAGTTTTATGAATGTGATGAAGATGATTAGAATGGTGTTCTGATTCAAGGAGCCCAAGCCTCTTCTGAAAGTCAGATTCAAACTGATCTGGTAAATCAGGAAGAAGAGATGAGTTTTAATGAGCCTGATCATGAATCAGAAGTGCAAGAAATTCCCAAAGTTCCTAGGTATGTAAGACTGAACCAATCTGAAGATCAGATCATAGGTGATAAAAGCAAAGGTGTACAAACAAGAAGAAGGATTTCTCAAGATTCAGATAAATATTGTCTGATTTAAAAGATTGAACCTAAGACAGTGAATGAAGCTTGCAATGATGAAAACTAGACTAAAGCAATGGAGGAAGAGCTGATGCAAATTGAGAAAAATCACACTTGGGATCTTGTTCCCCAGCCTAGAAACAAAAATGTGATTGGAACAAAATGGGTCTTCCAAAACAAACTGAATGAAGTTGGTGAAGTAATCAGAAATAAAGCCAGATTGGTCTGTAAGGGTTACTCTCACCTAGAAGGAATTGATTTTGAAGAAACTTTTGCTTCGGTGGCAAGAATTGAAGTAGTAAGATTATTTCTTGCTTTTGCTGCTTTCAAAGATTTTAAGGTATATTAGATGGATGTCAAGTCTACCTTCCTGAATGGTGACTTGGAAGAAGAAGTGTACATTAAACAACCGAATGGATTTCAATTGTCTGATCATGGTGATATGGTCTGCAAGTTGAAGAAAGCACTGTATGGACTGAAGCAAGCCCCAAGAGCCTGCTATGAAAGATTGGATAAGCATCTTTTGAAGATTGGTTTCAACAAAGGTACTGCTGACAGTAATTTGTATTTCAAAATTGATCATGAAAACATCTTGATTATTGAAGTGTTTGTTGATGATATCATTTTTGGAGGAAGAGATAGTATGTGTAAAACTTTTGCAAATCAAATAAAAAGTGAATTTGAGATGTCCATGCTTGGGGAAATGAATTTCTTCTTGGGACTACAAATCACTCGAACAAAGAAAATAATCTTCATTTCTTAGACCAAATATGTGAAAGAATTGTTGAAGAAATTTGGGATGGAAGACTCAAAACCAATGAATACTCCCATGGCAACCGGATGTAAATTGGGCAAAGATGATGACTCTCCTAAGGCTGATCAGAAAAAGTACAGGTCAATGATTAGAGGATAGTTGTATCTCACCCACACTAGACCTAACATTACGAATGATGTTGGTCTTGTTGCTAGATTTCAAGATGATCCTAGAGAATCTCATGTCATGGCAATTAAAAGGATTTTTAGATATCTAAAAGGGACAGTTGAGTATGGATTGTGGTATCCCAGAGATCATGATTTCTCTCTTCATGTATATACAGATGCGGATTGGGCAGGAGATGTGGATGAGTGGAACAGTACCAATGGTGGAGCATTATTTTTGGGGAAGAGATTAGTTTCTTGGCTGAGGAAGAAACAAGAGGCAATATCTCTATCCACCGCATAAGCAGAATATATTGCAGCAGTAGGTAGTTGTACTCAAGTTTTGTGGATGAAGCAAATGGTAAGAGACATAAGAGTGGAGTATGAGGAGCCTATCACAATCTTCTGTGATAATTCAAGTGCAATAAACATATCTAAGAATCCAATGTTGCATTGAAAGACTAAACATATATCTATCAAGTTTCACTTTTTGAGAGAACAAGTGAACAAAAATGAAGTCAGATTAGAGTTTGTGCCTTCCAAAGATCAGATTGTAGACATCTTTACTAAACCTCTACCTAAGGACTCTTTTGAGTATCTCAGGGAGAAGTTAGGGGTTATTGCCCCTCTAGTGATGAACTAAGGTGCACTGTTGTGCATCAGTCTGGTGGATATCACAGTCATATCCTGTGGTCCGAATTGATGATGAGGAGCTGCCACTCAGGGGGAGTAGCAGGTATGATTCTGAAGTGGTGGAATTGCAAGTATGTGCCCTTTGCCATTGATGTCAAAGGGGGAGAGAAGACATGTGAAAAACAAGTGGTTGTTGATCAAAGGGGGAGCAGGAAAGGAAGAGAAGGTATGTGAATGGTTGTTGCTGATAGGGGGAGTTGTGACAGTAAGGAGAAGTTGTTGTCTTGATGGTCAAAATAGTTTTTCACATCATATGTTGCCATCAATGACAAAGGGAGAGATTGTTGCAAGTATGGTCCTAACCAGTGTTGTCATTGATGTCAACATACTCCTATTGCATTAATGATAAGGATTGGATGAACTATTTGCTGAGGATATTGAGAAAATTGGTCATATCAGGAACAGTGAAGAACAGTGAAGACAGTAAGATAAAAGTCTAAGATAAGATGAGGATCAGAGGATACGGTTTAAAGGGTTTATAGATATGTGTCTTAAGGTGATCTAGTAAAGATTTTAGAGGTCCACATGAAGATCTAAAGAAGTTGTGGCCGCTCAAGTAAAACTGGTTCTAGTAAGGTGTTCAGAGGTGACAGAGTGATACAGATAGGTCTGGCGAGATCTAGAAATGCATTGTCCTGTTCTGCAGATTTGAGGAAGTGTTGAGGAAGTCTTTATGAAGTGTCAACTTGATTGGTTCATGGTTTGAAGGTCTGCAAGCATCTATTCTTTTGTGACAGTGATGATAGACCATGTTCTTGAAGTTTCGATTGAAGGAGAGAAGGATTTCAGTAAGCAGATGAAGTGTGGACAATTCTTGGTGATTTAGGAAAGCTTGTGGAGGTCTTTGGATTGTGTCCAGTTCATGTTGGTGGTCCACATTGGAGTTAGAACTCACAATTGAAGAATAACTTCCGGATGATGGTGTTCTTCCTGAGACTGGCCGACCGGATGTATTACACATCTTGTGGATGTTCTTGTAGATGTTTGTCAACTTAGATGATTATTCCTATGTCGATGCCTTATATAAATAAGTTGTAAAGTCATTTCAATATGAGTTTTGTGGAGATGAGAGTGTGGTAGTGAGGAAAAGAGTGAAAGGAAGAGCAGAGGTATTGGGCTTAAATGGAACAGATTCAAGTATGATGAAGATGCTACTTTCTAGTTCAAGTAGGTGATACTTAATATCCTGTAGACAGTGTGTCTCTTGTAGGTAGTGAGCCTCTTGTGAGCAGTGTGGTCGGGCAGTGAGCCCTAATTGGCATATGCCATTTTGTTCTTTCTATTCTTCTAACAGAGAATACAATCTTGGGTTAATCACCCCGTGGTTTTTCCCTTAACCAGGTTTTCCACGTCAAAATCCTGGTGTCGTGTGTGTTAATGTGTTTCTGCTCTTGATTTAATGCATTAAGTTTCCATGATTGATTTATCTTTATGTTTCTGAATTACAAAGTGGATTTAAGTGTTTAATTGGAAGAAAGTTTTGTACAACTAATTCACCCCCCCCTCTCAGTTGTCTTCCCTAAATCTAACATGAAAGGTGTTTTTGATTCTCAAGATCACACGAAGTTCATGAGAAGAGCATACACACCCTCAATCACACTCAAGTCAACCAAACAAAGAAAGCGCAAGTTCTTTTTAAACTCAAAGCCAAATGTGATAATGAAGACACAAGTGTATTTTAAGCCCAATGCCAAAATGTGATTGCAAACAATAGTTCATTTTAGAGCCCAAATTGAAGTGTGATTACAAATAATAGTTAGTTTTAGAGACCAAACTGAAATGTGAATGCAAACAAGATTTTGATGAAATGAAAAGACAAGAGATGGAGTGAGTGTACCTAGAAAAGTTTTCTTCAGATTTGTTGCTGAAGTTGATATTGTACATCACCTTATGTTCACCTAGAAGCCACCAAAATGAAAAAAAGACAAAGAAAATTGCATACTAATGTGTTAGATGAAAAAGAAGCAATCTAGAAAATTTTTGATGTAGATGATCAGTTACAGCAAAATAGATAGCATCATCATAATGTTCATAAAATTCTATGTTGTTTTTAAAAAGTTTTCACAAAAATCAGATGAAAATTGCACAATATATGAGCATTTGAAGTTCACAATTAAGGTTGACTTTGATTGGAAATTACTTGATGAAACTAGTATAGTCACCTAAAAATTCTTTTACCATAGTGAAGCTGGGTGAACCAGCTTTGCAACGTTGCAAGTTTCATGAAATTTTGACCCCGTACGCAAAAGTTATAACAAAAAGAAAAAAACTACCCCTTTTATGGCTTCAAGGGCAATAGACATGTCTAGCAGTTATGGAAACCTAGTGCTTTAGCTGGTCAGAAGATGCAGTTAACAAGTCATGGTTAACCCTAGTGGCTATGTTTTAGTGGCACCCTTGGTCACCCATGTGAACAGGCGCCGGTAGCCCCCTTTCCCTAGTCATGAATGTGACCGCCGGTTATGAAGTAGGCCTGGGGGTTAAGGATTTGGAGCAATGAAAAGCAGCTAGGACCATAGTCTTTGGAAAAGGATCGACAGACGGTGAGAAAAGGGTTTTGATGGGTTGTGGGTTTAAGCAGAGACGACGTTGGTCAACAGTCTACAAAGGAGGAGTGTTAGTTGACAATGTTGGGTGGAGGGTTTTGGATTGTCAGAGTTGACAAGATCAATGGTGGTGATCAGGAGAAGTTATGGTGCAATCATGGTAGGAGGGTTCATAGAATGAATAATCCAGGCCATGCAGCAAGAGTAAACATAATGGAAGCAACTCAATTATGTAATGCAAATGCAAATTCAGATGTTCAGTATATCAGTGATTCAAAACACAAACATGCCAACACATGCGGGGTTACAGATTAGGGCTCACATGCCTAATTCTCAATACATACGCAGATATAGCTTTGAAGCACCTTATTGAAGAAAATCTAACTTATGAACTACATATTTTCTAATTGACTACTTTCTTATGCATCTATTACATGTTTATATATCCTCTTTAGATCATAAGATTCCTTTGCGTCAGCTAAACAGATTACAAACTCCAATGAAAGAGATGTAACTTGTGTACATGGGTAGGTTGGCCCAAAACATGAAGAAATCCTCTGTAGGTGAATGGATCGATGTGTGGATCTTAGGGAAGGTCGACCACATGCCCAGGTACCTTGAATGATGAGTCATTTAGCTCCTCAAGTCATGGAAGTGCTCTAGGAATCTTCTCCTTCTTTTGCTTGTCTATATGCTCTGTTCTATGAAACTAGATGAACTTCTGATAGTGATATCTTTCTGATATTTAATCCAAATGATCTTAATTTTGGATATGTCATGCTTGATGATGTCTAGAGGCTAAGTCTAGCTTTGCAAGGTCTAAAATGAAACTGTGGCAAAATGCAGACCAAAATATAAAAACTGCTTCTAACTAGAACAAATTGGAAAATGAAAGAAACAAAGAATAAATGCAAATATTTTTGGTTGATGCAAGATTTATTTAAACTAGGGATGCTCCCGCATCAAGTTAGGTAGATTGGTGATGGAGACCAAATGCAAAGAAGCGGGGGAATGGAGTCGACAATAGTGGTGGTTGCAGGGAGGTGACTAGCTATTTGAGAGCAGAGGTAAGGAGGCGATGCGGTGGCAGGAGTTAGGGTTGGTGGAAGGTTAGATCGAAGGCTGCAGTTAGCGTAAGCTTGACAGAGGTGACATAAATTAGAAGGAATTTCAATCAGGAGTGGACGGAGTATGGAGGGGGTCGACAATAGAGTAAAAGGAGTCAACGGTAGTCAAAGGAATAAGGGATGGAAGGGAAATGATGACGGGAGGATAAGAAGATGGAACCAGGTGGAGGTTAGGGTTTTAGGTGGAGGTCGACAGTAGAGACCAAAAAAAACTGCGACCACAAAATTAAAACCTGGGAAAACCTATAACTAGAGAATCAAAAACCTACAACCATAGAATCAAATGCACACAGATAGCCACAATGATAGAAGCCTTTGTAGTCTATGTGGCAGATCCATATGGTACGGATCTGTACTGTATGGTATGCTAAGTAAAAAAATTAAAAAATTAAAAAAAAATATTTGTGAGCAAATCATAGCGAATTTTATGTCTTTTTTCACCTGCAAGCCCTCCTAGAGGCAACAACGAGGTTGGATTTGGCCTAGGAGATCACTTACAAAATTTTATTTCCCAAACTAAACAAAAACAATGTTAGATTTGCAAATTCAAACACATAAACCTACAAAAAGGTGAGGTTAGAGTTGCAGGCGTGCCAAAATGTGAATGAAAAATTGGTGGAAAGGTAAATAGAGAGATAATGTGATAAACCCAATTCCTTTTACCTTCAAACCAAATCTTCAACACTCAAAGAAAATGGAGTAGATGCACCCAAATCCACTTGCAATGTTCTCTTTGATGGATGACTGATTGGAGAGATGTTGATTTCTCATGATTTCAACAACATAACACTAGCATGGAGATAAATGATGAGAAGATCTAGAATCATTTCAATAGTATAATGTTACTTGAAGATGGATCCCCCAAATGGCTTGGGTGAGGCTTGATTTATAGGAGATGAGTGATAAGGATTAATGGCTAGGATTGAAAGGTCAATTGTGTGATGTGGACAGTTAAGATTAAATGACACAAGGAGTTGTAATCATGTGACAAGTGTGCAAATAAGAATAGAGATGACCTAATTTAAATAATAAAATTATTTAAATTAGTTGGTAGTGTGAAAAAACATTAAATAAAAGTTGTAGTATGGTTGTAGTATGACACATAATTCAAATAAAAAATTATTTAAATTATGAGAAAGGGACAAGTGTTGTGATGAGAATAAAGGTGAGGGCTAATTTAAATAAATATTTTATTTATTTAAATTGGAGGAAAGGTAAGAAATTAATTAAATAAATATGATTTATTTAATTAATTGGCTAATGGGATAAATGGGATTAGGATGGGAATTGGTTAAATAAATATGATTTATTTAACTAATTAGGTGATGAAAAGGGTATGTCAAGGTCCTAGGAGAAAATGTCACAAGATGTCTCAAGTAATGTATCGACAAGGTGATGTTGTAAGACATGGATAATTTTAGGTGTCTACAATATACTCATTCACTTCAAATCATACATGTGCTACTATGTTAATGCAAAGGAATGATGTAAAGGATGAGAAACCCATCACATTCATGAGTAGTCCATTCAAGGATGCTGAATTGAGATATCTAGATGTAGAATGATAGGTTTTGGCCTTAGTTCAGGTAGTAAAAAAGTTTAGCCACTATATCCTAAGAAGAAGGGTAATCGTTGTCGCACCATATTCAATAGTCAAGATGTTGCTAATGCAAAATGGGCTGGGAGAAAAGTGAGCTAAATGGATAACAGTTCTACATGAGTATGATATGGATATTACTTTGATGAAATTAGTTCAAGGACAAGCATTAATGCAAATGATTGCCGAAATAGATCATGATTTAGTTAGCCAATAATATGTATTTGATTTAGATATACAAGAGGATTGGTATTTAAACATTAAGCATATCTTGGTCACAACTAGATGTCCATACAACTTGAAAGCATGCTAGAGGAGAGCTTTGAGGATCAAAGCTCAAAGTTACATGACCAAGGGAGGAATCCTTTTCAAGAGAAATCATGAAGGCATATACCTTAGGTGCCTCAATAAATAAGAAGCCACCAAGGTCTTAGAAGAACTACGTGATAAATTTAAAACAAATCATGGATCTCATCTGATCACAATGCATAAGATTCTTAAAGCTGGATACTATTGGCCTACAATATTTAAAGATACAACTAATCATATTAAACATTGCCATACATGTCAGGTAGCTACAAATAGAGAGAGATATGCAACTTAACCACTGCAACCAGAGATGGAGATGCATCCATTCGCACAATGGGGCATGGATTTCATAAGATACATCAATCCTCCATCATCCACTAGCCACATGTATGTCCTAATTGTTACTAATTATTGTACCAGGTGGACTGAAGTTGTGAGTAGAAAGACATGCACATCAGAGGACATGATCAAATTCTTGGAGGACAACATAGTTACTAGGTTTTGTGTTCCTTATGACAGGGTATGTGACAATGGACTTGCCTTTTATTCTTTAAAGTTTTACAATTGGGCCTTTAAATATGGAATAACACTAAAATTCTCATCTAACTACTATCCCCAAGGAAATGGACTTGTCGAGTCTACTAACAAAAACCTGCTGGATATAATCAACAAACTCGTAGAGAAAAACCCCAGGGAGTGGAATACTCTACTAAAATATTCCTTATGGGTAGATAGGACCAGAGTCAAGTCATCCCTAGGCAACTCCCCACATCACTTGGTCTATGGAGCAGATCCTATCCTTCCTATCAACTTGAAAATCCCCACTCTGTAGTTTACCCACTTGAATATCTAGGCCTGAAAGATAAATTAGAAGTCGGGTTGCTACAACTTTTACACCTAGAGGAGAAGAGGGATAGGGCAATTGATCACTTCTCCAGACATTAGGCCATTGTTAAGAGCTGGTTTGACAAAAGGGCCAAAGTTAAAGCATTTAGGATATATGATCTTGTGTTGTCTTGGGATAAGGCCCATGAAAAGAGAGGAGAAAATGGAAAGTTTGACAAACTATGGACATGTCCCTTTGAAATAGAAGAGATATTAGGAGATAGTACATAGAGGCTAAAAACCTTAACTGGAGAGGATGTTCCTTTGCCTGGCAATGGATAATTTCTGAAACACTATTTCCAAGCCTAATTCAAGAGAAAAATCTTTTTTGGCAGTTGGTTGTTTGTTGCATTGTTTGCTTGTTTGTTGAGTCTCTTTTTTGGCTGGGTTTGATTTGGAGCACCTTGTCACCTTAGAAAACAACACAATTTCTAGAATTTAGGAAAGAATCCCAAATCCTTACATAGGTTGTAACTTCTACTGGCTTGGTTGTGCTAACCTACTCCATGAGATCATATTCACCAATCAAGACAATGGTTATCCAAGGGATCATCAAATGAGTAGACCTAAGAGTTCCTAGGACTAGTTGAAAGTGTTAGTGTCTGCATTAAGTGAAAAATCTAAAGGGTTGCTTTTTCTACCACTATAATTCCTCGCCTAGCAACACATTCCATTACTATGCAAATAATGAGCTGAAATGATATATCTTAAATAGAAGGAAAATATTGAAGAATCAAAAGAAAAGAGGTATACTCTCTTTAGGTCATCTAAATAACCCTACCAGGGCTATGGACGCCTTACTAGAAGTGGGGCTCTATTTAAGGGAATTATAGGTGATAACCTTGTCGAGGCTATGGACTCCTACTGGCAGCAAGGCTCTATCCAAGTTTAGCTTAGAAGGTTAAATCAAACTATGTAGCTTAATGTTGATTACTGATATTTTCAATCTCTTCAATATGAAGGAAACGAATCAAAGCACACACTTGCATTCCCTCTCATAATCTAGTTTCATTGGTGAACATGACCTCATTAGATCTAATCCTTATATCCATATGCAATGGAAGTTGGAAGTTCTATGTCTAGATTTTCCCTTCTTCCTTAAATTGATTGAAATTTAGTTGTTTTCTTTGGTGGCAAGTTGTTGTGTGGTCTCACAACATGCCCCATTTTTCCTCAGCAAAACAGGGATCCAACCTTTTTGTCTTGCTTTACTTATGTGTTTTTCCTTTGGGCGGTATGGTAAAATGTCATGTCCTGATCTATGGTCAAAAATCAAGTTAGGCATATTCCCCTGTAAAGGCTATGAACAGATAGAGATCCAATTTTAAGAAACTTTGCCTTTTACATCATGTTGAAATTCCTTAAAATGAGCGAGTTATGCCTAGTCAAAGTTCTGGTCAATTGGATATCCTAGTCAAAAGGATATGGACATTACAAACTTAATATCCTGTCAATTCTCAATATCCATATCCACATCTTTCATCATATCCAATCTTTATATTAACCCTCAAGCATGTAGACCTTAGATCCGGACCTGAAATAATACTTAAATCACGTTAGATCAATAATCGCTCTAATGGACGAATATAACTTTTATCAAAATATCCATATCCTCATCCTAGTGAAACCATTAAATTCATCATCCCAATTTTTTAAAACGTCAACCAGACATGATATTTGCACATGGATATTATCGATTGCCAAAATATCCATATCCATGCAAATATCCATATCCGCATCCTATGATGCCCGTCAAATTTGTTCCCATCAGTGGATCTCCAATGCATGGATATTCCATACTAGATATTTTCAACCAGATACTAAGTTTCAAATATCTGTTTCTAAATATCCATATCCATATCGGGTATTACTAAAGAATCAACATCTCGTACACTCAAACCTTTGACTTTTCAAAGGGATATTTTGAATTGGATATTTTACACTCGTTGAATGTCCATGTCTACCCAAATATTCACATCCATATCCTGGGTAAGGATGTTGCTCCATTGTCCCACTGTTGACTTTTCAAAGGGATAATTCATATATCCTAACTTTTGAAGGTGAATTAGATCATGTTGCTCACTCCTTCGGTCAATGATGTTTGACCAAGATCTTTTGTTGACGTCATATATAAATTTTGGTATGGACATTCCGAACCAGACATTCAAATTTCAAATGTCCATATCCATATCCCTTCCCGCATTTAATGCCATACATAAGGTCGTTGGCCTTTTAAATTCAAAACGTGCCTTTTGATAGTTGTTAGTTTCACCCGTGCCTGAATGGTGAAGACTTAACAAACCATAGAAAGAGCAATTAATATAACCTAATTATTGGATTTTTTAAGGATAAAAGATAAATTCATCTCTTATTGGTAATTATCAAAACAATTGAGACTCAATTTACAGAGAACTGAATGTGACTAAAGGTGAACTATAGGTGACTAAGGTGATTTTACAGTAGTTGGAAAAATAGTGTTACAAAGAACAGAATGGCGAGAACAATAAAAATGGTATTCACATTTGCATCTGCATGTTAAAGGTTGAGGTTGTAACCACCAGGTATGAATACGACAAACCTTCTCAGTCATTTTCATAGTTACAGTATAGTTTTTACACGGGCAGAAGGTGAATTTCCCATAATGAAGGTAAATACTTAGGTGAATTCCTATTTGTATGTGGTTTAAAATAGGTTTCAGTCTACATAAATGGATTTAAGGTAATCTACGTGTTTAAATGCATAAACCCTAAAAGCTTACTATGGATACTTGTATATTATAGGACGAGATGGCTCAAAAGTGAATAGATCATCATGATGCAGAGTTTAAACAAGATATGTTTCCTACTCCCAGAGCTATATGCTGTAAATCTAGCTTTGCACTAGATACCCACTATGGGCAAATGGATTTGGCTACATTCTGGGCAAGGATCTAGGTAGGGGACAATGACGAGATCTTGAGGAACATTGTGTAAATAATGATGTTTCACGCTGCCGGATTCCCTTATGCAGCCAAGGCTCTAGACCTGGTTATCGAATGCACAAACAATTATAATGTGGTGACTAGGAGAGTAGAGCACCATGGCCATGTGTATGCTGACTTCTTTGTGAATGGCATTATAGAGACATTCAAGTTACCCACAAGTAGAGATATGTACCAATTAAAAATAGAGGCCTTAACTGTAGAGTATAACAATAACCATGTAGACTGCAGGAAGATCATATTTTCTTCATGGAGGGTGTCGGATAACAAGGCCAAGGTTGTAGCCAAGATTCCCCAACACTTATTCAAATATAATTTTATCCCGGAGGTGCAATACATGATGGTACTCCTCAATAAGATGGTAGGAAAGGCAGATGCAGGGGCATTCAAACCATGGATGTATGGCTTTATCTAGATGGTAAAGGATAAGAACAAGGTGGTTAGATGGGCCAAAATGATGAGTGCATATGTCCATAATGGAATGGTACAATGGAGAAAGAAAAGGAGGATGTTCTACATGACGTCTTATGTTATGTATGCTTGTGTCTACAAAGCCCAACCAAATGGATTGCATACATTTGACCAGTTAGGGCTTCAACCTATAGATCAAGCAGTGTGGGAGTTTTACCCACAATTAGAAAGAATGCAACTAGTCTAGCATTATAGAACTATAAATGATTGTTTTATCATGCACCTTGTCAGGTTGATGGAGGGTGATAGAGCTAAGAGGGTCTCCAAAGAAGCACAAGAGCTTATACAACACAATGGGGCATGGTTTATCCAGTTCTCCACTTACACATATGTAAGAATGGAGGGTTTTGATGGTAATCTGTTCATGTTTCCTAGGTATCCCATAGATAAGATAATACTACTGGAGGTGATGAGACAAATTATCCCCTCCTATGAGGCATATATGAAGAAGAACAAGAAAGGGAATGCCAGGTTCCCCATGGAGATTAACTGGTATGCCTGTGGATTGATTGATGGTGCTAAGAAATCTGAGGCTAAATTGCATATGCGACATCTGTAGCTATTTCCTTTGGTAAGGTAATATGATCCGTATCATAGAATGGAGAGGTGGGTAAGCAAGAAGCTTCAACATGTAGTACACCTTGAGGACTATTGGGTGGACTGCGATGATGAAGAAGATGCAAGAAAAAGAGGATATCAAAGGCTTACTTTGAATCAAATTAGGACATTGGGATGTCTGGAGATTCCGCCCCAAGTCAAGTCTGATGATGGGAACCTGTTGGACCCAGAGTATGAGGAGAAGAAGATATACAAAGAGCCATTATCCTTGGATGATTGGAGCCAATGTGATGAGACATCCATAGATGTAATCACGACCAAGGTAATGACTATTACCAAGAAGTGGGTAGAAAATATGATAGGTGAACTAAAAGCCAAAGGAATGGCTATCACCTTTGATAGGAAGAGGAAGATGAAGGAAAAGGATGACCTAAGATTTGATGACTTCCTCATTCATAAGAGGCAAGTCATAGAAGCAAATTTGGCATAACTAGGACCCTTTGCAGAAGGAGAAGTGCTTACATCTGAGGGAATAACCATAGCCACTTGACCTTCACCTCCTAGGGGTGTACCTTTATCAGTTATTCCTGTTATTACCATGACTACAAAGGAGCCAAAGATTATAGATTTGTTGGGAGGGATGACTATCCCCAGACAGCAAAGAGCCCCAATAAAGGTGATGAGAGGGTTCATCTCTAAATCTGTTGATGTCTAGATGAAGGATCAAAAGGGACCTACCAGAATGGAGCAGATGTTTGCTCAAGATCAGTCCCAGATAGGAATATTGTCAGTACCTGTTCCACCCACCATGCTTCAGATGCATTTGGTAGAGGAAGTCAAGAACTTGCCTAACCCTACAATGGCAGTGGTGAAAGAGTTGTAGCATAACATCCTGATGCCTTAGATCATAAAGATGACGAATGAATTAGTTGAGGAGGTAAGAGTTGTAGAGAAAAAAGGGTTGGTGAGAAACCATTACCCTTAGATAAAATTATTGATCTAATAGATGACGAAATCACAAGGGATATGACAAATAATCTAGTGGGGCCATTATTTACACCCACAGTACCTGTACAACAAGAGACACCTCATGTAGAGGTCATGTAAGGCCAAGGGAAGACAAAGGATCAAGCCGTGCAAGAGGTCTCTGATGAAGAGAAGGGGTCACCTAAAGAGAATATCCAACATAAGTAGTTGGATTCCCTGGTAAACACAATTACAAGTCATGAAGTTGTGGACTTGTCATATTCTACAGGAGCCAGTACATAAGAGAAAGATGCTACTCAGAATGGATCAGGACAGGAGGAGATTGCACATGATATAGTCATGGGTGAAGCAACTCAGAAGGTCCATGTGGATATACAAGATCAACTGGCTGGAGAACACATAGAGAAGGAAGCAGAACAACTTCTTAAGCAACAAATAGAATCATCTGACCAATAAGCTCAAAAATACAAATAAGATGAGGAGATGATTGAAGCAAGTGAAGATCTAGATACTCCTCAACAAGTTTGACATGAATAGATCCCACAACAAGAACATGAAGAAATCGACAAGGATGAGCATCAAGAAGAAGGTCTTGCAAAGGAACTCCCACAAGGTATGGATACAAAACATCCAGAGATTGAGAACCCTAAAGAAGGACAGGAAAAGGCCACTCAAGAGAAATCATCTCAACAGGAAGGTCCAAAGGATAAACCTGATCAAGAGGAAGCTCATTAGCAGGAGGTTTCATAAAAAGGAAAAGGTCTAGATGAAGATGATGATGTAGCTAATAAGGATGATAAAATTGATCAACTAGGCCATAAAGAATTAGAACAAAATGTCCTAGAATGGCTAGCATAAGAGGTAATAGGACCTACTTCTATTGATATCACCCCATTTGATTTCAAATCATTATTCTCCATTGAGGATGCCAAGCCAAGGTGAAAGGCTAGGGCTGTATCCACAATAAAGAGGGATGCTATCACTGGGCAAAGAACAACACAATTAGTTGTGCCCATGGTTGACAAGGCTAAAAAGGAGATAATGGCCAAAGAATATCATCTAAAAACCATTGATTTAGGGCATGCTATGGCAACATAAGAAATAGAAGAACTCAAAGGGAGTACTGAAGTCGTGGATGCTCGTATGCATAAGGTGAAGATGAAAATAAGGAGTTGAAAGGGTACATTGCCCAACTCTAGACAGTCCTTAAGGGGTTGTGTTGAATGCACAAGACAACTGAGAAAGGGGGTGAATTAGTTGTATCAAAAACTTTAAACCCTGACAAACATTCACACCCTCACAAACATTCACATCCACATAAGCTTAATTGATCCTTAAACTTGTTATGATGATTAAGCATGAAAAGAAAAGAATAGAAGCTAAATCATAACAACATTACACACAAGAAAACACCATATTTTATGTGGAAAACCCAAGAAGGGAAAAACCATGGTGAGGATTAGCTCACAATATAAAGTAATAGCAATACTAAATTACAAAGGCTCACTGCCAGAGGGCTCACTACGAAAAAGAGAAAATGCTCACTACAGGTGGACTCACTGTCCAAGTGGACTCATTGCCCACTAAGAAAGATAGAGACAAAGAAGAGAAGGCTCACTACTAGGGATGAAATGATATAATTGCATCTAACCTATGCATAGAATTTAGTTCCAATGAAGCTCAATATTCATCACAACATAGACAACACCTTCACAGCAACACTAAAAAATAGTAGACACCTTTTGCTCACTACATCCAGTAGCCTAACACATGAAATATTTCACTACACAAATCAAATTCACATCACATATATCATATCCCATGCACATACATGTAGCATGAATCCTTGACACTTATTTATACCACCATTAACCTTGAAATCAATCTCCAAGGTCGGCAACCCAACTTAACTCATAAAATTCAAATTAGGTCTAGACCTAAACATTCTTGCGGAGGAAGGGAACTAATGTGGACCATGCCACATCTTAGCACAGACCTAAATCCACTCTTACATGTCATTCCATGCTTTTGTTGATAACTGAGAGGGGGTGAATCAGTTATCTTAATTATTTCAACTTTCTGAACTTTCTTAATAATTAGTGCAGCATCAATTCAAAAAAGCAAACTTAATCATGAAATGGAAATACACATGACATAATATTTTTGACGTGGAAACCTTGTTAAGGGAAAAACCACGGGGTGATTAACCAAAGATTGTATTCTCTATTAGAAGAATAGGATTACAAAATGGCACTTGCCAATTAGGGCTCACTGCCCGAGCACACTCCTCACAAGAGGCACATTACCTACAAGAGACACACTGTCTACAATTTATAAAGAGTGTGATACAATACTTGAACTGATAAGGAGCATCAACATATGCTGGAGTTTAGTTCCGGTTAGGCTCTGTATATTGATCTGCTGCACTTCATCTTTCCTCTTCTTTTGAGCTGTTCTTCTTTCACATACTAGATCTTCCTTTCTACTTTTATTCGGATCTACAGCTTTTCTTCACACACCACACAAATCCATGACACTTCTCATAACTAAATTTATCTTGTATATATATCCGCACAAGTGATTTCATCACCTTTCTAGTCGGCACCTGGAATAGTCAATATTTTACCTAAACTTTGATCTGTCAGCTGAATCCTTGCTTACCAAGTAATGCGGATCAAGGATATACTTGTGGAAATCATTAATCATGTCGGCCAAACATAATTTATGCCTTCATAACCTTTACCAACATCAGTAACATATCCAGAATAATGTCTGATGTTCTGCCAGTCAGTTCTTCCTCTGTCACACTGCCAATCATGAACCCGATACTCAAGTATTCATATCTTTTTCTTCATCTATCACCAGAGGCTAAATCCTTGGAATCTATCACTCAAGGTAGTCCTCTTGACTTCCCCAAATCCGTACTTCACCAAGATACTTCCTCTGAGAGATCCAGACTTGACTGTCGGACCTCGCCACATGCTCTGTTCTTGTTTACCGGACCACAACATTCTTCACTCTGACTTCTGGTATTGACATACCATGTCCTGTGGGATGAACTTTGTTGCCATCAATGACAACATTAATGAATCCATATAGTGTCTCTTGCCAACAATCTGCCTCTTTGGCATTGATGGTAACACTTAGTGAAAAATGACTAAGTGTTTACACTATGCTCCCCCTTAGCTGATGCTCTATTTTTATATACATTTTTTGGAGCTCCCCCTTAGTTGAATTCCTCATTTTTCACTGCTCTTCACTCCCCCTTTGACATCAATGGAAAAGGGTAGGGTCCGCATACCAAAATTTTCAAAATTTTGTCTGCATAAGTAAATACATAAGGAATACTTACATATACTGAAGTATGTCTACAAAAGTTGTTTTCAATTGAATCAATTCTGTAGCCCAACTTTGCTTCATTCTATCCAAAATTGATATATGACCGCTCAACAGGAATGCAAATGCATCTGCCCTTTTTAGATCTATTGGATCATTGGTCTAGGCTGTGATTTGAGCTTCTTTTATGGCCTCATGCATGGCCTCTAACTTAGGGATAATGATCCTTCTAAGTTCACCCATCCGGCTAATTATGTTCTTCCTTTCCTTCTCAAAATTCTTTATTGCATTTGTGATTGCAATAGTCTAACACTCTTGATTTATTATGGAGGATGAGAGAGGATCAAAACTTTGAGATAGACTTAATAGTTTATCCTCTTGCTCTTTTACTTTCCTCTCAATATCTTTGGTCACCGTGGGCCAAGATAAGCAAAATTTGTACATATTTCTGCCATCTTTAAGAGCATTTTCCAAGCTCTTTATCCCAATATCCATAACTCTCCTATCATTTGTTATCAGACCCTATACTTCAGAGAATCTCTTATCCAAAAACTCCTTCCAGACCTTTTCTTTAGTTGACTTTTCTAGAGAATCAAAATGTGTGCTAACACTGTTGACTAGAGTTTTGAGATTACCAGAAGAGGAGGCTATGGGATCCTTCTGAAAAGATGGCATGATTTTTTCCAACACTCCAGATGCTACCTCTAAAAGCTCACAGTCTTCTATGTGAGATTTCAGTAGTTTCTCTTTGACCTTTGCATTTGCAAATGAAGCTATTTTTATTGTTTGCACCGGAGATAGAGAGTCAAAATCTAATGGCCCTTTTAATAGTTCTGGTTCATCAATCTCCATAGTTGCTTTTGTCAAAAAGTCCTTGACTGATTCTGCAGTGTCTCTTGCCGGAGACAGATTTTTCTTTTCTTCTGCAGTCACAGAACTGTCTTTTGGAGCTTTCTCCCCTTCCACAACCTTTGTACTGATATCTTCTTTTCCCTTCACCTTTGCTTCTTACTCCTTTATTCTTTCTTCTCCTTTGGATCCAGAATCAGTAGGGGAAACTGGAGGAGTGATGTTGGCTTGTTCATGGGCCACCTCTTCCAGAGCAGAGGATTCTAGGTCCTTAGCTGTTTCTGTACTGGTATTCATTACCTCTTCTGTTATTTTCTCAGTAGACTCTTCTACAACACTTGTGGTCGAGGGGTAAGTACCCAAGTCCTCTATAATAGGAAGATTAAATCTTTTGAAGGCCTTTCAGAGGATCTCTTCTGTGTCCTTGGCTACCTTGTCAGTATCACCAAGCATTAGTTGATTCATCATTGCTTTGCTTCTGAACTCATCCTTACAATCTTTGAATACCATATTCATTGTCTTGGGATCGATTGAAGGATATAGCTGAATTGCTATCTGTTCCCAGATTTCTAGGTCTTTGGCTTGGGCATTGTTCTTTCTTATTTCTAGTTCCTTCTCCAGGCTTTTGGGGATCAGAGATATAATTTCAATGAATGCTTTGTTGTAAATATTTAGGTACCTGACTGTGGCATCTTGCAATATCTTCTAATCTACTTCACCATAATCATCATAGAACTCAACCATTGGCTGAAGATTTCCATCCACTGTGACTGATTTGATTATGTCATCAATGTGAAGAGTGGGTTTTTCAACATATTCCTCTATCTTTTCTTCTTCCTTCTGTCCGGTAGAGGGTTGTCCGGATGTTTTCTTCTTTTTCTTCATTTTCCTGATTTCTTCATTAGATTCAGTCTCCTCTTCATCCCTTTGACTGGCATAAGCTCTTGTAGCTTTTGTCTTTGTTCTTTTCTCTCCTTTGCCAGATGATTGTGCTTCCAGTTCTAATGTCCTTGAGCCTTTGGTAGTGGTAGGTGCAGATCTCTTTGATGATCTGGTCCGGGTGGAAGGTTTTGCCGGAGCACTTTCCTCATTTTTCTTTTCTGCCTTCTTCTTCTCTTCCTCAGCCCTTTCCATCTTTTTCCTGTTGGCATCAAGTGTCTCCTTTGAGATGCCAAAGCCTTTGGCAACATCGTCTACTTCTTTTCTCACTTTCCTCTTGATCTCTGGCTGCCTTAGCTCTGTATGAATTTTCACACTTAGTTCTTCAAAGGTTCCAAATCTTTCTGCTTTTGGGTCCTTTGGCTGACTGAGCATATGTTGAACATGCAGCTCTACAATTTGTTCATCGACTTCATACCCCATAGGCATGATCCAGACTATCCTTGGCTCTACTACCTCCATTAGGCATTGATCAGTGTCTACCATGAAGCACACTGTATCCTTGTATTTCTCAACTACTGATTTGGGGATTCTTTCTCTGACTCGCATTGTATTTTGAAAGTGCTTGAAGTAACCCCATAGAGCTGTATTCCTTGCCTTAGCATCCCCAAGTTCATGCAAGTAATTTCTGATCTGAATTGCTACCGGTTTGTTATTTTGCCATACCCATCCATTTGATCCAGGCAATTCATTCATGAAGTAGAAAAATAGGCATAATATTAGTCCACCATATTTAAAGGAGTTCTTCTTGTCCTTTTTGATCTTCTGTATGTTTTCCATTAATTGGCTCAAAAGAAGTTCACAGAGATCATATTCTGTATTCTTTCTCAGCATCTCATAGGCAGTATATACTGCAGTTCTGGATACTGAATTCTCCCTACTGGAGTGATATATCTTGTATCCTATTATCATAGATGCAAACTTGATATCCGAGTCAGTAATATCTTTAATGGTCATTGCCGTCTTATCAAATTTTGATCCAGTGGCCTCAATTACAATGTTTTTTTTGAAATATTTGAGGACAGGTATTCCTCCAGAGGAGTGTAAACCAGTTACTGCCCTAATTACTTCATTGATGATTTTGCAAGGTCTGTTAAGCCATAGAAAGTTGTCATGTACCCTAATTAACATGTACCGGACCCATTCATCTTCTTCAAAGTAGGGGAAATGAATGAACTGATCCAAATGTTTCTCCTAGATGCCCTTATATTCTGGTTTAAGCTCAAAAGCATCATCTATCAATTGTTTGTGATAGATATCTCTTAGTTTGAATTCCCCAAACTCTTCAACATTTACGTGTATGTAAACCCTAATATCTTCTGTGTGCAAAACACCATGCGGAACACTAGAGAAGGCTCCTAGGGGATCTACCTCCAAGGATTTGTATGGATTCTTCTTAAATATGGGGTGAGGTCTATCAGGAATCTTTACTATATTTGGAGTAGCCATCATCAAGGAATCTTACTGAGAGATATCAAGAACGAAGAATACCTTTTATGCTGTTTAGGGCACACACAATGAAATCCGGATTGAGCTGTATGAAGAATCATCTTGATATTTGGGAGAAGTAGTTGCAGAGCTCCTTTTCTCTTTTCTTCGAATGTGAGTGTACAAATGATGAGCGAATGAACTCTTTTATTTCTGAGAAGCCCTAATTTTCATTCGGCAATAAATGCGCAACCTAATTCATTCCAGTTTGCCTTGTTTGTCTTATTCAGAGACAATACCTTTCCGGATCACTGAGATAGATTTTGAAGTTATTCTAGGAGAGTAGTGATAATCTATCTTCCTTTCATTAGTCATTTGATCTATTTGCAGATCAAGACACCATAGTTTGAATCATACCAGACCAAACTTGTAAGGAATCTATTTTTACCGGAAGACTATTTTACCGGATCAATTCTGGTAGGATTAGATTCTTCAAATCTTCTTGTGGATCTCTCAAATCTTTACCATACCCCTTTTAGATGTTTCTTGTATGACCCCTTTTAATCTGCAGCTCTCCTTGTGCCAGTTTCGGCACCAATTGACTAGCTGGGGGAACAAGGTTTTCTTTGTGTCTCCCCCTAAGCCAGAGCTCACTTTTTAATTTTTGGAAGGAATATTAGCACCAGAGTCTGGTGCGGATCCATCCCCTACATTCTCTATACTTTTCTTCACCCAAATCTTGTTCATCTCACTTTGAACTTCATCCGCATTTACTTTTTGTTTTCCCTTATCTTGATTCTGATTATAATATACCGGACCTCTTTTATCCTAATTCTTGCTTCTACAAAATTTTGCTATATGACTGGATCTATTGCAAATTTGGCAAACAACATTTCTTTGCATATTTGATTGATATCCTCTTGATCTGCATTGATTAGCCATATGACCCATTCTATTGCAAGCAAAGCATCTACCATTGAATGAATTATTCATTTGCATATTTCTGCATTCATGAGATTTGTGACCATACCTTTTGCAGTTGAAGCATTGTCTGGAGAAGGATGTATTAGTCTGATTCATTCTCCTTCTGTACTGATTAGCTTTATGACCAAAGTTATTGCAGTTGTGGCTGTATCCATTGAAGGATGGATATCTTTGAGCATTAGGCTGCCTTACCGAAGGACTTCTAGGTGTATTCCTTGGATTTTTTGATCTAAAATTCTTCTAACCAGATTCGGAGCTTTCTCCTTTCTCATATCCCAAACCACACTTGTCATCTACCCTCTTTTGGCTTTCAAGAAGAACTTCAAGTTGGGTAGAACTTATCTTGAATTTCTCTTTATATTCATTTGCTATTTGAAGATCCCTTTTGAGAGAGACAATTTGATCCTCAAGTTTTCCTTCATTATCTTTAGCATCTTCAAGATCAGATTCAAGATGTCTGATAATTCTATCCATCTTGTGGCAATCTTCTGATTTCTCCTTGAGAGATTGTCTTAGATTATCTTCAGTTTTTCTTTTCTCTTCAATCTCTTGGGTAAACTTTATAACTCCTTATTCCATTTCATGTCTTATCATAATGGTTTCTTTTGATAACTTTTCACATAACTTAGTTTTCTCCTTCAGATCTTCATTTGTACCATTGGCTTCACTTTGACTTGCTAATTGCTGAAGTAGCTCCTTTCTCTTTTTCATAGAGAGACTTAATTTGTCTTTAGTTCTCTCATGAAATCATCATCCTGTTTGAGTCTTTCCTTTGACTCATTGACTTTAGAGTTTGACTATTCAAGATCATTAAGGGCAATCTTGAGTTGCTCCCTTAAACCATATGCATCCATTTGAATTCCCAGATCTTCCTTAGGCTATTAGACTCTATTAGGAGGAACTTGGCTCTGATACCAATTGTTGATAACTGAGATGGGGGGGGGTGAATCAGTTATCTTAATTATTTCATCTTTATGAACTTTCTTAATAATTAGTGCAGCATCAATTCAAACAAGCAAACTTAATCATGAAATGGAAATACACATGACACAATATTTTTGACGTGGAAACCCTGTTAAGGGAAAAACCATAGGGTGATTAACCCAAGATTGTATTCTCTGTTAGAAGAATAGGATTACAAAATGGCACTTGCCAATTAGGGCTCACTGTCCGAGCACACTGCTCATAGGAGGCACACTGCCTACAAGAGACACACTATCTATAATTTATAAAGAGTGTGATACAATACTTGAACTGATAAGGAGCATCAACATATGCTAGAGTTCAGTTCCGGTTAGGCTCTGTATACTGATCTGCTGCACTTCATCTTTCCTCTTCTTTTCAGCTATTCTTCTTTCACATACTAGATCTTCCTTTATGCTTTTATTCGGCTCTACTGCTTTTCTTCGCACACCACACAACAGCATGACACTTCTCATAACTAAATTTATCTTGTATATATATCTGCACAAGTGATTTCATCACCTTTCTAGTCGGCACCCAGAATAGTCAATATTTTACCTAAACTCTGATCTGTCAGCTGAATCCTTGCTTACCAAGTAATGCGGATCAAGGATATACTTGTGGAAATCATTAATCATGTCGGCCAAACATAATTTATGCCTTCATAACCTTTACCAACATCAGTAACACATCCGGAATAATGTCTGATGTTCTGCCAGTCAGTTCTTCCTCTGTCACACTGCCAATCAGGAACCCGATACTCAAGTATTCTTATCTTTTTCTTCATCTATCACCGGAGGCTAAATCCTTGGAATCTATCACTCAAGGTAGTCCTCTTGACTTCCCCAAATCCATACTTCACCAAGATACTTCCTCTGAGAGATCTGGACCTGACTGTTGGACCTCGCCACATGCTCTGTTCTTGTTTATTGGACCACAACATTCTTCATTCTGACTTCCGGTATAGACATACCATGTCCTGTGGGATGAAATTTGTTGCCATCAATGACAATATTAATGAATCCATAGAGTTTCTCTTGCCAACAGCTTCCACAATCAACTAAGCACAACCACAATTAGTGTAAACAACCAAGTCGACCAAACTTGTGTAAACACTATGAACTATTAAGCACATGTTTCTTCAAAAGTAAACACACCTTGTAGATCTTACACAAAGATTTAACACAATCTAGAAATACCCATGAACATCTTGAAGTCACCTGAAAACCAACAAATTCAACCAGAACAACTTTCACCTAAAGAAATTTCACAGTCTTCTTACAAACAACACTGTCGAACTCTGCTACACAAGAAATCACATTCTGGAGCATCAAATCACATTAAACCTTCTAGATTGAAGATAGATAAGGATCTTATAAGAACACATCTAGAACTGCAACACCTAAAACCACTTTGCGGAGAAATGCGGAGCACAATACTTTCTCCCAGACATATTGCAGACACTGTTAAACACTGTTCTCAAATTGGTGAACACAACTTTCACTGCACAATGATCCGAAGCACCAAATTCTAGACTTAACATCTTCAAACACTTCTGAACCATATATCTAAACTACACACTCATATCTCCATCAAGAAAGAAATTCAGAGCAAAAACTTGAACAACACTCTATAAGCCAGAATACTTCTTCAACACACTATTTCCAATATTAATCAAATTTTCTCAAAAGCACTTAGAAACCTAGCAACAGGAACACTTTACCAACATCATCAGCACTATCTCAACATTCAGAAACAACTCAAACACACAATCTTGCCATATCCTCAACTCTGCTCAACCTTATCTCTGATCTCTTCCCAACACAAACTTACTCATACTCTTGCATCATTTCTTAACTCACACAAAAGACACAGTTGACACTAATGACAACACAAGCTTGTTGACATCAATGAAAACATCGATTAGCACATACTTGCAACAATCTCCCCCTTTGTCATTGATGGCAACACATACTGTAAAAAACCATCAAGACACAACTCTGCACCAATCTTCTTTACTTCCTTACTCTCCCCCTTTCTTTTGCACACCTTACTCTTTCCTTGACAACTGACTCTTTTTCTTTTTCACATTTCTCTCTCTCTCCATCTTTGTTTTTCACACTAAACTCTCTCCCCCTTTGACATCAATGGAAAAGGGTGACACGACTCTTTCTCTTTTTATGATACTGCACATACTTGCACTGTTCATTACTACTTTGCACCAACTTTTTCTTTCACTCTTATCTCGTCACATCATCTTTTCCTTACACTACTCTGAATACTCCCCCTTAGGAATGCACATCAGACTGTATCAACTCTAACTCCCCCTAACTGCAACAATCATCATGACCACTACCTGTTCCCCTAAGAGGTAGCCTCCAACATCAATCAAAAAAAGAATGAATCTTGACACACACTACACTGATGCATCTCCTTATGCATGTAGTTCAAATAAGGAGGGGCTATAACCCCTAACTTCTCCTGGAGATACTCAAAAGTATCCTTAGGAAGAGCCTGAGTAATTATATCAGCAACCTGATCCTTTGTAGGCACATACTCAAGCTTGACTTCATTCTCTACATCCTTCTCTCTCACAAAGGGATACCTAATTGAAATATGCTTTGTCCTTGAATGCATTACCGGATCCTTTGAAATGTTAATAGCACTTGTATTATCACAACTGGTAGAAATTGGATCATCATACACAACTTTTATATCCTTCAAGGTTTGTCTCATCCATAACACCTGTGTGCAACATGATGCTGCAGTAATATACTCTGCCTCTCCAATAGATAATGACACTAAATCTTATTTTTTACTTAGCCAAGACACCAATATACATCCAAGAAAGAATGCACCACCACTTGTACTTTTTCTATCATCTACACAACCAACCTAATCTGCATCTGTATAAGCACTTAAGGTAAAGTCAGTATCATTTAGATACCATAAGCCATGATCTAGAGTGCCCTTTAAATATCTGAATATCCTCTTCACTATCATAACATATGACTCTCTAGGATCTTCTTGAAATCTAGCCACAAGATAGACTGCATGCATAATATCTGGTCTAGTAGTAGTCAGAAATAGTAATCCTCCAATCATTGATCTGTACTTGCTCTTATTAGCTTTAAGAGATTCATCATTCTTGCTCAACTTACAACAAGTAACCATAAGAGTACAAACTAGTTTAGAATCTTCCATTCCAAACTTCTTTAACAACTCTTTTACATACTTTGAATGAGAAATGAAAATACCCTTATCTGTCTTATTGATTTGTAGCCCAAGGAAGAAGTTCATTTCCCCACACATTGATATTTCAAATTCTTTTTCATCTCATCTGCAAAACTCTTACACATGCCTTTAATGCCTCTAAAGATTATAACATCTACATACACTTCCACAATTAAAATTTGATCTTGTCCTGCGTTAATGTACAAATTGATATCTACAGAGCCTTTAATGAATCCTTGCTGTAGTTAGGGTAAAATTGCAAATTAGGGCAAATGAATAAACAGCAATGATAAAAACCCTAGCAATGCACAATGAAGCACAAGACAACATGAAAATCAAAATAACAAATGTAAATGCAAACCGATCTCCATGCTATGCTTGATTTATCTCCATTGCTCTTCTCCACCTTGCATGAGCATGCAAGATTTTGAAGGATTATTGTTGGAGGAATGTTGGGTGCTCATTTCTGCAGCATAACCTTAAGATGAAGATGATATGAGGATGATAGATGAAAGATGCAAAGACTCTAATGATATTTTGACAGAATAATGGTACTTGAAGCTCAATGCATTATAGAAAATTTGGCAGAATAATATTACTTGAAGCTCCATGCCTTCTAATAGCTTATGAGGGGGTTGATTTATAGGAAAGGCCTGGTTCCAATGGATGGCTGAGATTAAAAAGCTAATTGATTGATGTGGATGGCTAGGATTGATTAGGTTATTCCCACTCTTCCAGGGAGTTGTAGTCATTTGACAAGTGTCAAGGAGAATAGGGCTCATGTGTGCTTGTGTACATAAAAAGTACTACATATAAAAGATATTAAATAAAAGGCTGTAGTACCACTTATCTTTTTTAAATGAAAGAGGCACACATGTCGACTAAATGATAAGATAAATTAATTAAATAAATAAAATTTATTTAATTAATTAGGAAGTCGGCTTATGATGAGAACTTAATTCAAATAAAATATTTGAATTAGTTGGGAAATGAGTTGGATATTAATTAAATAAATAAAATTTATTTAATTAATTGGCTAATGGATAAATGGGATTAAGAGTGGGATTTAGGACAAAATGTTACATGATGTCTTAATAATGTTTTTGACAAGGTGTTGCAATACATGGACAAAGTTGGGACAAATTTGGGTGTCTACATTTTGCCCCTCTTTGAGATGATGTTCGAGATGATAAGCTTTATGTTGAGTAACATCATTTCAAAGAAGATAAGGTATAGATAGAGGAAAAGGATAATGATGATGATGTAAGGATATGATGAGGATGGAAAGATAGGATGATGATGCCCCCTCGAGAGGATATGCGGGTTGGACAAACACGGGTATGCTCTCGAAAAGAAATGGCTTGGCTACAAAAGAAAGATAAGGGGATAGATAGAAGAAATGAAGGATGTGTTATGCTGCAATGAAAGTGAGCAACCATAATGTTTGATATAGCACTAGACATTATGCACCAAGGTATAAGGACCAAGGTGATGTTGAGTCTCGTGCCCCAACGTAATACAACCTTGTCTGGATACAAGATATGAATATTAGCTGGATTTGATACTGATATGATGCAAATGCAAGATAAAATGATAACACACACAAGCAAGCAAGCAAGCATGCACAAATGATTCAAAAACAAACAAGGTATTGCCCCTGTCAAGCTGTAAACCAATGATTGATTGTTTGATTTTTTTGTTGATAGATAGTGTTGTCATTGCGGGGAAAGCTATATCCCTAGAACAACATAAGGATGTGGGAACGCTATATCCCATTGATGATGATTGATGATGATTGATTGGGCTCATGACAAGTTGAGGATCAAAACTTGTTGATTTGATTGGATAATGTTCCTTGATTGATTAGCTTGCTTGATATGGATTATTGTGACTTGGATTTAAGATCATTGCTTAGATTGATTAGATTGATATGACTGGAAGAAGTGATTGATTGAAATGGATGAATGAATGTTATTGATAAGAAGAATTGATGATGATGATTTGATATTGAGTGAATGTTTATGGAATGGATTGTTTTAGATGATGCGATTAGTTTTATTGCTTGGATTTTTCGTTGGATATGTGATTTTTTGGATTTTTCTGAAGTGTTTTGAAAGATGCCAATGGATTTACAATTTGAGTAGCCTTTGTGCTAGATACCAATGACAAGGGAAATCCAAGTCTAGGTGCAAAGGATGGATAAAAGGATAAAAGGATAGATGATAGTGGATAAGATGAAAGACTGATGAGAGTTAGATGGGATGGAAGGTTCATGAGAGTTGGATGGATAGATAAGAGGATAGGCCATAAAAAGAATGGATGCATGCCTCATGATAAATGGATAGGTAGGCTATAGTGGAAAGCTCATGATAAACAGATGGGGATAAGCTATAAGATGGAAAGCTCGTGATAAGGATATGCCATAGTGGATGGATCATAAGGGAGCTAGGATGTGATCTCCAAAGGCTATGTTGCATAGGAAGAACTTGCCCCATTCTAGATGGTAATGCTTAGGATTTTACATGATTGGATTTTACATGGCGCTTATGATGATAGGATGACATGATAGATTGGTTTGAATGGGATGGATGAATGGTCACTGGATAGGACTTGGTTTGGAAAGAAGGTGTGCCAAGAAATATCAAAACATGTTTCAACATCTTGCCCCTATGTCTTCATCAAAATCAAAAGGAGGAAGGGTGGATGAATGGGTTCAATAAGATAGGTATATGGATGTAATGGCTAAGGATGGTAGGATAACAAGATAGGATAATATAGGTTGGTATGATATAATGGGATAGATAGTTTGGAAATGGATAGGTTGGATGAGACAATGTGCCCCCAAGTGTAAGTGACATAGAAGATCAACCTACACATGACGCCTGTTTGCCAGGTTTTCATCATGGTACTTATCCAAGGCGCCTGTTTACCAGGTTTTCACCATTGGACGAAGGGATTTCTCTTTACTTTTTTGATTTTTTGATTTTTGATTTTTTTTTTTTTTTTTTTTTTTAATTTTTTTTTTTTTTACTTTTAGATGGGTTGACAATTACACATGGCGCTTGTTTGCTAGGTTTTCACCATGGTAATGGATAGGAGGGACTCAAGTGTCTAGTTCGATGGATGTTGTTAGTCCCATTAGATATGGATGTCATCACATGGACCATGTTGTTATGCTCATAGATGTTGATAAGGGATTGCGTGGATGAGAGATGGATTAGGTGGATAGTGGATGATAAAATGGATTATGAAAGGGTAGGCTAGTGGCTTATGGTGTAGATTTATATAGGCTTATGGAATGAAGATGGATGAAAAGTTTATGCCAAAGTATGGACCCTAGGGATAGCATGGGGGAGATATGCAGGATAATAGATGGAAGATGGGGAGATGGAGGTATGTGGGAATGTTTTGGAATGGAAGGGAACCAAGACCAATGGTTGCACACACCGTGATAAACATTGAAGCTTTTGGTGAGATGGTGGTGTAGGAAGCAATGGAGATGTTTGCTTAGGAGATGGTTGATGAAGTGATTTAGGAACCCACATAGATTTGGTATTTTTAGTGCTTTTGCTTTGCTTGTGGGATTGTTGAAGAGAATGAAAGTTTTGGATGGAAGTAGGCTCTTGGATGGATATAGGTGATTGGGATTCTTGAGAGGTGGATAAGGATGCCTCATTCATTTTGCTAGCTATTTGCTTAGGAACCCAAACCATTTTTCTTTTGGGCTTTGCATTTGGAGGTAAGGATTTAGATGGCTTTTTGGATTGCGTTGCTTTGGTTCTTTGCATTGATTTTTCATGTTTGTGCCCTAAGGCATGAGAGTCCTTAGGATTTTTGGTAGGACTTTTAGCTTTGTAGGTAGAGACATAAAAAATTTTGCTTTTGAATCCCATGGGGTGGGTGGAGTGCATGGAATGATTGGAAGCTTTATGTTTAAGTGATGTGTGCTTTTGTTGGTCCTGATTAGGGATGTAAGGATACTTATGAATGATAAGTATGTTAGGTGTTGGGAGCAATGGTGGCAAGGTGGATGGAGAGATATTTGGAGTTGGTAAAAGTGGAGGCAAAGTGGATGGTGGAAGGTGTATGGTCACATGCTTTTGACATTTATAGGATGATGGAGATGGAATGGCTACATATGTCTTGGGTATATGATAAGGTTTGCGATGGAAAGTGGTAGGTTTAGGATGCATGAAGGGATTACCAACATCTTGGCCTTGTTTACCTTGGGGTGTGTATCTAAAGTCATATGAGCATGGAGGAACTTTGACATGGTTTGGCTCCAAAATAACTTGTTTGGGAAGGCCTAGACCTTTGCCTTGGTAGTTCATGTTTTGGAGTATGCGATTGACTATAGGACTTGGTGTGCTTTGAACATTAGACTTGAACTCTTTATTGGATGGAGAAGATGAAGTAGATAAAGGTCTTTGTTGTCCTAAGAAAGAACATTCATGGAGGAAGCTGGTAAGACCAAGTGGACATGATGGTGGATTTGAAGTGGAATCAATGGTGGATGTGGAAGGATGATCATTAGGATCTTGATTATGTTCGCTAAGATCCAAGCTAGTTGTTTGATCTTCTATGCTTATGTGTTCTTGAGAGGCACATGTCTCATTATGACAAGTGGATGTTTGCTCATTATGAATAGGGCTAGATGGTAGATGACTAGGAGCAATTTGGATATCTTGCTCATGGATAGATATAGAATTATGGATAGGATCAAGGTGCTCATGGATAGCTTCTTTATAGGTCTCATCTTGATCATAGAGAAGGTACATGTTATGGATAGGTTGAATGAAAGTGTTTGGATCTTGAGTTGGACTAGGGCTTAATGTTTCCACATGCTTAAGATTAAACTCTTGACATACCTCTTGGGTTTCTTGAATGGAAGTGGAAGGCTTTTGGATAGGCTCTTGGTCAACAACATGAGAACATGATGACTCTTGACTTGGATTAATGATAGAAGGTTCACAAATAGGCTTGATGGATTGTAGGTCACATGATGGGCTTGAAGGGCTAAGAATGTTAATGGAGGGCTCTTGGATAGGCTCAAGGATAGGTGGACCACATGATGGGATTATGACCTTTGGAAGTTCTTTGGTAGGCTCATAAATGGGTGTTTGACATGGAGGTAGTTGATTCCTAGCTAGTAGCCAATGGATCACATCCTTTGCAAGTGTATGAGTGGATGGGAAATATAATGGATGAGTAATAATAGCGGATGATGTTGCAGGCTTAGGACTAGGATTAGGCTGAGGGCTAATTGGATTGGGTGGATTAGGATAAAAGGGGGGTGATACATAGGATTGGGATGATGTGGCATGTTTTCCCATTATAGGTAGGTACACCTTGTAAACAATTGAGACAAATATTGGGCATTGATTTGTATTATGGCCTTTGGTCCTATGGTATGCACAATAATCATGTTCATCATATGGACTTTCTTCACATGGGTTGATGGGGGGAAGTTCAATGAGTTTTGCTTCAAGCATCCTTTGTAAAACTCTCTCAGCCATATCCTTTGGTGAAGGATTAGAATGAGATGGTGATGAAGGTAATGAAGGGCTTGGTGGTTTGGAAGGTTGATGGACCAATGGACTAGGGGTAGGATCACATGGTGGTGATGGGATAGGACTCATTGGCTCATGTGTTGGCATGTGATTAGATGGTGGTGGCCACTCTAGATTGGTATCTCCCTTGTCAAAGGTTATTAGATCTTGCATAGGATAACTTGGGCTTGTTTGATTTATGTACAAAGGACCACTTAGACTTGCATGTGCTTCTTGTTGCAAAGGTGGACTTAGGTCTATCAATGGTGTTTGGTGGTCTTGTTGAAAAGGTGTATTTGGACTTACTTGATTTATGTACAAGGGACCATTGGGACTTGGATGTTGTTCTTGTAATATCACTTGATTGCTTTGTGGATGGGCTTGGTAGTGCATTGGAATGTCAGCATGAGGGATTGGATAAGCTTGAGGTGGATGTTCATATGTTGATGTGATATTGACTTGGTGGATAGGTGGATTAAGTTGATATGCAATGGATGGATATGACATGTGGCTATGAGGTGGATTAGGTTGGTAGGAAGTGGCTAAGGATTGTTGTACTTGTCGAGCTTGACTAGTGGCTAAAAGGTGTTGGACTTGGGCTATGGAGTGTTGTAGTTGAGGTGATTGGCTTGCATGGGGTTGAGCTTTTTGGATGAAGAATTGTAATATTTCAATGGCGTCTTGGTTTAGGGGTTGTGATCCTTGATAAAGATTTTGGAGGAATCTTTGGAATTTGATTTCTAGGTCCTCTAGTGTAGACATGTTGTCACCAAGTGTTTGTCTTAAGTCCTTTTAGCAAGTGTTTGTTTAGGGATTTGGATGATGATGTGGCTTGTTTGGATGACTTGGTTATGTTTGGGATGAAAGTGATTGGGTTTGAATGTTATTGGAAGAATGTGTAGGATGACTTGTCTTTATGTGTTTGGGTGTTTAGAGCTTGATGTGGCAATATTCAAACAAATGATTATGCATATACACACATGAATCACTCACACAAGACACATAAGCAAGTTGTTAGTTTGGAAGAATGTGATGTTGGTTAAGCAAGCACGTGAAGACAATTCAACAAGTCCTAGTCAAGGCAAGGCCACTATCACAAGGAGGTTCTAGTGAAAATCCGGGGGACCGGCACCCCACGAGCATCCAGCAAGCCACTTAAGACTTTAACTAACCCTACTAGGAGTTTTAATATACATAAAGGTACACCTCCTTTCGAGTTAGCACTGTATGGTGAGCGCTAATACCGGTTAGACTTGGCTTTCGCCTTATCCTCTGATTTTTATAGCGGACCGGATGAAAGTACCGCTTGAGGTCATCCCCTTGGGGTGGATACCAAGGCAGGCCTCTCTAAGGCTAAACAAAAGCAACACAAGTAAATGTTTTTGATCTCCAAGTTCGTGTTGGGACGCGAGGAGAGAGCATACACATTTACTTGGTCACACTCGCATGGGTTTCATTAACCTTAGAAATTTAATGTGTGGAAGACAATGCAAGCACTTGTTTGTTTTAAAGCCCAAATCCAAATGTGATGAAAGACAATGGTTTGTTTTAGCCCAATTTTTCAATGGTGTGATAGCAAACAATTGTTTGTTTTATGCCCAAATCCAAATGTGTGATTCAAACAATGATTAAGATGAAAGATTAGAATGAGTGCACCTGATACAATCGCTTTCCAATTTGTTGTAGATGTTGATGTCAATGTTGCTCCAGCTCCTTATGATCACCTACAACATAAAAAAAAATGATATTATAATGTAGGCATAAAAAATAGGCTCATCAGGCAAGGAAAATTGTAATTTTAGATGCATAGCCGAATTAGATTTGATTATTTCGATAGATTTTTGATTCGAAAATTAAAAAATCAAAGAAGAGACCCCCATCAATTTTCAGAGAGCTTTCCGAAAATGTAAAGAAATCAGAAAAATTCCCTGATTTGCGCCCAGAAATGCAGATTTATGAAAATGGTACAGTCGGCAAAGATCTGATGTTTTCGCAATATAAACGACCTCTAAATTAAATCTAAAAATGTGATAAATCCCGCAAAAATTGCGATAAACCCAAAATATTTCTGCTGTAGCTTCCTTATATCATGGACAAACTTCTGCTAAAATCTTGTAGAAAAATTTGCAGCCGTTTGGAAGATATGATGAAATCTTTAAAACCTAGGGTTTTGTCGAAAAAGTAGCAGATCTGCAACAAAAAGTTAATTAAACCTGCAAAACTCAACAATGGGGGTTATATGAATGCAAATTTTTACTACAAAAACCTGCAAAAAAGATCAAACGAAGTGAGTCCCACCGGGCATGCCAAATGTAGTTAGGGTAAAATTGCAAATTAGGGCAAATGAATAAACAGCAATGATAAAAACCCTAGCAATGCACAATGAAGCACAAGACAACATGAAAATCAAAATAACAAATGTAAATGCAAACCGATCTCCATGCTATGCTTGATTTATCTCCATTGCTCTTCTCCACCTTGCATGAGCATGCAAGATTTTGAAGGATTATTGTTGGAGGAATGTTGGGTGCTCATTTCTGCAGCATAACCTTAAGATGAAGATGATATGAGGATGATAGATGAAAGATGCAAAGACTCTAATGATATTTTGACAGAATAATGGTACTTGAAGCTCAATGCATTATAGAAAATTTGGCAGAATAATATTACTTGAAGCTCCATGCCTTCTAATGGCTTATGAGGGGGTTGATTTATAGGAAAGGCCTGGTTCCAATGGATGGCTGAGATTAAAAAGCTAATTGATTGATGTGGATGGCTAGGATTGATTAGGTTATTCCCACTCTTCCAGGGAGTTGTAGTCATTTGACAAGTGTCAAGGAGAATAGGGCTCATGTGTGCTTGTGTACATAAAAAGTACTACATATAAAAGATATTAAATAAAAGGCTGTAGTACCACTTATCTTTTTTTAAATGAAAGAGGCACACATGTCGGCTAAATGATAAGATAAATTAATTAAATAAATAAGATTTATTTAATTAATTGGAAAGTTGGCTAATGATGAGAACTTAATTCAAATAAAATATTTGAATTAGTTGGGATATGAGTTGGATATTAATTAAATAAATAAAATTCATTTAATTAATTGGATAGTGGGGAACTTAATTCAAATAAAATATTTGAAATAGTTGGGATATGATGTGGAAATTAATTAAATAAATAAAATTTATTTAATTAATTGGCTAAGTAGGATAAGGATGGGATTGAATGGGATTTTAATTAAATAAATAAAATTTATTTAATTAATTGGCTAATGGATAAATGGGATTAAGAGTGGGATTTAGGACAAAATGTTACATGATGTCTTAATAATGTTTTTGACAAGGTGTTGCAATACATGGACAAAGTTGGGACAAATTTGGGTGTCTACACTTGCTACAATAAATACCTGTCTACCCTTGCATACCAAGCTCCAAGGGCTTGCTTCAATCCATATACTGCCTTCTTCAACCTGCAAACCATATCTAGCTTATCTGACAACTGAAATCCTTTCGGTTGCTCTATGTACACTTCCTCTTCCAACTCACCATTCAAGAAAGCAAACTTCACATCTATTTGATATATTTTGAAATCCTTATGTGTTGTGAAAGCCAAACACAGCCTAATTGCCTCCATTCTTTCCACCAGAGCATAGGTTTCCTCATAGTCTATTTCTTCCACTTGTGAGTAGCCTTTACACACAAGTCTTGTCTTGTTCCTTACCAATTCTCCATTCTCATTCAATTTGTTCTGGAATACCCACTTAGTTCCAATCACATTTTTGTTCTGTGGTCTTGGGACAAGTTCCCAATTCTGATTCTTCTCAATCTGCATTAGTTCTTCCTCCATAGCCTTGATCCAATACTCATCCTTTCATGCCTCAACCACTGTTTTAGGTTCAACTTTAGAAAGTAAACATAGATTTAGCCGTTCTTTAGTAGACTTGCTTCTTGTCAATACACCTTTTCTCTTATCACCAATGATATGGTCTTCAGAATGATCCTTCTGCATATACTTGGGAGTTTTAGGAGACTTCACCAGAGCTTCTTCCTCTTCAACTTCCACTTCCTTTTCCTTACTTCTTCTTCTTCATAGGAAGAAGACTCATCTGATTCATAATCATTAGCCTCTGAAATCTTCTGTATATTTTCATCAACCTTAAAATTAGCACTTTCAATAATCTTTGTTAGCCTCTTGTTATAGCACTGGTAAGATTTTCTTTTGTTAGAGTATCCAAGGAAAATACCTTCATCACATCTTGCATCAAACTTTCCTAAATCTTTCATCTCTTCTAATATAACATTTGCTTCCAAAAACTTTGAAATATTTAACAATAGGAATCCTTCCATACCATAGCTCATAGGGAGTCTTTGTACTCTGTTTTGTATGTAGACAACAGTATGAATTGCTTCTCTCTAGTACACTTCCAATAGGTTTGATTCTTTTATCATTGTCCTTGTAGCCTCTTGAACAATCATGTTCTTCCTTTCAACCACTCCATTCTGATGTGGAGTCCTAGGGGCAGATAAATGCCTCTTTATCCCATGATCCTCACAAAACACGTTAAACTCATTAGAAGTAAACTATCTACCTCTGTTAGACCTCAAACATTTGATTTTCATATCCAATTCATTCTCAACAATTGGTTTAAAGTCTTTAAACTTATCTAGGGCTTCTTATTTATCCTTAAGAAAAGTGACCCATGTCATTTGTGAGGCCGATTATTTTACCTTCCTTATTTTGATCGTTAGGCATTTCAGTTGATGACATTATCAGACTTTTAGTGAGTATGGTTTCATTATGCAGACTTGATTTTATCTCCTGGTTATGATAGGACATTGATTAGACATATGTGATTCGATTTGATCATATTTGATGATATTTTGTGATTCGACATATGAGATATATTTGATGATGCTTTGTGATGAGATTCTAGTTATTTATGTGATGTTGACTATTTGACATGTGATTGAAAAATGCAGTTTAATTCAGAATTATGTTATTGATGATTATTGTTGTATTCTATGGCGTGAATTTAATTCTAGTTGCTTCGGCTATGATTATCATGATATGATTGACACTTGATCGAGATGTGTAGGTTACATTCCCAAGCCATGGGAAATTGGAGGTAGAATTCACACTATGTTATTCCCTGTGAAACTGATCCTTTCCCAAGAGGGATAAGGATCACGTTTGAAAATTGAGTGTTGATTTAAGTACTTGATTTAATTTTATCATTTTGGCCTAGTACCCTTTGTTTAAATTAATTAATATTGAGTGTTGTATAATTTTTATTTGACTTACACCACTTGGTATTTGTTTTTATTTTTGAGGCCATTTAAAGTGGATTTATGACCCCCTTTGTGAACCTTAGTGTCCCAAAAGTTACCCTAGGTGGTTACCCATGGGTCTAGGGTCAATTTGGACTAACTAACCCTTGGATTAACTCACTTTTGGTCACTCTAAACTATGGTTTAGTCAAAGTGACGAAATTTGAAATTAGGGAAGGTGGGAGATGAGTCATGCTTTGGGAAAGACTCATCTCCCTTCCCCAAGTTTGGGAATCCTTTCCCAAGGAAGACTTGGGAGGTCTCCAAGACTCCCAAGTGTGTGGGAGTTTCATCCAAGACTCTCACACATGTGTGAGAGCATCTTGGAGGGAGATGGCTCTTTGAGAGAATAAAAGGATGCCATATGGCATCCCTCATCGTCTTGGAGGTTTGAGTGGGAATGCCACCTCACTACTTGTCCTCTCACACATGTGTGAGAGCACAAGTTGATAAGGTGAGGATTGAGATGGAATTGGAGGGTGACACTTGTCACCCTCACACTTCCTCTCCCTTGCAAGTAACATTGGAGAGGAAAGAGAAAGTGACAAGTGTCACCTTCTCATTCCTCAAGGCCAAAATGGATGACCTATATTATCTCCTCTTGTTGAGGAGTGTGGGGTTCTTGAATTTTGGGAGTTTCTTTCTATTTTTGGTGCAAATTTTGGGAAGTTGAAGAACAACTGGTACATCAGTGATTACTCCTTTTGGAACAACTACTGACTAGTCAGCAAGTTGAAGAATTGTAGTTGTGGATTAGATACCTGATAGAGCTAATTTGTCCATTGTATGGATTGTCATCACATTAATTACTGCTCCCAAATCAACCAGAACATTTGAAATTTCTACTCCTGAGATGAAAATAGTTATGACAGGGTTTCCAAGGTCTCCATATTTTGGGAGGAGAATTTCTCCCATTAATAGATCTACTACTTTTCCTTCCACCTGTATTGTGGAGGGAAAGTTTTTCTTCCTGCCCTGTGTTTTGATACAATGTTGTTTAATTAACTGATTTAGTTCTGGAACATCTCTGATTGCTTGGAGAAGAGGAATTTCAATGTTTAGCTGCTTGATTTCTCATAAAAGTTTTGATTCCAGGTTGGTTTGTATTTGTTTTTGTAAGATCTTTTTCTGGAGAACATTTTGTTTAAGCCATTCTAGGTATGGTGCTAGTTTTTCCATCTCCGGAGCTCTTGTCAGAATTGTGTTTAGGAACGTTCTCTAGAGTCGGTCTTTTAGAAGCAACTCCAGAGTTGTCCAAGAATGATCCTTTTAGCACTTTTTCATTAGTAATCTCCTCCGGGGGTTGAGTGGATGAATCTTCAGGTTCGTCATCATTGGTTACTTGAACTACAGTTGGAGGAGATGGTCTTGGGAATGCTTTCCCAGAACGCAGCTAGAGATTATTTGAATATATAGCATTAATTCCAGCTAGATTTTCTTGTTCTGTCATGTAAATAGTTGCTCCCTATTTATTTCGTGGGTTTGGTATAGGCTGAGCTGGTAAAGGTGGTTGGCTAACTGGTTCATTTTGTGCTTGACCTTGTGTGTTGGAGGGTCCAGTTAGTAAAGATTGTTGTTGAGGTTGGAAACATCTAGGTTGTCCCAGGTATTGTTGATTATATCCCTATTAAGAACCCCATTGAAGTTGCATGTTTTGTGATCCAAACTGTGGTGGCCACTGTTGATTTCCCCAAGGCTGATTTTGCCAATTTTGGTTTTGCCAGTGTTGATTTTGCCAATCCTGCTGTCCCCAAGGAGGATTATTTTGAGGCCCATGCCAAGTTGGATTCCACTGATTATTTCCCCAATTAGAAGGACCCCTGTAAGAAGGCTGGTTTGGATACTGAGTATAAGGAAAATTCCCAGCTTGTTTTTGTCCCACATAGTTCAATTCATCTTCTATTACAACATTCTTCTTACTCAATCTTTTCAAGGCTGGAAGTTGACTACATTGACTGGTAGGATGTTCCTTATCACAGATTTGACAAATCTCTGATTTATCCAAAGGGCATTCTCTCAACAGATGTTTGTTTCTACACCTAGGACAATAGATGGAGAGTGGTTCAGTTGCTCTGTTTTGATCAGTTGTTCTAGTTTTTGCCTGAATCCCATCCAATGTGGTATTTAATTGGACCAAAATGTTTGTTTTTAGATTTGCAATCTCTTCCATCAATTGTTTTATTTCATTCTTCCCTTTAAAAGTTTTGGATGACCTCACTCCATCTTAGGTTCTAGAATAGTTCTTGTAGAGTTCTTCTATATTAGGTATTTCCATTTTGTTGATGTTCCCTTTTCCCATTAGGTCCAGTGCTTGTTTTGATTCTTTATCCAATCCTTTTACAAACAAGGTTTTGGCCAAGGAGTGATCTACTGGGTTACCATACCTTCTCAAGGCAAAGTTAAACCTATCCACATAGTCCTCTAAGGATTCTTCCTCCCCCTACCTAATTTTGAAGAATTCTTCATTTTTATTACTAGATCTGCAGTAATCTTGGTATTTTTCCAAAAACTCTGCTTCCATCTGATCCCAAGAACAGATAGAATTCTGGGGTAAACCCATAGACCATCTCATAGCATAATCTTTCAAAGTTGAAGGGAACAGTTTGAGTTTCTGGTTATCTAATCCATAATCATAAGTTTGACAGACTACTTTAAATTCAAATAAGAACTGATCTGGATCCTTAGAAGAAAGTCCTCTAAAGTTTGACAGGTGTGCTGGTGAGATATTCTTCATAGGAGCATTGTCTCTGTTAGACTTAGGGCACACAACTGGGGGGGTGAATCAGTTCTGCAAAATTTTCTCCAATTAAACACTTAAATCTTCTTTAGTGATTAGTAGAATATTAATCATGAATCATAATGCATTCAAATCAAAAGCAGAAACACATCAACACATAAGACACCAAGATTTTGATGTGGAAAACCCAGTTAAGGGAAAAACCACGGGGTGATTAACCTAAGATTGTATTCTCTGTTAGAAGAATAGAAAGAACAAAATGGCACATGCCAATTAGGGCTCAATGCCTGAGCACACTGCTCACAAGAGGCTCACTGCCTACAAGAGACACACTGTCTACAAAGGAATGAATATCACATATATGAACTAGAGAATAGCATCTTCACCATGCTTGAATCAGTTCCATTTAAGCCCAATACATCTACTCTGCCTTTCACTCTCCTCCTTGCTACCACTCACTCATCACCAAAAACACACTTTAGAAAGACTTCACAATCCCTTATTTATACAAGGCATTGACTTAGGAATACTCATCTAAGTCGGCAAACATCTACAAGAACATCCACAAGACGTGTAATACATCTAGTCAGCCAATCTCAAGAAGAACACCATCATCCAGTGGTTATTCTTCAAATGCACATTCTAACTTCAATGCGGACCACCAACATGAACTGGACATGATCCAAAGATCACCACAACCTTTCTTGAATCACTTAAGAACATCCACACTTCATCTGCTTGCTGGAATTCTTCTCTCCTTCATCCAGAGCTTTAAGAACATAGTCTGTCATTACTGTCACAAATGAATAGGTTCTTTTGGACCTTCAAACCATTAACCGATCGAGTTGACACTTCACACAGACATCCTCAACACTCCCTCAAATCTACAGAATGGGATAATGCATTACCGGATCTCACCAGACCTATCTATGTCACTCTGTCACCTCTGAACATCTACCAGAGCTGGTTCTACTTGAGCGGTCATAACTTCTTTAGATCTTCATGTGGACCTCTGAAAACTTGACTAGATCATCTCAAGACTCATATCTAAAAACCCTTTGAACCGTAACCTCTGATCTGCATCTTAGCTGGGATCTCCACTTCACTGTCTCCATTTCTCTTCTTTGCTCATTCAGTCCTTCTCATCAATGCAACATGAGTATGTTGACATCAATGACAACACTGGTTAGACCCATACTTGCAACAATCTCCCCCTTTGTCATTGATGGCAACATATGATGTGAAAAATCATCAAGACAAGAACTTCTCCTTACTGTCACAACTCCCCCTATCAGCAACAACCATTCACATGTCTTCTCTTCATTTACTGCTCCCCCTTTGATCATCAACCACTTGTTTTTCACATGTCTTCTCTCCCCCCTTTGACATCAATGGAAAAGGGCTCATACTTGCAACTCCAATACTTCAGAATCATACCTGCTGCTCCCCCTGAGTAGTAGCTCCCATCAATCCGGATCACAAGATATGACTATGATATCCACCAGACTGATGCATCTCAGTGTACCTTAGTTCATCACCAGAGGGGCAATAACCCCTAACTTCTCCCTGGGATACTCAAAAGAGTCCTTAGGTAGAGGTTTAGTAAAGATATCTGCAATCTGATCCTTGGAGGGTACAAACTCCAATCTGACTTCATTCTTGTTCACTTGCTCTCTCAAAAAGTGAAACTTGATAGATATATGCTTAGTCTTAGAATGCAACACTAGATTCTTAGATATATTTATTGCACTTGAATTATCACAGAAGATTGTGATAGGCTCCTCATACTCTACTTTAATATCTCTTAGTATCTACTTCATCCACAAAACTTAAGTGCAACTACCTACTATTGCTATGTATTCTGCTTCAGTTGTAGACAGGGATATTGCCTCTTGTTTCTTTCTTAGCTAAGAAACCAATCTCTTTCCCAAAAAGAATGCTCCACCACTGGTACTCTTCCAGTCATTCACATCTCCTACCCAATTTGCATCTGTATGTGCATGAAGAGAGAAATCATGATCTCTAGGATACCACAAACCATACTCAACTCTTCCTTTTAGATATCTAAAAATCCTCTTGATTGCCATGACATGAGATTATCTGGGGTCAGCCTAGAATCTCACAACAAGACCAATAGCCTGCATTATATCTAGTCTAGTTTGAGTGAGATACAATAATCCTCCAATCATTGATCTGTACTTTGTCTGGTCTGCCTTAGGAGAGTCATCATCTTTTCTCAACTTACATCCGGTTGCCATGGGAGTATTCATTGGCTTTGAATCTTCCATCCCAAATTTCCTCAACAACTCTTTCACATATTTGGTCTAAGAAATAAAGATTCCTTTCTTTGTTTGAGTAATTTGCAGACCCAAGAAGAAATTTATTTCACCAAGCATAGACATCTCAAACTCACTTTTCATTTGATTTGTAAAAGTTTTACACATACTATCTCTTCCTCTAAAGATGATATCATCAACAAATACTTCAACAATCAAGATGTTTTCATGATCAATTTTGAAATATAAGTTACTATCAGCAGTACCTTTGTTGAAACCAATCTTTAAAAGATGCTTATCTAATCTTTCATACCAGGCTCTTGGGGCTTGCTTTAATCCATACAGTGCCTTCTTCAACTTGCAGACCATATCACCATGATCAAACAACTGAAATCCATCTGGTTGCTCTATATACACTTCTTCTTCCAAGTCACCATTTAGAAAGGTAGACTTGACATCCATCTGATATACCTTGAAATCCTTGAAGGAAGAAAAGGCAAGAAATAATCTGACTGCTTCAATTCTTGCCACCGAAGCAAAAGTTTCTTCAAAATCAATTCCTTCTATTTGAGAGTAGCCCTTGCAGACCAATCTGGCTTTATTTCTGATTACTTCACCAACTTCATTTAGTTTGTTCCGAAAGACCCATTTGGTTCCAATCACATTCTTATTTCTAGGTCTGGGAACAAGATCCCAAGTGTGATTTTTCTCTATTTGCACAAGCTCTTCCTTCATTGCTTTAGTCTAGTTTTCATCATTGCAAGCGTCATTCACTGTCTTAGGTTCAATCTTTGAAATCAAACAATACTCTTCTGAATCTTGAGCAATTCTCCTTCTTGTTAGTACTCCTTTGCTTTTGTCACCTATGATCTAATCTTCAGAGTGGTTCAGTCTTACATACCTGGGAACTTTAGGAATTTCTTGCACTTCTGATTCTTGATCAGGCTCATTGAGACTCATTTCTTCTTCTTGGTTTACTGGATTAGCTTGAATCTGACTGACAGATGAGGCTTGGGCTCCTTGAGTCAGAACACCATTCTGATCATCTTCATCATATTCATAAAACCTTGAGGGTTTCTCAAATCCCTCAACAACCTTCACATTTGTACTTTCTATCATCTTTCTCAGTCTTTTGTTATAACACTGGTATGCTTTGCTTTGAGTAGAGTAACCCAAGAATATTCCTTCATCACTTCTAGCATCAAAATTTCCTAGATCTTCATCTCTTTTAATGTAACATTTGCTACCAAAAACTCTGAAATACCTCACAGTAGGAGTGATGCCAAACCAAAGTTCATAAGGAGTCTTACCAGTATTGCTTCTGATTTGAACTCGATTGAGAGTATAGACTGCAGTGCTGACAGCTTCTCTCCAATAGATGTAAGGAACATTTGCTTCCATCATCATGGTCCTAGATGCTTCTTGTATGGTCTAGTTCTTTCTTTCCACTACTCCATTCTGCTGTGGAGTCCTAGGAGCAGACAACTGTCTCTTTATTCCATGTTTTTCGCAAAACTCTATGAACTCACCGGATGTGATTTCTCCACCTCTATCAGACCTCAAACATTTCACTTTAAATCTGGTTTCATTTTCTACCATAGCCTTGAATATTTTGAATTTCTCAAAGGCTTCTAATTTCTCTTTCAAAAAAATTACCCACATCATCTAGGAATACTCATCAATTAGTAACATGAAGTATCTATCACCTTGTATACTCCTGATTCTTGACAGACCACAAAGGTCAGTATGAACTAAGTCCAATAATCCAGTAGAAGACAGTTCCTTACTCTTGAATGTGATTATGCTCAGCTTACCCAACTGACATTCTTTGCACAAGCTATTGGTAGGTTTCACCAATTCTGGAAGATCTCTTACAGCCTGAGTATTGCTTATCTTGAAGATATTATCAAAATTCACATGACACATTCTCCTATGCCATAACCAACTCTGATCAACTTGAACAAATAAGCAACTTTTACTAGTGCCAACCAAGTGGAAGATATTACCTTTAGTTTGGGTACCGGATGCAATCTCTATTCTGGAGCTTTCAAAGATCTTGCATTTTCCATTCTTGAACCAGAGATCATAGCCTTTGTCCACCAACTGTCCAACACTAAGAAGATTGTGCTTCAAACCTTCAACATACAGAACATTACCAGTTTTGTTCCTTCCATCAAAAGAAATAGTTCCTCTTCCTCTGATTCTACCAGCAGAATTATCACCAAACTTCACCACTCCTCCTTCATACCTTTCCAAATCTATGAACTTATTTTTGTCACCTGTCATATGGTGAGAGAAACCACTGTCAATGACCCAATCATCCTTTTCTTCAACTTGGGCAGCCAGGGCTCTTTCTACAACTTTATGATTGACAGATATAGAGGATATTGGTTCTTCTTCCTTGATGGCAATAAACACCCATTCACTTCCGGATTTGTTTCTAGTCTCTGATTCATCATCTGTTACTCCTTCATTATCATCTTCTTCATGAACATAGTAACAATTCTTTTGGAACCTTGATCTGTTAGGATTTGGCCTTGAAAATCTTTCTAGACATTTTGAGGCAAAATGACCAATCTTATTGTAGTTAAAACACTTAAAAGGCAATTTTCCTTCATACTTACCGGATCCTCTTAGAAGTCTCTTTGCAATAAGGGCTTCAAGTTGAGCAGTTTCTACTTCTTCTTCTAGGTCTTTTCTTGCTTTTTCATACCATGACGATTTCCTTGATGAGTTCTCTCCCAGATCAAACCTTTGTTTACCTTTTACAAAGGCACTGGCTTTAAATGCAGATTCAGTCTTGGGGGGATCATCTCCAAACTTAGTCATTTCAAATGCAGCCAATTTGCCAACCAATTGGTCTCTTGTGACAGTTGTATGGGCTCTGAATTCATCAATGGCAACAACCTTGATTTTGTAAGAGGCAGGAACGGATCTGAGAATTTTGCCAACAATCTCATTTTCATCCAAGACTCCACCAACATTTCTAATTCCATGAACAAGCTCATTTACTCTTGGCATAAAAGTAGTAATATTTTCATCATCTCTAATCTTTAGTTTTTCAAATTTCCCTTTCAGACTCTGTAACCTTGCACATTTAACGTACTGGTCTCCTTCATGCAAAAGTTCCAATTTTTTCCAAATATCAAAAGCAGTTGGAAGGTCAATAACATTTGAGAGCTCTAAATCAGATAATGCACTTAGAAGAGCTTCTCTAGTCTGCAGATTGTTTTCAGCATCTATGATTTCATTTACAGCTTTTGGACCACCCTGTGGAGGTACATACTATGTTGTAACCATGGTCTAGTATGCTATCCCCATGCATTGCAAGTGACACTTCATGCGACCTTTCCATAGATTGAAATTGGTTCCATCAAACTTCGAACTATCCTTCTTGTAGGACGACATCCTAGATCTCCTCAAGCGGTTAAGCTCTTTTCGAGGAACTTAGCTCTGATACCAATTGTTAGACTTAGGGCACACAACTGAGAGGGGGGGTGAATCAGTTGTGCAAAACTTTCTCCAATTAAACACTTAAATCTTCTTTAGTGATTAGTAGAATATTAATCATGAATCATAATGCATTCAAATCAAAAGAAGAAACACATCAACACATAAGACACCAAGATTTTGACGTGGAAAACCTGGTTAAGGGAAAAACCACGGGGTGATTAACCTAAGATTGTATTCTCTATTAGAAGAATAGAAAGAACAAAATGGCACATTCCAATTAGGGCCCACTGCCCGAGCACACTGCTCACAAGAGGCTCACTTACCTACAAGAGACACACTATCTACAAAGGAATGAATATCACATACATGAACTAGAGAATAGCATCTTCACCATGCTTGAATCAGTTCCATTTAAGCCCAATACATCTACTCTACCTTTTGCTCTCCTCCTGGCTACCACGCACTCATCACCAAAAACACACTTTGAAAAAACTTCACAATCCCTTATTTATACAAGGCATTGACTTAGGAATATTCATCTAAGTCGGCAAACATCTACAAGAACATCCGCAAGACGTGTAATACATTTGGTCGGCCAGTCTCAGGAAGAACACTATCATCCAATGGTTATTCTTCAAATGCGCATTCTAACTTCAATGTGGACCACCAACATGAACTGGACATGATCCAAAGATCACCACAACCTTTCCTGAATCACTTAAGAATATCCACACTTCATCTGCTTGCTGGAATTCTTCTCTCCTTCATTCGGAGCTTTGAGAACACAGTCTGTCATTACTGTCACAAAGGAATAGGTTCTTTTGGACCTTCAAACCGTGAACCAATTGAGTTGACACTTCACACGGACATCCTCAACACTCCCTCAAATTTGTAGAATGGGATAATGCATTACCAGATCTCACCGGACCTATCTATGTCACTTTGTCACCTCTGAACATCTGCCAGAGCCGGTTCTACTTGAGCTGCCATAACTTCTTCAGATCTTCATGCGGACCTCTAAAAACTTGACTAGATCATCTCAAGACTCATATCTAAAAACCCTTTGAACCGTAACCTTTGATCTGCATCTTAGCTTGGATCTCCACTTCACTGTCTCCATTTCTCTTCTCTACTCATTCAGTCCTTCTCATCAATGCAACATGAGTATGTTGACATCAATGACAACACCGGTTAGACCCATACTTGCAACAGTCTCTAGTAGCCAAAACAATAGGATATGAGAAGGTTCTTGGACCCTGATTTTCCTCTTCCCCATGATTTTCATTTTCCATGTTTCGTACTAGTTCTTCTTCCTAAGGTTCTAGGAAATTAGGTTCTATTAAAGGATCTGCGTGAAACTTTTGTTGTAATTCCTGGATATAATTGGCAAATGGAATATTTGGAGGATCTAAGGGATTATTGTTCTGAGGTGCAGCTTCCAAAGTAGGCTCTAGGTTTCTCTCCTCAACAAGATCTTGTATCACCCCACTGCTTTCCCCTATGGTTTGTTGTTGGGGTGTCTGGTTTATATATCATCCTTTCAAGTCTCTAGCTCTAACCATACAGATCTATCCTAAAAACTATTTTAACTTAGTTTCCCTAATTAACACAATAGTATCCCCGATAATGGTGCCAAAAATGACAAGGTGTCATTGTACCTCATCATTTAATCTATTTTCCAGATGTCAATAATCCAGGGGCTGTGTCCACGGCTGTCTACAACTAGGGATTCTACAGTTGCTAGTTTCTAGCTAATCCTAACAACCTCTACAAATTGAAAAGAGATTATTCTATCTACTTGTTGAATTTAAGGAATACTGAAAACAAGATAAAACAGGAAATTTACTCAAAGCAATCTTAAAATAGTAACATGTATCTACCTGTTAGTGCCTGAATTGACTAGTAGTTTTTTGAAAAATTTTCATTCAGGCACTCTCCCTAAGTATCCAAAAAATGTTCTAAGTAATGGACCTCCTCAGCAGTTTTCAGCTGCATCATCATATTTTCTTGAGGAGGAGGTCATCATCATCATGTTTGTTTCGATGAAGGTCATCATCATCTTGTTCTCCGTCGACCGGTTTCTCAACGTCATCATCATATTTCGCTGTCGGGTGATGTTTGGTTTTTATCATGATGATGCTGACGAGCTACAGTGCACCCTCAGTTGCTTGCGGGGGTGATTTTTCAAGTATCCGGTGATCTTCCGAATATCACCTTGCTCAAACATGATGACGATGTTGCCCCGATATCTTGAAGGGGTTATTCTCTAAGTTGTCGACCTGACTTGTTTTTTCCTAAGGGTCGTCATCATCATGATATTTCCAGTTATCATCCTGCTGCTTGCGGAGGTCATCATATTTTCTGCCTTCATGATATTTCGTCGGGGTGATATTTTATCATCGGGTGATCTTGGTTAATATCATCCTGATGATGTTGTCGAAGAGTTTTAAGTGCGACCCGATACTCACTGGGGTCATCATATTTTGAACGTCAGGATGATCTTAGTCAATATCATCCTGATGATGTTGTATCACTTCTTGTTCTTTGTTTCTCATCCTGATGATGCTGACGTCATCTGTATATCAGGGTGATATTTTTCTTTCTGCCTATCTGCATCATGATATTCTCAAAGGAAGGGGTGATATTTTCATATCACCCGGATATATGTTTGCTCGAGCATCATGATGATGCTGATATCAGGGAGATATCCGCCTGCCGGCTTCGCGCATTATCTACTGGGGGTGATCTTTTCAAGCAGCATCAGCATATTCAGTTATCACCCCGATTTTATAGTGGAGCTACAGTGCAACCTGATATTTGAACATCAGGAGGATATTTCCAAATATCCGGTTGTCTTCCAAATATCATGATGATGTTAATATGATGATGACGTCATCAAGGTCCGGGGGGGGTCATATTTCTAACACTGATCATCTTGTGGAGATCTCCCGATATTTGCAAACATGATGATGACGTCATCCGGATATGAGGAGGTGCACAGTGGGCAGATATGATGATGACGTCAGCAGGATATGATGATGACGTCATCAGGATGTTCATCGGCCAGACTTTTGGTATAGGCTCAGCAGGAGGATGTTTCTCCGATGGATCAGGTTGTGCCGATGAAGGCGATTATCATGCGGTTGTATTGCGATATGATGATGACGTAAGGGTGATATTTCAAACAACAGGATATCATGCTGCTGGAGGATGATGATGATGAAGTCTTATACTAGTGTCGTCAGGAGCAAAGCACCGACATTATATATGCTCATGACCTAGTATATAAAGTGTTAATGAGGTTGCTGCGGGGTGCATGTGGGATATTGATATCCTGCATTTTCAAATATCATGATGATGAATCTCGCGCGGGAAATGGTTTCGATTAACTGTCTGATGTTCTTCCCAAGGCCGCAGGTTGGTGCGCCATTAATGGCGATTGTTGCAGAGGTATGGGCGGTGGCGCAGGGCTCGAAAAATCTTCCTGTCTCCTCCCCTACCTGCTGCATTAATGTTTGAGCGCCATTTCCATGATACTGTGTATTTGGCAAAATTTTGGTCAACCATGTAATTAATTGCTGAGCCCCTACCTGGCTGTTATAAGCAGGTGGTCTTGCTCATTTGAAAGGTTGTTGAAAGTTGTAGATTTTTGGGCTCTGTAATCCATAACCAGCTGATCTGGTTGCTCTGTACAGTTTGTCTTGTGAGTTTATGTATCTCCTGTTGTAGGACTTGGCATGGATCCACTGATTTCATGGTTGACCTTATATGAGTAATGCTGTCTTAGCATGTGTTGTGTTAATTCTGTCTCCAGTATTGCATGTATCCTTCTTCTGGATCTGGATGTTTGCTTATGTTTAGATTCTAGAGCATAGAATTCCTATGTTGAATGTCTGATCTTTTAACCTCTGCTCAAGGGGCAGATTAAACTGTTTTCAGGTTGAACATTGGGAAGGGTATACTGCAGTAGGGATGCCATAAGTAGAGATAGCTCAACACTCTATATTGGGAGATATCTGTAAGGCAGATATCATGTGTATCCCCCTGAAATCCAATTTTAGCTATTTATGCTGATCATTCACAGGTGTATGTCTACCGACTCCAAGCCCTGTATAGGCACCAATCATGCTGTGTTCTTGTGTTATACACCATGTCCAGCTTTGCATCCAAACTCATATCAAAACACTTCATACCTCCACCTGTTAGTTATAGGAGTAGGATTAGGAACCCCCTGCATACTCTCATACCCAACCAGACATCATGTCCAAGAATGTTGCCAGCCTTGTGATCTATCATGCAGATCTTGGTCCATACATGAGAGTATTCTGCCTGTTGTTGTCAAGTTAGATCTTTCTATCTTTGAGCTAGTCAAGGTTACATCTTAAGTTATAGGGATACCCCCCTTGGTGTGGCAGAACCAGAAGTGAAGGGGAGGAGCTCACGCAACCTCCTGTATTCAGTTGGCCTGAATCTGCCTGTGCATTAGAAGTGGCAAACCCTAATGCTGATTCAGAAGAAATGCCAACACTACCTATCAAAATTAACAAATACTTTACATAACAGAAAGATGAAGAAATAAAATAATGTTACTAGCCTCCTGCCTTAGTGGTGAGAGTGGGCCCTTGCTCCACACCCTTGGGGCTGAAGGCTATAGTAAGAAATCAGCACAGAAGAAGATCACAACTAGATCCAATCCAATTCATTCACTCTACATTCGTGAGAATATTGCTAACACAGAACTAAGATTTTTGAGAATTAAAATAATTCAATCATTGTATATCTCTTTTGTTGTTTCTATAAGTATATATATGAAAAGTGAATGATGACTTAACACTTATCTTATCTATAAGTTCCTCTATGAGATGACATCCATCTCTTTATTACATTAGTTGTTTTAACTATGAAAGAAAATCATGCAAAATAAAAGTAGACTTGAGTGGAACAAAAGTCCACTCAAAATCTAAGTTTGATTCTTAATACATTTGGGCATCGAGGCCCTGAAAATAAGGGTATTGAATTAGTTCCATCGTAACTCATGCGAAAACTTTGAAAAGATAAAACTTCAGCAGTTTAACTAAAGATGACCCCTCACCACTCAGGTGATGATTTGAGTGAAATGAGGGGTATTATGATCACTGCTAAGAGTGTTTGGTCAGTAACTTATGCTGGAAACATGCCCTTCTCTCAAGAGGTGCCGGAGATAACTATTCCTGTTTGCAGTTCCAGAGATACTGTAGCTTTCTCTGTTCAGCTTTGGAGATACTCCAGACTCCCGTAGAACTCCGGAGAGGCATTCCTCATTCCTTCAAAACTTCAAGTGTCATGGTCCTCTGGTATTATCTCTGGAGATCATTGAAAACTTTCTTTGGAGATGCACAAAATTGTTGTTTCTGGTATCTACACCTGTTGAATCAAAAAGAGAGAAGTTATGCATTTTTCCATCAATTCCATGCACATTAGTCACTCAATCAAAAATTGTAATCTATTTCAATTAATCATAAAATAGAATGATCTTGCTAGCTTATTTGGGTGCAGACATTAGGAAAGATGGACTTAGGAAGGAGAAAAAGAGGGGTAAAAAGATGTATTTCATGAGTGCAACTTGGCACTCATCAATGATGATGGGGTAGATCATTTCAAAGACTTTGAATTGTATTTGTCTAGAGAAATACAATATTTCCAAACACTAAGCATGTCTGATCAAGATATTTTAATTGAAGGTTGGTGCAAGCTACACAATGATGCACATTCAGAGAAAACCTATCAGGCTTGCCTAGATATGATGGAGTTGGAATGAGCTTACAGTGAGAGGGGATCATCTTCAACTGAGGTAAGCAGTACATTTATTTATGATGATTCTGAATCTTGTTTGTCATCCACAGATACAGAAGAAAACACACATCAGGAAGAAAGATACACTTACAATTTAGAGGAGATCCTGATGCATGATGAAGGTACCTGCAAGGGTGAAAATGATATCACCCCCAGAATTGATTGTCTGATTGAATCAGATTATGAGTTGTCAGATGAGGATACGAGAAGTAACTTGACAAAGTTTGAAGAGTTTTTATCCAAGCAAGTTAAAAGGCTCAAATTAGAGGAGATCCATCCACACCATGCTTGAATTAAGGGCTGGTGCAGATTACATGCAGTACCACATTCAAAGACCACATGCTCATTATTCTTGCATATAACGGATAAGCAAGAACAACTTTATTCGAAGGATTAGTTATCTAGTAACAATGATATACCAAGAGATAAGAAGAAAGAGATTAAAGTACAATCAGATACTGATAGTGATGATACCACAAATGTTAAAAAGGGAGTGGTATTAGGTTCATATCATCCACTAAATTTGACAAAGAATGAGTCACAAAAGTTAAAATGGATATCAGGTGGTGCAGCTGCTAGAGCTAAAAAGAAAAGAGAAGGCCTTGATAAGCCATTAATAGAAGATAAACCATGGATCCTTAGGTTTGATGGATCCAAGTCCAAGCAAGGAGCTGGGGTAGGTATAGATCTTATTGAGCCAGCAGGAAAATCATATTTGGCAGCATATAGATTGCAATTCCCATGTACCAATAATGTGACATAATATGAAGCTTTAATCCATGGGTTGTTGTTTGCTCTCAAGAAAAGGGTTAAGATTTTGCATGTCTATGGAGATTCAGAATTGGTAGTAAGACAAGTGAGGAGTATCTATGCTTGCAATTACAAGAAATTGTCCAACTACAGACATAGAGTGTGGGACTTGATAGAAGAGTTTGATGCATTTAACATCACTCATGTCCCTAGAGAACAAAATCACCGAGCAGATGCTTTGGCACAAGCTGCCAGCACTTTGGAGCCTTTTTCCATTTTTGGACTAAAGAGATTTTTTAGTTAAATTGATATTAGTGCCCTCCATACCAGACAATGTCACTATTCTTCAAGTGTTCGATGATGATCAACATATTTTGGATTTCATAGCAAATAGAGATGTATTTGATGCACAAATCCTAGATGAAAGAAATTAGAGGATCATATATGGGAAGAAGAAGAGATCATGGACTTACCAAGCAATAAGATTCCCAAAGGTATGATAGAATTAGAAAAGGAATTTGATCTGCATAACATGCTGAAACAAAAGGATCTTCTCAAGACTGATGGAGGAGAATATTCACTGGTCAACATAGGACAGAAGGAAGATGTAAGGAATGTCCTAATTGGTAAAGTTTGTACTGAAGAAGAAAAGGCAGGGATAACTCAAGCTTTGAAGGATTACATCCATGTTATCACCTAGACCTATGATGAGTTGAAACTCACACTATTCCATTGGAACCAGATGCTAAGCCTTTCAGAAAAAAGCAAAGGCATGTTACTGCCTTGTTGGAGCCTATCATCTTTGAAGAAGTTAAGAAGTTGTTAAACGCTAGGATCATATTTCCTCTAAGACACTCAACATGGGTAGCCAATCTAGTCCTTGTAAGAAAGAAAAATGGAGATATACGCCTATGTGTATAATTCAAAAATCTAAACAAAGCTTCTGAGAAAGATAATTATCCTTTACCTTCACTGGATGAAGCCTTGCAGATAGTAAATGGAGCTCAGATGATGTCCTTCTTGGATGGTTTCTTAGGATATAATTAGGTGATGGTGGATAAAGTTGACAGATTAAAAACAACATTCACCACAAAGTGGGGAATATTTGCTTATAGACGCATGCCTTTTGGCCTGATCAATGCTGGAGCCACATTCTAGTGTGCAATGGACATAGAATTCAGAAGCTTGGTTGGCAACTGCATAGTCATATACATGGATGACTTGACCATCTTTTCAAAGAAGAGGGGTGATCACATAGAAGACCTTAGAAAGGTGCTCAAGAAATGTGAGCATTATGGTATGTCACTCAATCCAAAGAAGTGCATATTTAGAAACCACAGGTAAATTACTTGGTCACTTGATATTAGAAAATGGGATCATCATTGACCCTACTAGAGTAGAATCAATCATGAAGCTACAACTTCTGGGAAGTAAGAAAGAGCTTAAATCTTATTTTGGTAAGATAAACTTTGTTAGGAAGTTCATCACTGGGTTTGTAGAGATTATCAGGCCACTGAATGCAATGCTTAAGAAAGATGCCAAGATCGAATGGACACCTGAAGCAAAGGCTGCATTTGAGGACATTAAGAAAGACATATTAGATGCACCTATCCTGATCAGTCCAGATTACACAAGAGAATTTTACATTTATTCATTTGCTTCAGAACACACATATGCAGCAGTCCTGACACAGAGGAATGAAGCTAAAGAAGAAAAACCCATAGCTTTCATGAGCTACCCATTCAAAGATGCTAAACTCAGATATATGGATGTTGAAAGACAAGCTCTTGCTTTAGTTAGAGTGGTAAAGAAATTCAGACATTACATCTTAAGAAGTAAGATAATTGTTGTAGTACTAGATGTAGCAGTGAAAATGCTCTTAATGTAGAGTGAGCCTAGAGAGAAAAGAGCCAAGTGGATAATAGCTCTTCAAGAATATGATATGGACATAACACCCATGAAATTGGTAAGAGGACAAGCCTTGAGCCAGATGATTTTTGAGACTAATCCTAACATTGTGAGTCAGTAATATGTAGTGAACACCAAAGAGAATAAAGAATGGTATTCAGATATCAAACATATCTTGATCATGGGGAGATGCCCTTTGAAGATGCAATCTTCTCAAAGGAGAAATTTAAAGACAAGATCATAGAAGTACATGATCAAAGGAAGAGTTCTCTTCAAGAGAAACTATGAGGGGATATACCTCAGATGTCTGGATAGACCAGAAGCTGACAAAGTTTTAGCTGAGTTACATGACAAGTTTGGAACAGCACATGGTTCCCACTTAGCCACCGCACATGCTATCCTGAGAACAGGATATTATTGGTCAATCATTTTCAAAGACACTACTGAGCACATCAAATGTTGCCATACTTGTCAGGTCGCTGCCAACAGAGAGAAATATACTTCCCAACCCTTGCAGCCAGTGATGGAGATGCGTCCATTTGCTCAATGGGGCATCAATTTCATAGGTCCTATCAATCCTCCATTATCTTCAGGCCATAGGTATGTTTTGACAATCACTGATTATTGCACCAGGTGGACTAAAGCAGTTAGCAACAAGACGTGCACTAAAGAGGATGTAATCAAATTCCTAGAGAACAACATAATAACTAGGTATGGAGTTCCATATGCCTTAGTATGTGATAATGGACCAGCTTTTGCATCATTAAGATTATCTACTTGTGCTTTTGATTATGGAATCATTTTGAAATTTTCTTCAAATTATTACCCCCAAGGAAACGGCTTAGCAAAGTCAATGAACAAAAACTTATAAATATCATAAAGAAACTAATAGAAAAGAATCCTAGGGAATGTAATACTCTACTTAAGTATGCCTTGTGGGTAGACCGAACCAGAGTGAAGGTTACATTAGGAAACTCTCCTTATCAACTAGTATATGGGGTGGATCCTATCCTCCCTGTGAATCTAAAAATCGCCACATTGTAGTTTGCACAAGAATATCTGGGTATAGATAGTAAACAAGAAGTTAGGTTGCTTCAACTTATGCACCTAGAAGAAAAAAGAATAGAGTAATTGATTAGTTTGCTAAACATCAGGCTACTGTCAAACATTGGTTTGATAAGAGAGCCAGAATAAAATCCTTTAGGATTTCAGATTTGGTCCTAGCATGGGACAAGGCACATGAAAAGAAAGGTGATCATGGAAAGTTTGATAAACTTTGGATCAGCCCTTTTCAGATTTCAGAGATCCTAGGAGATAGTACTTATAGACTCAAGACCCTAACAAGTGAGGATGTTCCATTGCTAGTTAATGGACAGTTCCTCAAGCATTACTTTCAAGCTTAGACAGGGTCATGTTAGGATGTTGTACCATAATGTACATATTGTATAGCTCCATGTATAGGTTTTCTTTGTGTGTTTTCTTGTTTGCTTGTTGTTGTTGAGTCCTATTTTTGGTTATGCAAGATGATGCACCTTATCACCCCCAAAAACCAGAAAAATTCTTAGAATTCAAGTGATGAATACAAATTCTTACATAGGTTGTGACTCACACTAAGAAGTACCTCTAATTAGGTCTATGCTATTCGATTCATCAATGATATCCCTTTTCTTGATCAAGGAGATTTTCACAATGACTCACCTAACAGCCTTGGGTTTGTTGAATACCTTAGTATAGGTGTTAAGTAAAAAATCTAAAGGGTCACCCTTGCTACCATTGCAATTCCCAACCTAAAACAACAAGTGATCACACCTTGCATGATGAGATTACATGATGATTTCTTATGAACATAGTAAAAAAAAGAGAAATATAGTGAAAATCCAAATAGAATGAAATTTAGGCCATCTAAGTAACTCTACTGGGGCTATAGACACCTACTGGTAGTGGGGCTCTATTTAGGGGGATTGCAAAGATAACCTTGTCGAGGCTATGGACGCCTGCTGGCAACAAGGCTCTATCCCGGTTGGGTATGAGGGATGAACCCAAACTATGTATCTTAACTCCAGTTACTAGTGTCTTTAACTTACTTTCAAGATGAGGATTATTAATCAAATGCACACACTTGATCCCTTATTAACATTGATATGCTTATGAACGTGACATCATTTAGAAAGATCATGATGGTTATGCTTAGGGAGAGTTGGAATACTATGTTTCAATGTGTCCTCATCACTTGAATAATTTGAATTTGGTTATTTTATTTGGTGGCAAGTTGTTGTGTGGTTATACAACACGCCCCATTTTGCCTTAGCAAAACAAGGACCCAACTTTTTGCTTCTGTTTGTTCTTTGTTTTCCTGCTTTGGGCAAGTTGGCAAAAGTCAGTTAAGTATATCACCCATGCACATGCATGTGACCCACAAGAAAAGATCAAGTGTCAAAGTCAAAAGTTTCCTTCATAAACCTCATAATTTGGAAGAGTACAAAATTCTAAGTAGGTTTGCCTTTTAGATCACCCTGATATTCCTTAAGGATGAAAATTTATGTTTGGTCAAACTTTAGTCAAACTTGATATTCCCCATAGGGTCACATTCGTTAATATCAATCATATTCGCTAGATGACCCCGACATATGAAGATCACCTGATATCCGCATATACTTCAATATGTAAACGTCAAAGTTAAGTACGAAAGAGTTCTTACCCGTCAAATGCACATGCCTATTCCTAGAGGATCACATTTCTGAATGTCTGTCATATTTTATAATATCACCCTTCACAAATATGACCATGAAGTTATCTAGTTCTGATATATAAAAAGAACTCAACATGATTATGATGTCATCAGTATGCCCGACACCCAGAGGGTCACATTTCCAAACATCCATCATATTTCTCGATATGATGATGACATCATCTTAACCCAATACAAAGCGAGCACAACAAGATGAGGATGTCATCATGACCTGAACCCAAAAGGGTCATATTTCAAAACATCCCTGATCTTAACTAATATGATGATGACATCATTTCCTCAAACAATTTGAAATCCTTATAAAATACTAACGTCATCCTCACATTCTCAAATAAGGTGATATTTCATAGTGTTAAACATCCGGATATTTCCTTATATCCCTCATATTGACCCTTGATGACCTGAGATGTAGAGATTTCTAGTGACTAATTAAATGATGCCATGTGGCATATCCACCTAATCATATTGATACAATGTGTTATCATGATTATTAACAAAGGTATAGTGACCTGATTTTGGTCATTGATCAACAGTTGACCATCTTGACGGTGACGTCACCCTCATATTCCAGATATCTGTCATATTTTCAAATATCCTTGATCTCTACGAATATCATCCTCTACATTAAATGCAATCCCAATGATAGGTCAAGCTTTTGAATTTCAAATGCATGCCCACCACTTGTCAACATCTAAAAACATCATGTGTTGATCAATGGACATGAATAGAAGACACTAAGCGCACCCTAATTTGCCTTATTAATCAGTTAAAAGTGAAGATTTTTGGTTCATTTCGAATTTACCATATGTTAAACAAAGAATTATAGAGCTCTAGACATATCAAAGCATCACTACAACTTGCAAACGGAACGGATATGCATTCAAATGGAATGGAATGGTAATTATGACAAAATCACGTTCATCCAATTATCACCCATATAGTAAAAGGAAAGTGATTGTCAGGTATGTAGCATTAAAACTCTCTTTTGTCATTTATGGTGAATGAAAGGTAAAATTTTTTTTACCAATGTTAATTGACATGATGATGCATAAAATAAACTAGAACGATAGAATTATCACCATGAAATGCATGTGATTACTAAGCCACTTCTGCACATGACACGTTAGGGTAAGATATGCATGTTTTATTGTAGGATCAAATGGCAGTCAGAAAGAACTGGTCCAAGACATAATTTTTGAAACCTATGTACTTGCAGCCAGAGGGAGTGGCATTCAGATATGGACAAATTAATGATACACATCAAGGGAGTACTGATCTTGATGCATAGACAACCAGACTAGAGAAGGGAAGTGGAAACTCTTTTCTTATGAGCATATACAGTTTGGGAATGTGGAATGCTAGTGGATTTCCATATGCAATGGAGGCCACTGAGCTAGTGGTAGAATGTGCCTGAAACTACAATGAAGAGACCACAAAAGTAGAAAAGCATGGCAAAATTTATGTAGACTTTTTAGTTGCAAGCATAACCTCAGCCTTTAATTTGCCTAAGGGACCTAATGTGGTTCGATTAAACATGGGAAAATTGGAAAAGGAATATAATAGAAAGTAGAAAGAGGCTAGGAGGATCATGTATCAATGGAGATCCAAGAGTAGCACATACAAGGCCTCAACCAATTTAACTGTATATCTCTTCAAGTTTGATTTTGCTCTTAAATACCAATACATGATGACAATGCTTAGCAGGATGATAGGGAAGCAAAATGCTGGAGCTTTTGAAAATTGGATGTATGGTATCATCAGGATGGTAGAATGTTTTGATAGAAAACCCCTATGGGCTAAAATCATAAGTGATAGCCTAGATGGGGGAATGAGGAGGCTAGGAGGGAAAGTGAACATGTTTCATATGACCTCTTATGTAGTATATGCTTGTGCATTTAGGGGCAAATTCAATGGATTGCAAATAGCAGGTAGGGTTGGAAGTAACCCTGGGGATGTGAACATATGTGATCATTACCCACAATTAAAAAGAACAGAGTATCTCCAACACTATAGGAGAGTGAATGATTCATTCTCTATGCACCTTGTCAGGACCATGGAAGAAGATAGAGAAAAGAGATTGAGTGTGGAGGTACAAGCTGCCATATATAAGCATGGGGCTTAGTTCATTCAATTCCCCACATTTTCATACATAAGGACAGAAGGCTTCACTGGATAATCTCTCATGTTGCCAAGATATCCAAACAACCAAGTCATCTTGATGGAGTTTATCAGACAGATACTACCCTCAGTGGAGGCTTATATTGAAAAGGGAAAGATACCAAATGTCTTGTTTCCCATCATGATTGGTTGGTATATGTGACCTGATAGGGAAAGTGTTAGGGATGTAATTGGAGGATTGAAATTGACACACTTGCAGCCCTTTTAATTGGCAAGGCCATATGATCCTTATGATAAAATGTTGGCATTACGTAAGAAGCCTATGCATCAAAAGCACATTGAAGATTTCTAGGCTGATTGTGATGATGAGGCAGAAGTTAGAAGGAGAGGTTACTAGAGACTCACCTTGAATTAGATATGCACCTTGGATTGCATGCCAGAGCCTACCTAGTTACATGAGGATGATGGTAATATCATGTCCCAGGAATATGAGGACAAAAAGGTATATAATGATACCATATCAACTCTAGAGTGGGATCAGCCAGGAGAAACTTACTTAGACCAAATAACTCAAAAGGTCATGCAATTGACCAAGGAATGGGTAGAAAATGAGGTCACCCAGCTAAAAAATAAAGGGGTAACCCTTACTATGAATAATAAAAGAAAGAGACAAGAATTGTCTAATGAAGAGTATGATGATTTTCTTTAGGAAAAGAGGTAGTCAAATAGAGAAAGGTAGCAAAGCAAAAATAAGAAAGGAAATCAAGCAACTCAGGTGATGGTCATTCGACAGCCCCAACCAAAGGAAAATGTAGCTTCTACATCAACTGCAACATCACCTCACACACTGGTGAAACAAAAGAAAGTTACTACAATGCCTGCCCCTATTATTATAGAGGAGGAGGAAGAACCCTCAGATGATGACCTCTTGATCAGAAAGAAAAAGAAGAAGGTCTCAACACCGCCTCAAAAGAAGCAAAAACAAGTAATGAGAGGAACGGTGGACATAAATCCCATTCTATTGAGAGGAATAGGGGGTGAGGGTATTTTGAAGAACTTGCAACATGAAGTTCTCATCCCTGATATAGTACACTTTAAGACTAAGAAGGCAGAGGAACAAAGAGAATAGATGCATGGTGCAAGAAAAGAGCCACCTTTTCCACTAGATGATATAGTGGACTTGTCTGATGATGATGTAGTTAATGATGTTTCAGCTCATTCTATGGAGACATTAGTAGAAAATACAAAGATGACCCCTCATGGAACTCCCCTAGTTTGAAAGGAAGTCCATCAGGAGGAGGTTGAAATGGAAGAAATAGAAGAAGATAACCCTAAGGTGGTAGCTCAACAAATTAGATTAATAAACTTGGTTGATCAAGTCACCAGCCCTGTAGTGATAGACTTGGCTTATTAGGGTGATGAGGATCAAGGGAAAGGCAAAGATGCACCTCCGGGGCAAGGGAAAGTAGAAGTCAATGTACATAAGAAGGGTGATGAAGAGGTGCCTAATAAGAGTGATAATCAGAATAATGAGCCAACACCTAAAAGAGGAACAAATGAAAAAGAAATGGATAAATCTCAGGACCTTGGAGAAAGAGACACATCAAAAGATGGAGAACAAAGTCTCCAACAAGGTGATGATCAACAAAAAGAAGTAGAAAATGTGACCAAGAATGATCAAGGTGATCATCCAGATAAAACAGATCAAAATGTTTAGAATCCTCATGAGGATCAAGTGCAACAAAATACACAGGAGAAAAATGTAAATGCATCACAAGAAGCTCCTGCACAACAAGAGATCCCTCATGAGAAAATTCAAGAGGATGAACAGAGGAAAGAAACTTCTTGGCCAAGGGAAGAGCAGAATGTAAAATCTCAGGATGCTCACATTGAGAAAATTGACCATCAAGGACCCACTAGTGATATACCATATTGGTTGCAACAAGAGATAAGCCCACCCCAAGACAATGGCGTGCCTGAGTTTGATGTTGCTGCACTATTTTTGAAAGATATGATTAAGCCTAAGAGGAAGGCTAGATGTACATCTGCAATCAAGAGAGATCCTACCACAGGTAGGAGAACAACTTAGGTAGCTCTGCCAATAGAAGACAAGACAAAAGGAGAAATAAGCATAGATGAATTTCATATAACTAATGTTGATCTAGGCTTTGCTATTGAGGAGCAGGAATGCCAAGAGGCCAAAGATATTATTGACTCCTTGATGAAAAGTGTGAAAAAGAAGGATAAAAATAAAATGCACAAGGAGCATATTTCCCAACTGCGTACATTTATAAAAGGGTTAATTAACCCTAACCACATGCCAGTCAACACAGCCACCCCCTTGACCATCATATCTCAATATGAGGTAACAAGGTTGGATATCATGAAGCATAAGGCTCATGTGGTAGACAATTGGTTTATTGGTTTCATGTCTAAAGCAGAGAAGGTGATAAGGACCTCCCTCTCCAATTGGAACTTGCTCAGCACATTGAGGAGCAAAGTAGATAAAGTTCAAAAGGAGATTGCATAGAGATCCATTAAATTAGACAAACATCTAGATGCCCTAGCTGAAATGAAGTGCATAAACATGAAGGTACTCATATATAATCATGTATTTGATAACAATTCATCACAATTACTAGGCATATGGTATGAGGATACCAGGTTCGAGAGTGATATCCAGAAAGGATGTAATGCCAAGCTTAGGGATATCAGTGTTAAATTGTATCATCTTATGGCTGAGGAGGCAAATATTTGGAAGCTCTAGAAGGTAATGTGGAAGGAAAAATAGAAAATCAAGATGCCGATTTTGCAATTGGAGCCTTCCAAAATAATTTTAAGCAGGCGACAGATGACCCTCTTCATCATTTGATAGAGGATGTATTCAGCAAAGCTATGAGGATGAAGGCTAAGGTAGAAGGATATAATGAGATTTTAAAAAGTAGAAAAAGCAAATGGACTGCTTTATAGACACAATTTCATTCCCAAAAGCATGATGCAGTAAAAGCTAGAGTCCAAGATGGGGGAGAGATTAAAAGAATAATGTAGGCATATGAACCCATTAGGGAAAGTATCATCATACATGTGGGAGATGATCTTCATATAGATGAAGAAGATGAAGAAGATGAACATGATGAAGAAGATGAAGAAGATGAAGAAGAAGAGTGAGTAAGGATGCATGATGATAGGGTCACATGCATAGTAAGACAAAGAAGTGATCGAGTCCCACCAGATGGTAACTTGTGCCACATTTGATGTCTATTGACCAAGTCAAAATGAAATATAGACCGTTGACTTAGATAGATAAATCCTAATTGTTGGATCAATGTAACTACCTCCCCTCTTTGTCCTATAAAAGGAGATGGAGTGCACATTTTATGATTCATTCAAAACTTAATTGAAGTTAGATTGCTGAAGTTTCTTAGGACTAATTTCAAAGCTGATTGTAGATGTACATGTCTTTTGCATACTTAATGAAAGTGAAGATCTAGATTACACATAATCATATACTTTGAGTAATCTATAGGTGAATTTTTGGCTTGTACTTTGATTTGCTGCGTCCCTTGGAGTGCAATTCATATTGTACATGTTGCCTTCATCTCTTTTCCATCAAAGTTTTCATCAACCATAATTAGTTGTGGAACACCCTAGTGAACCTATGGTTTGATTTTCTTCCTTTCATGATAGTATCTAGAGTGTATGTGGACCAATAGCTGAAGATTCATTCAATTTAGTTGAAATTAGAAAGTATTTCACATAATTTGGTTAATTTCATTCAAATCATCCTCACAATTGCAAATACATAGATAATCCTAAGCAAATACATAGAAATATGTAGATATCCTAAAGGAAATTGAATATTCTTAGCATATTTGAGTTAATCTGCATGTATAATTGAAAATTGTTGACTTGGGACTAGACAACTAGGAGGGGGGGTGAATCAGTTGTCACACTTTTACAATCTTTTCTTTCACATTTCATCTTTGCTTTGCTCTTCTTACTGTTCTGCCTTCATTCACACTTTAGTTTTCTACTCTTCTCACATTTGCCTTGCACACACACTCAATCATCCAATTTCATTGGCTATATATATCTACAATATGATCTATAATCATTCTATTAGTCAGCTTCAACAACACTTAGAACTTTTATGAATGCTCTGCTCTATCGACTAAATCTATGCATAACTTAAGGTATGGACTGAAACTTGTTCTTTAAAATCATTACTCATGTCGGCCACTATCATTGATCATTATCATTTGTCAAAAAAATAGCTTCCATACATCTGGAATCAAGATCTTCTTCAAGGTCAGCATGTTCTTCTTCTGTCTGCTCTGACAAACTGGAACCTAGTACTCAGAGGCTAATATCTTTTGAATCCTTCATCACCAGAGGGAAAAAATCTAGATTTAGACTATCTTGACAATGCACATGACTCCCCTAGATCCGCAGCTAATAATGACATCCCACCAGAGAGATCTGGACCAAAATATCAGACCCTATTGCTGCTCTGTTCCTAACTGTCCAGACTTAGACAAATTTTGAATCTAACTTCTGGTATGCACAAATTGTGTTATACGGATGATTGAGATGATCTTAGGTACCATCAATGACAACATGTATCATGCCTAGAAGTGTCTCTTGCCAACAATCTCCCCCTTTGGCATTGATGGCAACACTTAGTGAAAAATGACTAAGTGTCTAGTGCAACTCCCCCTTTGTCTGTACACTCTTGTACTTCACTTATTCCTGTGCTCCCCCTTTTCTGAATACCTCATTTTTCACCACCCTTCACTCCCCCTTTGACATCAGTGGCAAAGGGTGGGGTCCGCAAGCCAAAATCCTTCAAAAATACTGTAAATACTGTCGCATGCGTATAATTGATCAACAAGTTCTATTTACATAAACTTTAGAATGTCTACAAAACTGGTTTTTATTTGCACAAATTCAGAGGCCCAAGTACTCTTCATTCCATCCAAAATTGAGATGTTCCCATTCAAAAAAAATGAATATGCTTTTGCCTTAGATAGATTTGATGGATCACTAGTCTAGACTGTAGTTTAAGCTTCAGATAGGGCGTTATACATTGTCTCTAATTTAGGGGCAATCAATCCCTGAAGTTCACACATCCTCTTCATAGTATTGTTTTTCTCTTTTGTAAGCCCCTTTATTTTATCTATCAAGCTAATAACTTGACACTCCTGGCTTATAGAAGAGGCAGTTAGGGGATCAAAATTTTGAGAAAGAACTGACATTTTCTGTTCTTGTTCCTTTATCTTCTTCTCAATATCCTTATTGACCTTGGACTGATAGGCAAAACTTATATATATCTCCTCCATCACTCAGAGCATTCTGAATACTCTTTATGCTGACATCAATTATTCTTCTATCATTTCTTATCAGGTTCTTTATTTCACCAAATTTCTTATCCAAACATTCTTTTTGAACTTTTGCTTTCGCAGACTTCTCAAGAGACTCAAAATGAGTATTTACAAAACTTACAAGATTTTTCAGATGAATGGATGGGGAATCAGATGGATTCTTTTGGTAGGTAAGCATTAGCTTTTGTAGAATCCTGAATGCAAGCCCCAGTAGCTCATTGTCCTACATGTGGAACTTTAACATCTTTTCTCTAGCCTTTACTTGGGTGTAAGATGCTATTTTCATTAGTTGAATTGGAGAGAGGGCATCTGGATTGGCTAGGCCTTGGAGTAGTTTAGGTTCATCAAGTTCAATCACTTCTTTTCCAAGAAGACTTTTTACTGCATCTGTAGTGTCTCTTGCATCCATTTCAGAACCAACCTTTTGATCTCCTAATTTCTCAGTCTCTGCTTTAGGTGCTTCAATGTTTGCACCATCTTCTACTACTTTATCTTTCTTTTCTCTTTCTTCCTCTAACTCTACTTTATCCTTTTCTGTGTTCTCTATAGAGGAACTTTTTTCTATTTGTTCATCACTTACTACTTGATTAGGAGGGCTTTGTAAAATAGTAATATTATCCTCTTTCCCTGATGTATTAGATGGATTGGGAGCATCTTCTGCATCAATTACTTTATCCAACATTTATGTATCCTCCTTATTCGCTTGTTCTACTTTCAGAACTGAAGCTTCACCCAACTTAGATTGTTTCTCAATAATATTCTCTTCTTCACCATCTAGAACTTCTTTTGTGACTATGGGAAGATTGTGCTTTCTTAAGGATTTCAAAACAATCTCTTGAGTTTCTTCAATGATTTCACTTGTTTCTCCAATCATGAGTTTGTTCATTCTCCTCTTGCTTCTAAAGTCATCTTTGACTTCCTAGAATATCATATCTATTTGATCAGAAGAAATTTGAGGATACAAAATTATTAGTTCATGTTCCCTGATTTATATGTCCTTGTACTTGGCATTTTCTTTTCTCAACTCCAAGATATTTGCTAGACTTTGTGGTAACTCAGAAGTTATCTCAATCAGTGCCTTGTTGTAGATGTTGAGATATCTGACCATTGGTTCCTCCAACACCCTTTTATCCATGCCATTGTATTCATCGTAGAATTCAATCATGGGTTTTAGATTACCATCCACAATGACTGATTTTATCACATCTTCTAGGGAGAGTGTGGGCTTCTCAACATATTCCTCATAATGTTCTGTCTTTTGCTTTTTGCTAGTCTTTTTGCTTCTGGTTAACTCTACATCTTTTGTTCTAGTGACCTTCAGTTCCTTGATTTCAATGTCAGAGTCTGTAGCTACTTCTTCTTCTCTTATGCTTTCATAGGTCCAGGATGCTTTTGTTTTCTTCCTTTTCTCCCATTTTCCAGATGATTTTGCTTCCAATTTTGTAGTTTTGGAAGGAGCAGAGGTTGTAGCAGAGCTTCTAGTAGTTCTTGAAGTGGAAGAGAATTCCACCAGATCACCTGTTGGTTTCTTATTTTGTTTCTTTTTCTCACCCTTCTCTGTTCTTTCTCTGAACTTATTCACAACTTCCTTAGTTAGGCCAAGATTTTTAGCTAATTGTTCAACTTCTTTTCTTACTCTCCTGTTGGTTTCAGGTTCTCTGAGTTTAGTATGCAATTTTAAACTCAGCTCCTCATAAGTTCCAAATCTTTCAACTGTTGTGTCTTTGGGCTTACTTAGCAAATGTTGAGTATACATATCTAAGATCCTTTCATCTACTTCGTACCCCATGGGCATGATCCAAACAGTTCTGGGTTCCACTGCTTCCATTAAACATTGATCAATATCAACCATGAAGCATATTTCATTCTTGTACTTGTCAATAATTGAATTAGGAATTCTTTCCCTTGAGTGCATCATACTCTAATTTTTTTTGAAGTAACCCCATATTGTAGTTTTCTGAGTTTTGAAATCACCAATGCTGCGAAGATGATTTCTGATCTGAATGGCAACTAGCTCATCCTTAGTCCAATGCACACCTTTTACCCCAGGTACTTCATTCATAAAGTAAAAGAATAGACATAGAATCAATGTACCATACTTGAAGGTGTTTTTCTTATCTTTCTTGATCTTGTTTAAATTTTTAATCAGCTGATTATGTAGTAGTTCACACAAGTCATAATCAACATTTTCATTTAGCATCTTATATGTAGCATATATGGCTGTTCTAGAAATATAATTTTCTCTTCTTGAGTGGTAAATCTTGTACCTAATCACCATGGAGGCGAATTTGACATCCGGTTCTATAATATCGTTAATGGTCATTGTCCTTCTGTCAAACTTAGCTCCGGTAGCATCAATTACTATCTAGTTTTTCATAGCTTTTAGCATGGGCAATCCCTTGGTTGAGTTTAAACCAGTTACATTTTTTATAGCATCCCTGGTAATCTTGAATGGTTTTAATAACCAAATGAATTCATCATTCATCCGACTCAGGACGTATCAAATCCATTCATCCTCATCAAATGTTGGAAACTGCATAATCTAAATAAAGTGTTTGTTCTGTAGGGCCTTATACTCGGGTTTAAGTTCGTGATTTTCATCCATAAGTTGTTTCTCAAATAGGTCTACATACCTTGAATCTCCAAACTCATCTATATTTTCATGAATATAAAACCTAATGTCATCTACATGCAACACACCATACAAAACACTTGAAAAAGCACCCAATGGGTCGACTTCATTTGATTTGTGAGGATGCTTCTTAAATTTTGGTTGAGGCATTTCAGTAATGTCAACAACATGAGGAGTAGCCATCTTAATAGATTTTAGATTCAGACCTTTAAAAAGAGGTACCTTTTTCTTTCACAGAGTTGGGGTTGATCAATTGCCGGATGAATCCGCTCTTTGCCTCAATCTCTGGATTTACAACTCAAATGCTCTTCTTCTTGTTTTCTTTGAAAGCAAGGCGATTCAAATGAGTGACCAAGTGACCTTTTAAAGCTTCACATCACCTAATTTGCCTTTGTAATAAATGCATTGCCCTAATTGTATTTGGTTACATTATTTTTGACAGATCTTCATGAATCACTCCGTGAAATTTCATATCAACATCTTTACTTTTGGAAATCCTTCCAAAGGTTCTGGACCAATTCAGAATATTCTCTTTTATTGTGCCCAACTCAGGCACCCACTTACTGACTGGGGGAATTTGATGTTCAATGCAGCTCCCCCTGAGCCAGAGCTTCTATTTTAATTCCCGAAGGAATTGTCAGCATCAAATTCCAATGCGGACCCATCACTATTGTTTATTGTATCTTTCTTTATCCAAATCTTGTTCATTTCACTCCATATCTCATTCACATCAATTTTCCTTTTGCCTCTATCTTGTCTCTATTCATCTAGTTTTCTATTTACTGGACCTCTTCTTCCATCATTCCTATTTCTGCAGAATCTTGCAACATGACCAAATTTGTTGCAGTTAAAGCATACTTGATTTCCTCTTGACTTGCACTGATTAGCCATGTGTCCAAATCCATTACAAGCAAAGCAATAGCCATTGAAAGAATTGTCGTTTGAGTTATTCATTATCGTACTTCTACATTCATTGGATTTGTGACCATACCTCTTGCATTTGAAGCATTGACCGGAGAAGGATGGACCATTTTGATTTGCTCTACTTCTGTACTGAATAGCTCTATGACCAAATTTATTGCAATTGAAATAGTTTCCATTAAATGATGGATATCTTTGAGCATTAGGCTATCTTACCAGAGGTTTTCTAGTTATGTTCCTTTTATTCCTTGGTTGAAAATTTCTTTGTCCATATCTAGAGTTTTCACCTTTCTCATATCTAAGATTACACTTGTCATTATCCTTTTTCTGTTCTTCAATTAGTGCTTCGAGTTTAGATGAGCTTATTTTGAACTTATTATAATCATTTGTAATTTCTAGGTCATGTCTAAGAGTGATAATCTGTCTCTCAAGTTCTCTCTCATTGTTTCTGCTTTCTTATAGATTAGATTCTAGGAGACCAGATATTCCATCCATTCTACAACATTCTTCAGTTCTCTCTTTCAAATTTGTCTTCATCTCTTCTTCAACTTTCTTCCTATCTTCAATTTCCTTGGTCAGTCTCATCACCCTAGTTTCCATTTCATGTTTTAGGAGAACAACTTCTTTAGCTAACTTTTCACATTCTTTTTCCTTTTCTTTCAGGGCCTTGTCTTCTAGTGGAAGAGATTGCTCCTTTCCTTTTACATTGGATTTGCTCAACTTTTCTTTTAGGATCTCAATGAAGTCTTCAACCTTTTTGAGATTATCTTGCAGTTCTTGGACTTCTGCCTTGGACTGCTCAAGATCATCTAGGGTGAGATTAAGTTGTCCTTGATGATCGTATTCATCCATTTTTACTACCTTTCTAGATCTTCCTTAAGCTGTTAAACTCTTCCAAAGGAACCTTGCTCTAATACCAATTGTTGACTTGGGATTGCACAACTGAGAGGGGGGTGAATCAGTTGTCACACTTTTACAATCTTTTCTTTCGCATTTCATCTTTGTTCTACTCTGCTTGTTGTTCTTCCTTCATTCGCACTTTGGATTTCTTCTCTTCTCACATTCACCTTGCACACACACTCAACCATCCAATTTCATTGGCTATATATATCTACAATATGATCTATAATCATTCTATCAGTCAACTTCAACAACACTTAGAACTTTTATGAATGCTCTGCTCTATCAGCTAAATCTATGCATAACTTAAGGTGCGAACTAAAACTTGCTCTTAAAAATCATTACTCATGTCAGCCACTGTCACTGATCATTATCATTTGTCTAACTAACAACTTCTATACATCCAGAATCAAGATCTTCTTCAAGGTCGGCCTATTCTTCTTCTGTCTGCTCTAACAAACTAGAACCCAATTCTCAGAGGCTAATATATTTTGAATCCTTCCTCACCAGAGGGAAAAAATATGGATTTAGACTATCTTGACAATGCACATGACTCCCCTAGATCCATAGCTAATCATGACTTCCCACCGGAGAGATCTGAACCAAAATACCGAACCCTGTTGCTGCTCTGTTCCTAACTATCCAGACTTAGACAAATTCTGAATCTGACTTCCAGTATGCACAAATTGTGTTATGCAGATGATTGGGATGATCTTGGTTGCCATCAATGACAACATGTATCATGCCTAGTAGTGTCTCTTGCCAACAAAAATATCATGCAAATATATATATATATGTGTGTGTGTGTGTGTGTGTGTTAATAGTAATCATGCAAATATCAACTTGAAGGTACATTATTTAGATAAAACCATAGTGTAGAAGTGAAAATTGAATCATGACAGTTGATGTTCAGAAGAATTGATCAAACTTGTCAAATATCATCATTATTGTTAAATACAGTAGAAATAACCTTGTTTGTGGAGAAATTTATAGAAGGCAGGTATATAATTAGATGTTCAGACATCAATTCTTGGTAGCAGAACAAAGTAAGACCCCTTGGATGGAAAACAACATATCATATCAACCTTTGAGTAACATTAGATGATCATGACATAATCAACGGAGACTTGGAGTCATCAATTTATCCTAAATTGATCGTACTTTTCAAGATATAAAGGTTTGTTATGTGAACTTTTATTCATTTTGTTTTGACTAACAATCATCGTCAACACTTCTCTCATAAATAATGTATGGAATGCATGCAAGATATAGACACCTAGAGAAAAGCACCACAAAGGATATAATCTTTTGAATCAACGAACCATTTATTGAAAGCAGTCTCTATGAAGTCGTGTGTAATATTGTTGGGAATCTTGTAGAGAAGGATCGTGAGGCGCAATCTAAGTTGAGTATGATTCTCAGATAGAAAAAACAAAAAGTTGATCCTTTAAAAAAGAAGCTAGGAAAGTTAATTATGGAGATGTTGAGAAGGTTATCGATGATCCATTTGGATGGCAACATTAGATTCATGCTTTTGGATTTATTGTTGGCAAAATCTTGTTCTCCCCTTAAAGAATTTCTCAAGGAAAGTACTGCCATTAACATAATATTCTTGTACAAATGGATGAAGTTCTTGCAAGAGGTTGTCAAATAATAAAAACTACAACAACAAGTTGTATTGCAGCCATTCCATCCATCCATGTCTCCAATGATGCAATTTTCTGAAGTTCAAGCAAATATTGAAATTCAATTGAAACAAATTATCCAGGGTCTAATGTTGGCAAATAGACTGCAAAATATGTTAAGGTCAATCTTGTCTAATCTCATATAGAAAATCTACTTTAACCAGTTAAGACTCAATTGGAGTTTGATCTCTCAAGAAAAACAAAGGCCAACAACATGACCTTTTTAAGTCCATTAACAAGAAGTGGCAAGGATACAGGTTCAAAGATCCTTGACTCTCTTACATTGGTGGGTCTTGCATTGAAGATGCTACAAGGTGGTGGAATTCATAAGAGGCAAGTTGTCCTTCATCTTGCAGTGGATGTAATAAATGGCACCAGTCTGCATATGGGAGTTGATTGTTCTATAGTAAATGTTTTTTGATTTTTGAGTATGATAACATAGAGAGGGCGGTGACAAACTGCAACTTCCTTTATTGGAGAAAAGAAATGATGTCTACATTGTTTTCAATGATGTATTTTTAGGAACAAAAAGCTCTATGGCTGCAATATTTGGTCAATGAACTCTGTGATGAACTGAGGATGCTTAAAGATATTAATGTTGATGATATATCTGTTGATTCATATGAAAATGAGATCACGAGGTCTCTTACCAATGAAATCATAGAGCTTCTCTACAGAGATATTGAAACTGATCTTTGTCTCCATGTGCAATCAGCAAATATGAAGAGGTCTGTGAATGTGAATCTTACAAAGGCAGGTGTTCATGATTTATCCTGGTGTAGACACCCAAAATTGACCTAATTATCATTAGCATTCAAAATATCCATCTGCATTTGTCTAACACACTTGAGCAATTTCCCTAACACTTATTTCTTCTATTAATTAAATAATTTTATATTTATTTAATTAATTCATTAGCTATTTCTTCTATTTTCTCTAAGCTATAATTAAATAATCTTTAATTATTTAATTATCTTATTTCTATCTATTTTAATTAAATAAATCTTATTTATTTAATTAAAAATCCATTCACAAACCCACTTTCAAATTAATTAAATAAATTTTATTTATATAATTAATTTCTCTTATTATTTATCTTCATGAGCCGACATGTGTGCCTCTTTTATTTAAAAAAGATAAGTGGTACTACATCTTTTATTTAATATCTTTCACATGTAGTACTATTTATGTACACGGTCACACATAAGCTTTATCTTCCCTCCACTTGTCATCTACACATTTATCTATTTTCATCTTTTAATCTTAACCATTCACATAGCCACCAAATCTCCACCTTTGATTGATTTTGGTTGAGTTCTATATAAACACCCTCTCATTCCATAATACATCTATCCAGCATTCATATAGCGTCTACATTATCATCTTGAGCATATTAAGCATTTGAGTATCCATTTAGCATTTTATCATTATCATCCATCCATCATGGCAGCTTTGATCTTCATAATTGTTCATTGTTGAAGAAGCAATCTACATCATAAACAAGGAATCATATAATCTAGGTGATATTATTCTTGAATTGCATGCTTTTGATTCATTTAGATTAGATTCTTTGAGGATGGTAGGGTTAGGTTTTCATGGCTATGCTTGATCTTATTAACCTGATTTTTACCTATCACATTTTGGCATGCCTGATGGGACTCATGTCCTTGATTAACTTTGTTGTTTGAAGTTGTTTTTGTGAAGATCAGATTTTTTGAGTGCTTATGGCAAGTTCCAATCACTTTTGAGCAAAAACTAGTCGTTGTCTGATTATACGCATCGCTTTTAAGCCAAAACTAGCTACTTACAACATTTTCTAGATCGCTTTTGAGAAAATAGTAGTTGCTTATTGCCTTTTTTGCATCACTTACATGCTAACAGTGGTCACTTATGTTCTTATTTGCATCACTTTTAATCTGACAATGATCGCTTTTAGCTATCTAGATCGCTTTATGCAAAACTATGGTTTTTGTTATATTCTATTTTTTTCGTAGATCTAAGTCAGTTATGACCTGTAATCAGTCGCCTATTACTTTTTCACATCGCTTATGGGCTTTATCATTTCGCATCTGGGTTTACTGGCATCACTTTTGATCTGTAACATTTCACCTGCGGCAGGATACATATTTCTCCTAATCAATAGTTGATCGCCTCTGGTAACTGTGTCACTTTCAGTCTTTATCATACGCAGTCTAGTTTTCTTGGTTACTAATTGGGTATTTGTGCAACATATTATCGATTGTCCAAGAAAAGGAGGTTATCAAACTACTAACATATCTGTTGCAGCTTCGATCGGTCCAAGACTTGTGATTTTTCACTAATTTAGGAACATTTCGGCTTGGTGCTTAAAAAGAATCATTGCTTGCTCTGTGCTTGAGTTATCTTTCTTGATTACTTGCACATGCATGTTTGTAACCCAAATTTAATAGAAAAAGTATCCTCTCCCCTTGCCTATCAAATGGCTCTTGGGTGCATGAGAACTTGTTATTATCTTTAGAGGGCCTGCCTTCTCAGTGTGAGAAGGGGTACGACCCAAGTGGTAACTGGCTAAAGCCAAATTCTTCCAAACCACACTATAAGAAAAGTGTTTGTGTCGAAAGCCACAAACAACGGGTGTTATGTTATATCAATAACCAACCTCCCCCAAAACCCTCCAAGGCGTAACCCTTTAAGGCTGGGAGACTCCATAATGGAGAGTAGCACTGCCGCACGTATAGCCACCTGAACGGATGCCCTTATTAGCAACTTTGTGTAGTAGCCAAAAACCTTCTATTTTGTTGACGCAAAAGGTGGGACCTTTGAAGCTACCTTGATTCATGTGGTTCTTAGAAGAGATAGCAGGGATAATCTTAAGGTTTGGTGGGGGGACAAGCCTTGGGAAACCTAGATCTTGGTATACATGAGAAGTGTATGTCATGGAGAGGAGTCGGAGCTACCAAGATCCTGAAGCTATCTGCTTTGAATAAGCACGGCCAGGGGACTCAACAAATACAGTCCTTTCCTAGCCTAGGTTGTACAAGTTTGTGATTGTTGTGAGTGTGAGTGACTGAAATTACTATTTTCTTGTCAAAAACACAATTTAGACATATTTCCTGACAAACATAGTCACTTTTAAGTTTTAACTACCCACATACAAACAATCAGATCGCTTTTAACCAGCAGTAAGTCAATTTTTGCATAAACTAAATAGATTTTGAACAACAGTTGCTCGCCTTTGGTCTAAACTAAGTCACCTTTGATCAACAATAAATCACTTTTGAGTTAACATTGCTCGCGTATAGAAAATTGGCTCGCTGTTGGTTAATACTATAGTTTGTTACCTAAACCAAAACTAGATTGCTTTTAAGCTATTATCAGTCACTTTTGGCCTTTTCTGAGTCACATTTGAGCTATTATCAGTCACCTATGGTTAATTACCAACAAATCTTAGTGACTCAGCTAAATCAGCTACATTTCTAGATTGCTTAGCTTTAGCATTATCTTTTAGACCTGCCTCTAATCATTTGTAGATACTTGGACTTTGTCTCCTGCTTTGAGCATACCAAACAATTGGACTTTGTGAACTTTCCATCTTTTTGAGATCCCAAACCAACAAACCAAACATTAATCAATCAACCCATTCAATCAGCAAAACATCATCTTTTGGCTTTAGCCTTAGCAACATCAGCAAAATAGCAACCTTAACAAACAACTTTTCCCTTGAGTGTGTGAGCTATTCTCTAGGGAAGTTCAACCAACAACCAACAACCAATAAAACAACAAACTAGCACAACAACCAACAACCAAACAATCAGTAAACCATCATCTTTTTAGGTCTAAAAACCTTGACAAGCTAAAGTCCAATTTTCAACATCAACCATCACGCCTCAAAGTAGGAGCCAATATAGAGCTGAAATGGAAGCAAAACTGCAAGCTGAGATGGAAGCCATGATGCAACAATCACGATCAACACCCCTTAGAGATGCAACTCAATATACAACCGGCATACATTCTCACATGTTTGTACCCCATGGGTACACCATTGGAGAGTCATCTCATCAAGTGTAATCAGACCCCTTCATAGTGACTTATGAAGAGAATTCCTACGAGGATTTATCTGACTATCAAGACACACATTATGGGACCAAGTTGAGAAGCTTGTTTTATCTTATCCTAATCGCTACTTCTTGTAACTTGCCCACATGGAAGCCAAACTACCAAGAGACTTTGACATATCTGCTATTCGAGAACATGATCCAAGCACTCGCGCTATTGTTGTAAAGGGACCATCCACTATAGTCACACCATCCCATACCATATTACAAACTCTATCTTCCAACCCATCTCTTTCATTACCTATTGTTACTTCATTCGACCCACCATGCTCGGAGTACACTGTAGAACCTTTGATAACTCCAACCAATGAACTCCCTTTCCTTTCGCAAAATTTGAACATTCCACCTTTCCATGTTTCCCAACATACTCCTTCCCCTACCATGATTGTATCTGTGCCTTAAGTAACACAAGTTGTCCATGTTGCCCAAGTGCAAACTCCTCAAACATCACAAGATATCCCAATATTCTATACTTCACAAGCTTTCCAAGCTATCCAAACAACACAAACTATCCAAGCTTCATGACCATCACAATCTGCTACTCCCATTGCATCACATGTGGACACCACATACATTATTCCTACCACTACTAATATGGTCTCCACTATCTCCACGAATCCATCTAATGCGTCATACAATCCCAATGTTAGTCTCATTGACATGAGTGACCCGCCTATTGTTTCACAAGCTAATCCTAGTGCTACAGTCTCTTATGTTGATCAACTTACATCAATTCCACCATCTTCCTATAATCCTTTGAAAACTAGCAATCCATCTTACATAACTCAAAGTTTTCCCATCGTCACTCAACATATGACATATACCAATCCCCATGTTGTTCAAAACACCAACCCAAATGTTCATCCCTCTTCCGCATCCATCAATCCTTCCATCATTTACCATATTACAAATCCAATTCTAAATTCACAACCATTGACCAACGCCAATCCATCTTCTACTTCCCATGTGATGCAAAACCTTGGCGTTAATTCATTGAAATATACCCAACCACCGCTTGTGTCTCAAGGATAGCAATCCTCAAACACATATGTGTCGCATAATTATCCTTTGACATACATTGTGAGTACGCAACCTCAACAAATGGTCATGGCTTCATATATCCCACAATAGCAACCTCAATATACATCATATTACACTTCACCTCCCAATCGACCACCCCCTTTGCAACAATATCAATTATCTCCAGTGGATGTTCAACAAATGATTAACAAAGCGGTAGGACAAAGTAAGAAGACATTTTCCGTAGAAAACATATGCACTTATCCGTTTGACAAGTCACTTCATATGACACCTTTTCCGCCACACTTTGAAATTCCACAATTTGATGAATACAAAGGAAAAGGAAATTTAGAAGACCATCTTAGAGCATTCTTTATGGCATGTCTCGATGTTGCTCAAGACGATACATATCTTCTAAGACTATTTCCCTGAAGCTTAGTGGGACAAGCTCTTGAATGGTTCTCTCATTTACCTCTGGGCATTAGATCTTTTGCAGAGTTAGCAAATAAATTTTGATCACACTTTGCTTTTAACATCAAACATGAAGTGAACATGAACGACCTAGTCAACAATAAACAACACAATGGTGAAGATTTCTCTTCATTTACTCAACGATGGCGTAATATGGCTAGCAAACTATCATGGGAAATACCTAAGAAATAACAGCTCGATATCTTTGTCCAAAGTCTTCATCCTGAGCTGTCATTCCAACTACAATTACAAAGTGCTAGCACCTTTGATGAACTTGTTTCCAAAGGAACCATCATTGAATGCACTTTAATTGCTAAAGGCACTATCAAGATTTTTCACGATAACAAAGACAATCCTCAAAAATCCAATGACAAGTCTCACTTTTGGAATAAGAACAAGAATGTTGTCAACGATGGTCTTGTAGATGTAAAGAACATACAAACAATGAAATCTCCTAACAACATTCAAGCTACCTCTACAACAACTCAACCTTTTCAACAAACTTAGCAACAAAAAACTTCAAATCCCCGCTGACAATTCTGTTGATAACTGAGAGGGGGGGGGTGAATCAGTTATCCTAATTATTTCCCTTATTGAACTTTATTATTAATTGATGCAGCATTGAATTAAACACAAAAACATTACCATGAAATAAGAAACACATGACACAGTATTTTTGACGTGGAAACCCTGTTAAGGGAGAAAACCATGGGGTGATTAACCCAAAATTATTCTCTGTTAGAAGAATAGGAAATTACAAAATGGCACTTGCCAATTAGGGCTCACTGCCCGAGCACACTGCTCACAAGAGGCCCACTGCCTACAAGAAGACACACTGTCTACAAAGTGATAAAAATCACAGTCTTGAACTGATTGGAAGCATCTGCATATGCTGGAGTTCAGTTCCGGTTAGGCTCAGTACACTGATCTGCTGCACTTCATCTTTTCTCTATTCTTTATTCTGCTGTCCTTTCACATACCGGATCTGTCTTGGTACTTCTACTCTGTTCTACTCTTCTTCGCATATATCTTTTCATAGTCACACCCTTCACAACTAAATCCGTCCTCTATATATCCGCACAAGTAATTTCATCACCTTTCTAGTCGGCATCCGGAACAGTCTAGTTTCTTGCAAACTTTGTTCTATCGGCTGAATCCTTGCTCACCAAGCAATGCGGATCAAGCATATACTTGTAGATATCATTAATCATGTCGGCCAAACATGATTCATGCCTTCACAACCTTTATCATCAACAGTAACACATCCGGAAAGTAGTCTGATACTCTGTCAGTCAGTTCTTCCTCTGTTTTCACTGTCTCTCAGGAATCCGGTACTCAACTATTCATATCTTTTTCCTTGTCCATTACCGGAGGCTAAATCCTTGGAATATACCACTCAAGGTAGTCCTCTTGACTTCCCCAAATCCGCACTGCACCAAGACACTTCCTCTGAAAGATCCGGACCAATCTGTCGGACCTTGCCACATGCTCTGTTCTTGTTCACCGGACCACAACAATCTTTATTCTGACTTCCGGTAGAGACACATCATGACTTGCGGATATGTGGGATGACCTTTGTTGCCATCAATGACAACAACCATGAATCCATATAGTGTCTCTTGCCAACAATCTCCCCCTTTGGCATTGATGGCAACACTTAGTGAAAAATGACTAAGTGTTTACACTATGCTCCCCCTTTGCTGATGCTCTGTCTTTATATACAATTTCCGGAACTCCCCCTTAATTGGATTCCTCATTTTTCACTGCTCCTCACTGCCCCTTTGACATCAATGGCAAAGGGTAGGGTCCGCACATCAAAATTTTCAAAAATTTTCTATACATAGCCGTATATTTACATACTCACATATACTGAAGAATGTCTGCAAAGGATGTCTGCAATTGGATCATTTCTGTAGCCCAACTTTGCTTCATTCTATCCAAAATTGAAATGTGACCACTCAACAAAAATGCAAAAGCTTCTGCCCGCTTGAGATCTGTCGGATCATTTGTTTGGGCGGTGGTCTGAGCATCACTGATGGCCTCATGCATAGTTTCCAACTTAGGGATTATAATCCTTCTAAGTTCTCCCATCCGGTTAGTGATATTCTTCCTTTCCTTCTCAAGACTCTTTATTTCATTCAAAACTGCAATAGTCTGACATTCTTGATTTATTATGGAGGAAGAGAGAGGATCAAAACTTTGAGATAAGCTTTGTAGTTTGTCCTGTTCCTCTTTTATTTTCTTATCAATTGCTGCTGTTGCCTTTGACCAAGATATACAAAATTTGTAAATGTCACCGCCATCCTTAAGAGCATTCTCTAAGCTCTTTATTCCAATACTTACAATCTTCCTATCTTTAGAGATTAATTCTAATACTTCTGAAAATCTTTTATCCAAAAATTCCTTCCGGACCTTTTCTTCAGCAGATTTTTCTAGAGATTCAAAATGTGTACTAACACTGCTGACTAAGGTTTTGAGATTACCGGAAGAGGAGGCTATGGGATCCTTTTGAAAGGATGGCATGATCTTTTCTAGCACTCCAGATGCTACCTCCATAAGCTCACAGTCTTCCATGTGAGATTTCAGCAGCTTCTCTTTGACTTTCTCATTTGCAAATGAGGCTATTTTCATTGTTTGCACCGGTGACAAAGAGTCAAAATCTAATGGTCCTTTCAGCAGGTCCGGTTCATCAATTTCTATAGTGGCTTTGCTCAAAAATTGTTGAACAGTTTGTGCAGTGTCTCTTGCTGGAGACAGATGTTTCTTTTCTTCTGCAGTCTTGGAACTATCAACCTCTTTATTTTTCACACCTGCTTCCTTCTCCTGTAATTTCTCTTCTTCTTTGGATTCAGAGATTGTAGGGGAAACCGGAGGAGAGATGTTTGTCTGTTCAGGGCCCACTTCTTCCGGAACAGATGATTCCAAATCCGCAGTTGTTTCTGCACCTAAGTCCTCTACAATAGGAAGATTGAACCTTTTGAAGGCCTTCCGGAGGATCTCTTCTGTCTCTTGGGCCACTTTGTCAGTCTCACCAAGCATGAGTTGATTCATCCTGGCTTTACTTCTGAACTCATCTTTGCAGTCTTTGAAGATTATGTTCATTGTCTTGGGATCAATTTGAGGATATAGCTGAATAGCTATCTACTCCCGGATCTCAAGATCTTTTGCATGAGCATTATTTTTTCTTATTTCTAATTCCTTTTCTAGGCTTTTAGGAATAAGAGATATGATCTCAATGAAAGCCTTATTGTATATGTTCAGATATTTGACTGTGGCTTCCTGCAGAATCTTTTGGTCAGCCTCACTGTAGTCATCATAAAATTCAGTCATTGGTTGAAGGTTTCCATCCACCGTGACCGACTTGATTATACTCTCTAGAGACAGAGTGGGCTTTTCAACAGATACCTCTGCCATTTCCTCCTTGTCTTGGCCTGTGGAGGGTTTACTGGATCCTTTCTTCTTCTGCTTCTTTATTTCTTTTACTCCCTCATCTGACTCTGTTTCCTCTTCATCCTTTTGGCTTTCATAAGCCCTTGTGGCTTTTGTCTTGGATCTTTTACCGGATGCCTGGACTTCCGGTTTTGAACTTTTGGTTGTGGGAGGTGCAGATCTTTTTGATGATCTGGTCCGGGTGGGAGTTTCAATCGGAACACTTTCTTTACTTTTCTCTTCTTCCTTAGCCTTTCTCCTCTTTTCCCGGCTGGCATCTAGTGCCTCTTTTGAGATGCCTAGGCCTTGAGCAATATGCTCAACTTCTTTTCTTACCTTCCTCTTTATCTCCGGTTCCCTGAGTTCTACATGTATCTTTACACTCAGTTCCTCAAAGGTTCCAAACCTTTCTGCCTTAGGATCTTTGGGCTGGCTTAGCATGTGTTGAACATGCATCTCTACTATCTGCTCATCCACTTCATACCCCATGGGCATGATCCAAACAGTCCTTGGCTCCACTGCCTCCATTAGACACTGATCTGTTTCAACCATGAAGCATACTGTGTCTTTGTACTTTTCAACAAGGGATTGGGGTATTCTTTCTCTTGCATGCATCATGCTTTGGAAGTTCTTGAAGTATCCCCATAGAGCTGTATTTCTTGCTTTAGCATCCCCAAGTCCATGCAAATAGTCTCTGATTTGGATAGCAACCGGTCTGTCATTCTGCCATATCCATCCACTGGATCCGAGAAGCTCATTCATGTAGTAAAAGAAGAGACAGAGGATCAGATTGCCATACTTGAAGGAGTTTTTCTTGTCCTTCTTGATCTTCTGCAGATTTTCAAAGAGTTGGTTCACAAGAAGCTCACACAGGTCATAGTCTGCATTCTCCTTTAACATTTGATAAGCTGTGTAGATTGCAGTTCCCGGTACTGAATTTTCCCTACTGGAATGATAGATTTTGTAACCAATTATCATAGCTGCAAATTTGACATCTGGTTCAGTGATGTCATCAACTGTCATAGCTCTCTTGTCAAACTTGGATCTGGTTGCATCACTAACTGTCTATTTTTGACAGACTTGAGAACAGGTAATCCACCGGATGAGTGCAGACCGGTTACAGCCCTAATTGCATCTTTGGTGATCTTGAAGGGCTGGTTCAACAATAGGAAGTTGTCATGTACTCTACTTAGTACATACCAGACCCATTCATCTTCTTCAAAACAGGGGAAATGAATGCACTGTGCAAAGTGTTTGTCCCGGATGGCTTTGTACTGAGGTTTGATCTCAAAGGAGTCATCTATCAATTGTTTGTGATAGATATCCATCAGCTTTGATTCTCCAAAGTCTTCAAGATTCGCATGGATGTAAACCCTAATATCTTCCGTATGCAATACACCATGAGGAACACTAGAGAAGGCTCCTAGTGGATCTACCTCCAATGATTTGTAAGGATGTTTCTTGAATGTGGGGTGAGGTCTATCAGAGATCTTAACTATATTTGGAGTAGCCATTCTTCAAAGATTTGCAGTGAGATAATGAAAAACGGAGAATACCTTATGCGCCTTCGGTTTGCACGGAGTGGTGGGATTGATTTCTTTATGCAATGACTTCGGCAGGAGATCTTTGGTGTGCTTGATGAATCTTGTTGCAGAGCTCCACTTTTCACTTCTTCTTGAGTGCAGAATGAGCAAATGATCTTTGAGAAATCCCTTATATTGCTCCGCAAACCCTAATATCTATTTGCAATAAATGCTTCACCTATATTATTCCGGTTTGCCTTGTCCGGATAGCTTGGAGTATCCCGGATCAGTCCTGATCTGTGAACATCATCCGGATCTTTCAATCATGAATAAATCAAGGTGACACATTGAAAGAACATCCTAAACACTCTGTCCAATCCGCAGAATAAGATAGTGCACTTCCGGATCTCTCCGGACCTTTTTGTAATCCTCTGTCATACCGGAGCATCTCCCGGAACAGGTCTTACTTGATCGATCACAGCTTCTTTATAACTCCATGCGGACCTCTGAAATCTTATTTGGATCGTCTCAAGACTTATATCTTTAAACTTTTTACTCCGCATCTTGTGCCACATCAGGCACCACTTGATTGGCTGGGGGAACAGGATTTTCTTTGAGTCTCCCCCTAAGCCAGAGCTAACTTTTTAATTTCCGGAAGAAATATCAGCACCAAAGTCTGGTGCGGATCCAACCTCTACATTCTCTGAACTTTTCTTCACCCAAATCTTGCTCATCTGATTCCTAACTTCATCCACATTCATCTTTTGTTTACCCTTGTCTTGATTCTGATTATACACCGGACCTCTTTTGTCCTGATTCTTGCTTCTGCAGACTTTAGCATTATGACCGGACCTATTACAGATTTGGCAAATAACATTTCTTTGCATAATTGACTGATATCCTCTTGATCTGCATTGATTAGCCATATGACCTACTCTATTGCATGTAAAGCATCTACCTTTGAATGATTTGTTTACTTGCATATTTCTGCATTCATGGGATTTGTGTCCATACCTTTTGCAGTTGAAGCACTGTCCGGAGAAGGATGAATTAATCTGATTCATTCTCTTTCTGCACTGATTAGCTTTGTGACCAAAGTGGTTGCAGCTGTGGCAGTATCCATTGAAAGATGAATATCTTTGAGCATTGGGCTGTCTTACCGGAGGTCTTCTAGGCCTGTTTCTTGGATTTTCTGATGCAAAATTCTTTTGACCGGATTCGAAACTTTCTCCTTTCTCATATCCCAAACCATACTTGTCATCTGTCCCTTTTTGACTTCCAAGAAGAACTTCAAGTTGAGCAGAGCTTATCTTGAATTTCTCTTTATATTCATTTGCTGTTTGAAGGTCTCTTTTGAGAGAGGCAATTTGATCCTCAAGTTTTTCTTCATTATCTTTGGCATCTTCAAGATCAGATTCAAGATGTCTGATAATCCTGTCCATCTGGTGGCATTCTTCTGATTTTTCTTTAAGAGATTGTTTTAGATTGTCTTCAGCCTTTCTTTTTTCTTCAATCTCTTGAGTAAACTTTATAGTTCCTGATTCCATTTCATGTCTTAACATAATGACTTCTTTTGATAACTTTTCACATAACTTGGTTTGCTCAGTCAATTCTTCATTTGTATTGCTTTCTTCACTTTGTCTTGCCAACTGTTGGAGCATCTCCTTTCTCTTTTTCATAGAGAGACTTAATTTGTCTTTTAATTCTCTCATGAATTCATCAGCCTGTTTGAGTCTTTCCTTTAATTCATTGACTTCAGAATTTGACTGTTCAAGATCCTCAAGGGCAGTCTTGAGTTGCTCTCTTAAACCATATGCATCCATTTGAACTCCCAGATCTTCCTCAAGCTGTTAGGCTCTATTAGGAGGAACTTAGCTCTGATACCAATTGTTGATAACTGAGAGGGGGGGGGTGAATCAGTTATCCTAATTATTTCCCTTATTGAACTTTCTTATTAATTGATGCAGCATTGAATTAAACACAAAAACATTACCATGAAATAAGAAACACATGACACAGTATTTTTGACGTGGAAACCCTGTTAAGGGAGAAAACCACGGGGTGATTAACCCAAAATTATTCTCTGTTAGAAGAATAGGAAATTACAAAATGACACTTGCCAATTAGGGCTCACTGCCCGAGCACACTGCTCACAAGAGGCCCACTGCCTACAAGAAGACACACTGTCTACAAAGTGATAAAAATCATAGTCTTGAACTGATTGGAAGCATCTGCATATGCTAGAGTTTAGTTCCAGTTAGGCTCAGTACACTGATCTGCTGCACTTCATCTTTTCTCTGTTCTTTATTCTGCTGTCCTTTCACATACCGGATCTGTCTTGGTACTTCTGCTCTGTTCTACTCTTCTTTGCATATATCTTTTCATAGTCACACCCTTCACAACTAAATCCGTCCTCTATATATCCGCACAAGTAATTTCATCACCTTTCTAGTCGGCATCCGGAACAGTCTAGTTTCTTGCAAACTTTGTTCTGTCGGCTGAATCCTTGCTCACCAAGCAATGCGGATCAAGCATATACTTGTAGATATCATTAATCATGTTGGCCAAACATGATTCATGCCTTCACAACCTTTATCATCAACAGTAACACATCCGGAAAGTAGTCTGATACTCTGTCAGTCAGTTCTTCCTCTGTTTTCACTGTCTCTTAGGAATCCGGTACTCAACTATTCATATCTTTTTCCTTGTCCATTACCGGAGGCTAAATCCTTGGAATATACCACTCAAGGTAGTCCTCTTGACTTCCCCAAATCCGCACTGCACCAAGACACTTCCTCTGAAAGATCCGGACCAATCTGTCGGACCTTGCCACATGCTCTGTTCTTGTTCACTGGACCACAACAATCTTTATTCTGACTTCCGGTAGAGACACATCATGACTTGCGGATATGTGGGATGACCTTTGTTGCCATCAATGACAACAACCATGAATCCATATAGTGTCTCTTGCCAACAAATTCATGCCATTAGTGGAACTTATGGAACTTGTCTTTTGAAAGCTTCTCCAAGCAGGAGATATCATGTTACCACATGCACCGTCCAATGGTGAATTGCTCTTTAAAGCTCCTTGGTACAAAGAGAATGAGTATTTTGACTACCATAGAGTCAAGGGACACAAAACAAATGGTTGTATGTGCTTAAAGCATGTTATTCAAGATTACATTGATCAAGGTTTAACTAAAATCACACCTTCAACATCGCAACCTACACAACAACTGGCATCTAACTATGATCTAGATGCTTTCAAGAATCCACTTCCATCTCATGACAAACCAAGTCACCCTCATGCTGGGAATGCCATTTAGTACAACTATGAATCATCTACTATTGGCCACATTGACCATGCTCGCATTTATACCATTACTATCCAAGGCAAAGTACCTAATTGTGTTGTAACTACTCGAAGAGGTCATGTTACCATTCAAGGAGCACCTGTCCATCCTCATCGACCATCCTCTAGCTATAATATCCTTGATCACCTTGGCAAAACATCTGCACATATTTCCATTCTTGAGTTGCTTCGCATATCCCCTGCCCACAAAGCTACCCTTGACAAAGATTTACAAGAATCTTTGGTGCCCAATGTTATCGATACCACGCAATTCCAATCTATGGTCGCTAGCATTGCAGCTCCTTGCCATTTAACCTTTTTTGACAAAGATCTTCAGCCCTCCATTCATCCTTCACACAATGAAGCCCTCCACATAGAAGTGTTTGTCAAACAACACCATATCAAACAACTCTTAGTGGATGGTGGAGCTGGTCTTAATATATGTTCCTTGAAATTAATAAAACAATTGGGATATTCTGAGAAAGATGTTGACACTTCTAGGGTCATTACTATTAGAGCATATGATGATGCTGAGAGAGATACTGAAGGGATTATTCACTTGCCTATCCAAGTTGGGCCGTTCACTACTGACACCCATTGTCAAGTCCTTAAAATTGAGCTTCCTTATAACATCATCCTTGGCTGTCCATGGATCCATGACCTCAAAGTAGTTCCTTCTACATATCATGTGTCTTAAATTTCCACATAACGGTGTTAAGATTACTATCCATGGCGATCCCAATCCATTTGAATTCTACCATGCTTTTCAAGATAAGTATCAAAGTCCTAACCACATTCCTATCAACACCAAAGCATATCCATCTTCATCATATGTAGATCCATCTGTCCTACTCAAGCCATCATCTAGAAAAGCTGCTTCCAATCTCCGTATCAAGTACACTGAACATGGCCCGGTTGAGTACACATTGCAAGAATCTTGTTATGTGGGAACTCTTCCCTTGTCTCCCAAATCTCATGGAAAACCTTCTATATCCAAGCCATCTTCATCCACAGCTGTCATAAAAGTCCCACCCACAATATTCATTAAAGGTGGATTCCTGGATGATGAAGACATTGATGATATCAACTCTTAGTTATTCCTTGATGAGAAGGACCAAGTCCAACTTGAAGTGGAGAGATATAAAAATGGGTTCCACATCATTAAGAACATGGGTTACAAAGGACATGGTGGATTGGGATCACAGGAACAAGGACCTATTGAACCCATTGTTGTGTCTAAGAAGTTCAATAAGCAAGGCATTGGCTATCAACCGAAGGTACCACATTCCAAAGATATTAAGTGTATTTCTGATATGGACGCTGGAACTTCCTCAGTAGGAGAGACTTCTAGTTTGGATACCATCAATGACTCCTCCCTTCATATTACTGACCTTTTTCAAGAATCCACTTCCATCGTCATGATTTCCCCAACTTCCTCTAGACATAACCATTCATTTGTTACCCTTTCACTCGTATATCCTGACCTTGTCGATTGGGACCAATAGGGGGCACCAATATTGGATACATTTGAGAATGATGAAGCTATTGTAGAATTAATGCTCTTATGACAAGGCATTGCACTGGGTGACCATAAAGCAGGTTTGATGATGGATCTACCTAAACTAGCATATTTTGACGGAAGTATCAAATCCTTCATTCGCAAAAGTGAAATAAACAAAATCAAAAAAGATAGGTCACTAGGTGAAAACCAAAAGGTACCTCTTGACTATGCAAAAGTAAAAATAAAGGACATATCCGAAGGTGAAAACCTCTCTGAGGCACCTAAGGATGGGGGATTTGATCTTCCGGCTACCACTGACTAACATGAGAAATCAACAGTGCTAGTTGAAAAATCACAAAACATGAACTTGGGCATAGAGCAAAATCCAAAGATCACTTTTTTGGCAGCATCACTATCAGAGTAGGAAAGAAGAGACTTCACAACATTTTTCATAAAAAGAGCTATAAATTTGGCATGGACTTACGTTGACATGCCAAGTCTAGATTCATCACTTGTGGTACTTCATTTAGCAGTATCTCCTAATGCAAAACCTGTCAAACAAAAATTGCAGAAAATGCATCTGCAAGTAGCTCTATTGGTTAAGGCAGAGATTCAGAAGTTGCTAGAAGTAAAGTTCATAAAGCCTATTGATTATCTAGAATGGGTTTCAATCTTGGTACCTATAGCAAAACCTGATGGACGAGTTCATTGTTGCACAGATTTTAGAGATATTAATAAAGCATGCCCTAAAGATGACTTTCCACTACCAAGCATAGACAACATTGTAGATCTCACAGCTGGACATGAAATGCTATCTTTGAGGGATGGATTTTTAGGATATAACCAAATCAGAATAGTAGAGGAAGATCAAGACAAAACATCATTCATTTGTCCATGGGGCACATACTGTTGTCTTGTAATGCCTTTTGGTCTCAAGAACACTGGAGCTACGTATCAACGAGCCATGACAGTTATCTTCCATAACCTTTTTCACACTATCAAGGAAGACTATGTTGATATTCTAGGGAAATCCAAGACAAGAGAAGGACATCTACAGGTATTAGCACAAATCTTTGATCGACTAGAGAAATATCAAGTCAGACTGAACCCAAAGAAATGTGTATTTGGCGTAACATCTAGAAAACTGTTGGGATACATTTTGTCTTGATGAGGGATAGAAGTGGACCCTGCCAAAGTAAAAGCTATCATGGAAATGCCTCCGCTAGCAAATCTCAAGCAGCTTCATAGTCTACAAGGAAGGTTACAGTCCATCCGCAGATTTATCTCACAACTAGTAGACAAATGTCATCCTTTCCAACATCTTCTTCACAAGGGTGAACTTTTTAAGTGGGATGAAAAGTGTCAACAGGACTTCGACAAAATAAAGGAATATTTGGCAACACCTCCTGTACTTGATCGCCCATTATTGCTTTACATCTCTTCAACAACAATAGCATTGGGTGCCCTTCTAGCTTAGCATGATGATTTAGGGAAAGAACAAGCCATTTACTATATCAGCAGAACTCTTGTGGGATATGAACTTAATTATTCATCTATGGAAAAAACATGTTTAGCATTGGTGTTTGCTTCTCAAAAGTTGCGATATTATATGTTGAACCAAAAAACAAAGCTCATATCTAATGTTGATCCACTCAAATATCTTCTCTCCAAAGCAATCCTTATGGGAAGATTAGCAAAATGGGTTATGATCTTAAGTGAATTTGACATATAATATGTGGATCAAAAGGCCATAAAAGGACAAGTTATCGCCAATCAGTTAGCTGCAGTACCCATCATAGATATTCAGCCAATACATCCAGAATTCCCTAATGAAGGATTGTTCAATATAAATTCACTAACATTGTGGCAACTATATTTTGATGGATCTTACACACAACATGGATCAGGAGCAGGGATATTGTTTATTACCCCTCAAGGAGATTGTATCCCGAAATCATACAAAATTGCATTTCCATGTACCAATAACATAGTAGAATATGAAGCTTTAATCACAGGATTATGCATGGCAGTACAATGGGCTATCAAATAGATACAAGTATTTGGTGACTCTCAACTAGTTATCAAACAAGTCTTAGATGAATATCAAACAAAAGATGAGAAGCTTCTTCCATACAAGGTAATGGTTGATGATTTTAAAAAGTACTTTGACAATATCACCTTTGAACAAATTCCAAGGTTACAAAACAAAGTAGCAGATGCCATGGCTATGATTAGATCTCTTCTAGACATGCTATCCAATACACACAAATATGAGTTTCTGGTTGAACAGCTTTTAATTCCAGCATTTGAAGTACTGCAGTCTAACCTTATATGTGAGATTGTTGGTCCCAATTCACCGTGGTACGAGGACATATATGAGTATCTTCGTGATCAAACCTTTCCATTCCAATTATCTAACACCCAACAAAAAACCTTTATCCATCGAGCCTCTCATTACACTATCTTAGGAGACACCCTTTATCGTCGGAGTCTTGATGGTATCCTTCATAGATGTCTTGATTCTGAGGAAGAAAAAGTTGCCTTACGTGAAGTACACGAAGGTGTCTGCAGATCGCATTTCGCTGGCCCTGGTCTTGTTAAGAAACTTCTACGAGTTGGATACTATTGGCCAACTATGGAGAAAGATGCACAATAATTTGCAAAGAGATGTCTACAATGTTAGAAACATGGGGATCTAATACATGCACCAGCACATGAACTTTAGCCTATCACTACTCCATGGCCCTTCTCGCAGTGGGGACTTGATCTCATAGGTAAAATCCATCCTACTTCATCCAATGGCCATAAGTTCATTATCACCGCCACTAAATATTTCACAAAGTGGGTGGAAGCCATACCAATGACTTATATTACTGGCAGGGAAATATCCAAGTTCATCCTACACTATATCGTTTGCCATTATGAAGTTCCCCAAGCTATTGTCACTGATAACAGTTGTCCTTTCAAGAACCAAGAGTTTAGAGATCTTTGTAACAAGTTTCATATCCAACATAGATTCTCTACACCTTACTATCCTCAAAGTAATGGCCAAGCTGAGGCTTCTAACAAAATGATTATCATGATCCTCAAAAAGATAGTCAATGAAGTTGGTCGTGATTGGCATTTGTAACTTAATCCTACATTATGGGCATATAGAACAAGTATCAGAACCCCCACTGGAAATATACCTTATGCTCTCGTGTATGGCAGTGAAGCTATCCTACCTATTGAGGTTGAGATTCCCTAACTGTGAGTATCTCTACAACATACTATCTCAGATGAAGAATATCAAGTATCCAGACTCCATGATCTTGAGCTACTAGATGAACGGTGTCTTACAACACTCAACCATCTTCAAGTCTATCAAAACCGTCTATGCTATAGCTACAACAAAAGGATCAGAGAACGCAAATTTCAAGTTGGAGATCTTGTCCTTAAAGAAAATCAAAGGAATCAGCAACATCGTGAGAAACATGGAAAGTTTGAACCTAATTGGCTTGGTCCTTTTGTCATTACATTAGTCTATGGATCAGGTGCATACACTCTCTCAACACCTAAAGGCATTCCCTTGGATGAACCAATCAACAACATTCATCTCAAGAAATTCTATCCATGAATCTCAGCTATTCCCAAAAAAAAAATCCATCCAACAGTGAAAACCACTTTGTGGTGCTTTGAATAACAAAGAAAAATATATATAAGATAAATAATTCATCCTTTGGTGAAAACCTAGTAAACAAGTACCTTGGATAAGTACCATAGTGAAAACCTGGCAAACAAGCACTATGTGTAGCGACCAAATCCTATCATCTACTTAGTTTGTTTGATAGTAGCTTTTCATAGCATATTTCACCTTCTTACCTATAATCCATATCATAATCCACATTTCACCTTGTACAAACATCATTGTCTATTTATCCATAATAAAAGTCTTTCCATCCTCACCTCTGTCATGCTAGCCATCATAGTTTGGACATTGTTGGGGTAACTATATCATTTTTCACCTTAGCACCTTGTTCGCATACCCGTGTCCCTCACCGCTTCTCCATAATAAAACCTCATCCCACACTGGGGGTACTTGTTAAGCCTTATTTGGAAGTGGATATCTACAACTCTATCTCATAATACAGTGACCACCTAAGCTCATAACACAACAAACATTCAACTTCAAACATAGTAAATCATCTAGCTTCAAACATGGCAAACAATTTACAACCAGGATCAACCATCAATGCAACAAGAAGGAACTACATCACCAGCTCTATCGTTAAGCCTTGATCCCATGGATACAAGGTATGTAGGCAATCTGAGATGTGAAGGAAGCACTCTGATTTAGGAAAAGACGATAGTCCTTCAATCTTCATCCATCTTTCATCTTTCTTCTATCTTTCCTCACTTACATCATCAATAAACCCAAAACTACATATTCATCATGTCTCATCACCATCGTAAATGTGCTTTGATCCTGTGGATACAGGGTATGTAGGCAGTCTAGAATATGAAGTATCCAGTACTCAAGCACAGAGGATCCACCCTAGCTTCATCTTCTTTCATCTCCATCTTCTTCTCTTTGACCAGCTCAAGCAAGAAGTAGACTATGTGTATCAGCGAAAGCTCAAGAACTTTAACCAATCAAGAATAAGCCAGAAGCTATTTGTCTACATGCCTTAAGCCAACATTTGCTATAGCATTTTATCAACATCTTTAGACTTCAATAGGATGCATCTTTCCTCTCAACAAGGTGCCAGCTTAAACCCATCCAAGAGCACTTAAATTTGGCAAGAGAACATGATAACAATATCTTTTGTTTTATCTTTTGTCCCTTTCCTAGGCCTAATCAAGACTGCCTTTACCTATGTATATCTTGGTACATTGTGATGAAGTAAGGAATGGGGCATGGTCATATTGCTTTTGTATGCCGTGTTTGCAGGATGACCTTATTCTCTTCCTATGCGTATTGGTATCTTGTACGTGTTCGGATTAGCATCTTACATATCAATATCTGTAGCATCTGAGAAGCTAAATAGTCTCTTATGCATTGAGACTATTCTATGTTAAGAACTAACTCCATACATATAACCAGCAAGGTGTCACTATGTGTAGTGGAGATAAGCTCAAACCATTGCTTGTAGCGTCAAAGTCCATCTTAGAACACTAGCTACTATTCATATCTTATGTATGTTGGTTCAACATCTTGACCTCATGCGTTCAAACAAGACTGTAGTATGCTAGTTTTGCATTGGATATCTCGACACTTTGGTCTTCTATACCCTGGTGCATAACATCCATATGCTATATCAAACATAAGGATTGCATTTCTTTTTATTCTTGAGCAGTTACTTTACCAAGCTGCCAATCACACCATCTATCCATTCCATGATATTCCTATATAGTCCTCAACCAAGATCAATCGTTTATCCCATCCAACCCTATTTTCTTCATGTAAACCTTCTTTCTAGCCTTTCATCTTATCGCGAGACAACCCAGCCCTTCCTAGTTAGCCTGGTTTACCTCTCGAGGGGGCATCACCTGCCAGTTACACTGGGACATCACCTTGTTTATAAAGCGAATTATCGTATCTTCTTTGACACAATGCTCTAATGAACATTGTATCAAAGAGGGGCAAAATGTAGACACCCAAAATTGACCTAATTATCATTAGCATTCAAAATATCCATCTGCATTTGTCTAACACACTTGAGCAATTTCCCTAACACTTATTTCTTCTATTAATTAAATAAATTTATATTTATTTAATTAATTCATTAGCTATTTCTTCTATTTTCTCTAAGCTATAATTAAATAATCTTTAATTATTTAATTATCTTATTTCTATCTATTTTAATTAAATAAATCTTATTTATTTAATTAAAAATCCATTCACAAACCCACTTTCTAATTAATTAAATAAATTTTATTTATTTAATTAATTTCTCTTATCATTTATCTTCATGAGCCAACATATGTGCCTCTTTTATTTAAAAAAGATAAGTGGTACTACATCTTTTATTTAATATCTTTCACATGTAGTACTATTTATGTACACGGTCACACATAAGCTTTATCTTCCCTCCACTTGTCATTTACACATTTATCTATTTTCATCTTTTAATCTTAGCTATTCACATAGCCACCAAATCTCCGCTGTTGATTGATTTTGGTTGAGTTCTATATAAACACCCTCTCATTCCATACTACATCTATCCAGCATTCATATAGCGTCTACATTATCATCTTGAGCATATTGAGCATTTGAGTATCCATTTAACATTTTATCATTATCATCCATCCATCATGGCAGCTTTGATCTTCATAATTATTCATTGTTGAAGAAGCAATCCACATCATAAACAAGGAATCATACAATCTAGGTGATATTGTTCTTGAATTGCATGCTTTTGATTTCATTTGGATTAGATTCTTTGATGATGGTAGGGTTAGGTTTTCATGGCTATGCTTGATCTTATTAACCTAATTTTTACCTATCACACCTGGTACTTATAGTTAAAACCATTGAGAATTTTTTCCAAATATATCCACATAGAAGCTCGTGTTGAGGGCTATCTAAATGTTGCCTTAAGATAAATGTGGAAATTTAAAATAGGTGCACTTTGGGTATAATGATATCTTTATCCTTGGGTCCACCAAAGCCTTGAATTCACTTTAGAAATAAAAGGTGAATTTGAAAGAAAGTGAGACGGTAATTTCTCAAAGAAAAGTTACTCCATGAGAAGGTGAAAAGAATGAATTTTATTTTATTATGAAGATCCTCAAGAATCAGTTACGGGAGAAAATAAAGAATTCTCAACCTTTCAAGAAGCAGTTACAGAAAAAGGAGGAGCCTTTAAAAACTCATCGGGAACTCATTTGTGGGGGATCTTTTCTAGCTATTCTATGAAAGAGGGGAGGAGGAGCAAGTTTTTTTTTCTGCTAGTTTGTAATCAGTTATTGGTTTTTGTTAACTCAGTCTATGTATAGGGCAGATTTCAGAGACTTTGAGCTTTGTTTTGTTGGAGAAATGGAGAATTATTTTCAGAACTTTGTGTCTTTAAATATCTTCTTTGATTGTAGTTTTACCTACGTTAATCTGTAGTCAGTCTTCAATGTGCTTTGTATGTGTGATTGCATCTGTATTTTAGATTCATATCTTGCTTACGTTTGATATGTGTTGAGGGAAATATAACTATTCTTTTATCAATTCAATTCCATTTCTGGGTGTGGAATAGGTTGACTATGTATCATTTATATGCATTCATTTCATTCTGAATTAATCTTTCGCATCTACTTTCATGGTTATGGGTAGATGTTAGTTTGCCTTTTCTGATTTCTGGTGAAAAGCATACCCTGTGTTTCATTCATTGCAAATTATTCGAAGGTAGATACACCTTGTAAAATAAGCAGAGAGCACTTGCAACTATCATTGCAAGTGACTCAACTGTTGGTCAGGTTGTCATTTGTGTGGGCAAAGGAGTATAAACTAGAAGTGACAAATCTGTTAACCAACAAATTTTTGGCAACTCTATTGGGGATTCGAATTGAAGGGCCGGTGTTTTGTTTTCACCAGAAATTTAAAGGTGCCTCCCCGAGGATGAAGGCTGGCGACTCTATGAAGTGGAAAGTATTCAGAAGTTTTTGGTTAAAATGAAGACTCTTACTGATTAATTTTTCAGAATTACATTATGGCATTGATTTCTTCCCAGCCATGGGGAAATCATTTTGGACCTCTTGCTTTGCCACAATATTCACCATTGCCTGAAGGATCAAGAAAACACTTTCTAAAGTTCAGTGGAGAGAACCATCAAGATGCAAAGAATCACATCCTGGGATTCATAGTTGCATGTGGTGTTTTGGGGTTAAGTGAAGAAAATGTTTTTGTTTGGTTATTTACTGAATCTCTTGTTGGACCTGTAGCAGATTCGTTTCATTATTTGGAAGAAAAGTGTATTGCTGATTGGGATTCATTGAAGACTAAGTTCTTGGGAAGATATAAAGGTCCAGTTGATGAAGTCGCTCTACTATGTCAATTTTTTAATATTCAAAAGCAAGAAGGTGAATCCATCAGAGATTTTATGGATAGGTTCAACTGAATGCTCAAAAAGATTCCAGCTTCTATTCAACCAAGTAATAAACTACATCTCTGTACTTTTATTTCTACATTACATCTAGATGTTCAATTTGAATTAAAATAGTGTAAAGTAAGTGATGTCAAAGTTGCTTAGCAAAAGGCTGTAGAAATAGAGGATGACTTGATATTAAGTGGCCTTTGGAAGGTGAATCAGGTTGTGGATAATTTGATGTATGAACCTGTGAGGAAGCTTATCATGCACAAACCAAGTTTTTAGCTTGTAGGTTTTCAAACTATACAATCTCCTTCTACTAAATATCTTAATCTCTCTATTTTTGATCCAAAATATTTTGGTAGAGATGAAGTAAGTGTTTTAGAAATTAAACCTCATATGAATATAAGAATTGAGGCATATTATTTGCATTATGAAGGAGATGAAAATGAATCTGAAAGCCCCTCAAGTGGTGAAGAAAATGAACCATCCTCCCATGATGCAAATTATAAAGCTCAGGTAATGCAAATGGTATTGTTTTAGCTTCCTTGTCTACTACATAAATGGAATCATTCACTTTCAATAGTAATGAAGAGCAACTTGAGGCCACACAACACAAAGAAGATGTACTGAACATTCTTTCCCTGAAGTTCATGCAAGCTGAATATGAGGCCTTCACATTTTCTAAGAATGATGATACAAAAGTAAGGCCACAAGAAGAGGTCAGGAATGATTTTCCATTTGAATCTTTTCATTTTGGAAATCTAGATAGCAAAATTTTTAAACAAACATTAGGAGATGATGTTATGAACAACCATAATAGTTTTGATGAAAATAGTCAAATAGACAAATGTGATGTACTGCATACTATTTATATTCCAAACTGGTGTCTTAATGCAAGTGAAGATGGGTTTTTGATGTAGGAGCATCCCTAGTTCAAGAGTAATCTTGCATCAACCAAAAACATTTGCATTGCAGTTCTTTCATTTTCCAGTTCAGTTCAGGCAGTTCAATTAGTAGCAGTTTTAAGCTTGTGGTCTAGTTTTGGCATTTCACATCTTACAGATCTAGACTTAGTACCTACATTCATTTATCTACATCATATCAAGAATTTAGAGCATTTGGATTAGTAACCAGAAAGACATCGCTATCAAAAGTTGATTATTTTCTCAGAGCAGAGCATTCTAATAGTTCTTGATAATCAGCTAAAGGAGAAGGCTTGCGGATCATTCCTTGACTTGCAGATCTCAATGACACATCATTCAATGTCCTTTGGTTCATGATTGACCTTCCCCAAGGGTTTGCATGTTGTTCCATTCATTTGAGGAAGTGCTCTAGGTATTTAGGTCTGACCTATCTGTGAACACGTTACAACTCTTCATTAGAGTTTGTGACCTTCCTTAGCCAACGCAAAGGAATCTATTGGTCCAGAAATGATATATATTGATGTAATAAATTTTGAGGAAAGGATTTATCAAGCTGTTCACATAAGAAAGATCTGATAGTTTAGATTTGTGCAAAGGAGCTTCAAAGCTTTATCTTGCACATGTATGTAATCAAGCCTATGAGCCCTAACTGTAAGCCTGCATGTTGCCAGTCAGACTGTATTTGAATTCTTTAGTATGCTGAATGACTAAATCTACATTTTTTCCTTTTCTTTGAGTTGTTTCCATTGTGTTTACTCTTGCTGTACAGTTTGGATTGTTCATTCTATGAACCCTCCTATCGTGACTGCACCAATTGGCATCAGAGCAAAAGTTGAATCTTGGAGAGCGAATTGAGTGAAGTTGGCGAAGGAATTCTGTAAGATCTTGCTGTGGACAGATTGCCGAATTGAGGCAGGTTACTTGTGCACAACCAATTTCTGATTGAGAAGCAGTTGTCACCTTGTAGCCCGATCGCCGAACTTGAGGTAGTTTACACTTGATCCTAGGAAGAATGTTGCCGCGAAGAGTTCCTCATGTTGGTACAATGGCTAACAGAATGGATGAGATGATGAAATTGATGAGAACAATGCGAATTTGTTTGGATGTTGTTGAAGAAGATAGGCGAAGAGGATTGACACCAAGACCTAATGTTGAAAGTGATGATGAAGAAAAATTTCAATCTGCTGAACAAACTGGAAAAACCCTAGAAGGTAATGAAGAAGAAGAATTAGATAAGATAAAGATGTTGCGAGCTATCTCAAAGATTGGAAAAAGACCTAGAGTTGATGTACTGAACTATACTGGTAATTTGAATCCTGAAGAAATGATTGACTGGATAAATGATATGGAAGAATACTTCAAATATGAGGAAATTGAAGATCTGGAGAAGGTGAAATTTGCAAAGACAAAATTGAAAGGACATGCTACTATATGGTGGAGAGAAGTTCAATTGGAAAGAAACAAAAGAGGAAAATAAAAGATTACAAAATGACAAAGTTGAAGAATCAGTTTATACCTGCTAACTATGAGTTGGAGCTGTTGAAAAGATTGCAGAACTGAAGACAGAAGGAGAAATCTGTGAAGGAGTACACTGAAGAATTTCATAAGATGATCATAAGGATAGGACATAGTGAAGCAAGCAAGGAGAAAGTGGCAAGATACATCAATGGACTGAGATTGAACATTCAAGAAGAACTAAGTTTGGTAAGGATGACATCTTTGGAAGAAGCATATCAATTTGCCCTGAAAGTTGAATAAGAGACATGATCAGAGCTAGAGAGGCAGAGGAGGTAAATTTCAGAGAGGTAAAACATTTTTCGGATATGATAGATCATTTGTGGAGCAGAACAAGTTTGACAGCCCATTTAAGAAGGATGACAGAGATAACAATACTGACCGGAGAGATGACAAATTTTTTTGCTGAAGAGGAAACTGATGATGATTATTTTTACACATTCATAACAAAAGTTAAAATTCATAAAATGAACCTAACTGTCTTGAAAGATATGAAGAAATCAATTAAGATTACTTAATCCCAAGTTTGTATGGTCAGGTCTTGACCTTGTGGATAGTTCAGTAGGTTAATATGAAGCTGTAATATGCAAGGGGCCTTACGTGATTTAAAGTGATTTATGACTCATTGGACTCAAATTATGCAAATTGTTGCAAATATCAACAAATTATCTATCTCTTTGCATAAATTTGTTATTGTATCACAAAGCTTTATATGATTTATATTAACACAAGCTTTCCTTTTCAAATATTATGAAAATTGTCAAATATCAATTCAATTGTTCATGTTTTCTTCAACTGTCAAACAATCTCCTTTGAATTTCTGTGTTTAAGCTAAATATTTCAAATTGTTTGGGAAAAGTTAGAGAAATTTAAATTCAACATCATTTGCTATAGGATCTAAATGTTCTATCATGCACATTATAAGAAGTACAGTAAACCTGATCAAATCAGCAGACCAAATCATTAAATGTGAATGCCCTGAGTATTTTCACGAACATACATTCAAGATTGCGAGCTTTAAGAGATATTATTTCAAATACAAAGAAGAGCCAGAAGACACTCTGAATATAGATGCAAAATTCCAGATTCATTTATATTCAAAACACATAGTCATATATGATTTACAATGTATGAATGACTCTTAGCTTCATTAATCAAATTCACAGAAAAACTTACAACGCTTTACAGATACAATAAGAAAGCTAAATATTCCACGCGTTCCTTAGTGCAGACACAAGCCACCTCCTCTAAACTAAAATACTCCTACTCAAAGTTTCTGAACAAATTACAATTGCTAGCTATCTTCTAAAAATCCCTGTGTAAGTAATGTACAAGTAGCTCAGTTCCTTATATAGATTTTGAACTTCTCATTGCTACGGCTACAAACTTCATCTATGGCTGAGATTCCTCCATCTTTTTGATCAATGGTGCACATTCATCTCTAATCCTCTGCCAAAATATCTAAATGGCATCTTTTTCCTCTCAAAGGATGCTATTGGAATCTTTTCAAAAATAAGATTCCCTTTTTCTTTGACTTCCTCTCGTTGATACTCTTTACTTGACCTTTCTCAAAACCGTTGTTTCCTTTACCTTTCTCACTCTTTTAAATATGTTTTGAAATTATTTATCACACCTTCTACAAAGGTGTGGTCCCCTCCTAGACTCTTTGCCCACATGTACTCCTGCATTACAACTCCTTTTAATTTCTTCTCTATGTTTTCTAATCCTTCTCTCTTCTTATATTTCCTCATTTTAGCACTTTCTTCTACCAATGAATCCATCATTTGTTTTCTCATATTTTCCCCAAGATTATCTATGCATGGTGCACAAATGGCATTAAACTCTGTTAAGGATCTTTCCTCTCCATATGCTGGTATGTCCATGCATTCATACTCTAAAAGTTTCTCTACTATCTTCTTGTGCATCCTAATCATTCCATCTGCTTTCTCCTCTAAATCCTGGACAACTATTATACATTTTTTGAGGTTATCTTCCTCAAACTTAAGCTCTAATCTTGTCTGTGGCACTTGACTTGCCAGTGAAGGGGTAATTACTCCTTCATTAATTAACTCTTCTATTATTTCTTTAATTTTTGTCAGCTGTTTCAGTTCAGACTTACATTCTTCCTTTCTAAACTGGCAATTGTGCACAAGTATATTACACTTATTCTTTTCTCTTGCAACAGCTTCCCAACTTTCCACTGCATGCTTTATTACTTGCTCTCCTTATTTTATAAAATCTCTAAACCATTCATAAAAAATGTTACCCTTGAGCCTTTTATTTTCCATGTCTCTTATTTCTTCCTTGGATATAACTGTTATGTCACTGGGCAGTTCTGGGACTATTACACTAGGATCAAATATCCCTTTAATAAGTTGTTGAAGTTAGACAATGTGTCCTTTTAAGTATTCCTATTTATCCTTGTCCTTTCTCAGCATCTCTGTTGTCACTTGGTGCATATCTTCCCATTCATTAATGTGTTGTTCCCTTGTAGTATGCCCAAGGTCAAAATTTAATATCTTATACTCTTCTAAGGCTATTTTACCTTTTGCCTTTTCTTTCTATGGTATGGCTAGGTTCAACATTCTAGATCCATATGGACCTCTCTATATAGCAGACATTGTCCTAGCCTTTCTTTTTTCTTTCCTTGGTGTCTTCTCACCTAACAAACTTTTGATGTCAATTGGTACTAACTGTACCTCTTTTTTTTACTTTCTTATTTCCTCTCCTAACCAGGCAGGAATTTCCTTGGTGCCTTCTGTAGTTTTGACTTCATCATTCACCTCCTCATGAGGCTTCTCTATTTCTATTTCTTCCTATTGCTGTTGTTCCTGCTATTGTTCTTCTTGTTGTTCTTCTTACTGGGGTGGAGGCTCTTGTTCCATGGGATCATTTTGCTATTCTTTTGATTCACCTTCATTTTCCTCCTCTTCTATTTCAGTGTCCCCTCCAGCATCATCTTCATCCTCAGGACCTTCTTCTTTTGATGGCTCTTTTTCCTGATCTTCTTCTTTATGTACTTGCTCTACATCTGGTATATTGATATCCTCTGTTCATTCTTCAAATTTATTTTCATTAGCTTCTTCTATTTCCTCTGTACCCTCAGGTGTCTTGGTTACATCTTCTATTTTGTCTGTGTCCTCTGTCTGTACCTGTTCTATATGTATAGGTGAACTTACCTTTGCATCATCTTCCTTTACTTCTTTTCCTTGATCCTACATATTTTCTGTGTTTTTCTCTTTTTGGCTTTGCTCATCATACATATTAAGCATATTTAAGGCATCCACATCTGAGGTGTCAGCTTTTGTTTCATCTTTTGCTTGATCATGTTCTTCCTTTGTTATCTCCTCAGATGTACCTTCTTTCTCAGCTTCTTCAATCTTATGTGCCTCCTCTTGCACATCTTTAATGATTTGAGAAGGAACTAAGGTACCAAATGGGTCCACTGATCCCATTTCTTCTTGTACCCTTTCCTCTTCATGCTCTAGTCCTTGTTCAATTTCCTTATAAGCCTGAATACTTGGTTCTTCCTCTTCACTTAGGAAATCACTAGAATCTTCTTCTATTTCAATCTCCTTCCCTTATACATTCCTCTTTCTTCACTATCACTACTGTCAATGTGCACAGTCTCAATAGTTAGTTTGGCTTTGTGAGTTTCTGACTCTTGCTGCATTTCTCCAGCCAACTATGTTTTTACTTGAACATATGTTTGTCTTTATTCTGATGAGGTGGAGGCACTAGGTATATTACTCAGTTTTGCACCTACTTCCTGTGCTCCAATTACATCACCTTCTTTAGAAGTCTCACCTTTTGACAAACTTATTGGTATTGCCCTTCTAACATGTTGTTCTACTGCTCCTCTGGCAGTTTGTGCCTCTTCTGCACTAACCTCATGACTTATTGACTTGACATCTACAAAAGTATTTGATGCCACTACTACTATTATTCCTAGTGCATATGGATCCATTAAAGTAGCATTTTTATCTTTTTCAACAATCTTGGCCTCTACAACTTTTCTTTTCTTCTCATAGAAGCACTGCAGATCCTCACTAGGTTCTCCTTTTCTTTTTCTCCCTTTCTTTGGATAGGTGATATATTTTCCTTCAGCTTTAAGTTCCTCAATTCTATCTTTTAGCCATGTTTTTGAAATAATATCACTAGCTTGGACAATATGTCCAGAGATGTGTTCCAAGGCTTTGACCAATCAGGCTCTGTAATAGGAGCCAGCCTTGCTTTTGCATAACTATGATGTAACAGTTTGTCATCTTCCTAAACTTCTGGGGGGACATATATGTCACCTATAGACTTCATTTGCTCAATCGTTAATCTTTTATGAGCTCTTTTCCTTACTTCCCTATCATTTTTGCAATTAGCCCAAAAATCCTCAATATGTATCTGGTGTTTATACTTTTTATCCACAAAATTCTGGATCCTATGGAAAGGATCAAATCTCTTGACTAAATCAAATTCTTGAAAGCCATAATATCTTAGTTCTTGCTCTGAATATACTGCAACGTCTTCACTGTAACATGAGTATCTGCCCATAGCCCAAGGCAACTTCAAATTTCCACTATCGAACTTCCTCTTATACATCTTAAAGACATTCAAATTCTACCTTGAAAATTCCAAAACAATCAGCTTATCAGAAGGATACCAAGGTAGCATAAAAGGTTTTCCTTCAAATCCCTCAGTCCTGATATAAGTAAAATGCTCAAATTGAATGAACCAGGAACTATGCAATCCAATTGCATCTTCTGCATTTGTAGACAATCTTTTGTCAGGTTCCTCTCTCAGAATTCTTACCATGTAAGTATAAAACACATCATTGACTAAAGCAAAATTCTCCAATGCATTTTCTTCTTGTAGATCAGGGTAGTATCCATACACTAATTTATGACTAGGACCATTCCCTAGGGTACCAACCCTTTCTATTGCGTGTGTATATATGGCCTAATTTATACTGCACATGGATATAACACATAGGACGACAAATAAAAGGGCATCATCTTTTGTTTTCTCAGCATGGCCTGCTTCCAAATAGCTGTGCTTATTGCTTTGGCCCAGTGGATTTTCCCTTGCTCTTATGAACTCAATAACAGTGAACATCCATGGTTCACATTTGGTACCATCTCTCAATCCAACCAACCTATTCAGCATTGTGATCATCAAATAAATTTCTTCCTTGAAGTATACTCTCATCAAGTTCTTGTGTACCCTAGCTACAGCCTTGGGTTTATTTTTTGGGCTATACCAGCTGTGGAATATTTTACCTTTATAGCCCTTTCATTTGTATGAAAATTTTCATTATATTGATCTATATCAATGTCTCTCATTTTCTCATTAATTTCCAATCCAAATATCCTGGCAATCCCCTCTGTAGTTAAATCAGCAATAAGTCTGTCATACAACATAATCTTCCTGGTAACTAGATCATATAAAGTCACACAATCTAAACACAAATCTCTGGCCTCCATAGCCAGTGGGAAACTTGCAGCCCTGTATAGTCCACTCTCCCAGATACATTTCATATCCTGTGAAGCATCTGTAACAGTAATTTTCTGTAACACATCCTCTGCATCATAATTGCCAATGCTCGTATCGGTTCCTACTCCACTCGTACTGATTAGAGATGGATAAACTCTATGCAAGGGCAATTCTTCTTTCTCTATCTCCTTTCGTGGTTTCCTTTCTTTTTTCACCTCGCCCCCTATATCTACTTTTTTCTGCTTCGGGGCCATCCTATGGAAACATGCATCTTTTAACTTTCATTTTACTTTCCTATCTAGGGTTTTTACTATGAATTTCTACTTTTTACCATTTTACCCTAACTCATTCATCCTTTCTATTTTTTGACTTTTAAATTTGTTAATCCCTACCCATTTAATTAACAGTTAAAACAAGGATTAAACAAATTCCTACATTTTACTGAAATTACTGAAATTAACAGGTATCTTACCAATTGAAAAGAAATGGCATTTTGGGATAAATACCTGTATTCCCTAACTGTTTAACCGTTGTCGTTGACTTATTTTTACCTTTTCGCTTTCGTTCAGCTACTATAACTCTGTCACCTCAATAAGTTTTGCTCAATTCACTGTAACAATTCTCTTTTCTCTGCAATTTTTACTCTTAGCAATGTCAATCTGAAAGCGAAATAACATTAATTTTACCCTAACTCGTTAAATTTAACTTTATTTTGAGTGTTAGATCTGCATTAATTACACAATTAATGTGCCAAAAGTTCAACCTTCTATTTCAGTGTTTACATTTTCAAACTTTTTACCGTTAGTTCATTTCTGCACACATACCTTTTCTTTGTATATTTCATTGTATGTTATCTTTGTATGTCTTCTTTGTATCTTTAAACATACAAGCACTTTATGTAAGAAATCAAACTATATCTCTTTCCCTTTTCTCTTTTCCGTACTTGTATCTTTCGCCTTGTATATTGCTCTTTGCATGTCTTGTTATATACAAGCGAATATACAACAACCTATACAAACCCTCTCTTTACCTTTTATCTCTCACGATGCTTTTAATTTCTTTGTATCTCGAATATGTACATCGTAAACATACAAGCGTTAAAACATACAAAGACTTTTTTGTATTTAATTTATTTTCTGCATCCGGTTGTATCTCCGCTTTGCATCCATTCTTTGTATATCGGCTTGTATATCTAAGATATACATTGTATTTATACAAACTCGATATGCAATCAGTGGGGTCCACCTTACCTTTTACTTGTATCTCCACGATGCATATAACATATGTATCACCCCTTTCGGACTTTTCATTTTCATAAAACACAGTTTACTCATCTTTCGACTCCGCGACATGTATAAAGTGCAATGCATCTCCCAATATACTTTAAGTCATGATGCATCACTTTAACCAGATTTTAATCTTTCTTGAATTCTGCATTGTATGTATATTGTAATGCATGTCTCCAAAACATACATACAAAGCACGAAATATACAACAATAAAACCAAGCTTAATACTTTTTCGAATCCATGACATGTATATCATGTTGTACATTTCCTTGTATATTTCCTTTCACTCAAACATACAAACCCCGATATACATCTGGCAGACTTAACTGATTATTCATTTCACCTACAAATTCCGTTGGGTCCGACTTGTATATAAGGATAAAGTGTTATCAAAATGCATACAAGTATAATGATATAATAAACCTGACAACTCCCTCATGCAACTTATACAATGACCCGATATACAAACAACTTTGTATATGTAACATACAAACCCTCTTATTGTACATTTACCAAAAAACACATATAACTTGCAAAATATTGGGAAATTCAAAATGGTTCAAAAAGCAACCCTTACTCATTTTTGACAAGGAATTCACCCATACTCTGCCCTAGTACTCAATGCTATTTTTTCTTTATTTTCAACAAGGTTTGTAACTTTCACTTCCTTTTCCCTTTTACCACCAAATAGACCCACACACACAAGCCAAAAGACACAGCCACAGTAGGGGTCCTCATTTTGCTAAGTAAAATGGGGCATGTTGTGAGCATCACAACAGAAACCCTAGTGCATACCGGAATGAAGGATACAAAAGAGAAGGAATATGATTTGATAAGAGAACATTCAGAGGTACTTGTTTCAAGTGTGGAGGTGAAGGACATAGAGCATTTGAATGTAATCAGGGTAGTACAAGCAAGAGGACAAAAAATAATGGAAGAGCAACCTATGTTGAAGAAGAACCTGTTGAATCACCCAGTTCTGTTGGTAAACTTGAGAAAGGAGAATCATTGCTGATGAGGAGAGCACTATTTCAAACAGAGGCAAATGAGGAACCATCACAAAGGAAAAGTCTATTCAGAACTAGATGCAAATCTAGAGGTAAATGTTGTAAAGTTGTGATTGATAGTGGTAGTTCAGATAACCTAGTTTTAGAGGAGATGGTGACTAAGATGAAGTTGGGAAGATTGAAACACCCTAAGCCCTATCAGATATAATGGATTTAGGATGATCATAAGGTACTGGTGAGTGAACAATGTTTAGTGAAATTTCATATTGGATCTTATCATGATGAAGTCTTGTGTTATATTATGCCTATGGATGTATGTCATATCTTGTTGGGTAGGTCTTGGCACTATGATAGAAAAGATATACATGATGGGAGAAAGAACACATATACTATAACATCAAATGGGAAAAGAATTACTTTGATTCCTTTGGAAGATGATTCTAAAGATGTGGTATATGGGAATGCTAGAATCTGTTTGGTAGATGGAAGGAAATTTTTGGATGGTTTGAAATAGGAAAGTATGTGTTATGCCTTGATTCCTAAGAAGCCTAAAGTAGTAAAGAAAGAAACTGAATCGGATGAGATAAGAGACTCGCTGACAGAGTATGAAGACATCATATCAGATAATGTACCTAATGGATTACCACCTATAAGGAGTATCAGTCATCACATGGATCTTATATCGGGAGCAAGTTTGCCTAACAAAGTAGCACACCAGATGACACCAACAAAGAATGAAGAACTAAATAGATAGATACAAGAGTTGTTGAGGAAAGGTTTGATCAGAGAAAGTTTGAGCCCTTGTGCAGTACCTGCAGTGCTTGCACCAAAGAAGAATGGAGAATGGAGAATGTGTACTGACTCTAGAGCAATAAACAAGATCGCAGTTATGTATAGATTTCCCTTACCCAAGATGGATGATATTATGGATTGTTTGAGTGGAGAAAAATATTTCATAAAGATAGACTTGAAGAGTGGATACCATCATATCAGAATCAGAGAAGGAGATGAATGGAAGACTGCTTTTAAGACCAATGAAGGATTGTATGAATGGTTAGTGATGCCTTTTGGATTGACAAATGCACCGAGTACTTTCATGAGGTTGATGAATGAAGTTCTGAAGAAATTCTTAGGTAAGTTTGTGATTGTATACCTGGATGATATTCTGATTTTCAGTGAGATGAAGGAAGAATATTTGTGGCATATTAGACAAATTTTGCAGAGGTTGAGAGAAGAGAAATTGCTGATAAATATCAAGAAGTGTAGTTTCATGAAGGAAGAGTTGGTATATTTGGGATTTATGATCTTTGCAGAAGGATTGAAGATGGACCCTGAGAAAGTGAAAACAATTGTTGAATGGCCTACACTAGAGAGCATTGGAGAGGTTAGATCATTTCATGGATTAGCTAGTTTTTACCGGAAGTTCATCAAAAATTTCAGTTCAGTTTGTAACCCTATTACAGAGATAATGAGAGGTGACAGAAAAGATTTCAAGTGGACATCAGGAGCAGATAAAAGTTTTGAGTTGTTGAAGCAAAAAGTGACAGAGCAACCTATTTTGGCATTACCAGATTTCAATAAGGTATTTCAAGTTGATTGTAATGCAAGTGGAAATGCAAGTGGAGCAGTGTTAAGTCAAGAAGGTAGACCTGTAGCATATTTCAGTGAGAAGTTGAATGATGCAAGGAGAAGATATTCAGTTTATGATCAAGAGTTCTATACCATAATTCAATCCTTGAAGAAGTGGAGACATTACTTGTTACCTAAGGAGTTTGTGTTGTATACAGATCATCAAGCTTTGCAATATTTGAATAGTCAAGGTAAGTTGAATCAGAGACATATGAGATGGGTGGAGTTCATGTAGATTTATACTTTTGTGTTGAAGCATAGGAGTGGTAAATCAAACAAAGTTGCCGATGCCTTGAGTAGAAGAAGAAACTTGTTGATAGAGATGAGAGTTGAAGTGTTAGGATTTAATGAATTGAAGAACATGTATGAGGGAGACACTGATTTTGTAGAACCTTGGAAAGCATGTAAGGAACCTGTTGTGATAGGTAGAAGTAAGTGGTTGGACTATTTCATTTAGGAAGATATGTTGTTCAAAGGAAGTCAGTTGTGCATACCTAGAAGTTCAATGAGGGATAATTTGATCAAGGAGAAGCATAGTGGTGGATTGACAGGACACTTTGGCATTGACAAGACAATGGCTTTGGTAAGTGAAAATTTCTTTTGGCCTCAGATACATAAGGATGTTAGGAGATTTTTACAGAGTTGTAGCGTTTGTCAAGTTGCAAAAGGGAGTAGTCAGAACACTGGATTGTATAAACCTTTGGCAATACCAAAGAGACCATGGGAAGACATAAGCATGGATTTTGTAATAGGATTGCCTAAGACACTGAGAAGACATGATTCAATATTTGCAGTGGTTGGCAGATTTTTAAAGATGACTCATTTCATACCTTCTAAGAAGACAACTAATGTAGTGCATGTAGCTGACCTATTTTTCAAAGAGATTTTTAAGATTGCATGGATTACCTAAGAGTATAGTTTCAGACAGAGATACAAAGTTTGTTGGATACTTTTGGAAGACACTTTGGAAGAAGATGAAGACATATTTGAAGTTCAGTTCTAATTTTCATCCACAGACAGATGGACAGATAGAGGTAGTGAATAGGAGTTTGGGAAACTTGTTGAGATGTTTGGTTGGAGACAAAGCCAGAAGTTGGGATTTGATTCTTTCACAAGCAGAGTTTGCATACAATAATTTAGTAAATAGGAGTACCAGAAGAACACCTTTTGAGATTGTTACCGGAGTGAATCCTAGAGGAGTTGTAGAACTAAGAGACATCAATATAGAAGAAAAGAGGAGTGCAAAAGCTGGAGAATTTACAGACCATATGAAGACAATGCATAATCAGGTGAAGAAGCATTTGGAGGATATGGATAGTAAGTAAAAAGAGAAGGCTGATGAGAAGAGAAGACATAAGGAATTTGAAGTTGGAGACAAAGTGATGGTGTACTTGAGAAAAGAAAGATTTCTAGTTGGAACTTATAACAAGTTGAAGATGAAGAAGTTTGGACCTTGTAGGATACTCAGGAAATTTGATTCAGGAAATGCATATGAAGTGGAATTACTAGAGGCATTGGGCATATCACCTATTTTCAACATTGCAGACCTATATTAGTATCATGAAGCAGAGTTTAGTGACATCATGGAAGAAGACTTGAAGAAGAAGTTACCACAACAAACACTAGAATACATAGAAGACATTTTGGATAGTAGATTTGGATGCAACACCAGAGGAAGATAATACAAAGAATATCTTGTGAAGTGGAAAGGCAGACCGGAAGAAGATTCATCATGGATTTCTTAGGCTGAGGTGGACTGTCTTGGTTCTCCCCTAGCCCCAGCAAAGTGAGGGACTCAATTTTTCAATAACCCCAGATGGCTGATGCAGGAGTATCCCTGGTTCAAGAGTAATCTTGCATCAACCAAAAACATTTGCATTTCAATTCTTTCATTTTCCAGTTCAGTTCAGGCAGTTTAGTCAGTAGCAGTTTTTAGCTTGTGGTCCAGTTTTGGCATTTCACATCTTACAGATCTAGACTTAGCACCTACATTCATTCATCTACATCATATCAAGAATTCAATGCATTTGGATCAGTCACCAAAAAGATATCGCTATCAGAAGTTGACTGTTGTCTCAGAGCAGAGCATTCTAACGGTTCCTGATAATCAGCTAAAGGAGAAGGCTTGCGGATCATTCCTTGACTTGCAAATCTTAATGACACATCATTCAATATCCTTTGGTTTGTGGCTGATCTTCCCCAAGGGTCTGCACGTTGTTCCATTCATTTGAGGAAGTGTTCTAGGCATTTAGGTCTGACCTATCTGCGAACACGTTACAACTCTTCATTAGAGTTTGTGACCTTCCTTAGCCAACACGGAGGAATCTATTGGTTTGGAAATGATATATATTGATGTAATAGATCCTTAGGAAAGGATTTATCAAGATATTCACATAAGAAAGATCTGATAGTTTAGATTTGTGTGAAGGAGCTTCAAAGTTTTATCTTGTGCATGTATGTAATCAGGCCTATGAGCCCTAATTTTAAGCCCACATGTTGCCGACCAGATTATATTTGAATTCTTTGATATACTAAATGACTGAATCTACATTTGTTCCTTTTCTTTGGGATGTTTCTGTTGTGTTTACTCTTGTTGGACGGTCTAGATTGTTCATTCTATGAACCCTCCTACCATGACTGCACTAGTTTTTATGTGGAGAAGAGGTTGTCATGTCTGATCTGCAGGATATAGACAAAGAGGATGAAAAGTGTCATGACATTCTTGAGCTAAATCTCACATAGAAAGAGAATATTATTCTAGTTGAGGGTGATATTAAGCCACACGAGATTTTTTTTTGTGATGTAGATTTTCATTCTTCTCCAATGAAACTTAATTCACTTCCAGTTTTACATGAGCCATATGTGGCTAATGATTGGTGTAGCCACCCAAATTTGTCCCAACTTTGTTCATGTCTAGCAACACCTTGTCAAAAACATTATCTTAGACATCATGTAGCATTTTGTCCTAAATCCCACTTTTAACCCCACTTATTCCATTAGCCAATTAATTAAATAAATTTTATTTATTTAATTAAAATCCCATTCAATCCCATCCTTACCCTACTTAGCCAATTAATTAAATAAATTTATTTATTTAATTAATTTCACATTCATAATCCCACTTTCTAATTAATTAAATAAATTTTATTTATTTAATTAATATCCAACTCATATCCCAACTAATTCAAATATTTTATTTGAATTAAGTTCTCATCATAAGCTGACTTTCCAATTAATTAAATAAATTTTATTTATTTAATTAATTTATCTTATTATTTAGCCGACATGTGTGCCTCTTTCATTTAAAAAGATAAGTGGTACTATAGCCTTTTATTTACTGTCTTTCATATGTAGTACTTTTTATGTACACAAGCACACATGAGCCCTATTCTCCTTGACACTTGTCACATGACTACAACTCCCTTGAAGAGTGGGATAACTGAATCAATCCTAGCCATCCACATCAATCATTTAGCTTTTTAATCTCAACCATTCATTTGAACCAAGCCTTTCCTATAAATCAACCCCCTCATAAGCCATTAGCAATGCATTGAGCCTCAAGTACCCTTATTCTGCCAAATTTTCTAAAATGCGTTGATCCTCAAGTATCCACATGATGTTGAAATATCATTATAGCCTTTGCATCCTTCATTCTAGCATCTTCATCTTAATGTTATGCTGCAGAAGTGAGCACCCAACATTCTTCCAACAACAATCCTTCAAAATCTTGCATGCTCATGCGAGGTGGAGAAGAGCAATGGAGATAAATCGAGCATAGCGTGGAGATCGGTTTGCATTTACATTTGTTATTTTGATTTTCATGTTGTCTTGTACTTCATTGTGCATTGCTAGGGTTTTTATCATTGTTGTTTATTCATTTGCCTTGATTTGCAATTTTACCCTAACTACAATTGGTTTTTTGATGGGTTGAGTAATCATGGTTATTTTTAGGCATGGGACATTAATTCATCTGCTAAGGAAATAGGTGGTTATATGCAAGAGCATGTTGGGGAGATTCCAGAAGTTTATGATATAAAGTGGTTGTTTGGCTTTGACATATCACTCAGGAGGTACCATTGCCATATGAATTTTAGATTTATGCTTATGATCAGTAGATGGCTTCTGAGTTTGCAGGTACTTCATGGGTACATCTCTCTTTTCCACTTAGGAATTTATTTCTCCCAACCTATTAATGGATTTGCATGACCATCCTGGAGCCGTCTGAGGTAGGATCTTCCTGCCATGTACATATTAGGAGTTTTTGTTGTGTTGGTTGTTTGGTTTCCTTTCCCGTTTTGTCCTATTTTTGGCTTTCCATTGTTCCTTTTTCCTCTGTACTTCTTGAATCTATTGCCCAATGGATTTAACCACTAGTCCACACTTGAGATTCTTGGTCCCTTTCTTCATCCTTTGTAGTCCTCGTCCTGAATTAGAGCCTGTTGTTGCTCCAAAATTTGAACTTGAAAATTTTCAAATGTTAGTGCATTCTCCTATATACCCTTGAACTTGCCAATTAAATTTGAAGATCCATAAAAGCTGGTAGAAATTATTCTTACAGACTTGATCCTAACCCCATTCCACTCAGTCTGGCCAGTTTTCATTCTAAAATGCTTTTCTGTTTGCAAGATCTTAAGCTTCACTTTTTCCCGCCACTAGTTTGCAAATTGAGTCAAAATTTTAGATCCTTGTTGCTGGAGATGAAAAGAATTCTGGGCTTTTCATGGAGATGTCCAATCCTATTTCTACCCAAATTTTGCACAAAATGGAGCTAACAACAAAAAGTTATGGAGCTTTCTATCTTCGGCTTACGACACATTTTCAAAGGTCCTGTGTTTGGTCATGAAGTTAATTTTTGCGGAGCATAAAATATTTTTCTCCAAGGTTAGGAAAGTGAATAAGGTATTTCTAAGAGTGGTGAATTTTATTTACTCCCATGGTAAAGGTTTTAAAATTCAATTATTTACAAGGCAAATGACTTTGTTAAAGTCATACATTTTTTAAGGCTCCAAGTATTTTAAAATTTTGGGCAGATATATTTCTTTTTAAGGCCAGAGTATTGAATGAATAACTTATGAAAGTCATATATTTATTCAACATAAATACTTTTAGCACTTTATGATTATCTTCCGCTCTATGTAGTCAGGCATTTTACAAGTTCTTGAACTCCAAAAAGGCCCAACTTCAAGGTTCAAAAGTTCCTAATATCCCTGACTTCTCCTTGTCGGTAGTCTCATGAGTTCTTGAACCTTGCCTATTACCGACTGGGATTCAAAATTTATTTTAATCTCTAACTTCCTAACGCCTCCTTGCTCTCCATCCATAGCACGGTGCAATGATCACATCATATGTACATAAGGAATTTGTTGACTCATCTTTGGAAACTTTCCTGCAAATGTAATTGTGACGTCTTTGCCATACTGAAGAAGCTTTAAAAACTAATACAAATGGTAGGCTTGAAGTTAGATTCCATGACCTTTGCTAGCATCCTATGCTACCAATGCCAAATTGAGAGATTTTAAGCAACAGGTGGAAGTATAGAGGAAGCACGTGAACTGTCTAGCAGAATGCCTCAAAGAAATGTTGTTTCATGAACTGTTCATGGACTACAACGATTGTAGGATGTGCATGAAAAAAATTTGTTAAAAATAATTTAGAAATTTTTAGACAAATGCAATTGGCAACTCCATAATCATAGCCTCTATCTGCGCCAAATTTGGAAGGTTTTTCAAGCGATTTTTCTAGTATTACAGTTCGGAATGCCCTAACAGACTAATGTGCAAACTGAAGAAGCATAGGCAATTAAACGAATGTGAACCATTTGACAAAATGCTTCAAAGTTATGCAATCTTAGGGAATGAAATGACTGTAGGTTATGCATAAAATGGATTTGTTGAAAAGGCTTTAGTAACTTTCAAGTAAAATGCAATTGGCGGGTGTAAAGCTAGGTTCTATGATCTCAGCGAATGGCCTCCATTCGACCTCAATCTTGTGCACAATGTCTAGTTTAAGATCTACTATTTCAAAGAAGCTCTGATGCATTTGATGAAGCATATCTTCCTATTAATGAATTATGTTCAAGTCATTCCTGTCAAGTGATGCTCAATTGGCATTTAGTTTAGATTGGCCAGTTGCAAAACTAGATCCTTTGGAAGGAATAAAAGAAGCCAATTAACATAAAATACATTAGTTTTCTAGAGTTTCCTTCTCTCATAAATAATGTATGGAATGCATGCAAGATATAGATGCCTAGAGCAAAGCACCATAAAGGATATAAGCTTTTGAATTAGCGAACCATTTATTGAAAGTGGTCTTTGTGAAGTCATGCGTAGTATTGATGGGAATCTTGCAGAGGAGGTTTGTGAGGTGCAATCTACGTTGAGTATGATTCTCAGATAGAAAAAACAAAAAGTTGATCCTTCATAAAAGAAGCTAGGAAAGTTAATTATGGAGATGTTGAGAAGGTTACCGATGATCCATTTGGATGGCAACGTCAGGTTCATGCTTCTGGATTTATTGCTGGCAAAATCTTGTTCTCCCCTCAAAGAATTTCTCAAGGAAAGTATTGCCATTAACATAATCATCTTGTACAAATGGATGAAGTTCCTGCAAGAGGTTGTCAAATAATAAAAACTGCAATAGAAAGTTGTATTGCAACCATTCTATCCATCCGTGTCTCCAATGATGTAGTTTTCCAAAGTTTAAGCAAATCTTGAAATTCAATCAAAACAAATTATCCAGGGTCTAATGTTGACAAATAGACTACAAAATATGTTAAGGTCAATCTTGTCTAATCTCATATAGAAAATCTACTTTAACCAGTTGAGACTTAGTTGGAGTTTGATCTCTCAAGAAAAACAAAGGCCAACAACATGACCTTTTTAAGTCCATTAACAAGAAGTGGCAAGGATACAGGTTCAAAGATCCTTGACTCTCTTGCATTGGTGGGTCTTGCATTGAAGATGCTACAAGGAGGTGGAATTCATAAGAGGCAAGTTGTCCATCTTGCTGTGGATGTAATAAATGGCACTAGTCTGCATCTGGGAGATGATTGTTCTAAAGTAAAAAAAATCATTTCTAAGTATGATAACATAGCGGGGGCGGTGACAAACTACAACTTCCTTTATTATAGAAAAGAAATGATGTGTACATGGTTTTCAATGATGTATTCTAAGGAATAAAAAGCTCTATGGCTGCAATATTTGGTCAATGAACTCTGTGATGGACTGAGGATGCTTAAAGATATTAATGTTGATGATATATCTATTGATTCATATGAAAATGAGATCAAGAGGTCTCTTACCAATGAAATCATAGAGCCTCTCCGCAGAGATATTGAAACTGATCTCTATCTCCATGTGCACTCAACAAATATGAAGAGGTCTGTGAATGTGAATCCAACAAAGACAGGTGTTCATGATTTATCTTGGTACTTATAGTTAAAACCATTGAGAATTTTGTCCAAATATATCTACATAGAAGCTCGTGTTGAGGGCTACCTAAATGTTGCCTTAAGATAAATGTGGAAATTAAAAATAGGTGCACTTTGGGTATAACATGATATCTTTATCCTCGGGTCCACCAAAGCCTTGAATTCACTTTAGAAATAAAAGGTGAATTTGAAAGAAAGTGTGACGGTGATTTCTCAAAGAAAAGTTACTCCACGAGTAGGTGAAAAGAATGAATTTTATTTTGTTATGAGGATCCTCAAGAATTAATTATGAGAGAAAATAAAGAATTCTCAACATTTCAAGAAGTAGTTATAGAAAAAGGGGGAGCCTTTAAAAACTCATCAGGGACTCATTCGTGGGGGATCTTTTCCAGTTGTTCTATGAAACAGAGGAGTAGGATCAATTTTTATTTTCTACTAGTTTGCAATCAATTATTGGTTTTTCTTAAGTCATTCTATGTACAGGGTAGATTTCAGAGACTTTGAACTTTGTTTTGGTCAAGAAATGGAGAATTATTTTTAGAACTTTGTGTCTTTAAATATCTTCTTTGATTGCAGTTAAATACCTACATTAATCTATAGTCAGTCTTCAATGTGCTTTGTATGTGTGACTGTATTTGTATTTCAGATTCATATCTTGCCTACATTTGATATGTGTTGAGGGAAATATAGCTGATCTTTTATCAATTCCGTTCAATTTGTGGGTGTGGAAGAGGTAGACTGTGTATCATTTATTTGCATTCATTTCATTCTGAATTAATCTTTCGCATCTACTTTCATTGTTACGGGTAGATGTTAGTTTGCCTTTTCTATTTTCTGGTGAAAAGCATACCCTATGTTTCATTCATTGCAAATTATTGAAAGGTAGCTATGCCTTGTAAAATAAGCAGAGAGCAGTTGCAACTATCATTGCAAGTGACTCAACTATTGGTTAGGTTGTCATTCGTGTGGGCAAAGGATTATAAACTAGAAGTGACAAATCTACTAACCAACAGATTTTTGGTGACTCTGCTGGGGATTCGAATAGAAGGGCCAGTGTTTTGTTTTCCCCAAAAATTTAAAGGTGCCTCCCTGAGGACGAAGGCTAGTGGCTCTATGAAGTGAAATGTATTCAAAAGCTTTTAGTTCCAATGAAGACTCCTGCTGAATACTTTTTCAGAATTGCATTATGGCATTGATTTCTTCCCAGCCATGGGGAAATCATTTTGGACCTAGATTGCTTTGCCACAATATTCACCATTGCCTGAAGGATCAAGAAAACACTTTTTGAAGTTCAATGGAGAGAACCATCAAGATGTAGAGAATCACATCATGGCATTCACAGTTGCATGTAGAATTTTGGGGGTAAGTGAGGAAAATGTTTTTGTTCGGTTATTTATTGAATCTCTTGTTGGACCTGCAAAAGATTGGTTTCACTATTTAGAAGAAAAGTGTATTACTGATTGGGATTCATTGAAGACTAAGTTCTTGAGAAGATATAAAGGTCTAGTTGATGAAGCCACTCTACTATGTCAATTTTTCAATATTCAAAAGCAAGAAAGTGAATCCATCAGAGATTTTGTGGATAGGTTCAACTAGCTTCTCAAAAAGATTCTACCTTCTATTCAACCAAGTAAGAAACTACAGCTCTGTACTTTTATTTTTGCATTACACCAGATGTTCAATTTGAATTAAAATGGTGGTAAAATAAGTGATGTCAAAGTTTCTCAACAAAAGGCTGTAGAAATAGAGCATGACTTGATATTAAGTGGCCTTTGGAAGGTGAATTGGGCTGTGGATAATTTGATTTATGAACCTGTGAGGAAGCCTATGTTGGAACTAGACTACTGAGAAGGGGGGTGAATCAGTTGTCCCTTAAAAATGTTTTCTACCTTTAGCCTTCTTTATTATCTTACTATCAGATTAGTAATGCAAGCATTTAAGCATGAATCAACAACATAAGAGCAGAAACATAATCAACACATTTGACACCAAGATTTTGACATGGAAACTCGGTTAAGGGAAAAACCATAGTGGGGGTTAACCCACAAAAATGTGTACCCTGTTAAAATTACTTGGAAAAATAGAAGGCACATGCCTTCAGGCGCACTGCACCTACACAAATTATTTAGAAAGAATTAATTGAGAATTAGCATCTATTTCATTCTTGATTCAGTTTCTATGAATGCTCAAGAATTTTCACTTTTCCTTAAACTCTTCTTCACACTCTATGCTACTCTTGTTCCTTTCCTTCTCTGCTCTGCTCCTGATCCTTCCTTAAGATTTTATCTATTTTGCACAAGGATGATTTAGATACTTCTTCAACAAGTATTTATATACTTCATCAACCTTGGAATGATCAACAAGGTCGGCTAGACTTGACGCAGATCATCACTCTGTTAGCCAAATACATCTGAGACTTGAATCTGCTTCTACAACCACTTCACACTTCATTGAAATGTGTTTAAGGCATCCGCAATAGGATAGGAACATCCGGTTGGCTAAGACTGGGAAGAACATTAACCTCAAGAAGAAATCTTCAATCAACAAGCTCAAACTTCAATGCAGACTTCCAACATAGTAGCTACATGATCCAGAGACCTCCACAAGCACATTGGAATCACCAATAACATTCACTCTAAACCATATTGTCAGAAACATTTGAATCTTCCTTTGGAACCTCAAGAACACATTCTGCCATGACTGTCAGACTGGAAGGATAGCTTGCGGACCTCCAAACCACAAACCACTGGAGTTGATGATACACACTAACTTCCCAAACATGCCTTCAGATCCACAGATCATAATCTTATATTACAAAAGCAATCCAGACCTCTTTCCTGTCACTCTGTCTTACCTAAGTATTGTAGGAACCAGTTCTACTATGATGGCCATAACTCCTTCAGATCTTCATGCAGACTTCTTAAATATTAATTGGAGCAACCTCTAACAATCCTCTACATGTCCACATGATCCACATGCATTGATTGTTATTAATTTTCTCAATATCCTCAACAATTTGGTCTTCTACATAGACACCAAAATAGGATACAGTTGACACTAATGGCAACAAGAATATGTTGACATCAATGACAACACCACTTAGACACATATTTGCAACAATCTCCCCCTTTGTCATTGATGGAAACATGTGATGTGAAAAACTAAATCTAACCATCAAGATAAAAACTTCTCCTCCTTTCTCTTCTCACTTCTGCAACTACTTTCTTTATTGGTCCCCCTCACATCAGCAACTAGTTTTTCACATGACTTCTCTCCCCCTTTGACATCAATGGCAAAGGGCACATATTTGCTATCTTTTCTCCTTTTTTGCTTCAGACTAATCCCAAAATTTGCATATTGACTACTCCCTCTTGAGTAGTACCTTCTTGACATCAATCTGAATCACAAGATATGTATGTGAATCCCACCAAACTGATGCATCTTAATGCATCTTAGTTCTGCTCAGGAGGGGTAATAACCCCTAACTTCTCTCTGAGATACTCAAAGGTATCCTTGGGAAGAGGCTTGGTGAAGATGTCTGTAATCTGATCTTTAGAAGGCACAAACTCCAACTTGACTTCATTCTCATTTACTTTCTCTCTCAAGAAATGAAACTTGATAGATATATGCTTTGTCTTTGAATGCAATACCGGATTCTTTAAGATGCTTATTGCACTAGAATTATCACAGAAAATTTTGACCAGTTCCTAAAACACAATTCTGATGTCCTTCAACATTTGCTTCATCCACAAAACCTGAGTGCAATTATTTGCTACTGCTATGTACTCTTCTTCTGTAGTAGACAGAGATATTGCCTCTTTCTTTTTTCTTATCCAAGAGACCAATCTTCTGCCCAAGAAGAATGCACCACCACTAGTACTTTTTCTGTCATCCACATCTCCTACCCAATCAACATCTATATATGCATGAAGAGTGAAGTTATTGTGCTTTGGATACCATAGTCCATAATCAATTGTCTTATTGAGATATCTTAAGATTCTTTTGACTGCCATAACATGGGATTCTTTTGGATCATCTTGAAATCTAGCAACAAGTCAAACTGTATTCATGATATCAGGTCTGGTCTGAGTTAGATAAAGCAATCCTCCAATCATTGATCTATATATTTTTCTAATTTTCTTTGGGAGAGTCATCATCTTTACTTAGCTTGCATCCAGTTACCATAGGTGTACTTACTGGCTTTGAGTCTTCCATTCCAAATTTCTTTAGCAATTCTTTTACATACTTGGACTGAGATATGAAGATACATTTGTCTGATTGAACAATTTGCAGACCTAGGAAGAAATTCATTTCACCAAACATTGACATCTCAAACTCACTTTTCATCTGATTAGCAAATGCTTTACACATGCACTCATTTCCACCAAAAATGATATCATCAACAAAAACTTCAACAATTAAAATGTCCTCATGATCAATTTTGAAGTAGAGATTACTATCAGTAGTACCTTTGCTAAATCCTAGCTTAAGCAAATGCTTATCCAGTCTGGCATACCAAGCTCTTGGAGCTTGCTTGAGTCTATACAAGGCTTTTCTCAATCTACAAACCATATCTCCCTGATCAGACAACTGAAAACCTTTTGGTTGCTCAATGTAGACTTCTTCCTCCAAATCTCCATTTAGAAATGTCGATTTCACATCCATTTGATATACATTAAAATCTTTGAAGGCAGCAAATGCAAGAAATAATCTAACTGCCTCTATCCTTGCCACCAGAGAAAAAGTTTCTTCAAAATCAATTCCTTCCACTTGAGAGTAACCTTTACATACCAATCTTGCCTTATTCCTTACTACCTCACCATCTTCATTTAGTTTATTCTGGAAGACCCATTTGGTTCCAATCACATTTTTGTCCTTGGGTCTAGGAACTAGATCCCATGTGTGATTCTTTTCAATTTGCATCAATTCCTCTTCCATTGCTTTAATCCCATTTTCATCATTATAAGATTCACTTATCAATTTAGGTTCAATCCTTGAAATCAAACAAATCTCTTCTTGATCTTCAGACATTTTTCTCCTAGTTTGAACAACTTTACTCTTATCTCCTATGATTTGGTCTTCAGGATGATTTAACCTTACATACCTAGGAGTTTTGGAAATTCTTTGAACTTTTGTTTCTTGAACTTGGTCCTCATCATCTGTGTTAACCTCTAGAGTCACCAGTTCAAACTAAATCTGGGTCTAAACTTGAACTTGCCTTTTTTTACTTTCATCATCTGAGCCATATCTAGAGTATTTGGAATGTCCTTCTTTACTCTCATTAACTTTAACATTCGCACTTTCAACAATCTTCTTCAATTTCTTATTGAAGCATCGGCATGCCTTGCTTTGAGTTGAGTATCCCAAAAATATTCCTTCATCACTTCTTGCCTCAAACTTACCTAAGTCCTCATCTCTTTTGATATAACATTTACTACCAAAGACTCTAAAGTATCTCACAGTAGGAGAATGACCAAACCAAAGTTCATAAGGAGTCTTACTAGAATTTCCTTTGATCTACACCCGGTTAAGAGTGTAGACATCAATACTCACAGCCTCTCTCTAGTAAATTTGAGGAACATTTGTTTCCATCATCATGGTCCTGGCAGCTTCTTGAATGGTTCTGTTCTTTCTTTCCACAACTCTACTTTGCTGAGGAGTCCTAGGAGTAGATAACTGTCTTTTTATTCCATGCTTTTCACAGAAAGCATCAAACTCACCGGAGGTAAATTCTCCACCTCTGTCAGATCTCAGACACTTTAATTTCCCACCATTATCATTTTCAACCATCATCTTGAACACCTTAAACTTGTTAAGGGATTCTGATTTTTCTTTTAGAAAAGTTACCCACATCATCCGAGAGTAGTCATCAATTAGCAACATGAAATATCTATCTCCCTGCACACTCCTAACTCTAGCAGGACCACAAAGATCAGTATGTACTAGTTCCAATCTTTCACTTGAACCTTGTTTCTTACTCTTAAAAGAAATTTTGTTCTACTTGTCCAATTGACATTCTCTACATATGTTATTAGGTTTCACAAGTCTTGGAAGATCTCTTACAGCATGAGTGGAACTTATTTTGACAACGTTGTCAAAATTCACATGAAACATCCTTCTATGCCATAGCCAACTTTGATCTTTCTGAGAAATCAAACAACTTTTACCAGAACTACTTAAGTGAAAGATGTTACCTCTGGTTTGAGTACTTGATGCAATTTTAGTTCCAAAGCTTTCCAAGATTTTGCATTTTCCATCCTTGAACTGAAGATCATAACCCTTGTCAACCAATTGTCCAACATTGAGAAGATTATGTTTCAGTCCTTCCACATACACAACATCATTGGTATTGTTCTTTCCATCAAAAGAGATGGATCCTCTGCCATGGATTCTACCAGCTAAGTTGTCTCCAAATTTTACAAGGCCTACTTCATAGTTTTCAAAGTTCACAAACTTATTCTTGTCACCAGTCACGTGATGAGAGCATCCACTATCAATCACCCATTCATCCCTTTCAATAACCTAAGTAGCCAAGGCACTTTCCACATTTTCACAACTAGCAGATTCAGTAGACACGGGATCTTCTTCTTTGATAGCAATAAACACCCAATCATTTTCAGAGGAGCCTCCATGATTAGATTCATCATCTATTACCCCTTCTTCTCCATTTTATTAGACATAGTAACATTTCTTTTGACTTTGAAACCTGTTAGGGTTAGGTTTTGAAAACCTTTCCAGACATCTTGAGGCAAAATGACAAATCTTGTTACAAGCAAAGCATTTGAGTGGTAATTTTCCTTCATACTTACCAGATCCTCTTGGCATTCTTCTGGAAATAAGATCTTCAAGGTCTGTTGTTTCTATCTTGACATCTTTAAGATCCTTTCTTGTCTTTATAAGTCTGTTTGATCTTGCAGAAGATCTTTCACCTAGATCATATCTTTGTTTTCCATACACACTGGCTTTAAATGCATATTCTGACTTGGGAAGAGAATCACCAAACTCACTTAACTCGAAGGCTGAAATTTTGCCAACTAGATGATCTCTTGTAACCTCTGAGGCTGTCCTGATTTCTTCTATAGATGCAACCTTATGTTTGTAAGAATCTAGTAAAGATCTGAGTACTTTTGATACAATTTCTAATTCTTCCAAAACTCCACCAGCACACCTGATGCCACACACAAGTTCATTTATCTTTTGCATGTAGATTTTGATGTTTTCATCTTCGCTCATCCTCATAGTTTCAAGTTTTCCTCTTAGACTTTGCAGTTTTGCACATTTGGCATATTTGTCACCTTCATACAGATGCTCCAACTTTTTCCAGATTTGATAAGCAATTTTTAGACCAAAGACATTTGTCATTTCTGAATCAGTCAGGGCACTCAGCAAGGCTTCTTTAGCTCGAAGATTATTTTCAGCATCTTTGACTTGATTAGGACTTGAAGGACCTCTCTCCAGAGGTTTATACTCAACACTAGTTATTGCCCAATATGTATCACCCATGCATTGTAAATGGCACTCCATATGATCTTTCCAAATAGAGTAATTTGTTCCATCAAATCTTGGACTATCATTCTTGTAGGTCAACATCTTGGATCTCCTCAAGCGGTTAGGCTTTTATGTGAGGATCTGGCTCTGATACCAATTGTTGGAACTAGACAACTGAGAGGGGGGTGAATTAGTTGTCCCTTAAAAACTTTTTCTTCCTTTGGCCTTCTTTATTATATTACTATTAGATTAGCAATGCAAACATTTAAGCATGAATCAACAACATAAGAGAAGAAACATAATCAACACATTTGACACCAAGATTTTGACGTGGAAACTTGGTTAAGGGAAAAACCACGGTGGGGGTTAACCCACAAAATGCGTACCTTGTTAAAAGTACTTAGAAAAATAGAAGGCACATGCCTTCAAGCGCACTGCCCAGAGCTCACTACTCAAAAGGAGAGGCTCACTGCCTACATAATTTATTTAGAAAGAATTAACTGAGAATTAGCATCTATTTCATGCCTAATTCAGTTTCAATGAATGTTCAAGAACTTTCATTTTGCCTCAAACTCTTCTTCACACTCTACACTACTCTTGCTCCTTTCCTTCTCCGCTCTGCTCCTGATCCTTCCTTTGGATTTTATCTATTTTGCACAAGGATGATTTTGATACTTCTTCAACAAGTATTTATATACTTCATCAACCTTGGAATGATCAACAAGGTCGGCTAGACTTGATGTGGATCATCACTCTATCAGACAAATACAATTGAGACTTGAATTTGCTTCTACAACCACTTCACACTTCATAGAAATGTGTTTATGGCATTCGCAATAGGCTAGGAACATCTAGTCGGCCAAGAATGGGAAGAGCATTAACCTCAAGAAGAAATCTTCAATCAACAAGCTCAAACTTCAATGCGGACTTCCAACATAGTAGCTACATGATCCAAAGACCTCCACAAGTACATTGGAATCACCAATAACATTCACTCTAAACCATATTGTTAGAAACATTTGAATCTTCCTTCGAAACCTCAAGAACACATTGTGCCATGACTGTTAGACTAGAAGGATAGCTTGCAGACCTCCAAACCACAAACCACTGGAGTTGATGATACACACTGACTTCCCAAACATGCCTTCAGATCTGCAGATCATATTCTTATATTACTGGAGCAATCTAGACCTCTTTCTTGTCACTCTATCTTACCTGAGTATTGCAAGAACCGGTTCTACTCAGATGGCCATAACTCCTTCAGATCTTCACGTGGACTTCTTAAATCTTAATTGGAGCAACCTCTGACAATCCTCTACATGTCTACATGATCTGCATGCATTGATTGTTATTAATTTTCTCAATATCCTCAACAATTTGGTCTTCTACATAGACAACAAAATAGGATACGATTGACACTAATGGCAACAAGAATATGTTGACATCAATGACAACACCATTTAGACACATATTTGCAACAACCTATCATGCACAAACTAAGTTTTCAGCATGTAGATTTTCAAACTACACAATCTCCTTCTACTGAATATCTTAATCTCTTTGTTTTTGATCCAAAACATTTTGGTAGAGATGAAGTAAGTGTTGCAAAAATTAAACCTCATATGAATAGAAGAATTGAGGCATATTATTTACATTATGAAGGAGATAAAAATGAATTTGAAAGCCCCTCAAGTGGTGAAGAAAATGAACCATCCTCCCTTGATGCAAATTATAAAGCTCGGGTAATGCAAATGGTACTGTTTTGGATTCCTTGTCTATTGCAGAAATGGAATCAATCACTTTCACCAGCAATGAAGCGCGACTTGAGGCCACACAACACAAAGAAGAGGTACTGAAGATTATTTCCCCGAAGTTCATGCAAGTTGAATATGAAGCCTTCAATTTTTTTGAGAAAGATGACACAAAAGTAAGGCCGCAAGAAGAGGTCATGAATGATTTTACATTTGAATATTTTCATTTTGGAAATCTGAATACCAAAATTTTTAAACAAACATTGGAAGATGATGTTATGAACAACTATAATAATTTTGATGAAAATGGTCAAATAGACAAATGTGATGTACATCATACTATTTAAATTCCAAACTGGTGTCTTAATGTAAGTGAAGATGGGTTTTTATGTGGAGAAAAGGTTGTCATGTCTAATCTGTAGGATATAGACAAAGAGGATGAAATGTGTCATGACATTGATGAGCCAAATCTCACACAGAAACATAATATTATTCTAGTTGAGGGTGATATTAAGCCACATGAGAGTTTTCTTTGTGATGTAGATTTCTATTCTTCTCCAGCAAAACTTAATTCACTTCCAGTTTTACATGAGCCATATGTGGCTAATGATTGGTTTTCTAATGGGTTGAGTAGTCATGGTTATTTTCATGCATGGGACATTAATTTGTCTATTGTAGAAATAGGTGGCTATACGCAAGAGCATGTTGGGGAGATTCTAGAAGTTTATGATGTAAAGTGGTTGTTTGGCTTCGACATATCACTCAGGAGGTTCTTTTGCCATATGAATTTTAGATTTATGCTTATGATCAGCAAATGGCTTTTGAGTTTGCAGGTACTTCATGGGTACATCTCTCTTTTCCACTTGGGCATTTATTTCTCCCAACCTGTTAATGGATTTGTATGACCATCCTGGAGCCATATGAGGTAGGATCTTCCTGCCATGTACATATTAGGAGTTTTTGTTGTGCTAGTTGTTTGGTTTCCTTTCCTGTTTTGTCTTGTTTTTGGCTTTCCCTTGTTCCTTTTTCCTCTGTGCTCCTTGACTCTGTTGCCCAATGGATTTAAGTACTGGTCCACGCTTGAGATTCTGAGTCCCTTACTTCATCCTTTATAGTCCTCGTCCTAAATTAGAGCCTGTTGTTGCCCCAAAATTTGAACTTAAAAATTTTCAAATTTTAATGCATTCTCCTATATACCCTTGAACCTACCAATTAAATTTGAAGATCTATAAAATCTGGTAGAAATTCTTCTTAAATAATTGATCCTAACCCCATTCCACTCAGTCTGGCCAATTTTCATGCTAAAATGTTTTTCCGTTTGCAAGATCTTAAGCTTCACTTTTTCCCACTAGTGGTTTGTAAATTGAGTCAAAATTTGAGATCCTTCTTGCTAGAGCTGAAAAGAATTCTAGGTTTTGCCTAGAGATATCCAATCCCTTTTTTGTCAAAATTTCACATAAAAAAGAGCTAACAACAAAAGGTTATGGAGCTTTCTATCTTCGGCTTACGACACATTTTCAAAGGTCCTGTGTTTGCTCATGAAGTTAATTTTTGTGGAGCATAAAATATTTTTTGCCAAGGTTAGGAAGTGAATAAGGTATTGCTAAGAGGGGTGATTTTTATTTACCCCTATGGAAAAGGTTTTAAAATTCAATTATTTACAAGGTAAATGACTTTGTTAAAGTCATACATTTTTGAAGATTCCAAGTATTTTAAAAATTTAGGAAGATATATTTCTTTTTAAGGCCGGAGTATTAAATGAATAAGTTATGAAAGTCAAATATTTATTCAACTTAAAGACTTTCAGCACTTTATGATTATCTTCCACTCTATGTAGTCAGGCATTTTACAAGTTCTTGAACTCCAAAAAGGCCCGACTTCAAGGTTTAAAAGTTCCTAATATCCCCGACTTCTCCTTGTCGGTAGTCTCATGAGTTCTTGAACCTTGCCCATTATCGACTGGGGTTCAAAATTTATTATAATCTCTGACTTCCCGACACCACCTCACTGTCCATCCATAGCATGGTGCAATGATCACAGCATATGTACGTAAGGAATTTGTTGACTCGGCTTTAGAAACTTTCCTACAAATGTAATTGTGACGTCTTTGCCATACTGAAGAAGGTTTAAAAACTAATACAAATGGTAGGCTCAAAGTTAGATTCCATGACCTTTTCCAACATCCTCTGTTTCCAATGCCAAATTGAGAGCTTTTAAGAAAGAGGTGGAAGCATAGAGTAAGCACGTGAACTGACTAGAAGAATGCCTCAAAGAAATGTTGTTTCATGAACTATTCATGGATTGTAATGATTGTAGGATGTGCACGAAATAAATTTGTTGAAAAGAATTTAGAAATTTTTAGACAAATGCTATTGGAAACTCCAGCGTCATATCCTCTATCCGTGCCAAATTTGGAAGGTTTTTCAAGTGGTTTTGCCAGTATTACAGTTTGAAATGACCTAGACTAATGTGCAAAATGAAGAAGCATAGGCAATGCAATGAATGTGAACCATTTGACAAAATGCTTCAAAGTTATGCAATCTCAGGGAATGAAATGGCCGCAGGATATGCATAAAATGGATTTCTTGAAAAGGCTTTAGTAACTTTCAAGAAAAATGCAATTGGAGGGTGTAAATCTAGGTTCTATGATCTTAGCAAATGACCTCCATCTGACCTCAACCTTGTGTACAAGTCTAGTTTAAGATCTGCTATTTCAAAGAAGCTCTGATGCATTTGATGAAGTATATTTTCCTATTAATGAATTATGTTCAAGTCATTCCTGTCAAGTGATGCTTGATTGGCATTTAGTTTAGATTGGTTGGTTATAGAACTAGCTCCTTTGGAAGGAATAAAAGCAACAAATTGACATAAAATATGTCAGTTTTCTAGAGTTTCCTTCTCTCATAAATAATGTATGGAATGCATGAAAGATACAGATGCCCAGAGCAAAGCACCACAAAGGATATAAGATTTTGAATCAATGAACCATTTATTGAAAGCAGTCTCTGTGAAGTCATGCGTAGTATTGTTGGGAATCTTGTAGAGGAGGATCATGAGGTGTAATCTAAGTTGAGTATGATTCTCATATAGAAAAAATAAAAAGTTGATCCTTCAAAAAAGAAGCTAGGAAAGTTAATTATGGAGATGCTAAGAAGGTTACCAGAGATCCATTTGGATGGCAACATCAGGTTCATGCTTCTGGATTTATTGCTGGATAAATCTTGTTCTCCCCTCAAATAATTTCTCAAGGAAAGTACTGCCATTAACATAATCATCTTGTACAAATGGATGAAGTTCCTGCAAGAGGTTGTCAAATAATAAAAACTGCAATAGCAAGTTGTATTGCAACCATTTCATCCATCCATGTCTCCAATGATTCAGTTTTCTGAAGTTCAAGCAAATCTTGAAATTCAATCAAAACAAATTATCCATGGTCTAGTGTTGGTAAATAGACTGCAAAATATGTTAAGTTCAATCTTGTCTAATCTCATATAGAAAATCTACTTTAACCAGTTAAGACTCAGTTGGAGTTTGATCTCTCAAGAAAAACAAAGGCCAACAACATGACCTTTTTAACTCCATTAACAAGAAGTGGCAAGGATACAAGTTCAAAGATCCTCAACTCTCTTGCATTGGTGGGTCTTGCATTGAATATGGTACAAGGAGTTGGAATTCATAAGAGGCAAGTTGTCCTTCATCTTGCAGTGGATGTAATAAATGGCACCATTCTATATCTGGGAGCTAATTGTTCTAAAGTAAAAAAAAAATATTTCTGAGTATGATAACATAGCGGGGGCGGTGATAAACTGCAACTTCCTTTATTGGAGAAAAGAAATGATGTCTACATGGTTTTCAATGATGTATTCTAAAGAACAAAAAGATCTATGGCTGTAATATTTGGTCAAGATGGACTTAGGATGCCTAAAGATATTAATGTTGATGATATATCTATTGATTCATATGAAAATGCGATCAAGAGGTCTCTTACCAATGAAATCATAGAGCTTCTCTGCAGAGATATTGAAACTTATCTCTGTCTCCATGTTCACTCAGTAATTATGAAGAGGTTTGTGAATGTGAATCCCACAAAGGTAAGTGTTCATGATTTATCTTGGTACTTACAGTTAAAACCATTGAGAATTTTGTCCAAATATATGTACATAAAAGCTCGTGTTGAGGGATATCTAAATGCTTCCTTGAGAAAAATGTGGAAATTGAAAATAGGTGCACTTTGGGTATAATGATATCTTTATCCTCGGGTCCACTAAAGCCTCGAATTCACTTGAGAAATAAAAGGTGAATTTGAAAGAAAGTGAGATGATGATTGCTCAAAGAAAAGTTACTCCACGAGAAGGTGAAAAGAATGAATTTTATTTTGTTATGAGGATCCTCAAGAATCAGTTACGGGAGAAAATAAAGAATTCTCAACCTTTCAAAAAGCAGTTAAAGAAAAAGGGGCCCCCCAACTAACTTGAGAGGGCAGCTGGGAGAGTCCCTCTCTCCATATATATGGCAGCTGGGATCGATGAAAAACTGACGTTCGGTGAAAACCATTCTTCGTCCAATTGGGCAAATGTCCTCATTAAGAAAGGAGGAAGGAGTGCCCCACATAGATTAGGAGATTAGGGCCCCAACCCCAACTAGATATTGATATTGGCCCCAACGGGCCCAACTAGATATTGGCCCCGACTAGATCTTGGGATTGGCAAGATATAGGGCCCCAACTAGATATTGGGATTGGCTAGATATTGGCTAAATATATTCCATTCCAACAACTATAGTTGCCTATAGAATAGTAGGGAGCCTTTAAAAACTCATCGGGGACTCATTCGTGGGGGATCTTTTCCAGCTGTTTGTGAAACAAGGGATGAGGAGCGAGTTTTATTTTCTACTAGTTTGTAATCAGTTATTGGTTTTTGTTAACTCAGTCTATGTACAGGGCAGATTTCAAAGACTTTGAACTTTGTTTTGTTGGAGAAATGGAGAATTATTTTCAAAACTTTGTGTCTTTAAATATCTTCTTTGATTGTAGTTTTACCTACGTTAATATGTAGTTAGTCTTCAATGTGCTTTGTATGCGTGACTATATCTGTATTTCAGATTCATATCTTGCCTACGTTTGATATGTGTTGAGGGAAATATAACTATTATTTTATCAATTTAATTCCATTTGTGGGTGTGGATTAGGTGGACTGTGTATTATTTATCTACATTCATTTCATTCTGAATTAATCTTTCGCATCTACTTTCATGGTTATGGGTAGATGTTAGTTTGCCTTTTCTGCTTTCTGGTGAAAAGCATACCCTGTGTTTCATTCATTGCAAATTATTTGAACGTAGCTGCACCTTGTAAAATAAGCAGAGAGCACTTGCAACTATCATTTCAAGTGACTCAACTATTGGTCAGGTTGTCATTTGTGTGGGCAAAGGATTATAAACTAGAAGTGACAAATCTGTTAACTAATAGATTTTTGGTGACTCTGCTTGGTATTTGAATCAAAGGGCCAGTGTTTTGTTTTCCCCAGAAATTTAAAGGTGCCTCCCTAAGGACAGAGGTTGGTAGCTCTATGAAGTGGAAAGTATTCATAATTTTTGGTTCCGATGAAGACTCCTGCTGATTAATTTTTTAGAATTGCATTATGGCATTGATTTCTTCCTAGCCATGGGGAAATCATTTTGGACCTCTTGCTTTGCCACAATATTCACCATTGCCTGAAGGATCAAGAAAACACTTTCTAAAGTTCAGTGGAGAGAACCATCAAGATGCAGAGAATCACATCCTCACATTCACAATTGCATGCGGTGTTTTTGGGCTAAGTGAAGAAAATGTTTTTGTTCGGTTATTTATTGAATCTCTTGTTGGACCTACAGCAGATTAGTTTCATTATTTGGAAGAAAAGTGTATTATTGATTCGGATTCATTAAAGACTAAGTTCTTGGGAAGATATAAAGGTCTAGTTGATGAAGCCACTCTATTGTGTCAATTTTTCAATATTCAATAGCAAGAATGTGAATCCATCAGAGATTGTGTGGATAGGTTCAACCAGTTGCTCAAAAAGATTCCAACTTATATTCAACCAAGTAACAATCTATAGCTCTATACTTGTATTTCTGCATTACATCCATATGTTCAATTTGAATTAAAAAAGTATAAAGTAAGTGATGTTGAAGTTGCTTAGCAAAAGGCTATAGAAATAGAGGATGACTTGATATTAAGTGGCCTTTGGAAGGTGAATCAGGTTGTGGATAATTTGATGTATGAACCTGTGTGGAAGCCTATCATGCACAAACCAAGTTTTTAGCCTCTAGGTTTTCAAACTATACAATCTCCTTCTACTGAATATCTTAATCTCTCTATTTTTGATCCAAAACATTTTGGTAGAGATGAAGTAAGTCCTACAGAAATTAAACATCATATGAATAGAAGAATTGAGACATATTATTTACATTATGAAGGAGATAAAAATGAATTTGAAAGCCCCTCAAGTGGTGAAGAAAATGAACCATCTTCCCTTGATGCAAATTATAAAGAGGGTAAGGCAAATGGTACTATTTTGGCTTCCTTGTCTACTGCAGAAATGGAATCATTCACTTTCACCAGCAATGAGGAGTGACTTGAGGCCACACAACACAAAGAAGAGGTATTAAACATTCTTTCCCCGAAGTTCATGCAAGATGAATATGAGGCATTCACATTTTCTAAGTAAGATTACACAAAAGTAAGGCCGCAAGAAGAGGTCAGGAATGATTTTACATTTGAATCTTTTCATTTTGGAAATTTGGATGCCAAAATTTTTAAACAAATATTGGAAGATGATGTTATGAACAACCATAATAGTTTTGATGAAAATGGTCAAATAGACAAATTTGATGAACCTCATACTATTTATATTCCAAACTACTGCCTTAATGCAAGTGAAGATGGGTTTTTATGTTGAAAAGAGGTTGTCATGTCTGATCTGTAGGATATAGACAAAGAGGATGAAATGTGTCATGACATTGCTGAGCCAAATCTCACATAGAAAGAGAATATTATTCTAGTTGAGGGTGATATTAAGCCACATGAGAGTTTTGTTTGTGATGTAGATTTTCATTCTTCTCTAACAAAACTTAATTCAATTCTAGTTTTACATGAGCCATATGTGGCTAATGATTAGTTTTCTGATGGGTTGAGTAGTCATGGTTATTTTTAGGCATGGAACATTAATTCATCTGCTGCAGAAATAGGTGGTTATACATAAGAGCATGTTGGGGAGATTCCAGAAGTTTATGATGCAAAGTGGTTGTTTGGCTTCGACATATCACTCAGGAGGTTCTTTTGCCATATGAATTTCAAATTTATGCTTATGATCAGAAGATGGCTTCTGAGTTTGCAGGTACTTCATGGGTACATGTCTCTTTTCCACTTGGGCATTTATTTATCCCAACCTGTTAATGGATTTGCATGACCATCCTGGATCTATCTGAGGTAGGATCTTCCTGCCATGTACATATTAGGAGTTTTTGTTGTGCTGGTTGTTTGGTTTCCTTTACTGTTTTGTCCTATTTTTGGCTTTCCCTTGCTCAGTTTTCCTCTATGCTCCTTAACTCTATTGCCCAATGTATTTAAGCACTAGTCTACTCTTGAGATTCTGGGTCCCTTGCTTCATCCTTTGTAGTCCTCATCTCGAATTAGAGCCTGTTGTTGCCCTAAATTTTGAACTTGAAAATTTTTAAATTTTAGTGCATTCTCCTATATACCCTTGAACCTACCAATTAAATTTAAAGATCCATAAAAGCTAGTAGAAATTCCTCTTGCAGTCTTGATGCTAACCCCATTCCACTCAGTCTCGCCAGTTTTCATGCTAAAATGCTTTTTTGTTTGCAAGATCTTAGGCTTCACGTTTTCCCACTAGTGTTTGCAAATTGAGTGTAAATTTGAGATCCTTGTTGCTAGATATAAAAAGAATTTTAGGTTTTGCCTAGAGATGTCGAATCCCTTCACTGTCCAAATTTCGTGCAAAACAGAGCAAATAGTGGAAAGTTATAAAGCTTTCTATCTTTAGCTTACGTCACATTTTCAAAGGTCTTGTGTTTGCTCATGAAGTTAATTTTTGCGGAGCATAAAATAATTCTCTCCAAGGTTAGTAAAGTGAATAAGGTATTTCTAAGAGGGGTGATTTTTATTTACCTCCACGACAAATGTTTTAAAATTCAATTATTTACAAGGCAAATGACTTTGTTAAAGTGATACATTTTTTAAGGCTCCAAGTATTTTAAAATTTCGGGCAGATATATTTCTTTTTAAGGTTGGAGTATTAAATGAATAACTTATAAAAGTCAAAAATTTATTCAACTTAAAGACTTTCGACACTTTATGATTATATTCCACTCTGTGTAGTCGGGCATTTTACAAGTTCTTGAACTCAAAAAAGGCCCGACTTCAAGGTTCAAAACTTCCTAATATCCCTGACTTCTCCTTGTCGGTAGTCTCATGAGTACTTGAACCTTGCCTATTACCGACTAGGGTTTTCTTATAATCTTTAACTTCCTGACACTACCTCTCTCTCCATCCACAACATGGTGTAATGATCACATCATATGTACATAAGGAATTTGTTGACTCGGCTTTAGAAACTTTCCTACAAATGTAATTGTGACATCTTTGCCATACTAAAGAATCTTTAAAAACTAATGCAAATGGCAGGCTCAAAGTTAGATTCCATGACCTTTTCCAGTATCCTCCATTGCCAATGCCAAATCGAGAGATTTTAAGCAAGAGGTGGAAGTATAGAGGAAGCACATTAACTGTTTGGTAGAATACCTCAAAGAAATGTTGTTTCATGAACTATTCATGGACTGCAACAATTGCAGGATGTGCACGTAATAAATTTGTTGAAAACAATTTAGAAATTTTTAGACAAATGCAATTGGCAACTCTAGCGTCATATGCTCTATCCACTCCAAATTTGGAAGGTTTTTCAAGTGGTGTTTCCAGTATTACAGTTCAAAATGCCCTAACAGACTAATGTGCAAAATGAAGAAGCATAGGCAATGCAACGAATGTAAACCATTTGACAAAATGCTTCAAATTTATGCAATCTTAGGGAATGAAATGATTGCAAGATATGCATAAAATTGATTTCTTGAAAAGACTTTAGTAACTTTCAAGCAAAATGCAATTGGTGGGTGTAAAGCTAGGTTCTATGATCTCAGCGAATGGCCTCCATTCGACCTCAACCTTGTGTACAATGTCTAGGTTAAGATTTGTTATTTCAAAGAAGCTCTGATGCATTTGATGAAGCATATCTTCCTATTAATGAATTATGTTCAAGTCATTCCTATCAAGCGATGCTCGATTGATATTTAGTTTAGATTGGCCGGTTGCAGAACTAGATCCTTTGGAAGGAATAAAAGCAACCAATTGACATAAAATACGTTAGTTTTCTAGAGTTTCCTTCTCTAAATAATGTATGGAATGCATGCAAGATATAGATGGCTAGAGCAAAGCACCACAAAGGATATAAGCTTTTGAATCAACGAACCATTTTCTCTGTGAAGTCGTGCATAGTATTGCTGGGAATCTTGTAGAGGAGGATCGTGGGGCGCAATCTAAGTGTAGTATTATTCTTAGATAGCAAAAACAAAAAGTTGATCCTTTAGAAAAGAAGCTAGGAAAGTTAATTATGGAGATGCTGAGAAGGTTACCAGTGATCCATTTGGATGGCAACATCAGGTTCATGCTTCTAGATTTATTGTTGGCAAAATCTTGTTCTCCCCTCAGAATTTCTCAAGGAAAGTACTACCATTAACATAATCATCTTGTACAAATGGATGAAGTTCCTACAAGATGTTGTCAAATAATAAAAACTGCAAGAGCAAGTTGTATTTTAGCCATTCCATCTATCCATGTCTCTAATGATGCATTTTTTTCAAAGTTCAAGGAAATCTTGAAATTCAATCGAAACAAATTATCCAGGGTCTAATGTTGGCAAATAGACTGCAAAATATGTTAAGGTCAATCTTGTCTAATCTCATATAGAAAATCTTCTTTAACTAGTTAAGACTCAGTTGAAGTTTGATCTCTCAAGAAAAATAAAGGGCAACAACATGACCTTTTTAAGTCCATTAACAAGAAGTGGCAAGGATATAGGTTCAAATATCCTCGATTCTCTTGCATTTATGGGTCTTGCATTGAAGATGCTACTAGGAGGTGGAAGTCATAAGGGACAAGTTGTCCTTCATCTTGTAGTTGATGTAATAAATGGCACCAGTCTACATCTGGGAGCTGATTGTTCTAAAGTAAAAAAAATGATTTCTTAGTATGATAACATAGAGAGGGCGGTGACAAACTGCAACTTCCTTTATTGGAGAAAAGAAATGATGTCTACATGGTTTTCAATGATGTATTCTCAGGAACTAAAAGCTCTATGGCTGAAATATTTGGTCAATGAACTCTATGATGGATTGAGGATGCTTAAAGATATTAATGTTGATGATATATCTATTGATTCATATGAAAATGAGATCAAGAGGTCTCTTACCAATGAAATCATAGAGCCTCTCTGCAGAGATATTGAAACTGATCTCTATCTCCATGTGCACTCAGAAAATATGAAGAGGTTTGTGAATGTGAATCCTACAAAGACAGGTGTTCATGATTTATCCTGGTACTTATAGTTAAAACCATTGAGAATTTTGTCCAAATATATCTACATAGAAGCTCGTGTTGAGGGCTATCTAAATGTTGCCTTAAGATAAATGTGGAAATTAAAAATAGGTGCACTTTGGGTATAACATGATATCTTTATCCTTGGGTCCACCAAAGCCTTGAATTCACTTTAGAAATAAAAGGTGAATTTGAAAGAAAGTGTGACGGTGATTTCTCAAAGAAAAGTTACTCCACGAGAAGGTGAAAAGAATGAATTTTTTTTTGTTATGAGGATCCTCAAGAATCAATTACGAGAGAAAATAAAGAATTCTCAACATTTCAAGAAGCAATTACAGAAAAAGGGGGAGCCTTTAAAAACTCATCGGGGACTCATTCGTGGGGGATCTTTTCCAGTTGTTCTATGAAATAGGGGAGTAGGATTGATTTTTATTTTCTACTAGTTTACAATCATTATTGGTTTTTATTAAGTCATTCTATGTACAGGGCTGATTTCAGAGACTTTGAACTTTGTTTTGGTCAAGAAATGGAGAATTATTTTTAGAACTTTGTGTCTTTAAATATCTTCTTTGATTGCAGTTAAATACCTACATTAATCTATAGTTAGTCTTCAATGTGCTTTGTATGTGTGACTATATCTATATTTCAGATTCATATCTTGCCTACGTTTGATATGTGTTGAGGGAAATATAACTATTCTTTTATCAATTCAATTTCATTTGTGGGTGTGGAATAGGTGGACTGTGTATCATTTATCTGCATTCATTTCATTCTAAATTAATCTTTTGCATCTACTTTCATTGTTATGGGTAGATGTTAGTTTGCCTTTTCTACTTTCTAGTGAAAAGTATACCTTTTGTTTCATTCATTGCAAATTATTCAAAGGTAGATGCACCTTGTAAAATAAGTAGAGAGCACTTGCAACTATCATTGCAAGTGACTCAACTATTGGTCGGGTTGTCATTCATATGAGCAAAGGAGTATAAACTAGAAGTGACAAATCTATTAACCAACACTAGTGCAGGAGTTGGCTGAGCAGTCTTTTACTGAATTTGTGAAATTTGAATATCCTTTTGGGAAATGGTAGTCTTGTGTTTATCCATCTCCTTCTATAAAGCAGAATTTTTTTCTCCCCATCCTCTTTCTCTAGGGTAGCCTACTCTTTTCATTTCTTGAGCTCTTTATCTTTGGCTCTTAATTGCTAAGCCATGGCTTCCAACTTTGCTTTGTATTGTTTCAATTCATACTCTGCTTTTTATAAAGCAAGTGCATGCCGAGTTGCTTGTGCAGTGGTGTCCTCTGAGCATTCCATCAAGGGTTCTTTCCCTTCTCTATGGTTGTGTCCCAAAGTTTCTTCCTCTGTTACTTCAGGATTCTCTTCTTCTTCAGCCTCCCTTGTTTCCTTATCAGTAGGGGTTTCTTCATGCTATTGTTCAGCAGGGGAGGAATGTTGCCCTTAAATGGTTGCAGGGTTTTGTTCTGCGTCTTCCCTGTTATCCTCATCTGATGAAATGACAAGCGTTCGGGGGTGGCATATTTTAGCAGGGGATCTGGAGGAGACTGTGACTGGTTCAACTGAAATGGATATAGTGGAAGCCTGGTGCTTCGTCTTCTTCCTCCTAGGCTGAAGTTTAAGAAAATCTTCCCATTTTTGCTATCCATCTTCTTGCTACAAGAAGTGATGTTTCATTATCAAGTGGATTAGCCAGGTGGCTAATCTGACCCTCATTTTTCTTTCTTTTGGTCATCATATTAACTAGGCTTGAATGTACGAATGCTGGCATATTTATCAGATACTCAAGGTGGTTGGCTCCATGCCCGAGGTGGGTTATCATTCTCATTCCTAGTCCTAACACAACACCATATTGACCATCACAAGTGAAAAATGTCATGACCCATAGGACCACAGTCTTCTATGGGTCTAGAAGGCTAGTCCTCTCAATCCCCTTGGTTGTCCCTTTACTCACAACATATCTTGGTAAAGGCTCTAGGGCAACAAGGAAATTCTGCACCAACTCTTCATAGAATGGTTTGCTTTGCAACAAATCAACACCTACTATAGGAAGTCCAAAAAATTGACTGATAACAATAGGGTTAATCTGAATTCTTACCCCTTTAATGGTAGAGAAGGTGTGGTGGAAATTTGTGATGAACTCTTCGACCAATTCTACTTCAAATCCTTCAAATTTCTATAGAAAATCTAACCATCTAGCCTGTTGAAAAATTTATGCACTTGCTTCATCGAAGATGGTGTTTTTTGGTTCAACTTTCCATTTGTTCCCCATATTTGTAGGTTGATTTTCTTTGTAGAATATAGGAAAATGTCACAACAGTGGTCTATTTTTTCTTTGTAGATGGAAATGTGAAGTTGTGTTGTCAACTGCAGCTTGGTCAAGGAAATAAATCCATGCAATGTGGACAGGTTGGTAGCCATCCTATCCATCCTTTCATCCCTAATGGCGCGTACGTTGGCGCTGCAACACATGGTGACAACGTATGATGTGGCCATTCTCATCTGCCACTTTAATTACCTTTCCTTTCAAATCTGGAGCTCACAAAATCAATCGTCGCTCCACTTACCTATGAATTTATTTCCATTTAGGATCATGATTATTAATCATGATTACTTTTCCAATCAAGTACTTATTCCCTTTTGTAGTATTTATGGAGAATATCATTGTCATTATGATCAAGTACTCGTGCTTTATTTGCAAGTACACAAAATCTGTGAATAATCCCATTGCTGCCACCTGTCTGCCCTTAAATGATTATCACTCATGCAATCTACCTTGGTGCTTGCGTGGAAAAGAAGGAATGCATGTGGGGTATTTGGGAGGACACGTGGCATATACATATATATTATAGTAATTATACAAGTCTTAAGAAAAAGAATATACCTTCGTAAAGTACTTATTCCTAAGATAATTTCAACTTAACTATTACTGAATTTATTTTCGTGATGCAACATAATTTGGTGCCCAAAAACACTTGGATATTAATGTCCATCAATATTCATCTGGATTCGTCTATAGCCATCTAGAGCTATTAGTAGCTATCTGGAGCTTTTGATATTTCTCAACACAAAGACCTGAAGAAACTACAAAAAGGAATTTTATTGAAGGAAATGGGAGTTTCAAAGAAAAGATCACCATTGTTGGTTTTTAATATTTCCTCTAAACAAAGCTGCCATTTATGGTTTTCAATTTTGCCTGATTTTTTTTACAGAAAAGGCCGCCATTTTTGGTTTTCAACCTTTACTACTTTATTCATTCCCCAATCATCTTTTAAAGCATAAGCCCCATAGAAGGGAGATCCTCCATGGTAAAATGTTGATACTTTGAATCATATAGTAGGGCCCAATCTCCCTTTTTAAATTGCTTGCTGATGATGTGTCTATCATGTCATTCTTTCCTCTACTGTTGAATTAACTCTGTGTGATGAAGTGCTTCCATCCACATTTCTTCTAACCTATTCAACTGGATTATTATGTGTTGTTGTGCCTCAGTTAAATCAATACCAACTTCAAGTGATGTTCTCAATGTTTCCACCTCATATTCTATAGGGAGCATTGGGTGCTTCCCATAAACTAATTCATATGGTGTGAAATTAATTGTGGTCGTAATAGCTTCTGTCATTCTCTCAGACAATCTGTCCTTTTGCCTAAAACAACTTCTGTCATTCTGTTCTCCCCCATCCTTCCATTCCCCCTTCCTTAGGTTTTGTAGCATTTGCAAATCTTTCTAGGGTTCAACAACCAGATGTGGTAGTAAATTCATTCATCTTAATAAACAACAGCTTGTCCCGGCCATTCCGGACTAGTGGTAACTTTGAAGATGTCCCTAAGTTGTCATCTCCCCAGATGCTCCTACTAGAGGGCATTGAAAAGGTTTGTGTAGAACTAATCATAATCAATGAAGAGGAGGTACAGATACAAGATGTTCCTAACAGCCCTTTGTTGGACTTGAGCACTATGGAAGTAGTAAATATTGATGAAAGTCCTCCTTAGGATGAGCTAGACCATAGTGTATTTGATAAGGTTGAACAAGATGTGGGAGAGTAGCTAAAACAGATAGGTTCTCCTCCAAGAGTTGATAACAACACTCTTGGGGAAGATAGCACAAATAAAGGGGTAACAAAAGATAGTGGTGATTCTTTGAATAAATAGAGAGACCAAATTAAGTCCCTTACTCATTCTTTGATAGCTCTAGATTGGCCACAACAGAGGCTCCAAGGAAACAACCTCAAATTGAAGTTGTTGAGCTAGATTTGAATAACTTCCTTGCCCAAATTGAGAAGCCAAAGAAGCAGAGGCAATAAAAGGTACAATCAAGGATCTATAAAGATGCTTTAGGGTCTAGGATTGCTGAGGTTGGAGTACCTCCAACATAGATAGAGAAGGACGAAGTTAGGCTAGGAGAGTATAATATTTCTACAATAAGTCTTGGTCCTGCCTCCAGGGTACAAGAAATTGAAAAGTTTAAAGATTCTTTCTCAAATATTATGAGTAGAATGGACAAGGATGAGCTAACAAAGAGATAGCTCAAACAACAGAATGAAGAACTCTGTGCTTGTATCAAATATTTGATCAAACCTACGCACACTGAAGACGGTACTACTATTGTTCCTTCTATTCTTTCGCAAGAAGAAATACAAGATTTTGACAACATAAGGAGACTTGCCTTAGTAGCACGAGAATGGATAACAATAATATATACAGAGGGTTGTGAAATCATTGAACTTGTTGAGATGGATAGAGATTTCTACGCTTTAAAGGATGAAGGGGAAGAAATAATTAAAGATAGTGAGGGATATGATGACTATCACTCACGTATTCATGCTTGAGTTTTAGCAATGAGTAGGTTATCAGAGGGAGTTCTCATGCAAGAGAACATTTTGGCAAAAGACAAGTTGCACATGCCCGATCATTGACTTGAAATACTAAAATTGAGAAGGGAGATTTTTGATAAAGCCAAGACTAAGGGTGAGTCTACCAAGACTCAAATTTTGGAAGCTATTTACAACTTCAATGATCTTCTTCCAGCTTCAATAGGTTTATATCTTGATGATACTGCCCCTATTGACACTCAGGAATGCAAGAAACAACTAGGTTTGCTACTGCAAGGAGATCCTTCAACTTTTAGTACTACAAGGAGATCCTTCAACTTTTAGTACTGCAGATATGAATAAGGCTAGTAACCTACAAGGATGGTTTAAAGAGTTCAAGAAGGGTAGAAGGGCAAAATTTTCTATATACCATGATTTATCCAGATCAGTCAAAACCCTTAAGTTTAGAGCAGATTTTGTGAAGGATCATGCTCCTGAAGAGATTAATCCAACATTGGAGGCACTAATGGTATATAGGAAAAATGAAGCAAAGAAGAATAAAGTGATAGTGGATGATAGTGAGCAACAGTAAGCTAAATCAGTGGGCCATAAGTCCAATGTTAAATCTAGCTAGGCCACCACCACTAAAAAATTGTGCCACATACTCCTTTTGACTAGTTAATTCATTGTAAAAGAGATTTGTCTTGTCAGAGAACTCAAAAAATTGTTATTTTTCCCTATTATATTAAGTCCAAAAGTTGTATTTTTGTCTTTTTCCTAAAGGACAAAATCAATTCTAGGATTGTAACTACCCAATTGCCAAAATTAAATGCTATTGAATCTAGGCCCTTGGTGTTGGATTAATCCTCACAATTCATTGTAAACCTTGGTATGTTTGCTCCTCTATATAAGAGCAGTCATTTTCTCTCTTTGTAAGGTTGGAATAGTGAATTGTTGAGACTCTACCAAAATTTTGAATCAATACAAAGCATGTCTATAGGTGTTGTTGCCAATTGTGTTATTGAATTTTGGATTTCATTGTTCATTTCTACTTGAATTTAAATAAAGTTAAATTACAGTTTGGATGTATGCTTAGATATTTGATGAATGCTCTAGTTCATACCATTTGTTTCCTATTGATTGTAAGTCACTTTGCATGGTTAGCCTGAACCTGTTTAAATGAATTAAGTTCGGTTGTATGACATTGATTAAGTTGTGCCAGTAATTGGGTGTTTAATGAATTCATGTAACTTGAAAATCTCTTGTCTCCTTTGAAGATTGCACTATTTCTACTACGTTATGGTGAAACTTGATCAAGTAGAAATTGGTTTTAGGGCATTTGTCTATATGTGACAATTTCATCCATTGTGATCTGTCCTTAGGGTTTATCCTTTATTTCTCTATCCCCTATCCTTTGCATTTTTCTTTAAAAGTTTGGTAGATTTAGATCAAAACAACACTTCATTGATGACAACTGAAGAAATTTTTAGACTTAGAGTCTAAATCACTTAGGTTTTCTACATACATAGTGTTATCACCATCTTAAAAACCCTATATTTTATGTAAGTCCCCTTGACTGGAATAACAAAACATATCCAACTTATTTATCTTGCAAGTCAAGACCTGGTAGTATAAACCTTGGGGTATTCTTTTTTATGTTTTCTGGGATAAGATTCCTTTCAAGAGAGGTGAAATACCTTGTGTTTCATTTGCATTGTTGTGTGCTAAAACACCCATCAACAAAATTGGCGCTAGAATGAGGGTCAGACATTGCTTTATTCATTCTCAACCCTTCTCTTCTAGATAAATCAAGTTGGGGACCAAATAAAAACATACAAAATCTAGCTCTGTTAGGGAAGATCTCTTGTTCTTGACACAATTTAAGAGGAGAAGAAGAGATCAAGGGATACCTAGAACTCCAAGATCATAGTTCATAACTAGGAATCCCACTATAGTTCAAGTAAATTTCATCAACATGGCTTGGTTAGTTGTGAATCCTTCTCCAATCCATTTTTCTAATTATCATGACATGCCAAAGAATCATAATAAGTTATGTTCCAAATTCCATCCTAATTATCCTGATTGAACTGTAGATGAACATATAAAGACTTTAAAGGGAAACATGTACATGCTACGAGTTCAACATGAGGATATAACCTGCAGATTATTTCCATATTATCTTCATGATGAAGCATACTATTGGTTTGCTAATTTACCTGTAGGATCCATTAATTCTTGGTAGCACCTCAAAGACACATTCGTGGATCAATTTAGGATGCCAACATCCCCCACTGATCTTTATTTCTCTTTTGTTGAGATCTGAAGGATAGAGGGTGAGGTTATAAGCACTTTTAATGATAGATTTCACAAAGCCTATTGTCATCTTCAAGCACCATACAACATCGATGAGGATGCTACATTGCATATCTATTATAATGCATTAGATAGGTTAACTTCAATGTTTGTTAGAAGAAAGATAAATCCTGGGATAACAAGCCTAGTAGGGGCTTACACTGAAGCAGTTAAAGTAAACAAAAAATTAGGATAGTAAGGAGAAGGTCCTGTCAATCACATAGGTCCTATAGGTATGGTGAATCATATTCAACGGATCAACCAAGCCCCGACTAATCATACACCTGTGATCAACCCTGTCCCAGTGTCAGCTGCAACCCATGCTTTAATGGTTCATCCAGGAGCCCTATATCAGAAGTACATCTAGCTCAAATGCCATTCTCCAGTCCTTTGAGGCTACAGTTACTAAGACTAGGGATGATAGAGATGATACTAGAGAGATGGCCGAGTAGATGAAAAAGCTGTTGGCAAGAGACACTATATGAATTCATGAATGTTGTCATTGATGGCAACAAAGGTTATCCCACACATCCGCAATGCATGATAAGTCCTCACCGGAAGTCAAATTGAAGAAGTGTTGAGGTCTGGTAAGCAAGAACAGAGCAGTCAGTAAGGTCTGACAGACAGGTCTAGATCTCTTAGTAGAAGTATCTCAGTGAAGTGCAGATTTGGGGAAGTCAAGAGGAGTATCTTGACTGATAGATTGCATGGTTTGATCCTCCGGTGTGGAAAGGATAAAGAGATATGAATGCTTGAGTGTCTGGTTCCCAAGTGACAGTGTGAATAGAGGAAGAACTGACTGGCAGAACATCAGATAGTATTCTGGATGTGTTACTGATGATGGAAAAGGTTCTTAAGGCATAAGTTATGTTTGGCCAACATGATTGATGACTTCTACAAGTATATGCTTGATCCGCATTACTTGATGTGCAAGGATTCAGCCAACAGATCAGAGTTTGTGAAAAGATTGACTATTCCGGGTGCCGACTAGAAAGGTGATGAAATCACTTGTGAGGATATATATACAAGATGGAATTAGTTATGAGAAGTGTTGTGGTTGTAAGTGATGTGTGAAGAAAAGTAGTAGAGCTGAATAAAAGTAGAAAGGAAGATTCAGTATGTGAAAGAAGAGCAGCATAAAAGAAGAGGAAAGATGAAGTGCAGCAGATCAGTATACAGAGCCTAACCAGAACTGAACTCCAACATATGTTCATGCTCCGTATCAGTTCAAGTATTGTATTACACTCTTTATAAATTGTAGACAGTGTGTCTCTTATAGGCAGTGTGCCTCCTGTGAGCAGTGTGCTTGGGCAGTGAGCCCTAATTGGCAAGTACCATTTTGTACTTCCATTCTTCTAACAGAGAATATAATCTTGGGTTAATCACCCCATGGTTTTCTCCCTTAACAGGGTTTCCACGTCAAAAATAATGTGTCATGTGTATTTCTATTTCATGCTTATGTTCGCTTGTTTGAATTGATGTTGCACTAATTATCAAGAAAGTTCAGAAAGATGAAATAATTAAGATAACTAATTCACCCCCCCTCTCAGTTATCAACAATTGGTATCAGAGCTAAGTTCCTCCTAAACAGAGTCTAACAACTTGAGGAAGATCTGGGAATCCAAATGGATGCATATGGTTTAAGAGAGCAACTCAAGACTGCCCTTGATGATCTTGAGCAGTCAAACTCTAAAGTCAATGAATTAAAGGAAAGACTCAAACAGGCTGATGATTTCATGAGAGAACTAAAAGACAAATTAAGTCTCTCTATGAAGAAAAGAAAGGAGCTACTTCAGCAATTGGCAACTTAAGGTGAAGCAAATGATGCAAATGAAGATTTGAAGGAGAAAACCAAGTTATGTGAAAAGTTATCAAAAGAAATCATTATGGTAAGACATGAAATGGAATCAAAAGTTATAAAGTTTACCCAAGAGATTGAAGAGAAAAGAAAAACTAAAGATAATCTAAGATAATCTCTCAAGGAGAAATCAGAAGATTGCCACAAGATGGATAGAATTATCAGACATCTTGAATCTGATCTTGAAGATGCTAAAGATAAAGAAGAAAAACTTGAGGATCAAACTGTCTCTCTCAAAAGGGATCTTCAAACAACAAATGAATATAAAGATAAATTTAAGATAAGTTCTGCCCAACTTGAAGTTCTTCTTCAAAGCCAAAAGAGGGTAGATGACAAGTGTGGTTTGGGATATGAGAAAGGAGAAAGCTCCAGATCCGGTTAGAAGAATTTTAGATCAGAAAATCCAAGGAATAGACCTAGAAGTCCTCCGGTAAGGTAGCCTAATGCTCAAAGATATCCATCCTTCAATGGATACTGCCACAACTATAATAACTTTGGTCATAAAGCTAATCAGTGCAGAAGGAGAATGAATCAGACTAATACATCCTTCTCCGGACAGTGCTTCAACTGCAAAAGGTATGGTCACAAATCTCATGAATGCAGAAATATGCAAATGAACAATTCATTCAATGGTAGATGCTTTACATGCAATAGAATGGGTCATATGGCTAATCAATGTAGATCAAGAGGATATCAATCAAATATGCAAAGAAATGTTGTTTGCCAAATTTGCAATAGATCTGGTCATATAGCAAAATTCTGTAGAAGCAAGAATCAAGACAAAAGAGGTCCAGTATATTACAATCAGAATCAAGATAAGGGAAAACAAAAAGTAAATGCGGATGAAGTTCGAAGTGAGATGAACAAGATTTGGGTGAAGAAAAGTACAGAGAATGTAGGGGATGGATCCATACCAGACTTTGGTACTGATATTCCTTCTAGAAATTAAAAGGTGAGCTCTGGTTCAGGGGGAGACACAAAGAAAACCTTGTTCCCCCAGCCAGTCAATTGGTGCCAGAACTGGCACAAGGAGAGCTACGGATCAAAAGGGGTCATACAAGAAACATCTAAAAGGGGTATGGTAAAGATTTGAGAGATCCACAAGAAGATTTGAAGAATCTAATCCTACCAGAAATGATCTAGTAAAATAGTCTTCCAGTAAAAATAGATTCCTTACAAGTTTGGTCTGGTATGATTCAAACTATGGTGTCTTGATCTGCAAATAGATCAAATGACTAATGAAAGGAAGATAGATTATCACTACTCTCCTAGAATAACTTCGAAATCTATCTTAGTGATCCGGAAAGGTTTTGTCTCTGAATAAGACAAACAAGGCAAACCGGAATGAATTAGGTTGCACATTTATTGCCAAATGAAAATTAGGGGTTCTCAGAAATAAAAGAGTTCATTCGCTCATCATTTGTACACTCACATTCGAAGAAAAGAGAAAAGGAGCTCTGCAACTACTTCTCCCAAAGATCAAGATGATTCTTCATACAGCTCAATTCAGATTTCATCGTGTGTACCCTAAACAGCATAAAAGGTATTCTTCATTCTTGATATCTCTCAGTAAGATTCTTTGATGATGGCTACTCCGAATATAGTAAAGATTTTTGATAGACCTCACCCCATATTTAAGAAGCATCCATACAAATCCTTGCAGGTAGATCCCCTAGGAGCCTTCTCTAGTGTTCCGTATGGTGTTTTGCACACAGAAGATATTAGGGTTTACATACACGCAAATGTTGAAGAGTTTGGGGAATTCAAACTAAGAGAAATCTATCACAAACAATTGATAGACGATGCTTTTGAGCTTAAACTAGAATATAAGGGGATCTAGGAGAAACATTTTGATCAGTTCATTCATTTCCCCTACTTTGAAGAAGATGAATGGGTCCGGTATGTGTTGAGTAGGGTACATGACAACTTTCTATGGCTTAATAGACCTTGCAAAATCACCAAGGAAGCAATTAGGGCAGTAACTGGTTTACACTCCTCCAGAGGAATACCTGTCCTCAAATCTGTCAAAAACAACATTGTAACTGAGGCCACTGGATCAAAATTTGATAAGAGGGCAATGACCATTGAAGATATTACTGAACCGTACATCAAGTTTGCATCTATGATAATAGGATACAAGATATATCACTCCAGCAGGGAGAATTCAGTGTCCAGAACTGCAGTATATACTTCCTATGAGATGCTGAGAAAGAATGCAGAATATGATCTCTGTGAACTTCTTTTGAGCCAATTAATGGAAAACATACAGAAGATCAAAAAGGACAAAAAGAACTCCTTTAAATATGGTGGACTAATATTATGCCTATTTTTCTACTTCATGAATGAGCTGCCCGGATCAAATGGATGGATATGGCAAAATGACAAACCAGTAGCAATTCAGATCAGAGACTATTTGCATGGGCTTGGGGATGCTAAAGCAAGAAATACAGCCATGTGGGCATATTTCAAGAATTTTTAGAACATGATGCAAGCAAGAGAAAGGATTCCACAGTCTCTTGTTGAGAAATACAAAGACACAGTATGTTTTATGGTAGAGACTGATCAGTGCCTAATGGAGGCAGTAGAACCAAGAACTGTATGGATCATGCCCATGGGGCCAACACATGCTAAGTCAGCCAAAGGATCCAAAGGTAGAAAGGTTTGGAACCTTTGAGGAGCTGAGTGTAAAGATTCATCTGGAACTCAGAGAACCAGAGATCAAGAGAAAGGTGAGAAAAGAAGTAGAAAATGTTGCCAAAGGCCTTGGCATCTCAAAGGAGGCACTTGATGCCCGCATGAAAAAGATGGAAAGGGCTGAGGAAGAGAAGAAGAAGGCAGAAAAGAAAAATGAGGAAAGTGCTGTGGCAAAACCTTCCACCCAGACCAGATCATCAAAGAGATCTGCACCTACCACTGCCAAAGGCTCAAGAACATCAGAATCAGAAGCACAATCATCTGGCAAAGGAGAGAAAAGAACAAAGACAAAAGCTACAAGAGCTTATGCCAGTCAAAGGGATGAAGAGGAGACTGAATCTGATGAAGAAATCAAGAAAATGAAGAAAAAGAAGAAAACATCCGGTCAACCCTCTACCGGACAGAAGGAAGAAGAAAAGACAGAGGAATATGTTGAAAAACCCACTCTTCACATTGATGATATAATCAAATCAGTCACAGTGGATGGAAATCTTCAGCCAATGGTTGAGTTCTATGATGATTATGGTGAAGCAGATCAGAAGATATTGCAAGATGCCACAGTCAGGTATTTGAATATCTACAACAAAGCATTCATTGAAATTATATCTTTGATCCCCAAAAGCTTGGAGAAGGAACTAGAAATAAGAAAGAACAATGCCCAAGCCAAAGACCTAGAAATCCAGGAACAGTTAGCAATTCAGCTATATCCTTCAATTGACCCCAAGACTATGAATATGGTATTCAAAGATTGTAAGGATGAGTTTAGAAGCAAAGCAAGGATGAATCAACTTATGCTTGGTGAGACTGACAAGGTAGCCAAGGACACAGAAGAGATCCTCCAGAAGGCCTTCAAAAGATTTAATCTTCCTGTTATAGAGGACTTAGGTACTGACCCCTCAACCACAAGTGTTGCAGAAGAGTCTACTAAGAAAACAACAGAAGAGGCAATGAATACCGGTGTAGAAGCAGCTAAGGACTTGGAATCCTCTGCTCCAGAAGAGGTGGCCCTTGAATAGACTAACATTTCTCCTCTGATTTCCTCTGCTGACTCCAAATCCAAAGGAGAAGAAAGAATAAAGGAAAAAGAAGCAGAGGTGAAGGGAAAAGAAGATATCAGTACAAAGGTTGTGGAAGGGGAGAAAGCTCCAAAAGACAGTTCTGTGACTGTAGAAGAAAAGAAAAATCTGTCTCTGGCAAGAGACACTGCAGAATCAATCAAGGACTTTTTGACAAAAGAAACTATGGAGATTGATGAACCAGAACTATTGAAAGGGCCATTAAATTTTGACTCTCTATCTCCGGTGCAAACAATGAAAATAGCTTCATTTGCAAATGCGAAGGTCAAAGAGAAACTACTGAAATCTCACATGGAAGACTGTGAGCTTATAGAGGCAGCATCCGGAGTGTTGGAAAAGATCATCCCATCTTTTCAAAAGGATCCCATAGTCTCTTCCTCCGATAATCTCAAAACTCTAGTCAACAGTGTTAGCACACATTTTGATTCTCTAGACAAGTCAGCTGAAGAAAAGGTCTAGAAGGAGTTTTTGGATAAGAGATTCTCTGAAGTACAGGGTCTAATAACAAATGATAGGAGAGTTATGGATATTGGGATAAAGAGCTTGGAAAATGCTCTTAAATATGGTGGAAATATGTACAATTTTTCTTATCTTGGCCCACAGTGACCAAAGATATTGAGAGGAAAGTAAAAGAACAAGAGGATAAACTATTAAGTCTGTCTCAAAGTTTTGATCCTCTCTCATCCTCTATAGTAAATCAAGAGTGTTAGACTATTGCAATCACAAATGCAATAAAGAATTTTGAGAAGGAAAGGAAGAACATAATTAGCCGGATGGGTGAACTTAGAAGGATAATTATCCCTAAGTTAGAGGCCATGCATGAGGCCATAAGTGAAGCTCAAATCACAGCCCAGACCAATGATCCAACAGATCTAAAAAGGGCATATGCGTTTACATTCCTATTGAGCGGTCATATTTCAATTTTGGACAGAATGAAGCAAAGTTGGGCTACATAATTTATTCAATTGAAGACAACTTTTGCAGACATACTTCAGTATATTAAGTATGCCATATGTATATACTTATGCGGCTAAGTATAGTTGAATTTTTGAAATTTTTGATATGCGGACCCTACCCTTTGCCATTGATGTCAAAGGGGGAGTGAAGAGCAGTGAAAAATGAGGAATCCAACTAAGGGGGAGCTCTGGAAAATGTATATAAAAATAGAGCATCAGCCAAGGGGGAGCATAGTGTAAACACTTAGTCATTTTTCACTAAGTGTTGCCATCAATGCCAAAGGGGGAGATTGTTGGCAAGAGACACTATATGGATTCATGAATGTTGTCATTGATGGCAAAAAAGGTTATCCCACAAATCCGCAATGCATGATAAGTCCTCACTGGAAGTCAGATTGAAGAAGTGTTGAGGTCCGATAAGCAAGAACAGAGCAGTCACTAAGGTCCGACAGACAAGTCTGAATCTCTCAGTAGAAGTATCTTAGTGAAGTACAGATTTGGGAAAGTCAAGAGGAGTATCTTGACTGATAGATTCCAAGGTTTGAGCCTTTGATATGGAAAGGATAAAGAGATATGAATGCTTGAGTGTCGGGTTCCCAAGTGACAGTGTGAACAGAGGAAGAACTGACTGGCAGAACATCAGACAGTATTTCAGATGTGTTACTGATGATGGAAAAGGTTCTTAAGGCATAAGTTATGTTTGGCCAACGTGATTGATGACTTCTATAAGTATATGCTTGATCTGCATTACTTGATGTGCAAGGATTCAGCCAACAGATCAGAGTTTGTGAAAAGATTGACTATTCCGGGTGCCGACTAGAAAGGTGGTGAAATCACTTGTGCGGATATATATACAAGATGGAATTAGTTATGAGAAGTGTTGTGGTTGTAAGTGATTTATATTCAGTATGTGAAAGAAGAGCAGCATAAAAGAAGAGGAAAGATGAAGTGCAGTAGATCAGTATACAAAGCCTAACTGGAACTGAACTCCAGCATATGTTGATGCTCCTTATCAGTTCAAGTATTGTATTACACTCTTTATAAATTGTAGACAGTGTGTCTCTTGTAGGCAGTGTGCCTCCTGTGAGCAGTGTGCTCAGGCAATGAGCCCTAATTGGCAAGTGCCATTTTGTACTTCCATTCTTCTAACAGAGAATACAATCTTGGGTTAATCACCTCATGATTTTCTCCCTTAACGGGGTTTCCACGTCAAAAATACTATGTCATGTGTATTTCTATTTCATGCTTATGTTTGCTTGTTTGAATTGATGCTGCACTAATTATCAAGAAAGTTCAGAAAGATGAAATAATTAAGATAACTGATTCACCCCCCCTCTCAGTTATCAACAAAAGCTCACTGCAGAAGTAACCTATCTCAGAAATCAGAATGTGTACTTACAACAAAGGAGTCAAAATTAGAATCAAAAAATACCAAAGACCTAATAGGACTTGGAACACTAGGGACAACAATGGAGGTGTCCTGTCACCTTTGGAGTCTCAGAATGTAGAAAACCATCCTCCAGGGTGAGTTATGCTAGCAGAAGTTGCGTTGTCTATGTGGTGTAGAATTCATAATACTAATGCACATTCAGAGCTAGACTTCCATGATTTTAAGATTGCATCCAGTATTTTCTAGAGAGAGGCTCAGAATGTTGATGGACAAGAGACCACTCCACCCACTAGATATGAGTTGATGCCTACTCAGAGGTATGATATTGCTTTGGTTTTAGATAGTTACACCTTTCCCTTTCAAGATGACAACCAACCTGAAGAAGAGGAAGTTGTTCAAGTCTAGTCTTATCAGTAGTATAATAAGACTCCCTACAACCTCGAGATTAATAAGGCAAAGGGGTTGTTGGGACCTAAAATTTCATACCAATTTTTGCAAGAAATTTTGGGTTCCCATATGAAAAAATCAATTTCAACACTCATAGATACAACTGAAAATATGTCCAAGAAGCCTACTTTGGAGAGTTGTGTTTTGAATCCTGTTCATTTTCTTGCAAAATCACTTTGGTAGCATGCTTACCTATCATAAGTGAGTGCACATGTTTGATCTCACCTTCCTATGACAAGATTTGACCAAGTTTTGAGGAATCAAGTTAAGGGGTTCTGGTAAAGTTTGTTGTCTACACAGTATAAAATCAGCCCGAGAAGCTAACTTTGGAGGCCAGTATATAACAACTGGATGATGTTCATAATGAACCAATTGGTGTTCCTGATTTACCTTATCAAAATCTACTTCTATGTCTGGTTTGAAGGCTCTAGTACATCGTTTACTATTTTTTCAAAATGAAAAGCAAATGCACTTACCTCTGATTTCACAATTTTCACCTATAGAGAGGTCAACTTTGGCCCTGAATATTTGATGAAGAAAGGTGACTGGTAGAAAATCCTCTTGCACACTCTCTAATGAAGCCTAAATGAACTAAACCCTCCAATTATAGCTTGCCAGGAAGAGATTTGGTGGTTTTTCAAAATTACAAGTTGGTAAGCCTAATAAGGTTTTTCAAAGGTGCAGTTACAAAAAGGGGCCAAGTGGGCTACTTTGAACAATTTATCTTGCACCTTGAGATGTATTTTTATGAACCATTGGTTGCACTAAATTCTTGGGTTGAAAATCTACATGCTTGTGTGCTTTCATGGCTCCAGGAAATAGTTTGACCAGTTTTCCAGGCCAATTCTGAATGCTACTTGACTAGTTTGATCACTGTGTAAAAATCTCAAGAAACTAATTTTGAAGATAACCCATTGCAAATTTTTCACTTCAGAGACACATTGGAATGGTGTCAAATCAATTCTAGACTAAAATCTTGTTTCAAAACAAAAAAAAAATAGTCGGGCCCACAATGGGACCCGACATGCTTCACACAAATATGAAGTTATAAAGCCAAGAAAACACCTAAATCTTGAATATGATGGAACCAGTGAAATGGGACTAATTTCAAAAGGGACATTGATCCTGTTGATGTTAGATGGAGAGATTCAACAACTTGGGAACTATCAAGTGTTATTAGCATCAAGTGAACATTTCACAAGAATTAGTTAGTCCATTCCCTATTTTAGTCATACCAGGGCATTCCTCTCTAACATATGCAAGTCATCTTGTTAAAATTGTAAAGGAGATTAAAGCATATTCTAGACATCTCTCAGACCTGTAAACAAACTTTCCAACTCTGAAGATAAAGTATCCCAAAGTGAGGGAGGTGGTATTAATAGAAATCTGCCTTTGACAAGTTTGGATAATATGTGTTTTGACTCCGATGGTCAGCCACATCTCCACTTACAACCTAAAACAAGTGTTATTGCTCAAGGTTCCACAAAAGATGCTCCAATGAATGATAGGGTCCTACTTGATGAACATGGGAATCCTTTATTATCACCCTCAGAGACCGTGAGATTGAAGAAGTTGATGGCACTCAGGTGCCTAATTCACAACCCACTCAGTTCACCCAAATTACACAGGCACCACCCTCAGTGTGTCCTTTTAGTGATCTCAAGGATTCTGATGATGAAGGTTATTATCGAGAGTTTCAAAGCGATGACCATGATGTTGATGATGTCTGCCATACTAAACTATGCTAGTAATACATCTCATTCTAGTCTCATAGGGAACATACTATGGAAGCAAAACAACTTTTTGAAAATAGTGAAGATCATACAAGTCATAGTTGAAGAGTTTGTTGAGCAAATAGGAGTCCATGAATCTTTATTTGGGTGGCTGGGGTTCACTTGACATCTTTTGGTGGTTGCATATTCATGTTTGAGTGAAGAACTTCCAATCATAGTTTGAAGGAGCACTGAGCGAATCATGGAAAAGGAGCCACAAATATGAATAGTGACCGGATTCACTAGAGCTGGGAGTCACATCGACCAGCACGACATTAGAGAATAAAATTTCTAAAATGTCAGACACCATAATCGCTGGCACCCAGTGACTTGAAGCACATCATACACCTAATGCCAAGAATATATCTGGGAAACAAAACTGATCATACATTCATACGACTCAAACTCGCCTTTGTAAATCAACACATGATAAATTGTTTTTGCAGGCTGAGTTATATCTAGATTAATCATCTTTAGAATTTGATACTTTGAAGGTGGTGAATACATTGAATGAGCGAATTCTCTTTCAGGTCTATGAAATCCTTGGTAATGAGCAACTGGCAATCTTCAAGCTACGACTGCACCATATGGAGGAGTATCTTTAAGTGTGGGAATGCAACATCATGTGGCCAATGGTTTTGTTGGTTTACACTTTATCAACACCAGGTCAGATGGACTCGAGGGCTAGACGTATGAGAAACCCTAAGATTAATTATCAAGATATCAGAATAATTAATTTCTAATCCTCCCGAAATACCTATGAAGTGGGGCCCAAGAATGTAACTAATGAAAATTGTACAAAATAGATATTGGGAAGATTACAGCTATCGGTGAGAAATGTTGGAGTTGCTATGATGTCCTGATTTACTCCGATGAGGAGGAAAAAACAAGGTTTCAAGTACAAGGTGTAAATAAAAGGTGAAATTCATAAAAGAATTACAAGGTGAATAATTATTTCACTCACATTTTCCAAGAGAAGATTTAGTAATTATAACCAAATATTTTCACTTAGAGATAAAATGCTTTTCTGCAAGAATTAACTAAGCAAGTATCTTACCTAAGAAATGCAATACGAGTAAAATATTTAACCAAGAAATAAATATGAGCATGGAGGATGCCAAAAGTAGAAAAGTAATATTGATTATTATTATTAATCCTTACAGAAAAGCAAAGGTGAAGGTTAAGACAAATATTTGTATTATTGCCAAAATGATTAAAACAATGAAAGGTTGCACTAAACATATGTATAAAGGGTTGTAACCCTAAAATCACAAAACTACATATGGCAGATGCAAATCAGGAAAAATAATCATCAGTAGATTAGAAAAAACATCATGATCAGAAGTAGGAGTTAGATAACTAGAGGGATTGATCAGTTGCCAAAATAGAACATTATGTTGTACATTGTAAAATCTTTTGAAATTGTATAATGGAGAAGAATGCATAAATTGATGATTTAATATTGGTGTCTATTGTTTGTTGAGTTGAACAATTATTTGGATGTCTCCACATTGTTATTTCTCTATATTTGAACCTGAGTTTCCAAGTTGATATTTCAGTTTCATCGAGACACACTTGTTGTTTTTGTGTAATTGAATTAATTGGTTTCCATCAAAGAATTAAAATCCTTTTGATTGATTATAGTAACTTGGTAGTAACATTTGGATCAGTAAGAAGAGCCGTATAATTGACAAGATTGCCATACTGTCTCCAACTTGATATTGTCTTGTTATACAAATTAAGGATCTACTCCATTTGTCAATACACACTTGCTGTCATTGTGTGATTCTGTTGATTGGTTCCTTCAAGCAGGGATTAAAAATCCTTTCAATAAGTCACAGTAACCTGGTAGGATCGAGTGGATTAATAAGTAGAGTCTGTCAGTCACATTCTTGCATGTTTATACAAGGTATAAACAAACACAAGTGCCAAATAATTAGAATTGTAACCAATAAGTAAATCATATATCATATACACCTTGAATCCATTAGCCCAATAGAAATCGGCACTGGTCATACCAATTCCACTCTAGGATTCCATAAAATCTTATTTCAAACAATTACATCTCAGATCTTAGTATTAGGAGTAGAAGTAGTTTGCAAGCTTTCATCTATTCCACACTTTATGCCATTGTGGGTAGATCCCTAAATTCATTTGAGTCATACATCCATTTTATCTGCTTCATCTTTCAAGGTTCACCCGCCTAGGTTTAGCAGAGCCTGAAGTGTAGGGAGTCATCAACCATTTAGGTTAACTCTATTAGTTGGTTCAAAAACATTGCAAGTCTGATCATAGAGCTTGGCATCCTCCTAGGGCTTGAAACCTACATTTTTGAGACCTAACAGGGAGTTTTTATGAGTATAGGATATATCCATTAGACATCCTTTTTCCCGCTTTATCAGGTTGGCATCATTTTGCCCGCTTTACTACACTAAGATCATCAAAGAGGCCTTTGTGTGAGTTTCACCAGATGCTGGATGTATTCGGTGAAAGGCATTTCTCCCGCCTTGTCTAGCAATGGTAGCTTTATCCGCTTATCTTGTACCCTGCCTAACACCCACTCAGAATATAGTAAAACTCTTTGCACTAAAACTACAACATGCAAGACATGTCTAGTAGGGATCTAAATCCCCGCACATTCGGTGACCTATCATTTAGCCGCTTTTGACTAAAGAACCCTCTTGTGTTGAAATTGTTAGATAAAAGATACATCTTGTAGGGACCAAAAGTCCCACTTATCATGTAGGAACTGTTGGTCATGATGTTAGTCACAAACAAGCATAGAATAATAGTACACATTAACCTTTATTCATCTTGAAAGATACTATGAATTCAAAGAATTCGTGATCCCAAGTCTCCGGTGATTGGGTCTTAATCGTCTGAAGTTACTCAGAGGTTAACATGAATTGTTGTTTCCATTTTGGGGCCTTACGTGAAAGTTTATCATCATCATGATTCTCCTGCAGAAATTCTTTACAATGAAGTCATGTTATACAGTTATTTGGTGAAAAGATGCAGAAATACCTCAATCTTTGCATGATATTTTCAATTGTGCATGCTCTTGTACTCAAATATGCTAAATATTTACGATTACCTACGAGATGTCTGCATATTTTGTGTTATTTGCTTAGGATTATCAGTTATTTGCAATTGTCATAGTGAAATGCTCTGAAATTAAAAGAAACTAAAAGGAATACTACAATTTAAAGTTGAACCTTTAGCTATTGATCCACATACATACTCGATACTATCATGAGGAGAAGAAATCAAACCATACATTCACCAGGATATTCCACAGCTAGATATAGTTGATGCAAACTTCAGAGGACGATGAATGAAAACAATACATGCAACATGATGAGCACTCCAAGGGACGCAACAAATCAAAGCACATATCCAGAATTCAGACACAGATTACTCAAGATTTACTAAGATTTGTAATCGAAATACTCCTCTTTTATTAAGTATGCAAAAGACATGTACATATACAATAGCTTTGAAATGAGCCCTGAATACTTCAGCAAACAGATTTCAATTAAGTTTTGAATCTCTAAAATAAGGCATTCCATCCCCTTTTATAGAATAAGGTGAGGAATCCGTTACAAAAGATCTACGATCCTGATTTTTCAATACAAATCCACGGTCATCATTTTTCTTGACTTTGTCAATCTTTACAAAACGGCACAAATTGCCAGCTGGCAACTATCTATATTGCTTATGCATATATCCCCTTCATGATGTATCTTCATCATGCTCCTCAGCTGATTCATGTGGATCATCATCATGTGCATCACTTTCTGAACTCTCACTATCCTGATGATGATGAACCCGCATATGGGGTTGCATGCTGTTCCGGATCTGCTCATATGAATGCACAACTTGATCTATCCCTCCACCATCTTGAGTCTTTGCCTTGATGATGGCGTCCTTATGTGCTTCATACTTATCTATGCTATTATCCAGCTTATTTTTCCTATCCTGCAATGTCTCATTGTAATTCTCCATCTTGACTTTGATTCTCATTACTTTATTTATGACCTCTTCTGTCAAGTGGATAAGTGGACCATATGCTTCTACTTAGAAGTTGCCATGCAGAGCTTTGAGGGCAGAGTCTTCATCTTGATTTTCTATCTTTCCTTCTACTTTCCCCTCCAATGTTTCTAATATCTCTGCCTCAACACCCATTAAATCGCGCATCTTCATGCTGATCTCCCTCAGCTTATTATTACATCTTTTGAGAACTCTGCATTCAAACTGAACATCCTTGTACCAGATATCTACCAACAATGTGGTATTACTATTCAGTACCTGCTTATTGATAAGCAATTGAGGATTTATCCTCTTTATTTCTCCCAAAAAGCTCAGGACTCTCTCCAATTTGTAAGACCTCTTCTCGGTCTGCATCTATAATTTATCCACCTTAGTTTTGGAGTCAATCAAAATACTCCACCTCTTCAGAGAGGCTTTTACTATCTCCTCTGCATCATCCAATGTGGATGACATCAATTTTCTGATTACCGACGCCTCATGTTTCATGAGGTCTAATTTATTTACCTCCTCCTGAGAAATGGCAGTCAATGGGACTGCATGTTCAGTTGTGGTATCGTCAGGATTGGTCAGCCCCTTGATGTAGGCATGCAACTGAGCAATGTGCTCTTTATGTTGCTTATTCTTCTCCTTCTCTCTTTTCACCTTTTAAATTAGAGAGTCAATAATATCCTTGCCCTCTTGACCCTCTTGATCCTCATTGGCAAAACCCAAATCTACTGTGCTGATTTGAAATTCATCCACAATAATTTTACCTTTTTCTTTCTCCACCACAGGTATGGCAATTTGTGCGGTCCTTCTCCCGGTGGCCGGATCTCTCTTGATGGCCGATGTCATTTTGGCCTTCCTCCTAGGTTTCATTATATCCGTGGAGAGTAAGGTGGAGACATTGAATTCCTGAATTTCAAGCTCTTCCTCAATATTTACTTCTTTTGCTAACCACGGAGGCACCTGATCATGTTTTTCAGCATCTACATGATGTTCACCCATATCTCCCGTTTCTATCAGCAGATGTGGTGGAGATGGTGATTTTCTCATTTCTTTTTCTTGATACTCACTTTGTTGTTGATCTTGCGACACCTCCTCCTGTTGCAGAATTTCCTTCTCCGGAGGAGCATCTTCTTGGTGTGGGGAACCTTGCGGTGCATCTATATGTTGATCATGATGATCATGATCTTTCTCTATCATTATTTCATCTGTTTTTAATTCTTCCCCTTGTTGAGGCTTATCATCCTCCTTCAGTTTTTCTATTTCTGGTTGTATGTCCACAACCTTGGATATCGTGGGGTCTGCCTAAGGTGATGGCATTTGTTCTGCGGCCATTATTTGCTCCGGGCATGTACTATCAACCTCCTGCGTCTTAGCAGCAGGATCCTCTACTATTTTCTCCTCATCGGCTGCCTTCATTTCTTGAACCTCTACTATAGCAGGTTCTACCGATGTATCCTGTGGGCTTTGTTGTTCCAATCCCAGAGTATGGCCTTCTGACTCTGCCATTTCTATCTCTTCTGCTAGGTGCTCCTTATCAGGTGATCCTGCTGGTTGTTCAGGACTTGCATCCTGTTTCTCTGTCAGGTCTACCACTATAGGACTTGTCACCTCTGTGATCAATGTATCTAGCCCTATTTCTTGAGCTACATGCTCTGGGCTCTTTTCTTGCTCTTCTTCCACTTGCTTCATCTCCTCAAATACAGTTTGAACTGGTGGAGGCTTATGATGTGTCATACTTATACCAGCAGCAAGTGTTTCCATCTTCTGTGCAGCCACATCCTACACCACCTCATCATCAGACAAATTTATTGTCTCATCAAGTGAGACATGTCCTTCTGCTTGTGTCTGGGAGGTTTCTTTCATTCGTTCTTCTGCAAGTTCATTTTTGAACTTGACTATGGTAGGAAGTGGAACATTATGTTGAAGTTCCTTTGGTACTTCACTACCTGCCCCCTGTAATAGTGTAGGGGGTTGGCTTATTCCGCCTCTCATGGAGGTTCTTTGTTTCTTAGGTGTGGTGGATACCAGCACCTATGGAGCTCTCCTCTTCCTCTTTATTATTAACGGAGCCTCTTCTTCTTCAGGCTCCTCCTCCATGAGGATATCCTCCGTATCATGTTTCCTTGAGGATTGACCCACTTGTAGGGTCTCAGTGATTCCAGCCTCTGCTGTCTTACTCTTCTTTGGCTTTTCTTTCTTCGGAGGGGATTCTGATTCTGATCCTGATCCTGATCCTGATCCGGCTGCCTCCTCAGCTGCAAATACTGCCCTTTCAATTATAATCCCTTTTGGTCCTTTATCCACCTTCTTGCCCCTTGGGGGTCTTTTGCTCTGTTGTTGTGGTGGAGGAATTCTATCTCCCTTGGTCTTCCTCTTCTCAATCAGGAAGTCATCATATTCATCTCCAGGAATATCCTGTCCCTTCTTCTTGTTGTCCATCATAATGGCAACACCTTTCTTTTTCAATGCCTCCACCTGCTCATCAACCCAAGCTTGAGTTAGTTGTATGGTCCTGGCAATGAATGGGTCGAAGGATATGTCTTCCTGCATGGTGAGGTTAGGTGCAGAGATGGTGTAATTGTATATCTTCTTTTGTTCATACTCATCTGCCATTATCCTGCCATCATCCTTCTTCAATTGTTGGGGAAGGGAGATGCAATCAAAAGTTCTAATTTAGTTCAAAGTTAGCCTCTGATACCTTCTTCTCTTGGCTTCTACCTCATCTTCACAGTCGGCCCAAAAATCCTCTAGGTGCCTCTGATGAATAGGCTTTCTAGTTTCTTCTGTATCCTGCCGTAAGGATCATATGGTCTAGTTAGTGGGAAAGGCTGCATATTCATTTTATTTAGGGTGACCATCACCTTCTTTATATTGTCAGAATCAGGGCACATGTAGCAGCTGAGGCTGACTGGGAACAAAATTGGTGGCAGCTTCTTGGCGTCCTTATACATTTTTATCATTGTGGCGCCCTGCCAGATAAACTCCATTAGTATTACTGCATCAGTAGGATATCTTGGCAGCATCAGGGGGTTTCCCTCAAAACCTTCAACCCTTATATAAGAAAAGGTTGCAAACTGTATGTACCAGACCCCATGCCTGTAGACTACTTCTTGAGCCTCCATGCTCAATCTCTTTGTTTTGTCTTCTTCCATGGTCCTTACCAGATGCATGGAGAATGCATCATTGACTAGTTTGTAATCTTTGCTGTAGTTGGTTCTCTGCAGCTAGGGATGATGATCCCAGATATACACAGCATTTGTGCCTATGAGCTTTCCATCTATAACTAAGGCATCAAAAGTGCCTTTGTAAGCACAAGAATAAACAATATATGATGACATATAAAATGCACAATTTGAACCTCCCAGGTTCATCAGCTGCTCATGCAGAGCATCACTTATAATCTAGCCCCATAGTGGCTTGATGTCTGAATACAGACACATCATGATTATCCCATACATCCAATCTCTAAAACTACCAGCATCAGGTTGGCCTGTTACTCTATTCAGGAGTACGATCATGTATTGGTACTCCTCACTGAAATCATACTTGAACAGGTGCACAGGAAGTTTGGCTACCGCAGGATATGTGCTGTTCTCAGCCCGCCATTGATACATGTTCTTCCTGGCCGATTTCTTGTTGGCCTCATACTCTTTTTCTACCTTCTTCAGGTCCACACTCTTAACTTTACTGCCCGGCGGTAATCCAAATGTCTGGGAGAGACCCTTGATGGAGAGGTTTGCATATATTCTCCCATGCTTCACCACTTGCCTTGTCTGAGGATTATAATTCCGAGCACATTCTATAACCAGCTCTAGAGATTCCATAGAATATGGAAAACTGACAGCGTTCCACATCCCTGATACGAACACTGCATCTAGCACAGGACTCTTGTCATGCCCATCATTTAGCTTAGCTGACCATGCTTCCAGATTAGTGCTTCCTTGATGTGTGTCTGTAATTGCTCCATACTTAAACATGACCCCCCTCTGAGAAGAGAACATGGGCTTACTTAATTCCTCTTGACACTTAACAAACCATTTGTCAGCCATGGATACCTGCAATTAACAAAATCCTATCTCATAACGGGTACACATGCATGTATATTGCAATTAAAATCATTATGCCTACTATATCTTTTCAATACTACTTAATCATATGGATGCATAAACCAAAACTTACATCATCATACCTGAACAATAATAACATGATAAGGGTTTCATTTACTTACCTGGTTATGCAAATTTCTCTTTTATACCAGTAGATTGCCAACGACGTTCTTAATTCAGCTGATGATCACCTCTTTCCTTCTGTCTGTGAGCTCAAATCGTGCAACAGTAGCTGGTATGCGGATATGGAAGCTGGTGCTCTGTAAAACAATTTTATCACAAGGTAAATTTAAAAATGACAGTTGAATTACCTTTTAACCTTGCAATTAGGGTAAATTTAGGGCAACTCTGACAGATTGGATTGTATTCCTTGATTATTCGTGCGAAAACGCAGGATCTCGCCAGGTGTTTCATTGGGTTCCCGGGGTCGGCGGGAACCACCTACCATGTCTGCGCGCATTAAATGATAATGGCTGTAGCGGGAGCAGGGGGATATCCATATGACAGGATATTGTGAAGGCAGGATGATATTCGCGAATATCGGGTCGAGTTTCAATATCATCCTCCACCAAATTGGAATAGTTATCGCGACAAGATTCGGGTGACAAAAGCACCCTTTGGTTATGTATGTTACCTCAGGAGGATATTTTGATGTATCAGGTGATGTTTCAAATATGATGATGACGAGACAAACTTACTTGTCTCTCTTTCGGAATATCGAGATGACGTCATCCTGATATTCGCTCTTAGTATCGGAAAGGCATCATGATGTCATCGTCATGTTAGGTGAACATGATCATGTTTAGAAAATATCCTGTCGAAATGTAAATGTGATGATGATGTCATCATCATGTTTGTTTCTTCATTTATCAGGCTTTGATGACGTCATCGGGATATTTGGTAGGGGTGATATTTTGTGTCAGGAGGATATTAAGAAATATCGGGTTACACTTGGAAATATGATCCTCGCGAGATATATGACTGTTTGACGAGAAGATTTACTACTACTTAAAGTTGACATCCAGATATTTGAGCCGCATGACTTATCGGGGGATGTTTCAAAGATGATGATGATCTTCAACAACATGACTGACGTTATAAAATATGATCCTCCTCTTGCGAATATCAGGTTTGACCAAAACTTTGACTATCCATAACTTTCACATCTTGAGGAATATCAAGGTGATGTAAAAGGCAAACTTGCATGAATTTTAACACTCTTTCAAACTATGAGGTCAGAGGAAAGAAATATGAATTTTGACAAACTGACCTCAAATTGGGGACTTACCTCATCTTGACTCTGCATGATCATGCACATGACTTACTTTTTACCAAACTGCCAAGAAGCAGACAACAAAAGCCAAGCTGAAAAGTTGGGTCACTGTTTTGCCAAGTCAAAATGAGGCGTGTTGTGTAACCACACAACAACTTGCCACCAAAGAAAACAAACAAATTCCAATGATTCAAGTGATGTGATCACATCCATCTATAGTATTTTAATTCCTTCTAAGCATAGGCATCATAATCTTCTGAATAATAGAATTTCATCATGGTAACAATGCTAACAAAGGATCAGGTGTGTGCATATGATTAATTAGCCTCATCTTGAAAGTAAGTTGAAAACATAAGTAACTGGTGTTAAACTACATAGTTGGAGATCATCCCTCATAGCCAACCTGGATAGAGCCTTACTGCCAGCAGGTGTTCATAGCCCCAGCAAGGTTATCTATACAATCTCCCTAAGTAGAGCCCCACTGCCAACAGGCATCTATAGCCCCGGTAGAGTTACTTAGATGGCCTAATTTTATTTCTTTTCTCATTTTTCCTTTAGCATTTGTATCTGATATCATCACGTCAGTTCATGTGTACAAGGTACAGTCATTTACAGCTTTAGGTTAGAGATTGTATTGGTAGCAAGGGAGTCCCTTTAGATTTTTCACTTAACACCTATACTTGTGTGTTCAACAAACCCAAGGCTGTTAGGTGTTTCATTGTGAGATATTCACTTTGACTGAGAAAAGGCACCCTAATGAAAAGATATCACAAACCTGATCATGAATACTTCTCAGAATGAATCATAACCTATGTCTAAATGTGATCTCATCACTTGAATCTTAACAATTTAGTTATTTCCTGGGGTGATGAAGTGCATCATCTGGACTTACCAGAACAAGGTCCCAACCGACAAAACAAAACAAGCACAACAAACAAACTGTACAAACAACTATACAAATATACAATATGATACATATGACTATCATGAAATCATTCAGGCCTGGAAATAATGTTTGAGGAATTGTCCATTGACTGGCAATGGGACATCCTCACCTGTCAAGTTCTTAAGCCTATAAGTACTGTCTCCTAGTATCTCAGAAATTTGAAAGGGACCTATCCATAATCTATCAAACTTACCATGGTCACCTTTCTTTTCATGGGCTTTATCCCACATCAGGACTAAATCAGATATCCTGAAAGCTTTAACTCTGGCTCTCTTGTCAAACTAGTGCTTGACAACAGCCTGATGTTTTGCAAATTGGTCAATTGCTTGACTCTTTTTTTCTTCCAGGTGCATTAACTGAAGCAACCTGACTTCTTGCTTATTGTCTATGCCTAGGTATTCTTGGGCAAACTGCAAAGTAGGAATTTTCAAGTTTACAGGGAGGATAGGATCTACCCCATATACTAGTTGGAAAGGCGAGTTTCCTAATGCAGTTTTCATTCTAGTTCTGTCAACCCATAAGGCATACTTTAGAAATGAGTTCCATTCCCTGGGGTTTTTCTCTATTAATTTTCTTATGATACTCAGTAAATTTTTATTGGTGGATTCTGCTAATCCATTCCCCTGGGGATAATAATTGGATGAAAACTTAAGTATAATACCATGATCAAAAGCCCAACTTGACAATTTAGTTGAAGTGAAGGTAGACCCATTATCACTTACCAAAGCATAAGGAATTCCATACCTCATGACAATGTTGCTCTCCAGAAATCTAATGACATCATCTACAGTACAAGTTTTGCTGCTAACAGCCTCAGTCCACCTGGTACAATAGTCAGTAATTGTTAAGACATGGCAACCTAGCAAACATGACAACATTTAACATGACCAGCTGTGTCTTTAAAAATTGTAGGCCAGTAATATCCTGCTCTAAGGATTGCATGTGTTGTGGCCAATGCTGATCCATGTGCCGTTCCAAACTTGTCATGTAGTTCTGTAAGGACTCTACTTGCTTCTGGCTTCTCTAAGCATCTAAGGTATATTCCTTCATAATTCTTCTTGAACAAGGTTCCTCCCTTCATCATGTACTTTTGGGATCTTATCTTTAAGGCTCTTCTCTGTGAAGCTTGCATTCTTGATAGACATCTTCCAGTGATCAGGATGTGCCTAATATCTGAATACCACTCTTTATTATCTTTCTCATTGATAATGTATTGCTAACTAGTGATGTTGGGATCAATTTCAGTTATCATCTGGCTCAGAGCTTGTCCTCTTACCAGCTTCATTGGTGTAATTTCCATATCATACTCTTGTAATACAGTAATCCATTTGGCTCTCTTCTCTCCAGGTTCACTTTACATCAGTAGCATCTTTACTGCTGCATCTAGTACTACAGCAATCACTTTGCTTCTCAGTATGTAGTGTCTAAATTTTTTTACTGCTCTGACCAATGCAAGTGCCTGTCTCTCGACATCTACATATCTCAATTCAGCATCCCTGAAAGGATAGCTCATGAAAGCAATTGGTTTCTCTTCTTTCTCTTCATTTCTTTGAGTTAACACTGCTGCAGAGGTATGTTCTGAAGCAAATGAATAGATGTAGAAATCTTTTGTGTAGTCTGGACTGATAAGGATAGGAGCATCCGATATGGCTTTCTTTATATCTTCAAATGCAACCTTGGCCTCTGGTGTCCACTCAATTTGTGCATCTTTCTTTAACATAGCATTTAGTGGTCTGACAATCTCAGCAAAGCGGGTGATGAACTTCCTCACAAAGTTTATCTTACCAAAGTAAGACTTGAGTTCCTTTTTGCTTCCTGGAAGTTGTAACTTCATGATAGATTCTACCCTGTCAGGATCAATGATAATTCCATCTTCTGTGATCAGGTGGCCTAGTAACTTTCCTGTTGTCACCCCAAATATGCACTTCTTGGGATTCAAAGATATTCCGTATTCCTCACACTTCTTCAATACATTTCTAAGATCAGTTACATGATTGTTCCTTTCCTTAGAGAACACTGCTAAGTCATCCATATAGATGACTATACATTTTCCTATTAAGCCTCTGAAGGCTATGTCCATTGCTCGCTAGAATGTAGCTCCAACATTTATGAGGCCAAATGGCATACGTCTATATGCAAATATTCCCCACTTAGTGGTGAAGGTAGTTTTCAATCTATCAATTCTATCAACCATTACTTAGTTATATCCTGAAAAGCCATCCAGGAAGGACATCATTTTCACTCCATTTACAATCTGTAGAACTTCATCCGATGAAGGTAAAGGATAATTATCCTTTTCTGATGCTCTGTTCAGGTTCCTGAAATCTACACACAACCTGATGTCTCCATTCTTCTTTCTAACTAGCACGAGATTTGCCACCCAAGTGGAGTGCCTCACAAGAAATATTATCCTGGCGTTTAACAATTTCTTGACTTCTTCGAGAATTATTGGTTCAAGCAAGGCATTGACTGGCCTCTGCTTTTGTCTGAAAGGTTTAGCATCTAGCTTGAGAGGTATAGTATGAGTTATGACAGAGGTGTCATATGTCTTCAGTTCATCATAAGTCCATGCAATTACATGTATGTAATCCTTAAGGGCCTGAGTTATTCCTTCTAACTCCTCTGGTGTGCACACCTTACCTATCAAGACATTTTTCTTGTCATCATCTGGTCCAATATTTACTGGTGAGTATTGACCTCCATCTGCCTTTGGAAGGTCCTTCGGTTTGAGCATATTATCCAAATCAAAAGCTCTTTCTAATTCAATCATACCTTTGGGGATCCTATTGCTAGGCAATTCTACTATCTCATCTTCTTCCCAGACATGATCCTCCATACCATTCTCATCTATAATCTAAGCTTCAAATATGTCTCTGTTTGAGATGAAGTCCAGAATATGTTGATCATCATCAAACACCTGGAGGTTAGTCACATTATCAGGTACTGAAGGTACTGACACCAGTTCTACTAAAAATCTCTTCAGACTGGATATAGAGAGTGGCTCCAATGTACTGGCAACCTGGGCAAGTGCATCTGCCCTCTGGTTTTGTTCTCTTGGTACATGAGTAATATTAAAGGCGTCAAAATCCTCAATCAAGTCCCACACTTGATGTCTATAGTTGGACAGCTTTCTGTAGTTATAAGAGTAAATTCCTCTTACTTGCCTCACAACTAGCTCTGAATCTCTGAAGACATACAGAACCTTTACTTTCTTCTTATGAGAAAATAGTATCCCATGAATTAGAGCCTCATACTCTGCTACATTGTTAGTGCAGGGGAACTGTAATCTATAGGCTGCTAAGTAGGATTTTCCAGTTGGATCAATCAGATCAATTCCTACCCCAGCACCTTGCTTGGATTTGGACCCATCAAACCTCAGGATCCAAGGTTTATCTTCAGTAGGATATTTAACTGAACTTTCTTTTCTCTTTGCATCTCTGGCTGCTACTCCACCTGATATCCATTTTAACTTAGGGGCGTCATCATCCTCAGGTTTCTTCTTTCCTTTTTCTTGTGAGCCTGATGTCTTCTATTTTCTCTTTTATTTCAGCAGGAGGATGATCTTCTGAATCTGTAGCTGCATGCTTTTTCAAAATGTGTAAACATAATGAACAAGTTGTTTCTGAGTGAGGTGCTTCGTGCAACCTACACCAATCCTTAATTAAAACCTCCTGGGGAGATTTATGTTGTCGTGTCATCTTCTCTATTTCTTTTACTAGAAATTCTTTGAACTTAGTTAGGTCACTACCTTTGTCTTCATCGGACAACTCATAATCGGGTTCCATAAAGCAATCACTACCAGGAGTGATCCTTTCTTTCATTTCATCATTCGTCTGGTCAAAAACCAGGACTTCTTCTATTTCCAGGATATGATCTTCATCATGATATGTCAGCTCCTCTGTTCCTGCAGAAGACAAATAAGAATTAGCATCGTCATCATCATCAGATGTAGCATTTACCTCGAAATATGATGATGATGCCTCACTGCTTGTCTGCTCCAGCATCATCATATCTAAGCATGTTTCACAAGTTTTTTCTAAATGTGATTCATCATGTAATCTGCACCATCCATCAATCAAAATGTCATTAGCAGGTATATTTAACAATTGACAACATTTTACCTAATTAGACAAATGTATCTCAAAATCTCTAAAGTGATCCATTTCGTTCTCATTATCTGGATTATTATCAGGTTCTATAACTGACATGTCCTCCTGAGGATCATCATCATGATGATGATGAAGATCAAGCATCAGGATCTCTTCTATTTTGACAGTTTGCAGCCTGATGCAGTAAACTCCAGGTTCTATGTCTATGTACATGATCTCATTTGTTCTATTGTACTCCGTGATCATATGTTTCATCCTAGGCTCAACATCAATCCTGATCTGATTAGGTATACCCTTCCATGGTAACCACATGTGACTAAAATCTGTGGACATGTATCCGTTGAGCGTTTTGGACCAGTCTCGGCTAAGCAACATCCCATAAGTATCAGGTATGTCAACTACCTGAATGTCAATGTAATACTGGATCCTAGGATCAGATGCTAGTTGCATGTGGATATGAGTTAACTCTCCTACTACACTTACTTCTGTTTTGTCCAGCTATGTCACTTTTTTTAAGGATTTAGCAGGATGCAGTCCTAAGGCATTGCATATTGACAGGGGCATAACATTAGTGGAAGCCCCTGAATCAACCAGATAGTTGTGTAGGTTCTTGCTTAACATTCTTATGGTGAGGAGGAACGGCGGTGACTCAGATTTGTCCTTATATAAGGTCATGTGGGAGGTTTCTGCAGCTTGGACTGTAGCTGACACTTTAGGCTTGATAATATTATCCTTAGCAGCATGATCTTTGCCACTAGATTGACTTGAAAGATGACTATCCTCTTTAGGAGCAGGATCATCTAGTGATTTCATGAATGCCCTTTTGATGGCAGGAGTTTTCAGTAACTCAGACAAAGATAGGCTGATCTTAATTTTCTTCATTTCATCAGCCAAATAGGTGACTAACTTGTCAGATTCATGAGGTGCTTTACAACCTTTGATCCTGTGTTTTGAGGCAATAAGTACTGAGCATTTACCTTGGGGAACCCCAGGTTATTGCTAGCTTTAGGATCAGGAGGTGTATTGAAGTTGTTTGGAGGTAGAGATGATGTCAATGGACCAGCAGGTCTATTGGCACTACTTCTCAAGTTATAATTATGCTTACCAGGATATTGCTGCTAGTACACATGTACCTCCTCATGTTCTCTTGCAGGTTCATTTTCATCTTCAAAGGGGAAAATATAGTTTGTTTCAAAAGTTAAGGCAGATTCTTCACATGCCTGGTTATAACTCCGATGAGGTTGATTAGTGTACGTTTCCAGTACAAAAGCTGAGTCATATCCACAAGGAACAATCTCATTTCCTTCTGCCTGAGGTGGATTTCCAGAAGTGTTAGACACTTCAGTCTGAAAGATGCTGGCAGCAATCCTAAATTGTGGATAGTCTAATTCTGCATGTGCATTTGTATTGTGGATCCTGCACCAATTAGTAAGGGCTGCCTTAGCAAGATTGACTCTGGTAGTCTGTTTGGCTTCACCAGGGGGCTGATTGTCTAAGGGTGATGGCAATGAACCATTATTTAGCCTAGAGTTCCATACTCTGGGCTGTCTCTGAGGATTACTGTTATTTCCACCATTGTTATTGAAATTACTGTTGTTATTGTATCCTCTGTCAGGATAATTTGGTCTGTCATTGGAATAATTTCTATTTTGACTTGACTGGGAATAAAACCCTTGATTTCTCAAATGTGTCACTTCTGTGGTGAGTTTTCTCAGTTGAGCAGAAATTTCTTTAATCTCCTCCTTTTCTTCTTGAACTTTGGCCACCACATTTTCATCCTGGGGCTTAAAGAAAGAGGATCCATGGTTATTATTGGACAGGTTAGCACCCTGAGGTGTCTGAGCATGTGCAGGATATTGTGGCAATTGGCCATTTCCATTAGGAGGAGGCATAATGCTCAGTGGAGGTACCTGCAAAGGTGCAGGCATGACTGCTGGAGGTATCACTACTCCATTAGGATATTGTGCAGGATACTGTGGAGAATATGTTGTAGGATATGATGCAGGATATTGTGACTGTATGCCAGGCAAGGTAGGGAATACTATATTTGGAGTAGGAGCAGGCATCAACTGCTGATTTACTTTGATAGCTTCTTGAAAAGCTCCTGTCAATGTAGTGATCTCAGGATGTGTTCTCCTGATGAACATGGAAGTTAATGGATCTAGGGCTGAATAATAGATACTCCTGGCAGAAGCATCAGCTACTACATATGGGGCAACTAACTTGGACAACATTCTCTGGAACCTAGCATTGAAATTAGCAATAGGTTCATTCTCAAATCTTTTGATTGTAGCGAACATATGGTAATTCATAGATGGATCAATAGGGACCTTGAACCTGTCAAGAAAGGCTTTCTCTAAGATAGCCCATGAACCAACAGAGGCTTGGCCAAGACTAATAAACCAATTATAAGCCTCTTCCCCTAAGGAAAAAGGAAATAATCTGCACACCACATCTTGATGTTCTATTCTGGCTTTGCAGCAAGCTTCCTTAAAGGTCCTGATATGATCATCAGCATCTTGATAAGGATCATATTTTGGACAAAGTTTGTCTGGATTCTTTGGTAACTCATGATATGCAGTAAAGGTCAAAGGTGACTCCGCTACAAAGAAAGACATTGCAACCAGAGGAGGTTGAGCTGGTGGTGTAGCTGGTTGGGGTTGAACTAAAGGTACACCCTGAGGCTGAACAGGGGGTGTCACAGATATCCCAGAAGGTATTTGCAAACCAACAGGAGTTATAGGAGGAGGTTCTGGTGAAGCTCTCAATGCACTAGACCCTGGAGTATGATGAATGTCTATAGTCCTAGGTCTGAAACCTCTAACAGGCAATTCTTCAAAGATTCTGCTAGGTCTAGACCTGGTATTTATCCTGTGAGCCAGGATTTCTCAATTTTGAAGTAGATTGGCTAAAACTTAGTAAATATTGGTTGGATTTCACTGGAGGAGGTGATATTTGTGGTCAAATGGCTAATCTGACTGGATATTTACAAAATATTTGCAAAGATACTGCAAATATGAAAGGATATTTGAGGTATTTTGACTCCTAGCAGGAGATTTCAAATTCCTAAGGCCTATATTCTTCAAAGCTTGAACAAATTTATATAACTCGAGCTGATATTTATGAATTCTGAATGATCTACTGTAAAGCTTGCAATATTTATGCTAGATCTAGAAATCTTTATAAAAAAATAAGCATATACGAGCTTTTACAGTAAATACATACGTAATATTTGAAATTCACAAACGATCTGAGCTTACCTTACTCCCTGCATCATCAAACCTGAAAATAATGATGATGAGCGTAATTTTCTAGATCAGCCCTCCTTCTAGCGCCAATTTATGTTGGTCATGATGTTAGTCACAAACAAGCATAGAATAAAAGTACACATTAACCTTTATTCATCTTGAAAGATATTATGAATTCAAAGAATTTGTGATCCCAAGTCTTCGGTGATTAGGTCTTAATCGTCTGAAGTTACTCAGAGGTTAATGTGAATTGCTGTTTCCATTTTGGGGCCTTACGTGAAAGTTTATCATCATCATGATTCTCCTGTAGAAATTCTTTACAACGAAGTCATGTTATACAGTTATTTGGTGAAAAGATGTAGAAATACTTCAATCTTTGCATGATATTTTCAATTGTGCATGCTCTTGTACTCAAATATGCTAAATATTTACGATTACCTACGAGATGTCTGCATATTTTGTGTTATTTGCTTAGGATTATCAGTTATTTGCAATTGTCATAGTGAAATGCTCTGAAATTGAAAGAAACTAAAAGGAATACTACAATTTAAAGTTGAACCTTTAGCTATTGATCCACATACATACTCGATACTGTCATGAGGAGAAGAAATCAAACCATACGTTCACCAGGATATTCCACAGCTAGATACAGTTGATGCAAACTTCAGAGGATGATGAATGAAAACAATACAGGCAACATGATGAGCACTCCAAGGGACGCAGCAAATCAAAGCACATATCCAGAATTCAGATACAGATTACTCAAGATTTACTAAGATTTGTAATCGAAATACTCTTCTCTTTTATTAAGTATGCAAAAGACATGTACATATACAATAGCTTTGAAATGAGCCCTGAATACTTCAGCAAACAGATTTCAATTAAGTTTCAAATCTCTACAACAAGGCATTCCATCCCCTTTTATAGAATAAGGTGAGGAATCCGTTACAAAAGATCTACGATCCTGATTTTGCAATACAAATCCACGGTCATCATTTTTCTTGACTTTGTCAATCTTTACAAAACGGCACAAATTGCCAGCTGGCAACTATCTATATTGCTTATGCATATATCCCCTTCATGATGTATCTTCATCATGCTCCTCAGCTAATTCATGTGGATCATCATCATGTGCATCACTTTCTAAACTCTCACTATCCTGATGATGATGAACCCACATATGGGGCTGCATGTTGTTCCGGATCTACTCATATGAATGCACAACTTGATCTATCCATCCACCATCTTGAGTCTTTGCCTTGATGATGGCATGCTTATGTGCTTCATACTTATCTCTGCTATTATCCAGCTTATTTTTCCTGTCCTGCAATGTCTCATTGTAATTCTCCATCTTGACTTTGATTCTCATTACTTTATTTATGACCTCTTCTGTCAAGTGGATAAGTGGACCATCTGCTTCTACTTGGAAGTTGCCATGCAGAGCTTTGAGGGCAGAGTCTTCATCTTGATTTTCTATCTTTCCTTCTACTTTCCCCTCCAATGTTTCTAATATCTCTACCTCAACACCCATTAAATCGCGCAACTTCATGCTGATCTCCCTCAGCTTATTATTACATCTTTTGAGAACTCCGCATTCAAACTGAACATCCTTGTACCAGATATCTACCAACAATGCGGTATTACTGTTCAGTACCTGCTTACTGATAAGCAGTTGAGGATTTATCCTCTTTATTTCTCCCAAAAAGATTAGGACTCTCTCCAGTTTGTAAGACCTCTTCCTGGTCTGCATCTGCAATTTATCCACCTTAGTTTTGGAGTCACTCAAAATACTCAAACTCTTTAGAGAGGCTTTTACTATCTCCTCTGCATCATCCAATGTGGATGACATCCATTTTCTGATTACCGACACCTCATGTTTCATGAGGTCTAATTTATTTACCTCCTCCTGAGAAATGGCAGTCAATGGGACTGCATGTTCAGTTGTGGTATCGTCAGGATTGGTTAGCCCCTTGATGTAGGCATGCAACTGAGCAATGTGCTCTTTATGTTGCTTATTCTTCTCCTTCTCTCTTTTCACCTTTTGAATTAGAGAGTCAATAATATCCTTGCCCTCTTAACCCTCTTGGTCCTCATTGGCAAAACCCAAATCTAATGTGCTGATTTGAAATTCATCCACAGTAATTTTACCTTTTTTTTTCTCCACCGCAGGTATGGCAATTTGTGCGGTCCTTCTCCCGGTGGCCGGATCTCTCTTGATGGCCGATGTCATTCTGGCCTTCCTCCTAGGTTTCATTATATCCATGGAGAATAAGGTGGAGACATCGAATTCCTGAATTTCAAGCTCTTCCTCAATATTTACTTCTTTTGCTAACCACGGAGGCACCTGATCATGTTTTTCAGCATCAGCATGATGTTCACCCATATCTCCCGTTTCTATTAGCAGATGTGGTGGAGATGGTGATTTTCTCATTTCTTTTTCTTGATGCTCACTTTGTTGTTGATCTTGCGGCACCTCCTCCTGTTGAGGAATTTCCTTCTCCGGAGGAGCATCTTCTTGGTGTGGGGAACCTTGCGGTGCATCTATATGTTGATCATGATGATCATGATCTTTCTCTATCATTATTTCATCTGTTTTTAATTCTTCCCCTTGTTGAGGCTTATCATCCTCCTTCAGTTTTTCTATTTCTGGTTGTATGTCCACCACCTTGGATATCGTGGGGTTTGCTTGAGGTGATGGCATTTGTTCTGCGGCCATTATTTGCTCCGGGCCTGCACTGTCAACCTCCTGCGTCTTAGCAACAGGATCCTCTACTGTTTTCTCCTCATCGGCTGCATTCATTTCTTGAACCTCTACTATAGCAGGTTCTGCCGATGTATCCTGTGGGCTTTGTTGTTCCAATCCCAGAGTATGGCCTTCTGACTCTGCCATCTCTATCTCTTCTGCTAGGTACTCCTTATCAGGTGATCCTGCTGGCTGTTCAGGACTTGCATCCTGTTTCTCTATCAGGTCTACCACTACAGGACTTGTCACCTCTGTGATCAATGTATCTAGCCCTATTTCTTGAGCTACCTGCTCTGGGCTCTTTTCTTGCTCTTCTTCCACTTGCTTCATCTCCTCAAATACAGTTTGAACTGGTGGAGGCTTATGAGATGTCATACTTATACCAGCAGCAAGTGTTTCCATCTTCTGTGCAGCCACATCCTGCACCATCTCATCATCAGACAAATTTATTGTCTCATCAAGCGAGACATGTCCTTCTGCTTGTGTCTGGGAGGTTTCTTTCATTTGTTCTTCTGCAAGTTTAGTTTTGAACTTGACTATGGTAGGAAGTGGAACATTATGTTGAAGTTCCTTTGGTACTTCATTACCTGCCCCCTGTAATAATGTAGGGGGTTGGCTTATTCCGCCTCTCATGGAGGTTCTTTGTTTCTTAGGTGTGGTGGATACCAGCACCTATGGAGCTCTCCTCTTCCTATTCCTCTTTATTATTAATGGAGCCTCTTCTTCTTCAGGCTCCTCCTCCATGAGGATATCCTCTGTATCATGTTTCCTTGAGGATTGACCCACTTCTAGGGTCTTAGTGATTCCAGCCTCTGCTATCTTACTCTTCTTGGGCTTTTCTTTCTTTGGAGGGGATTCTAATTTTGATCCTGATCCTAATCCTGATTCAGCTGCCTCCTTAGCTACAAATACTACCCTTTCAATTATAATCCCTTTTGGTCCTTTATCCACCTTCTTGCCCCTTGGGGGTCTTTTGCTCTATTGTTGTGGTGGAGGGATTCTATCTCCCTTGGTCTTCCTCTTCTCAATCAGGAAGTCATCATATTCATCTCCAGGAATATCCTGTCCCTTCTTCTTGTTGTCCACCATAATGGCAACACCTTTCTTTTTCAATGCCTCCACCTGCTCATCAACCCAAGCTTGAGTTAGTTGTATGGTCCTGGCAATGAATGGGTCCAAGGATATGTCTTCCTGCATGGTGAGGTCAGGTGTAGAGATGGTGTCATTGTATATCTTCTTTTGTTCATACTCATCTGCCATTATCCTGCCATCATCCTTCTTCAATTGTTGGGGAAGGGAGATGCAATCAAAAGTTCTAATTTGGTTCAGAGTTAGCCTCTGATACCTTCTTCTCCTGGCTTCTGCCTCATCTTCACAGTTGGCCCAAAAATCCTCTAGGTGCCTCTGATGAATAGGCTTTCCTAGTATCTTCTGTATCCTGTCATAAGGATCATATGGTCTAGTTAGTGGGAAAGGCTGCAGATTCATTTTATTTAGGGTGACCATCACCTTCTTTATATTGTCAGAATTAGGGCACATGTAGCAACCGAGGCTGACTGGGAACAAAATTGGTGGCAGCTTCTTGGCGTCCTTATACATTTTTATCATTGTGACGCCCTGCCAGATAAACTCCATTAGTATTATTGCATCAGTAGGATATCTTGGCAGCATCAGGGGGTTTCCCTCAATACCTTCAACCCTTATATAAGAAAAGGTTGCAAACTATATGTACCAGGCCCCATGCCTATAGACTACTTCTTGAGCCTCCATGCTCAATCTCTTTGTTCTATCTTCTTCCATGGTCCTTACCAGATGCATGGAGAATGCATCATTGACTAGTTTGTAATCTTTGAGGTAGTTGGTTCTCTGCAGCTGGGGATGATGATCCCAGATATACATAGCATTTGTGCCTGTGAGCTTTCCATCTGTAACTAAGGCATCAAAAGTGCCTCTGTAAGCACAAGAATAAACAATATATGATGACATATAAAATGCACAATTTGAACCTCCCAGGTTCATCAGCTGCTCATGTAGAGCATCACTTATAATCTGGCCCCATAGTGACTTGATGTCTGAATACAGACACATCATGATTATCCCATACATCCAATCTTTAAAACTACCAGCATCAGGCTGGCCTATTACTCTATTCAAGAGTGCGATCATGTATTGGTACTCCTCACTGAAATCATACTTGAACAGGTGCACAGGAAGTTTGGCTGCCGCAGGATATGTGCTGTTCTCAGCCCGCCATTGATACATGTTCTTCCTGGCCGATTTCTTGTTGGCCTCATACTCTTTTTCTACCTTCTTCAAGTCCACACTCTTAACTTTACTGCCCATCGGTAATCCAAATGTCTGGGAGAGACCCTTGATGGAGAGGTCTGCATATATTCTCCCATGCTTCACCACTTGCCTTGTCTGAGGATTATAATTCTGGGCACATTCTATAACCAGCTCTGGAGATTCCATAGAGTATGGAAAACTTGCAGCGTTCCACATCCCTGATACGAACACTGCGTCCAGCACAGGATTCTTGTCATGCCCATCATTTAGCTTAGCTGACCATGCTTCCAGATTGGTGCTTCCCTGATGTGTGTCTGTAATTGCTCCATACTTAAATAGGACCCCCCTCTGAGAAGAGAACATGGGCTTACTGAATTCCTCTTGACACTTAACAAACCGTTTGTCAGCCATGGATACCTGTAATTAACAAAATCCTATCTCACAATGGGTACACATGCATGTATATTGCAATTAAAATCACTATGCCTACTGTATCTTTTCAATACTACTTAATCATATGGATGCATAAACCAAAACTTACATCATCATACCTGAACAATAATAACATGATGAGGGTTTCATTTACTTACCTGGTTATGCAAATTTCTCTTTTATACCAGTAGATTGCCAATGACATTCTTAATTCAACTGATGATCACCTCTTTCCTTCTGTCTATGAGCTCAAATCGTGCAACAGTAGCTGGTATGCGGATATGGAAGCTGGTGCTCTGTAAAACAATTTTATCGCAAGGTAAATGTAAAAATGACGGTTGAATTACCTTTTAACCTTGCAATTAGGGTAAATTTAGGGCAACTCTGACAGATTGGATTGTATTCCTTGATTATTCGTGCGAAAACACAGGATCTCGCCAGGTGTTTCATTGGGTTCCCGGGGTCGGCGGGAACCACCTACCATGTCTACGCGCATTAAATGATAATGGCAGCAGCGGGAGTGGGGGGATATCCATATGACAGGATATTGTGAAGGCAGGATGATATTCGTGAATATCAGGTCGAGTTTCAATATCATCCTCCTCCACCAAATTGGAATAGTTATCGCGACAAGATTCGGGTGACAAAAGCACCCTTTGGTTATGTATGTTACCTCAGGAGGATATTTCGATGTATCGGGTGATGTTTCAAATATGATGATGACAAGACAAACTTACTTGTCTCTCTTTCAGAATATTAGGATGATGTCATCCTGATATTCGCTCTTAGTATCGGAAAGGCATCATGACGTCATCGTCATGTTAGGTGAACATGATCATGTTTAGAAAATATCCTGTCGAAATGTAAATGTGATGATGATGTCATCATCATGTTTGTTTCTTCATTTATCAGGCTTTGATGATGTCATCAGGATATTTGGTAGGGGTGATATTTTGCGTCAGGAGGATATTAAGAAATATCGGGTTACACTTGGAAATATGATCCTCGCGAGATATATGACTATTTGACGAGAAGATTTACTACTACTTAAAGTTGACGTCCGGATATTTGAGCCGCATGACTTATTGGGGGATGTTTCAAAGATGATGATGATCTTCAACAGCATGACTGAGGTTATAAAATATGATCCTCCTCTTGCGAATATCAGGTTTGACCAAAACTTTGACTGTTCATAACTTTCACATCCTGAGGAATATCAAGGTGATGTAAAAGGCAAACTTGCATTAATTTTAACACTCTTTCAAACTATGAGGTCACAGGAAAGAAATACAAATTTTGACAAACTGACCTCATATTGGGGACGTACCTCATCCTGACTCTACATGATCATGCACATGACTTACTTTTTACCAAACCGCCAAGAAGCAGACAACAAAAGCCAAGCCGAAAAGTTGGGTCCCTGTTTTTCCAAGTCAAAATGGGGCTTGTTGTGTAACCACACAACAGGAACCCAAAACTCTGCTCATCCTATAGAGACCTAAATTCTCTCTTTGTCCTATACACAGCTTTAGGCCCGATTTAAGTGAAATTGTTCAATGCATCTTGCACAAATTCGATTTCCTATCCCATGCCAGATACTTTGCATCATTTAGCTCATTCTAAATGCTTCATTTATTATAATTGATGTAAAGTTTGATTTTCATAGTGTTATATGCTTATATCTAGTAGATAGGCAAAAGCCCGCTTTTTATTACAGTTGGTTAGATTTGATGCCTAAATGGATACTATGTTAGAAATCTATGTAAGTTATCTTGTTTCAATAATTCAAGTAGATTTCTAACCAGATTGATAGAGCTAGACATATTAAATAGTATACAAACAGAATATTCATTAATGCAATGTAATGCAGGATAAAAGTCTACAAGGGATACCATAATGAAGTACGAGTTCAAGGGTGTTCCTCCTACTTCCAAGATCACCTTGAGTTAGAGAAATATAGAAGACACCGACATAGGTCATATTGACTTAGAGGATTTTAAGATGAGGGTCTTTGGAGACAATCCAACCAACTAGGCTAGGAGAATTAGAGACAATGGTATTGCCCAGGCTACAACATTTCCCATGACATTCCAGTGTCCAGAGTTAATTGTGGCTTGTGCAGAAAGGTATCATGCTCCCACTAGGTTAGTAGTAACACATGATGGGAGTGTAATTGCAAGCTTCACTGTGGAAGCTATATCAAAGGCATTTGACATTCGCCCATATCCTACCCTGACCGCAGTTACTAACGCTCAAAATCAAGGGATGTATGACCAAGGCCCAGAGGCATAAAGGAGAATCATTAATGATATATGGATGAACAAGAAGAGGACAACAATGTCCAAAGTGCCTCAAGTGTTGTATAGGAGTGATTTCAAAGATGAGGTAGGGGATTTAGTAACACTACTAAGTAGGATTATAGGATTACCTGTTGCATCTACTTTTGAGACATGGATGTTTAGATATATAGAGGAGGTCTTGAAAGGAGATAGAAAGATACAATAGGCTCATCTTATTAGTGATAAAATTCATGAGGGTTTCTTTGCCCTTAATGAGACCAAGGTCTTTCATTGGTGTTCTTATGTTGTATACATGTTAGCCAGGAACTTTTCTTACCCTGGGCTGACCCAACTAGGTAAAGTTTGAAATGTTGATGGAGAGATGAAGGTGTACGACTGTTACCCACAGTTGTAGCTTGTACAATCCTTGGTGCACTATAAGAGGGTGAATGATGCATTCACCTTATACATCACTAGAATGCCAATGTGATTCAGAATTATGGCCAGTGGTATATTCAATTCTAAAAATTTACATACCTCAGGGTACAAGGATTCAAAGGAGCACCATATAGGCTATCTAAGTACCCAACTAACAAGGTAATCATGTTGGAAGTAACAAGGCAACTGTGTACATGTCATAACCTACTCAAGAACATACATAGGGATGCTATCAAGTTCCCCATTATTCTAGGCAGGGAACTATTTACTTGTATCACAATTGGTGCAATAGAGTACTCTGATGTTGAGCTGCAACAATTACACCTAATATTCTAAAGCTTTCAAACACTTCGATCCCTTTGGTACATTAGAACAACATGTGAGCACGAATCTTTTCCATTTGCAGCACTTAGAAGACTTTTGGGCCAATTGTACTGATGAGCATGAAGTAATAAGAAGAAGATGTTCAAGATTATCTTTAAACTTCATCAAAAGATTTCAGATTGCCTCAACACTAGACCAGTTGGTTAATGATGGAGTGGTGATTCAGGAGGCTGAATGGAGAAAAAAAATTTATCAGCCAATCCCACCTCCAAATTGGGCAGAAACAAAAGATAGTTCTCTTGATGAACTCATGAGGAACCCAGTTAGGTATAGTAAGGTTTAACTAAGGACATGGGTAGCTCAATTCACTGTTGCTGATATAGCTCTAACATATACATATCCTCAAAAAGAAAGAGATAATGGTGATGAGAGGGATGAGCCCATAGAGGTTGAAGAGCTAGAGCCTGTAGTTCTAGAAGTAGCCCAAGGGGACAAAACTGTCAGTGAAGAGGCTGATGATGAGGTTCCCTCAGAAGATAGAAAGGGAAAGGGTAAGGCAGTCAAGGATCCTAAGAAGAAGGCTATGAGGGGCAATGTATCCCCAATTCAAATAAGGACATCCAAAAGGAAACCTGTATGGATTGGAGAGGCCGAAGGATCAAAAGTAAAGAAGGCCAAAGTATCAAAAAAGGCACCAAGCCTCAAGATTACACATGACCCCCAGCTATAGATGAATCCACTGCAATCCCTTCACCTATTGTTGTTGCTTCTCCTGCTGCACCTGGTATGCCAACTACTTTTGTATCACTTTCTCCCCTATTTCTCTTCAACAATCTTCCCCTGTTGTTTCCATAGAATCTTCTGTTCCATCTTCTCCTCTATTATCCTTAATTGATGTTCCTATCTCTTCATCACCTCCACTCTCCCTTCCCATAACACTTTCCATTTCTTCCATTCCATCCCTATCAACCTTCACAATTTCTTCCTTGCCACCCATCTCCACCATCCTTACACCTCCATATTTCTCTTTGCCACCTCTTAATCTTTCCACACCCATTGTCATCTCTTCCATTATCCCCCATCCTTCCATTCCACCTTCCTTATTTTGTGCAAAACTTGCAAACCTTTCTTGGGTGCAACTGCTAGATATGACAGTAAATTCATTCATGTCAATAAACAATAGCTTGTCTTGGCCATTCCAGACTACTGGTAGCATTTAGGATGTCCCCAAGCCCTCATCTCTCTAGTTGCCCCTACTAGAGGGCATTGAAAAGGTTTGTGCAAAACTAAACATAATCAATAAGGAGGAGGTGCAGATACAAGATGCTCCTGATGAACCTTCTGTGGACTTGAGCACTATGGAAATAGTAAATATTGATGACAGTCCCCCTCAAGACAAGCCATACCATAGTGCATTTGATAAGGCTGAACATGATGTGGGACAATAGCTGAAGCAGATAGGTTCTCCTCCAAGGGATGATACCAACACTCATTGGGAAGATAGCACAAATAAAGGGTAATTACAGATAGTGGTGATTCTTTGAATAAAGAGGGAGACCAAATTTAGTCCCCTATTCATTCTTTGACATCTCCAGATTGGCTGCAATAGAGGCTCCAAGGAAAACAACCTCAAATTGAAGTTGTTGAGCTAGATTTGAATAACTTCCTTGCCCAGCTCGAGAAGCCAAAGAAGTAGAAGCAAGCAAAGGTATAATCAAGGATCTATAAAGATGCTTTAGGGTCTAGGATTGTTGAGGTTGCAGTACCTCCAGCACAGACAGACAAAGAGGAAGTTAGGGCCAAAAGATTATAATATTTCTATAATAAATCTTTGTCCTACCTCTAGGGTATGAGAAATTGAGGAGTTTAAAGATTATTTCCCAAATATTATGAGCAAAATGGACAAGGATGAGCTAACAAAGAGACAACTCAAACAGCAGAATGAAGAACTCCGTGCTTGTATCAAATACCTTAAAAACCTATGCACATTAAAGACGGTACTGCTATTGTTCCTTGTATTCTTTCACAAGAAGAACTAGAAGATTTTGACAACATAAGAAGACTTGCCTCAGTAGCATGAGAATGGATAATAGAAATATATATAGAGGGCTATGAAATCATTGATGAACTTGTTGAGATGCATGGATATTTGTGAAGGTTGAATGGGAAGAAATAATTGAAGGTAGTGAGGGATATGATGACTATCACTCACATATTTGTAGAGGAAAACTAATGCATTGTAGACTTAAACAAAATTTAGGGGTAAACCTATCTGAACAGTCCACTCTATCATTGCATTCCTACATTGAATTATTGACCAAGGAGTGTAAGCTTATGATGATGCATGCACTATATATGCCTTCAAGACTCATTTCTATCCTAAACTAACTCATATAGACTTATTCTAATTAACCTAATTTACTGAAGTTCACAGAAATGTAAGAATAGTAAAAATAGTTTAAAATCCAGTTGCTATGGGTACCTTCAGCATAAGCTGAAGATAACTATATTCAACAGGGAATTACAGAATTAACTCAAAATATTTAGAATGATAAAGGAACTAACACTAACCTCTGGAGGACTTTAAAATATGCACTTGTTCATGAATCACAACTACTGGTAATAGAAATCAAGATATTTTACTTGTCTCACAATGCATTGATGAAATAACAGAAAAACAATTTTAAATAGGAATGCATAAATAAATAAGGAAATATACGAAGTGAGGGTTAGTACCTTGAGTGACCAGCTCATGGAACTATCTCACTTAAACTAGAAAACCAAATCTACTTCAAATTCTCATGCATTCTCATAACATCGAATTGTATTTAATTCATATCAGAAACATAATCTTCTCAAATTCTATTCAAATCAAAACATGTCTAGATAATTGATATTTGGAAAATAGAGTAACGGCTAAGTAACTGGAAAGTGAAAGCAACTCCCTTAGCAATGAACTCCTCCCTCTAACTTATACAAAACCAGGAGAGTTCTATGCAACCACTAACTAATCCTTCATCAATTCAACCCTAGATACTAGGATACAAGTTGAATGATTGATTTATTAATCTAACTGATCAAAAGAAGAAAAGTCAAGTTCAAACAAGAACTCTCATGAAATAGTTTGTATGAAAAACCACTCATAGATAGCATTTAGAACAAGTCTTCCTTTCTGCATTTATTCCAATCCATGATGGTACAGATTCATCCTCCATCTATCTTCACTCTTGGCGTTCAAACTGCACTTCACTGAATTCCCATGTCCTGCAACTCGCTGGAGTTGCTCTTTCCTTGATGCACAAGGTTAATTCTCCAAACATATGCACACAAATTAACTCTCATATTTAAACCATAGGATTCTATTTATATTACATGCATACTTATAATTTAAATCATTCACTTGATAATATAACCACCATATTCCATATTATCAACATAGGTTTAAAGTCTTTGAAAAGTATATGAGAAACAACATGTAGTAATGGTGATGTTTGTAAAGTATCTGTAGGATCATATGGAAAGGTCTTAAAAACATATAAAAATAGTATAAAAAGAAGTCAATAATTCAACCCATCATCTCCCCCCAACTACTCTTTTGCTTGCCCTCAAGAAAAGTCAAGGAACTAAACATCTAGGGGAGAAGATTATAATGTAGAGTGGTTTGTTTGAGGTCCATGACTACCCTGACTCCTTGTCCCTGTTTGAGATAAAAACCATTGTAGAAGGTAATCCTATTCATCCTAACCAATTTTGCATTCTTACATTTATCACTCTTTTCTCCTGTCTAGTATGGTACTGGGTAAAGGAGAATAGGAGAGTAAAATGTAAGTGGCAGCCATACTACTCCTGTTCACTCTAAAATCTTGATATACCTATGTAGCCTCTCAAACATGTTCATGAAATTGTAGAAGGAATGGGGTTCTTTCCTCTGCAATTCCAGAGTCAGACTATCCCATTTGTTCTGCACATACCTCTTACAATTCTGAATGATGGACACTGCTAACTGTTATATCCTTCTATAATCCTTAAGTCTTAAATCCATAATTACCTTACCTAGACCCTTATGAGAGAGGAGTGATAACCATTGGGTCAGGATCACATCAAAGTTTAAGGCTTCTTGCCTGATCTGCAGTGGTACCTTCTTTTCCTATTCCTCATATTTATCCATTAGCTCCCCTCTAAGATGCTCATTTCTGAGGTAAGACATTAGTGCTCTAACTTAAAAATCACCAACATAGATCAAGGGGTTCCACTCTGTATCTTCTTGAATCAAATAATTCTGAAAACAATATTCACACAACTAATCTTGTTCTTCCAAACTGACTTCTTGAAATAACTGGAAAAAAACATGCCTTGAATAGATAGAAATAGACTGATCATTGATGAATCTATTAAATTGAAAACTAAAAAACATTTCCTTGAGAAATAATGCATAAACTCTTGGTGGAGGTCTGTATTCAATTATTTGAATTACTCTATTGATTACCTCTACCAGCTTCCCTTCCAATCAATGCATTGATCACCAAATTCTTTTCCTCAACTGATGCATTAAGACTCTATTTCTCTTTTTCCCAGTTCTCCTTTTCCTGCTTGGTTTTATGAGTCAGCTTCATTAATTCAAAGCCTAGAGACAGAGTGGTATGGTACCCTGGGGTTTTTGTCATAGGAGGTTGGAGAGTGAGTACTTCATCCTTTTCAATTTTTGTTTTACTTTCAGTCATTTGTGCTAATAAATCCAAATTGGAACCATGGCCATAAGTCTGAATTTTCTCTTCCAACTCTTGAATCCTTTTCTCTTTTTATTTATCTTTCTCCTCATACCCATTTACTTGTTCTTCTAGCTGTCTTATTCTATCCAAAGCCTTTTGAAGTTCTTTTCTAATATTTCTATCCTCCAGCAATTCTTTTTCTTTTTCAAAATTTAGGTTTTCATCATCACCTTTTCCAGGAATATCAAAAACTTCTTGAGCAAAATTATTAGGTATAGACTTCCCCATTTTATTTGCAGTAAAAAAATCCTCTGACTTAGAATCAGAAGAAGAAATATACCTTCTATTCCTAGCAGACATGTTGACATTATCACAGGCGTCAGTAGAGACATCCTCTAGAGGAATTTCTCCTCTGTCTGAATCTATATTCAGTGGAATTGGATCACTGTTCTGTTGGCCTTTATATTTTTCCTCTAATTTCTATTCCTCAACAACTTTTTCCTTGGCACTTTGCCTCTTTAGCCTACATGAGCATCTAGGAGTGACAGTCTCCTGCTTATCTTCCTTTTTTCTCCTCTTCTTGTCCCTCTTCTTCCTTCTTTCCTCTATATTTTTTCTTTCATTGTGCTCTTGTGCTTCTTCACACCCTTCCTATTCTTCTTTTCTTTACCATATGTTGAAGGAGTGCTTTTAGCTTTAGGGGTGGATGATGAGGGTTCTTCTGCTGCTACAAGCCTAAATTCCAAAGGATTTTCATCTTGTGGCTCTTCATGCCCAGTTTCATATGGAGGCTCATCTTCTGGTTCAAGTGCCTCTAATAGTGTTAAAATATCCACACATTGCTTAAAAGCTTCCCACTCAACCTGTGGGTACTGAATTCTCAAACTTCTCTTTATTAATAGGGCTATTAAACAATGATGGGATAGAGTGGTGTCTGACTATTGTTTCTAGTATTCTAAAGACATTCTTGTCAACATACTATACAGAAAATTTGGGACATTGACTAGTTTTTCATGCCGTAGATGATTGAGCAATTTGAAATGTATATATAACATGTTATATCGACCATCACAGGTAATATATCTAATAATGTATGAATCACATTTACCCCAAAAGAAGGGAAGAGATAATTGCTTCATACCTTGTGTGGTAAAGTCCAGGTGTTCACCTCTCTCACATAATTCCTCCCTCACCATGGCTGCATCAGCTCTAGTTGGGTATTCAGACCCTATTTGTGGCAACCCTATGACCTAAGAAATAGTTGTTTCAGAAGCATCTATAGTTAATCCTTTCACCATTACTTCATCATACTATAATGTAAATGCAAATTCGTTTGCCATCTCATCATCATATTCTATCAGTTTCGAAAAGTAATCTAACCAACCCACTCTTGTAAAGAGTGGAAGAACCATTACATCTTCCAGTATTTCTTTATGCACAGAGGGTTCTCTTCTGATTAAGTCCCCTCCCATGATTTCTGTAAATTACAATTGTAATCTCTATAATGTCAATTTCTACTAGATAGTGTCAATATTTGTTTCTTTAACTTAGCACCCCCAAAAAGACAATTTCTGCTACTTCAATTCACCATCCAAAAAGAACCACTTACAATTTATGCCTCTCCTTTCTTCTCCATTGTAACTTCCTTTAGGTAATAGGTTCACTCATTGGAAAAACAAGGGTAAGTACATGGCATAGGAGGTTTGATCTAGTTTTTCTTGAAAAACAAAAGATGGTGAATGGTGAAAATCAAAAAATAAACCCCTCCCCCCAACTAAATTTTGAAGTGACCAAACTGTGGAAGAAGGCTGCATATAGAAGTGGCTATGGGTGCTGCAAACATAGGTCCCGACTGTGTAATTACTACAGATGCAATATATCAGGTCCCAGCTGAGTCAGGTCCCTAATGTGAGTGGTAAATAGGTCCCGGTTGAAGTAACTTTAGTAATCATGGATATTGTGCCATGTGTGCATGTGATTTTAAAGAAAAGAAAATTATGTTTCAACGACAGGGGTTGAGTATTGCAACTCAACCTCCACATCACTGGATAGTGTTGATCGTTCAACATCGGAAGGTGTATCATTTGGTGTTACATCATCTTCATCAGGAGTGTCAAGAGTGCCATACTAAGCAGCTAAATAAACAAGAAAGTCATCCTTCTGAAGTGGCTTTTTATACAGTTTTAGCCTGTGCCCATTTACTAGTAGTGAAAACCGAACTTCATCAATGGTCTACAATTGAACTACACCATTAGGAAAGACTTGTTTAATCTTATATGGGCCTAACCAATGGGACTAAATCTTTCCCTTGAAGTCCTTGTATCTTGAATCACAGAGGAGTGCCCAGTCACCAGTAGTGAATTCTTTAGTCTTGATGTACTTATCATGTCATTTGGCTCTTTGTTTCTATATGACCTCTGTGTGATGGATGGCCTCCAATCAGATTTCATCTAGGGTATTCAAATGTTGTAGCTTGTCCTGTTGTCAAATCCATCCCTAGTTCCACTATTGTCCTTAGGGTTTTGTGTTCAAATTCTATGGGCAGGACTGTTGTCTTGCCATATACCAGTTCATAAGGTGTAAACCCTGTAGTTGTCTTCCAGGTAGTCCTGTATGTCCAAACAACTTTTGGGAGCCTAAAAACCAAATCTTGTCTGTGAAGTTGCACAGTCTTTGTCAAGATGTTCTCAATTTCTCTGTTTGTGACTTCCACCTAACCATTAGCCTGTGGATGGTAGGGAGTGGATTTCTTATGTCTGATCTAATATTCTTCTACCATTTTGGTGATTAAATTAGATGTAAATTGTGGTCCTTGATCAGCTACTATCTCCCTCAGCACACCATATCTAGTGAAAATGTCCTCATACAAGAATTTGGCCACATTGCCATCCCTAGCAAACTATAAGGCTTTAACTTCAACCCATTTAGTTAAGTAATAAGTACATACTAGGATATATTCCTTATTGTTGGATGTAGGAGATATAGGTCCCACAAAATCTAGTCCCCACTTATCAAAAGGGGCTAATGAGATTTGTGGCTGCAAAGGCATCTCATCACTTCTTGTAGGCCTCCCCATCCTCTGACATCTATCACAGCTCCTAGTGTACTTGACATCATCTTTATGAAGTGTGGGCCAGTAATATCCTGTTGTCAGTATTTTGAAGGTTGTCCTCTTGGCTGCAAAATGTCCCCCACAAGGTTCATCATGGAAAGCTTTCATTATATCAAACACTTCATCCTCTCTGATACATCTTCGCATAATATTGTCTGGGCCAGTGTAAAATAGGAATCCATAAATCCAAGAGTAAGAGAAACATTTGTGAACTAGCTGCCTATTCTCCCTTGGAGAGAAGTATCCTGGAATTTGCCCTATAACCAAATAATTAGCTATATCTGTAAACCATGGAGTGTGTATAGTTAGACAAATAGATGCTCATTAGGGAAAGAATCGTCAACCACTCCTTCTGAGGACTGTGTAGGTAGTCTAGATAGAAAATCAACAAATGTAATATCAAACTCCTGTAACAACAATAACCATCTTACAAGTCTTCCACCCACTATTGGCTTATTCATCAAATATCTAATGGCTGCAGATCTGTATGTATGAATAATTTGTAACCAATTATGTAGTGCCTAAATTTGTTAATAGCATAAATAATTCCCAACATCTCTTTCTCGATCACAGTGTAGTTTAACTCATCTCCCTACAGATTTTTACTGACATAGTATATGGCATACTCTTTGTTGCATTCTTGTCAGCCTAGGACTACCCCAATGGTAAAATCTGATGCATCTGTATGGATGTGAAAAGGTAGTTTCCAATTTGGACCTCTGAGAACAACGACTTGTGTCAATGATGTTTTTAACTTTTCAAAATAAGTCTGACAATCTGGTGTCCATTCAAATTCACTATCTTTGGTCAGCAGAGTAAACAGAGGTGCAATAATCTTGCTAAAATCCTGAATGAACCTCCTATAATATCCTGCATGTCCCAGGAAGCTCCTGACATCCTTCTATCTTTGTGGAATAGGCAGGGTAGATATGATCTCAATCTTCTTTGGGTCAACTTGGATTCTTGCACTTGAGATGAAATGTCCCAAGACTATTCCCTGTGTCATCATCAAGAAACATTTTTCATTACTCAAAGAGAGATTATGCTATGTGCATCTTTTCAAAACTTTCTCCAAATTGTGTAAGGCTTCATCATATGTGTCACCATATGTGATGAAGTCATCCATATAAATCTCCATGTTGTCATGGGTAAAATCAGAGAAAATACTAAGGACTGCTTGTAGTGCCTCCCTAGTCCTAGGCTAATCAAGGTGACATTGAGGTATGAAATTTAAGTTGTATATGATGTGTTACTGACATTTTGTTATGTTAGATTTCATATTGAGATTGGGTGTACATGTGGAGAGGATGACACCTTGACATTGGCATACTATGCAAATGATCATGGATGTTGGAATCCTCCAATGTGGACTACTCTTGCTTTCGCTATTATATGATATGTATATGCAAATGTTATAATGTGTTTGGAGTGGTACAGGTACTAGGTACCGACTCCACCTGGCTTCATAGGTCTGAGCATGCCTAATGCCCCAATGGTGGTGAGTTGGAGATGACACATTGGCCATATACCTTAGCCACGTCATCATCTCTATGTTGAGATGAGTTTCTGATGTCATGTCTTACCTTGGACACTATCCGGTTACTGTCTGATTGTCCTATCCTCTTGTGAGTCGGATCTGTATGAATTTGGTGTTGAGTTAGTCTTTGTGGATGCCTTCATGTGTTTTTCTTATTTATAATTTCGTTGTGGCATTGTGTTAGCAAATTGACCATGTGTATAGTTTTGTATGATTGTCAAGAAATAGCTTTATAAGCCTATGGTTGTGTATATATAAGCTATAAACCAAATAATAATAATATATAGTCTTCTTTTGACTTCAAAAAAGAAAAGAAAATACTTTATTTCCCTATTCTCATTCTCACCCGATGAATACTCATGCTAGAAAATTTAGGGAGAAGAAATGGAGGAGGTAAAAAGTATTTCAGACACGCATAATTTCCTGGGGAAGCCACGTATCTTCCACCGCCCATTCTCTCTCTCTTCACCATTTACCTTCCAAGAGTTTCTTACATTGGGGATTTTTTTTATATTTATGATTCTGACTCTTACGGGGGAAGGTTCTGGAAAGGGGGAAAATGGAGAGACAGCGAGGGTTTGGATAGGAGAGAGGAAAAGCGGGAGGAGAAAAAGAGAGAGGATATATTCAATTCGAGGGGGAATCACAAACAAAATTGGGAGATTTTAATAGGGTCAGGCAAAGGGAGGTATGTGGTATGTTATTCTTCTGATTGATTTCAAATCTGCAACTTGTTTTTATTTTGTTAAATCATCATTTTTCCCATATGTATGCAAAAATCTTGTCCTAATTTCATGTCTTTTTTTAATATATACAATTCTAGCTCAGCAAACTAGAATATCAATTTTGTTCAAATGTGCTACATAATAGAAATTCATAGGAGACTTCATGAGATAACATATCTTTGAGGCATTCTTTAAACCAGTCTATGCACTAGTTATGTTTCCTGGTTTTTCCATTTCTAGCAGAGCATTTCCAATTATAATGACATATAGAAATCCTCCAACCATTTCCCTTTGTTGGGCATCCATATCTAGTAGAACATTTCCAACTATAATGACATACAAAAATCCTCCAACCATTTCCCTTTGTTGGGCGTCCATATCTAGTTCCAAAGCTCCCATTTCGGCACAGTCAAGGAGGATGTTGGTGTGGGTTCTAGAGTTCGTTTTACACCTACCAGTGGTACTTGCTTGAAAGGTTCTAATGTCTTTTAACAAACCCACTTTGTGCATATCCTGTGTCTATTTGCAAACCGTGGGAACACATTTCATTAAGGCACTTTCATACTAAAAGCCCTAAATTTTAATTTCCACTCATTTTCCTTTGCTTTTATTTTCATAGTCTTTCATCATTAATCATTTTCGGGCACATTTTAATATTAGGGAAACTTTGTATTTAATATGCACAAGTTGAAAACATCATACAAGACTATTTAATTCTTTTGATTCATACCTCCATGTGTGTGAATATGATCATACGGGTGAAATATTTAATTTACTTGTAAGCTTCACTATTTATTTTACTAGATTTGTTATTTATTAATTTTTATTACTATCATGATTACTTTTATTGCTGTAGTAATTAAATTTATTGCTGCTGTGTAATAACTGTTGTCATGGTTAATTCTAATACTATCATGATTAATTTTATCACTATTGTAAATAAGTTTGTTGCTATTGTAATTAATACTGTCATGATTTATTTTATTACTGTTATAATTAAATTTATTGATAATCACTGCTGTCATGCCTAATTTTTATTACTGTCCTGATTAATTTTATTGCTGTCATAATTAAATTTATTGCTGTTGTGCGTATAAACTATTGTCTATGCTTAATTTTTATTACTGTCATGATTAATTTTATTGCTGTAATAATTAAATTTATTGCTGTTGTGTAATAACTATTGTCATGGTTAATTTTATTACTATCATGATTAATTTTATCACTATTGTAAATAAGTTTGTTGCTACTGTAATCAATACTGTCATGATTTATTTTTTTACTGTTATAATTAAATTTATTGATCAATCACTAATGTCATGCTAAATTTTATTACTGTTATGAATTTTATTACTGTTATGACTAATTTTATTACTGTTATTCTATTGTAGCCTGTAATCAGTGTTTCTCATGATTAATTTTTATTATTGTTATATTTGATTTATTGCTATTATATTGTTGATGAACCTTGTAGGAATGAAGTATTTATGGAATAGTTGTAGAAATAATTCCCTTTCCTTCTCTTCCACAACATTAAGTACTGTTATGCTACTGTAGCGATAATCAGTATTTCTCATGATTAATTTTTATTATTGTTATATTTGATTTATTGCTATTATATTGTTGATGAACCTTGTAGGAATGAAGTATTTATGGAATAGATGTAGAAATACTTCCCTTTCCTTCTCTTCCACAACATTAAGTAAATGTATTGAATCTATAGTTGCACTTGTTAGGAATCAGTCACTGTAGATCTAGTGATTGTAGCAGCATGGGAATTAGTATCAATGGCTGCTTTTAAATTCCATTTTAAAGAGGATGATATGGTTTTCCCTCAAGATTCTTTCATAGACCCTTGGGGACTTGATAACATGTACTACCATTAACTTATTCATAGAAATGGTTGCCCATTTGAAAGATTCCTTTTAAATTATGCTTGGTCTCGATGGTGGTATTGGTGTTATAATTGTGTCCTTATTCACTTACCCTTAAGTGAAATTCGGTAGAGACAAACCTATTAGTTCTTTTTTAATACAATTCCTCTACTCGCAAATGTTATACCCTTGTTATTGAGGTATAAACATATTATATGTAATACCCTCAAGTGTGGGTCCTCATGTGTTTGCTTAATGCTTCTGAATGCAAGTTGAGCTTTTCAGTCATGGGTGTAGATGATATGGTCAGTTGGGAATGTGGCTCTTAATGTGGCATTGAGCAAGAGTGCTCATTTTTTTTGACCCAATGGAGGTTATATGAATCTTGTGTTCTATGAATGGCATGAGTTTATGAGACGAGTATACATTATTTACTCATTTCTTTATTGTTGCCCCCATCTTCTCACCCCTTCTTTGTGTGGTACTTTTTTGGCATGATTCCAAGTGCCTAATTTATCCTCTCTGTGAACTACATGCTTATGATGTGTTCATTTGAACTATGTGTCTTGTGATATCCCTTGTGTGGTTGTGTATATGAGTCTTCTTGTCCCTATTGCTCTTTGCTTGTATTTGGCCATGTGATCATCTCTGAGCACGGGGGGTGGACCTTTGAGGTTCCACATGGTAGGGTGGTGTTGCACCCACCTTTGGGGATCCAGATATTGACATTGGATTTGGTGAAGACGTCGGCAAGGGTTGCTCCATTCTCCTCTCTGGATTCCTGGATATATTTTCTTATGTATTGTACAACTCGATTATCCGAGAATATGTATTGTCACAACTGAAACTATTGATTTAATTGTTGATTATATTGATGTCACTATTGTCATAGCTGAAAAACTATTCTTTTATTACTGTTGTACTACTATTGTCATTGCTAACACTATTAATGTTATTGTGGTTATCCTTCTATCTTGAAATATATATAATTCTCCCGATAAAAGACTATGTCAAGTTTTGTTATCAAATATTTTTGATACCCTCTCAATATTAGTCACTAATATCCTTGTAGGTGATCTGTATAAAAATGACACAATGAGAGTGCATCTGCTGTCCTATATTGTTTGTTGGTAACTAAGGTGATGTATAATAATAACTCTTGCATATTTTCTAACCTTAATAATGGACAAAGTTGGTTGTGATATTATGCCAATGGTGTATATGATCTAGTTATATGCAACTTCCATCTGTCAAGTGGTTCAGCCAAGTGAGTTTAGTAATCTTGTTTTCAGTAATAGATGTGTTGTGATAATCTTTCGCTCATCTTATCTATCTCGGTGACAAGATGATGTTGCACTTCATGTTTTGAGTCAGTATAGAGTACTAATATATTTATATGTTTACCTTTGTGTTTAAAGAAAAAAAAAATTATTACCCTTTTTGGGCTCTTGTGTTCTTGGGTCCTGGGTTGGGTCGTTACACTGCTCTTTGAAATGTAGTTGGAGCATTGCACAAACCAAAGGGTAAGATAGAATATGCATATGTCTCTAAAGGGTAAGTAAATGTCATCTTATCCTGATCCTCTGGAGCAATCTTAATCTAGTTATAGCCACTAAAGCCATCAAGAAAGGAAAAATATTTCTTGCCTGCGAAAGAATCAAGAACTTGGTCAATAAATGGCAATGGAAAGTGATCCTTGTCGGTAGTAGTATTGAGTTCTCTCCAATCAACACAAACTCTCCATTTGCCACCTTTCTTGGGCACTATGACCAATGGTGAAACCCATTCACTATCTGAAATGGGGTATATAAAGCCTGCATTCAGAAGATTTTGAAACTCATCTTTCACAATCTCTCTGAGGACAGGGTTCATGCACCTCTTCTATTGCCTGATGGGTCTATAGCCATCATCAATATATATTTTGTGCATGCATAAGGCATGATCAATGCCTTTCATGTCACTGTAATCCTAGGTGAATGCTGTTGAGTGTGTATGCAATATTTCATGCAGGGATTGTTGTTGTTCATCAATCAATACATTGTTAATATTCAACATCTTACCTAGCTAGATTTCTAATTGTTTGGATAGTTCTTGCACATAAGACAAATCAAGGCTGGGTAATACGGGTAAGCATTGCTAGGGTAATAAAGCATGAAATATTTGGGATACCTCCTCTAAGGAACTGTTGGGTATTATGTTGGTCAAAGGGTCTTGTAAGCAGGATAGGTAGTCTTGCTATTGTGGGTGCCTCCCACAGTCATTTTGTATAACATGAAAAATTAATTCATCTTCATCTAGAATATCCAATAAGGGGTTGCGTTCAATAGTCATTAGGGTTTGTAGGGAATAGGTGTCCTCATCTTCAAGACTAGGCCAAATGGTCTACTCAAGCTCATGGTATGGCTAGGTTGGTGGATATAAAACCAATTTCTTGGTCACAATCCCATTGGATATGATCATGTTACCAGACCTGCAACCTATAAATGCATTAGTAGTGGCAAGCCATGGTCTACCTAGTATAAGAGGACAACCATCAAGATTAACCTTTGGCTGCAACACTATAAAATCAACAGGGTATTCCCAAGAATCTAATGCAATGACCAAATCTTCTAGGACTCCTTCAGGTTTGATTGTAGACCTATAAGCTAATTGCAAGACTGTCTAAGTAGGCCTTAGGTTGTTTAATTAGAGGATTTGCATTGTCTCCTTGGTCATGACATTAATTGCAGCACCTAAATTTATCAAAGTATTCTTAATCAGAGTCCCATTGATCTTGACATCCACCACTAGACTACCTGGATCTGTATATTTGGGAATGGTTATATTACCCAACATGATATCAACAAGATTACCTAAAACATGTACTATCTGAGGGTCTATTCTCTTCCTTCCTAGCTTCTTTATGCAAAGATCCCTAATAGTCTTAGTGTAGATAGGAATATCCTTGATGGCTTGGATTAAGGGAATCTTGATGCTTATATCTTTTAGCTGGCTAAGAAGGATAGTATCAGTTTGGGTTGTTTGCTTTTGCATGGCCAAGCACTCAGGGAAAGGAGGAGTCTTCTAATGTAAGGTAGTTTGGGCATCTTGGGCTGATTTAGGTTCCAAAGGTGGTTTATCTGAGGCTTCTTCGATGGGTTCTTCATCTTCAAGCTCTATGATTTGGGGAGATGAAAGCCCTGCAAGTTGCTTCCCTGATCTAAGATGAACATTACTCACTTCCAGCCCATAGGTGGGATATTGCATTACATCGTTAGTATAATCCTACTAGATAGGCTTGTTGTTAGGGTTAGGTGCAGGTTGGGCAAGGATTTGGGTAGGTCTAGGAGGTTGATTTTGAGGTGTTGATGGTGGCATTATGGCTGGCTAGAAGTGTGGGCCAGTAATATCCTATTGTCAGTATTTTGAAGGTTGTCCTCTTCGCTGCAAAATGTCCCCCACAAGGTTCATCATGGCAGGCCTTCATTATATCAAACACTTCATCCTCTCTGATACATCTTTGCATAATATTGTTTAGGCCAATGTAAAATAGGAGTCCAAAAATCCAAGAGTAAGAGAAACATTTGTGAACTAGCTACCTCTTCTCCCTTGGAGAGAAGTATCCTGTAATCTGCCCTATAACCAAATAATTGGCTATATCTGCATACCACGGAGTGTGTATAGTTAGAGGAAATAGATGCTCATCAGGGAAAGAATCATCAACCACTCCTTCTAAGGATTGTGTAGGTAGTCTAGACAGAAAATCAACAACTACATTAGCCTTGCTTGGTTTATCAACAATTGTAATATCAAACTCTTGTAACAACAATAAACATCTTACAAGTCTTCCACCCACTATTGGCTTATTCATCAAATATCTAATGGTTGCATGATCTGTATGTGTGAATACTTTGTAACCAGTTATGTAGTGCCTGAATTTGTTAATAGCATAAACAACTGCCAACATCTCTTTCTTGATCACAGTGTAGTTTAACTCAGCTCCCTACAGATTTTTATTGACATAGTATATGGCATACTCTTTGTTGCATTCTTGTTGGCCTAGGACTGCCCCAATGGAAAAATTTGATGCATCTATATGGATGTGAAAAGGTAGTGTCCAATTTGGACCTATGAGAATAGAAACTTGTGTCAATGATGTTTTTATCTTTTCAAAAGAAGTCTGACAATCTAGTGTCCATTCAAATGCACTGTCTTTGGTTAGCAAAGTAAACAGACGTGCAACAATCTTGCTAAAATCTTGAATGAACCTCCTGTAATATCCTGCATGTCCCAGGAAGCTTCTGACATCCTTCTGTCTTTGTGGAATAGGCAAGGTAGATATGATCTAAATCTTCTTTGGGTCAACTTAGATTCTTGCACTTGAGATGAAATGTCCCAAGACTATTCCCTATGTCATCATCAAAAAACATTTTTCATTACTCAAAGAGAGGTTGTGCTATGTGCATCTTTCCAACACTTTCTCCAAATTGTGTAAGGCTTCATCATATGTGTCACCATATGTGGTGAAGTCATCCATATAAATCTCCATGTTGTCATGGGCAAAATTAGAGAAAATATTGAGGACTGCTCTTTGAAATGTAGTTGGAGCATTGTACAAACCAAAGGGTAAGACAGAATACGCATATGTCCCCAAAGGGAAAGTAAACGTTGTCTTATCCTGATCCTCTAGCGCAATTTTAATCTGGTTATAGCCACTAAAGCCGTCAAGAAAGGAAAAATATTTCTTGTCTGCCAAAGAATCAATAACTTGGTCAATAAATGGTAATGGAAAGTGATCCTTCTTAGTAGCAATATTGATTTCTCTATAATCAACACAAACTCTCCATTTGCCACCTTTCTTGGGCACTATGACCAATGGTGAAACCCATTCACTGTCTAAAATGGGGTATATAAAGCCTGCATTCAGAAGATTTTGAAGCTCATCTTTCACAATCTCTCTAAGGACAGGGTTCATGCGCCTCTTCTGTTGCCTAATGGGTCAATAGCCATCATCAATATATATTTTGTGCATGCATAAGGCAGGATCAATAACTTTCATGTCACTATAATCCCAGGTGAATGCTGCTAAGTGTGTATACAATATTTCATGCAAGGATTGTTGTTGTTCATTAATCAATGTATTGTTAATATTCAACATCTTACCTAGCTTGATTTCTAATTGTTTGGATAGTTCTTGCACAAAAGACAAATCAAGGCCAGGTAATACGGGTAAGCATTGCTAGGGTAATAAAGCATGAAATATTTGGGATACCTCCTCCGAGGGACTATTGGGTATTATGTTGCTGAAAGGGTCGTGTAAGTAGGATAGGCAGTCTTACTACTGTGGGTGCCTCCCATAGTCATTTTGTATAACATGAGCAATTAATTCATCTTCATCTAGAATATCCAATAAGGGGCTGCGTTTAATAGTCTTCAGGGTTTGTAGGGAATAGGTGTCCTCATCTTCTAGACTAGACCAAATGGTCTACTCAAGCTCATGGTATGGCTGGGTTGGTGGATATAAAACCAATTTCTTGGTCATAGTCCCATTGGATATGATCATGTTACTAGACCTGCAACCTATAAATGCATCAGTAGTGGCAAGCCATGGTCTACCTAGTATAAGAGGACAACCATCAAGATTAACCTTTAGTCGTAACACTATAAAAATAGTAGGGTATTCCCAAGAATCTAATGCAATGACCAAATCTTCTATGACTCCTTCAGGTTTGATTATAGACCTATCAGCTAATTGCAAGACTATTTGAGTAGGCCTAAGTGTTGGATCTAGGGCATACAACTAAGAGGGGAGGGTGAATCAGTTGTATAAAAACTTGCTCTACTTTAAACACTTGATTCTTCTTTGTTAGTTAATAGTATATCAATTAACCATCCATGAAAGCATAATGCATGAACACAAGAGCAAATAAACATCAACACATTAAGCACCAAGATTTTGATGTGGAAAACCCGGTTAAGGGAAAAACCACAGGGTGATTAACCCAAGGATTATTCTCTGTTAGAAGAATAAGAAAAATGAATGGCACATGCCAATTAGGGCTCACTGCCCGAGCACACTACTCACAAAGAGGCTCACTGCCTACAACGAGACACACTGTCTACAAAGTGATAAGAATCACAATCTTGAACTGGAGAATGACATCTCTACCATGTCCGGATCAGTTCCATTTAAGCCCAAAGACTCCTGCTCTACCTTTCACACTTCTCCACGCTATGCCACACTCATCCACACTATCCGCACACCGAAATGAGCTCACAAACCATTATTTATACAAGACATCAACTTAGGAACAAACATCTAAGTTGGCAAACAACCATAAGAGTATCCGCAAGATGAATAACACATCCAGTCGGCCACCACAAGAACATTCGCAGGATGAACTACTCATCCGGTCAGCTAGTCTGAACAAGAACTTCATCCAGAAGAATATCTTCAATTCCAGGCTCTACCATCAATGTGGACCAGCAACACAACCTCAACATGATCCAAGAACCTTCACAAGCCTGCCTGAATGACCGGGTACATCCGCACTTTCTCTACTTCCTGGAATCTCTTCTCTTCCTCATCCAGAACTTTAAGAACACAGTCTGTCGCCACTGTCACAATGCAAAAGGTACTTCCAGACCTCAAAATCATACACAACTCGAGATGACACATCACAAGGACATCCCAAACACTCCTTCCAATCCGTAGATTAGGATTATACAATTCCGGACCTCACCGGACCTTTCTGTGATCCTCTGTCACCTTTGAACACTTGCCAAAACCGGTTCCACACAGACAGCCACAACTTCTTTAGATCTTCAAGCGGACCTCTAAAATCTTAACTGAAACATCTCAGGACACATATCTACAAACCCTTTAATCCGCATCCTCCAATTCTCAACCTATACAATACTTTTGCCTTCTTCTCATCACTGTTCTTCACTGTTCCTGACAAAGGCTAATTTTCTCAATATCCTTAGCACACAGCTCATCCAATCCTTCTTGTCAATGCAATATGAGTATGTTGACATCAATGACAACACTGGTTCACCTCATACTTGCAACAATCTCCCCCTTTGTCATTGATGGCAACATATGATGTGAAAAACCATCAAGACAAGAACTTCTCCTTTCTGTCATAGCTCACCCTATCAGCAACATGTCTTCTCCTCATTTACTGCTCCCCTTTTGATCATCAGCCACTTGTTTTTCACATGTCTTCTCTCCCCCTTTGACATCAATGGCAAAGGGCTCATACTTGCAATTCTAACACATCAGAATCATACTAGCTGCTCCCCCTTAGTAGCAGCTCCCCATCATCAATCCGGATCACAAGATATGACTGTGATATCCACCGGACTGATGCACATCAGTGCATCCTAGTTCATTACCAGATGGGCCATGACCCCTATCTTCTCCTGGAGATATTCAAAAGAGTCCTTGGGAAGAGGTTTAGTAAAGATATCTGCAATCTGATCTTTGGAGGGAACATATTCCAATCTAACTTCTTCCTTGTTCACTTGTTCTCTCAAAAAGTGAAACTTGATAGATATGTGCTTAGTCTTAGAATGCACTACCGGATTCTTAGAAATATTAATTACACTTGAATTATCACAAAAAATTGTGATAGGCTCCTCATATTCAACTTTAATGTCTCTTAGCATCTGCTTCATCCATAAGATTTGAGTGCAACTACCTACTGCAGAAATGTATTCTTCTTCAGTTGTAGACAGAGATATTGCATTTTGTTTCTTGCTTAGCCAAGAAACCAATCTCTTCCCCAAAAAGAATGCTCCACCACTGGTGCTCTTCCGGTCATCCACATCTCCTACCCAATCTGCATCTGTGTAAGCATGAAGAGAGAAATCCGGATCTCTAGGGTACCATAGACCATACTCAATTGTTCCTTTCAAGTACCTAAATTTTTTTTTGATTGCCATAACATGAGATTCTCTAGGATCAGCCTAGAATCTTGCCACAAGACCAACAACCTGCATTATATCTGGTCTAGTCTGAGTGAGATACAACAATCCACCAATCATTGATCTATACTTTGTCTGATCTGCCTTTGGGGAGTCATCATCTTTGCTCAACTTACATCCGGTTGCCATGGGAGTGTTCATTGGCTTTGAATCTTCCATACCAAATTTCCTCAACAATTCTTTCACATATTTGGTCTGAGAAATAAAGATCCCTTTCTTTGTTTGAGTAATTTGCAGACCCAAGAAGAAATTCATTTCACCAAGCATAGACATTTCAAACTCACTTTTCATCTGATTTGCAAAAGTTTTGCACATACTATCTCTTCCTCCAAAAATGGTATCATCCACAAACACTTCAACAATCAAAATGTTTTCATGATCAATTTTGAAATATAAGTTGCTGTCAGCAGTACCTTTGTTGAATCCAATCTGCACAAGATGCTTATCCAACCTTTCATACCATGCTCTTGGGGCTTGCTTTAATCCATACAATGCTTTCTTCAATTTGCAGACCATATCATCATTATCAGACAATTGAAATCCATCCGGTTGTTCAATGTAAACTTCTTCTTCCAGATCACCATTTAGGAAGGCAGACTTGACATCCATCTGATATACCTTAAAGTCTTTAAAGGCAGCAAATGCAAGGAATAATTTGACTGCTTCAATTCTTGCCACCGGAGCAAAGGTTTCTTCAAAATTAATTCCTTCTATTTGAGAGTAGCCTTTGCAGACCAATCTAATTTTGTTTCTGATTACTTCACCAGCTTCATTCAGTTTGTTCTGGAAAACCCATTTGGTTCCAATCACATTCTTGTCTCTAGGTCTGGGAACAAGATCCCAAGTATGATTTTTCTCAATTTGCATCAATTCATCTTCCATTGCTTTGGTCTAGTTTTCATCATTGCAAGCTTCATTTATTGTTTTAGGTTCAATCTTTGAAATCAGACAACATTCATCCTGATTTTGAGCAACATTCCTTCTAGTTTGCACACCTTTATTTCTGTCACCTATGATCTGATCTTCAGAGTGGTTCTGTCTTACATACCTTGGAATTTTGGGAGTATCCTGCACTGCTGCTTCTTGATCAGGCTCATTCAGACCTATCTCTTTTTCCTGATTTACCAGATCAGGCTGACTCTGACTTACCGGAGAGGATTGAGTTTCTTGAACCTGAACACCATCTTGATCATCTTCATCAGACTCATAAAATCTTGAGGGCTTCTCAATTCCTTCATCAACTTTCACATTAGTGCTTTCTATCATCTTCCTCAATCTCTTATTGTAACACTGGTATGCTTTGCTTTGAGTGGAGTAACCCAAGAAAATTCCTTCATCACTTCTAGCATCAAACTTTCCTAGATCTTCATCTCTTTTGATATAACACTTGCTACCAAATACTCTAAAATATTTCACAGTAGGAGTGATGCCAAACCAAAGTTCATAGGGGGTCTTACCAGTGTTGTTTCTGATTTGAACTCGATTGAGAGTGTAGACTGCAGTGCTGATAGCTTCTTTCCAAAACATTTGAGGAACATTTGCTTCCAACATCATTGTCCTGGCAGCTTCCTGGATGGTCCGGTTCTTTCTCTCAACTACTCCATTCTGTTGTGGAGTCCTAGGAGCAGACAACTGTCTTCTTATACCCTGCTTCTCACAAAAGTCAATGAACTCACCAGATGTAAATTCACCACCTCTATCAGACCTTAGACATTTCAGTTTCAATCCAGTTTGATTCTCTACTATAGCTTTGAAGATTTTGAACTTCTCAAGGGCTTCTAATTTTTCCTTTAGGAAGGTAACCCACATCATCCGGGAATGATCATCAATTAGCAACATGAAATATCTATCACCTTGCAGACTCTTGATTCTTGTCGGACCACAGAGATCAGTATGTACTAATTCCAACAATCCGGTAGAGGACTGTTCTTTGCTTTTGAAGGAGACTCTGCTCTGTTTACCTAGCTGACATTCTTTGCACAGACTATTTGTAGGTTTCATCAATTTTGGAAGATCTCTTACAGCCTGAATATTGCTTATCTTGATGATGTTATCAAAATTTACATGACACATTCTTCTATGCCATAACCAACTCTGATCAACTTGAACAAACAGACAACTTTTATTTGAACCAACCAGATGAAAGATATTACCTTTTGTTTGAGTACCGGATGCAATTTCAGTTCCGGAGCTTGTAAAGATTCTGCATTTTCCATTTTTGAACCGGAGATCATAGCCTTTGTCCACTAACTGACCAACACTGAGAAGATTGTGCTTCAAACCTTCAACATATAGTACATTACCTATCTTGCTCTTTCCATCAAAGGAAATAGTTCCCCTACCTCTGATTCTGCCAGCAGAATTGTCACCAAACTTTACCATTCCTCCTTCATACCTTTCCAAATCCAAGAACTTATTCTTGTCACCAGTCATATGGTGAGAACATCCACTGTCAATAACCCAATCATCCTTTTCTTCCACTTGAGCAGCCAAAGCTTTTTCCACAACCTTGTGATTGACAGATTCAGAGGATATTGAATCTTCTTCCTTGATGGCAATAAACACCCATTCATTTCTGGCTTTGCTTCCTAGTTCTGATTCATCATCTGTTACTCCTTCATTGTCATCTTCTTCATGAACATAATAGCAGTTCTTTTGAAACCTTTGTCTGTTAGTATTAGACCTTGCAGATCTTTCCAGACATCTTGAAGCAAAATGACCAATCTTATTGCAGTTGAAGCACTTAAAGGGTATTTTTCCTTCATACTTACCAGATCCTCTTGGCAGTCTCTTTGCAATGAGGGCTTCAAGTTGAGCTGTTTCTGCTTCTTCTTCTTCCATGTCTTTTCTTGCTTGATCATACCATGACATCTTCCTTGAAGAGTTTTCTCCTGGATCAAATCTCTATTTGCCTTTCACATAGGCACTGGCTTTGAAAGCAGACTCAATCTTGGGAGGATCATCTCCAAACTCGGTCATTTCAAATGCAGCCAGTTTGCCAGCCAATTGTTCTCTTGTGACAGTTGTGTGGGGCTCTGAATTCATCAATGGCAGCAACCTTGATTTTGTAGGCAGCAGGAAGGGATCTGAGGATTTTGCAAACAATCTCATTTTCATCCAGAGTTCCACCAGCATTTCTAATTCCACATACCAGCTCATTCACTCTTGGCATAAAGGTAGTGATATTTTCATCATCTCTCATCTTCAATCTTTCAAATTTCCCTTTTAGACTTTGCAACCTTGCACTCTTGACAAACTCATCTCCTTCATATAGAAGTTCCATTTTAGTCAAGATCTCATATGCAGTTGGTAGGTCAATAACATTTGAGAGATCTGAGTCATTCAATGCGCTTAGCAGAGCTTCCTTGGTCCACAGATTGTTTTCAGCATCTGTGATTTTATTCAGAGTTGTCGGATCACCTTGTGGAGGTACATATGGTTTTGAGACCATGGCCAAGTATGCTTTTCCCATGCATTCCAAGTGACATTTCATTCGACCTTTCTAGAGAGTGAAGTTGGTTCCATCAAACTTCGGACTATCCTTCTTGTATGATGACATCCTGGATCTCTTCAAGCGGTTAAGCTCCTTTCAGAGGAACTTGGCTCTGATACCAATTGTTGGATCTAGGGCATACAACTAAGAGGGGGGGTGAATCAGTTGTATAAAAACTTGCTCTACTTTAAACACTTGATTCTTCTTTGTTAGTTAACAGTATATCAATTAACCATCCATGAAAGCATAATGCATGAACACAAGAGCAGATAAACATCAACACATTGAGCACCAAGATTTTGACGTGGAAAACCCGGTTAAGGGAAAAACCATGGGGTGATTAACCCAAGGATTATTCTCTGTTAGAAGAATAAGAAAAATGAATGGCACATGCCAATTAGGGCTCACTGCCCGAGCACACTGCTCAAAAAGAGGCTCACTGCCTACAAGGAGACACACTGTTTACAAAGTGATAAGAATCACAATCTTGAACTGGAGAATGACATCTCTACCATGTCTGGATCAGTTCTATTTAAGCCCAAAGACTCCTGCTCTGCCTTTCGCACTTCTCCACACTATGCCACACTCATCCACACTATCCACACACTGAAATGAGCTCACAAACCATTATTTATACAAGACATCGACTTAGGAACAAACATCTAAGTTGGAAAACAACCATAAGAGTATCTGCAAGATGAATAACACATCCGGTTGGCCACCACAAGAACATTTGCAGGATGAACAACTCATCCGGTCAGCTAGTCTAAACAAGAACTTCATCCGGAAGAATATCTTCAATTCTGGGCTCTACCATCAATACGGACCAGCAACACAACCTCAACATGATCCAAGAACCTTCACAAGCCTGCCTAAATGACCAAGTACATCCACACTTTCTCTACTTCCTGGAATCTCTTCTCTTCCTCATCCGGAACTTTAAGAACACAGTCTGTCGCCACTGTCACAATGCAAAAGGTACTTTCAGACCTCAAAATCATACACAACTCGAGATGACACATCACAAGGACATCCCAAACACTCCTTCCAATCCGCAGATTAGGATTATACAATTCCAGACCTCACCGGACCTTTCTGTGATCCTCTGTCACCTCTGAACACTTGCCGGAACCAGTTCCACACAGACAGACACAACTTCTTCAGATCTTCAAGCGGACCTCTGAAATCTTAACTAAAACATCTCAGGACACATATCTACAAACCCTTTAATCCGCATCCTCTGGTTCTCAACCTATACAATACTTTTGCCTTCTTCTCATCACTGTTCCTGACTGAGGCTAATTTTCTCAATATCCTCAGCACACAGCTCATCCAATCCTTCTTGTCAATGCAATATGAGTATGTTGACATCAATGACAACACTAGTTCACCTCATACTTGCAACACTAAGGTTGTTTAATTGGAGGGTCTGCATTGTCTCCTTGGTCATGACATTAATTGCAGCACCTAAATCTATCAAAGTATTCTTAATCAGAGTCCCATTGATCTTGACATCCACCACTGGACTGCATGGATCTGTATATTTGGGAACGGTTATATTACCCAACATGATATCAGCAAGATTACCTAAAACATGTACTGTCTGAGGGTCTATTCTCTTCCTTCCTAGCTTCTTTATGCAAAGATCCCTAATAGTCTTAGTGTAGATAGGAATATCCTTGATGGCTTGGATTAAGGGAATCTTGATGCTTATATCTTTTAGCTAGCTGAGAAGGACAGTATCAGTTTGGGCTATTTGCTTTTGCATGGCCAAGTGCTCAGGGAAAGGAGGAGGCTTCTAATGTAAGGTAGTTTGGGCATCTTGGGTTGATTCAGGTTCCAAAGGTTGTTTATCTGAGGCTTCTTCAGTGGGTTCTTCATCTTCAAGCTCTATGATTTTGGGAGATGAAGGCCCTGCAAGTTGCTTCCCTAATCTAAGATGAACATTACTCACTTACACCCCATAGGTGGGATATTGCATTACATCATTAGTATAAGCCTGCTAGACAGGCTTGTTGTTAGGGTTAGGTGCAGGTTGGGCAGGGATTTGGGTAGGTCTAGGAGGTGGATTTTGAGGTGTTGATGGTGGTATTATGGCTGGCTATGTGATAGGTAAAAATTAGGTTAATAAGATCAATCATAGCCATAAAAACCTAGCCCTACCATCATTAAAGAATCTAATCCAAATGAAATCAAAAGCATGCAATCCAAGAACAATATCACCTAGATTGTATGATTCCTTGTTTATGATGTGGACTGCTTCTTCAACAATGAACAATTATGAAGATCAAAGCTGCCATGATGGATGGATGATAATGATAAAATGCTAAATGGATACTCAAATGCTCAATATGCTCAAGATGATAATCTAGACGCTATATGAATTTTGGATAGATGTAGTATGGAATGAGAGGGTGTTTATATAGACCTCAACCAAAATCAATGAACGGTGGATATTTGGTGGCTATGTGAATGGCTAAGATTAAAAGATGAAAATAGATGAATGTGTAGATGACAAGTGGAGGGAAGATAAGGCTTATGTGTGACCGTGTACATAAAAAGTACTGCATGTGAAAGATATTAAATAAAAGATGTAGTACCACTTATCTTTTTTAAATAAAAGAGGCACACATGTCGGCTCATGAAAATAAATGATAAGAGAAATTAATTAAATTAATAAAATTTATTTAATTAATTAGAAAGTGGGCTTGTGAAGGGATTTTTTAATTAAATAAATAAGATTTATTTAATTAAAATAGATTGAAATAAGATAATTAAATAATTAAAGATTATTTAATTATAGATTAGAAAAAATACAAGAAAGAGCTAATGAATTAATTAAATAAATATAAATTTATTTAATTAATAGAAGAAATAAGTGTGTTAGGGAAATTGCTCAAGTGTGTTAGACAAATGCAGATGATAGATAATGTAGTATTTGAATGTGACTAATAATTATATCAATTTTGGGTGTCTACATTTTGCCCCTCTTTGATACAATGTTCGTTAGAGCGTTGTGTCAAAGAAGATACGATAATCTGCTTGATAAACAAGGTTATGCCCCAGTGTAACTGGCAGGTGATGCCCCCTCGAGAGGTAAACCATGCTAACTAGGAAGGGATGGGTTGGCTCGCGATAGGATGAAAGGCTAGAAACAAGGCTGACACGAAGAAAATGGGGGTTGTGAGGGAGAAATGGGGATGGTATAGAAGAATTAGGGTTTTGGTATAGAAGAATTAGGGTGTGGTGTAGAAGAATTAGGGTTTGGATAGGGGCTAGATGATTGATCTTGGTTGAGGACTATATAGGATGACGATGGAATAGATAAATGATATAATTGGCAGATTTTGACAATAATTGCTCAAGAATTAGAAGAAATGCAATCCTTATGTTTGATATAGCATATGGATGTTGTGTACAAGGGTATAGAAGACCAAGGTGTTGAGATATCCAATGCAAAACTAGCATACTACAATCTTGTCTGAATGCATAAGGTCAAGATGTTGAACCAACATACACAAGATATGAATAGCAGCTAGTGTTTTGAGATGGACTTTGACACTATAAGAAATGGTTTGAGCTTATCTCCACTACACATAGTGACACCTTGCTAGTTATATGTATGGAGTTAGTCCTAACATAGAATAGTCTCAAATGCATAAGAGACTGTTTAGCTTCTCAGATGCTAGAGATATTGATATGTAAGATGCCAATCCCAACACGTACAAGATACCAATATGCATAAGAAGAGAATAAGACCATCCCGCAAACATGGCATATGAAAGCAATATGACCATACCCCATTCCTTACTTCATCACCACATACCAAGATATAGATAAATCAAGGCAGTCTTGATTAGGCATAGAAAAGGGACAAAAGATAAATCAAAAGATAAAACAAAAGATACTATCATCACATTCTCTTGCCAAATTTAAGTGTTCTTGGATGGATTTAAGTTGGCGCCTTATTGAGAGGAAAGCTGCGTCTTGTTGAAGGATAAAGATGTTGATAAAATGCTATAGCAAATGTTGGCTTAAGGCATGTAGACAAATAGCTTTTGGCTTATTCTTGATTGGTTAAAGTGCTTGAGCTTTCGCTAATACGCATAGTCCACTTCTTGCTTGAGCTGGTCAAAGAGAAGAAGATGGAGATGAAAGAAGATGAAGGATGGGGTGGATCATCTATGCTTGAGTACTAGATACTTCCTTCGTATTCCAGACTACCTACATACCCTGTATCCATGGGATCAAAGCACATTTACGATGGTGATGAGAGATGATGAATATGTAGTTTTGGGTTTATTGATGATGTAAGTGAGCAAAGATAAAAGAAAAGGAGATGAATGATTGAAGGATGATTAGAAGAAAGATGAAATATGGATGATGAGAAAAAGGGGGGCTATTGTTTATGCCTGAATCAGAGTGCTTCCTTCGCATCTCAGATTGCCTACATATCCTGTATCCACGGGTTCAAGGCTTTAACGATAGAGTTGGTGATGTAGTTCTTGCTTATTGCGTTGATGGTTGATAACAAAGGATCAACTTTATTGCTTGGATTTTTGAGATGTTTCAATTTTTTTTGAGATTTTTGATGATACTTGAGTTTGGACTTATTGCAAAGATGTTGACCCTGGTTGCAAATTGTTTGCCATGTTTGAAGCTAGATGATTTTCTATGTTTGAAGTTGAATGTTTGTTGTGTTATGAGCTTAGGTGGTCATTGTATTATGAGCTAGAGTTGTAGATATCCACTTCCAAATAAGGCTTAACAAGTGCCCCAGTGTGGGATGAGGTTTTATTATGGAGAAGCGGTGAGGGACAAGGGTATGCGAACAAGGTGCTAAGGTGCCAAATGATATAGTTACCCCAAAAATGTCCAAACTATGATGTCTAGCATGACAGAGGCGAGGATGGAAAGACTTTTATTATAGATAAACAGACAATGATGTTTGTACAAGGTGAAATGTGGATTATGATATGGATTATGTAGGTAAGAAGGTGAAATATTCTATGAAAAGCTGTGATAAAAAAAACTAAGCAGATGATAGGAGCTAGTCGCTACACATAGCGCATGTTTGCCAGGTTTTCACTATGGTACTTATCCAAGGTGCCTATGTACCAGGTTTTCACTAGAGGATGAATTATTTATCTTATACTTATATATATTTTTCTTTGTTATCCAAAGTGCCACAAAGTGGTTTTCACTATTGGACAGATTTTTTTCTTTCTTGGAATAGTTGAGATTCACGGATAGAATTTCTTGAGATGAATGTTGTTGATTGGCTCATCTAAGGGAATGCCTTCAGGTGTTGAGAGAGGGTATGCACCTGATCCATAGACTGATGTAATGACAAAAGGACCAAGCCAATTTGGTTCAAACTTGCCCTATTTCTCACGATGTTGTTGATTCCTTTGATTTTCTTAAGGACAAGATCTCCAACTTGAAATCTACGTTCTCTGATCCTTTTGTTGTAGTTGCGGTGTAGATGGTTTTGATAGACTTGAATATGGTTGAGTGTTGTAAGATGCCATTCATCTAGTAGTTCAAGATCATGGAGTCTAGATACTAGATATTCTTCATCTGAGATAGTATGCTATAGAGATACTCGTAGTGAGAGAATCTCAACCTCAATAGGTAGGATAGCTTCAGTGTCATACATAAGAGCATAAGGTGTAGCTCCAGTGGGAGTTCTGATACTTGTTCTATATGCCCATAATGCAGGATTAAGTTGCAGATGCCAATCACGACTAGCTTCATTGACTGTCTTTTTGAGGATCTTGATAATCATTTTGTTAGAAGCCTCAGCTTGGCCATTACTTTGAGGATAGTAAGGTGTAGAGAATCTATATTGGATATGAAACTTGTTACAAATATCTCTAAACTCTTGGTTCTTGAAAGGACAACCGTTATCAGTGACAATAGCTTGGGGAACTCCATAACGGCAAACGATATAGTGTAGGATGAACTTGGATATTTGCTTGCCAGTAATATAAGTCATTGGTATGGCTTCCACCCACTTTGTGAAATATTTAGTGGCAGTGATAATGAACTTATGGCCATTGGATGAAGTAGGATGGATTTTACCTATGAGATCAAGTCCCCACTATGAGAAGGGCCATGGAGTAGTGATAGGCTGAAGTTCATGTCCCGGTGCATGTATTAGATCCCCATGTTTCTAACACTGTAGACATCTCTTTGCAAATTATTGTGCATCTTTCTCCATAGTTGGCCAATAGTATCCAGCTCATAGAAGTTTCTTAACAAGACCAGGGCCAGCGGAATGCAATCCGCAGACACCTTCATGTACTTCACGTAACTCAACTTTTGCTTCCTCATAATCAAGACATCTAAGAAGGATACCGTCAAGACTCTGACGATAAAGGGTGTGTCCTAAGATAGTGTAACAAGAGGCTCGACGGATAAAGGTTTTTCGTTGGGTGTTAGATAAGTGGAATGGAAAGGTTTGATCATGGAGATACTCGTATATGTCCTCGTATCATGACAAATTGGGACCAACAATCTCACATATAAGCTCAGACCGTGGTACTTCAAATGCTGGAATTAAAAGATGTTCAACCAGAAACTCACATTTGTGTGTATTGGACAGCATGTCTAGAAGAGATCCAATCATAGCCATGGCATCTACTGCTTTGTTTTGTAGCCTTGGAATTTGTTCAAAGATGATATTGTCAAAGTACTTTTTAAAATCATCGACCATTACCTTGTATGGAAGAAGCTTCTCATCTTTTGTTTGATATTCATCTAAGACTTGTTTGATAACTAGTTGAGAGTCACCAAAGACTTGTAGCTGTTTGATAGCCCATTGTACTGCCATGCATAATCATGTCATTAAAGCTTCATATTTTGCTATGTTATTGGTACATGGAAATGCAATTCTATATGATTTCAAGATACAATCTCCTTGAGGGGTAACAAACAATATCCCTACTTCTGATCCATGTTGGTGTAAGATCCATCAAAATATAGTTGCCACAATGTTGGTGAAGTTAGATTGAACAATCCTTCATCAGGGAATTCTGGACGTATTGGATGAATATTTGTGATGGGTGCTGCAGCTAACTGATCAACAATAACTTGTCCTTTTATGACCTTTCAATCCACATATTGTATGTCAAATTCACTTAAGATCATAACCCATTTTGCTAATCTTCCCATAAGGATTGCTTTGGAGAGAAGATATTTGAGTGGATCAACATTAGATATGAGCTTTTCTATTTGGTTCAACATATAATGTCGCAACTTTTGAGAAGAAAACACCAATGCTAAACATGCTTTTTCCATAGATGAATAATTAAGTTCATATCCCACAAGAGTTCTACTGATATAGTAAATGGCTTGTTCTTTCCCTAAATCATCATGCTGAGCTAGAAGGGAACCCAATGCTGCTGTTGTTGAAGATATGCAGAGCAATAATGGGTGATCCAAGTACAGGAGGTACTAACACAAGAGGTGTTACTAGATATTCCTTTATTTTTTTGAAGGCTTGTTGATGCTTTTCATCCCACTTAAAAAGTTCACCCTTGCGAAGAAGATGTTGGAAAGGATGACATTTGTCTGCTAGTTGTGAGATAAATCTGTGGATGGACTGTAACCTTCCTTGTAGACTACAAAGCTACTTGAGATTTGCTAGCAAAGGCATTTCCATGATAGCTTTTACTTTGGCAAGGTCCACTTCTATCCCTCGTCAAGACACAATGTATCCCAATAGTTTTCTAGATGTTATGCCAAATACACATTTATTTGGTTCAATCTGACTTGATATTTCTCTAGTCGATCAAAGATTTGTGCTAATACCTATAGATGTCCTTCTCTTGTCTTGGATTTCCCTAGAATATCAACATAGTCTTCCATGATAGTGTGAAAAAGGTCATGGAAGATAACTGTCATGGCTCGTTGATACGTAGCTCCAGTGTTCTTGAGACCAAAAGGCATTACAACCCAACAGTATGTGCCCCATGGACAAATGAATGATGTTTTGTCTTGATCTTCCTCTACTATTCTGATTTGGTTATATCCTAAAAATCCATCCATCAAAGATAGCATTTCATGTCCAGCTGTGAGATCTACAATGTTGTCTATGCTTGATAGTGGAAAGTCATCTTTAGGGCATGCTTGATTAATATCTCTGAAATCTATGCAACAACAAACTCATCCACCAAGTTTTTCTACAGGTACCAAGTTTGAAACCCATTCTGGATAATCGATAGGCTTTATGAACTTTGCTTCTAGCAGCTTCCGAATCTCTTCCTTAACTAATAGAGCTACTTGCGGATGCATTTTGCACAATTTTTGTTTGACAAGTTTTGCATTAGGAGATACTACTAAATGATGTACCACAAGTGATGGATCTAGACCATGTTAGCGTAAGTCCATGCAAAATTTATAGCTCTTTTTATGAAAAATCCTGTGAAGTCTCTTCTTTCCTGCTCTGATAGTGATGCTGCCAAAAAAGTGATCTTTGGATTTTTCTCTATGCCCAGGTTCATGTCTTGTGATTTTTCAACTAGCACTATTGATTTCTCATGATAGTTAGTGGTGATAGGAAGATCAAATCCCCCATCCTTAGGTGCCTCAGAGAGGTTTTCACCTTCAGATACGTCCTTTATTTTTACTTTTTCATGGTCAAGAGGCACCTTTTGGTTTTCACCTAGTGACCTGTCTTTTTTGATTTTGTTTATTTCACTTTTATGACTGAAGGATTTGATACTTCTGCTAAAATATGCTAGTTTAGGTAGATCCATTATGAAACCTACTTTGTGATCACCTAATGGAATGCATTGTCATAAGCCCATGGATTCTGCAATGGCTTCATCATTTTCAAATGTATCCAATATCAGTGCCCCCTGTTGGTCCCAATCAACGAGGTCAGGATATACAAGTGAAAGGGTAATGGATGAATGGTTATGGCTAGAGGAAGTTGTGGAAATCATGAAGATAGAATTCTTGAAAAAGGTCAGAAATATGAAGGGAGGAGTCATCGATGGTATCTGAACTAGAAGACTCTCCTACCAAGGAATGTCCAGCGTCCATATGAGAAATACACTTAATATCTTTAGAACACGGTACCTCCGACTGATAGCCAAGGCCTTGCTTATTGAACTTCTTAGACACAACAATGGGTTCAATAGGTCCTTGTTCCTGTGATCCCAATCCACCATGTTCTTAATGATGTGGAACCCATTGTTATATCTCTCCACTTCAAGTTGCACTTGGTCATTCTCATCAAAGAATATCCAAGAGTTGTCTTCATCATCTGGGAATCCACCTTTAATGAATACTATGGGTGGGGATTTTATAATAGCTGCACATGAAGATGGCTTGGATGTAGAAGGTTTGCCATGAGATTTGGAAGACAAGGGAAGAGTTCCCACACAACAAGATTCTTGCAATGTGTACTCACCCAGGCCATGTTTAGTGTGCTTGATACAGAGATTGGAAGTGGCTTTGCTAGATGATGGCTTGAGTAGGACAGATGGATCTACATATGATGAAGATGAATATGCTTCAGTGTTGATAGGAATACGGGTAGGGATTTGATACTTAGCTTGAAAAGCATGGCAGAATTCAAATGGATTGGGATCACCATGGATAGTAATCTCAACACCATTATGTAGAAATTTAAGACACTGATGGTATGTAGAAGGAACTACTTTGAGGGCATGGATCCATGGATGGCCAAGGATAATGTTATAAGGAATCTCAATGTCAAGGACTTGACAATGGGTGTTAGTAGTGATCGGCCCAACTTGGATAGGCAAGTGAATAATCCCTTCAGTATCTCTCTCGGCATCATCATATGCTCTGATAGTAATGACCTTGGAAGTGTCAACATCTTTCTCAAAATATCCCAATAGTTTTATTAATTTTAAGGAACATATATTAAGACCAGCTCCACCATCCACTAAGATTCGTTTGATATGGCGTTGTTTGACAAACATTTCTATGCAGAGGGCTTTGTTGTGTGAAGGATGAATGGAGGGCTGAAGATCTTTGTCGAAAAAGGTTAAATGGCAAGGGGCTGCAATGTTAGTGACCATAGATTGGAATTGCATGGTATCGATATTGTTGGGCACTGAAGATTCTTATAAAGCTTTGTCAAGGATAGATCTATGGGCAAGGGATATGCGAAGCAACTCAAGAATGGAAATATGTGCAAGTGTTTTGCCAAGGTGATCAAGGATATTACAGCTAGAGGACGGTCGAGGAGGATGGACAGGTGCTCCTTGAATGGTAACACCACCTCTTCGAGTAGTTACAACACACTTAGGTGCTTTGCCTTGGACAGTAATTGTAGAAATGTGAGCATGGTCAAGGCGGCCAATAGTAGATGATTCATAGTTGTACTGAATGGCATTCCCAGCATGACGGTTACTTGGTTTGTCATGAGATGGAAGTAGATTCTTGAAAGCATATAGATCATAGTTAGATGTCGGTTGCGGTGTAGGTTGCGATGTTGGAGGTGTGATTTTAATTAAACCTTGATCGATGCAATCTTGAATAACATGCTTTAAGCGCATACAACCATTTGTTTTGTGTCCTTTGACTCTATGGTAATCACAATACTAATTCTCTTTGTACCAAGGAGCTTTAAAGAGTGGTTCACCATTGGGTGGTGCATCCGGTAACATGATATATCCCACTTGGAGAATCTTTTGAAAGACAACTTCCATAGGTTCCGCTAATGGCATGAATTGTGAGTGGGGATTTGAAGTTTGTCATTGTCGAGTTCATTGAAAAGGTTGAGTTGTTGTAGAGGTAGCTTGAATGTTGATAGGAGCTTTCATTGTTTGTATGTTCTTTGCATCTACAACACCATCATTGACAACATTCTTGTTCTTATTCTAAAAGTGAGACTTATCATTAGATTTTTGTGGATTGTCTTTGTTATCGCGAAAAATCTTGATAGTGTTTAGCAATAAAGCACGTTCAATGATGGTTCCTTTGGAAACAAATTCATCAAAGGTGCTAGCACTTTGTAATTGTAGTTAGAATGACAACTCAAGATGAAGACTTTGGACAAAGATATTGAGTTGTTGTTTCTTAGGTATTTCCCATGATAGTTTGCTAGCCATATTATGCCATCGTTGAGTAAATCAAGAGAAAGCTTCACCATTGCGTTGTTTATTATTGACTAGGTCGTTCATTTTCACTTCATGTTCGATGTTAAAAGTGAAGTGTGATCAAAATTTATTTTCTAACTCTACAAAAGATTTAATGCCTGGAGGTAAATGAGAGAACCATTTAAGAACTTGTCCTGCTAAGCTTCGGGGAAATAGTCTCAGAAGATATGTATCGTCTTGAGCAACATCAAGACATGCCACAAAGAATTCTCTAAGATGGTCTTCCAGATTTCCTTTTCCTTTGTATTTGTCAAATTGTGGAATTTCAAAGTGTGGTGGAAAAGGTGTCATATGAAGTGACTTGTCAAACGGATAAGCGCATATGTTTTCTAAGGAAAATGTCTTCTTGCTTTGTCCTACCGCTTTGTTAATCATTTGTTGAACATCCGCTGGAGATAATTGTTGTTGTTGTAAAGGGGGTGGTTGGTTAGGAGGTGAAGTGTAATATGATGTATATTGAGGTTTTTGTTGTGGGATATATGAAGCCATGACCATTTGTTGAGGTTGCATACTCACAATGTGTGTCAAAGGATTAGTATACGACACATATGTGTTTGAGGATTGTTGTCCTTGAGACACAAGCGGTGGTTGGGTATATTGCGATGAATTAGAACCAAGGTTTTGCATCACATGGGAAGTAGAAGATAAATTGGCATTGGTCAATGGTTGTGAATTCATAATTGGATTTGTAATATGGTAAGTGATGGAAGGATTGATGGATGCGGAAGAAGGATGAACATTTGAGTTGGTGTTTTGAACAACATGGGGATTGGTATATGTCATATGTTGGGTGACGATGGGCAAACCTTGGGTTATGTAAGAGGGATTGCTAGTTTCCAAAGGATTATAGGAAGATGGAAGAATTGATGTAAGTTGATCAACATAAGATACTGCAGCACTAGGATTAGCTTGTGAGACAATAGGCAGGTCACTCATGTCAATGAGACTAACATTGGGATGGTATGACGCATTGGATAGATCCGTGGAGATAGTGGAGACCATATTAGTAGTGGTAAGAATATGGGATGTGGTGTCCATATGTGATCCAATGGGGGTAGTGGATTGCAATGGTTGTGAAGCTTGGATAGTTTGTGTTGTTTGGATAGCTTGGGAAGCTTGCAAAGTATGGAATATGGGGATAGCTTGTGATGTTTGAGTTTGTACTTGGGCAACATGGATAGCTTGTGCTACTTGAGGCATAGATACGGTCATGGTAGGAGAAGGAGTATGTTGGGAAACATGGAAAGGTGGAATGTTCAGATTTTGTGAAAGGAAAGGGAGTACATTAGTTGGAGTTATCAAAGGTTCTAAAGTGTACTCCGAGTGTGGTGGGTCGAATGAAGTAACAATAGGAAATGAAAGAGATGGGTTGGAATATGGAGTTTGTAATATGGTGTGAGATGGTGTGACTATAGTGGATGGTCCCTTTGTAACAATAGTGGGAGTGCTTGGATCATGTTCTTGTTGATAACTGAGAGGGGGGGTGAATCAGTTATCTTCATTATTTCAGCTTTTTGAATTTCCTTATCAATTAGTGCAGCATTAAACTAAATAAGCAAACATAACCATGAAATGGAAATAACATCAATACACATGACACAATGATTTTGACGTGGAAAACCCTGTTAGGGGAAAAACCACAAGGTGATTAACCCAAGATTGTATTCTCTGTTAGAAGAATAAGATAGTACAAAATGGCACTTGCTAATTAGGGCTCATTGCCTGAGCACATTGCTCACAAGAGGCTCACTGCCTACAATAGTTTATACAAGGAAACTATATACTTGAACTGATGAGAAGCATCCACATATGCTGAGGTTCAGTTCCAGTTAAGCCCAATATACTAATCTGTTGCACTTCATTCTTACTCTCTTAGGTGTTGCTGTCCTGTTACATTCTGGACCTGTCTTACTACCTTCACACTACTTTTCTGCTTTTCTTCGCACCACACAATTCACCACTTTACATCCAAATCTATCTAGTATATATATCCGCACAAAGGATTTCATCCTCTTTCTAGTCAGCATCCGGAATAGTCAATATTTTCCCAAACTCTAGTCTATTGGCTGAATCCTTGCTTACCAAGTGATACGAATCAAGGAGATACTTATAGAAGTCATCTAACATGTTGGCTAATCATGGATGATACCTTAAGAACCTTGATCACCATCAATAGCTCATCCAGAATAATTCTGATGCTTTGTCGGTCAGTTCTTCCTCTGTCTACTCTACCAAACTGGACCCCAATACTTAGATGCTCATATCTCTTCACTCTTTCATCACCGGAGGCTCAATCCCTAGAATCTATTAGTCAAGGTATTCCTCTTGACATCCCCAAGTCCGTACTTTACAAAGATACTTCCTATAAGAGATCTGGACCTGACTGTCAGACCTTGCTGCATGCTCTATTCTTGCTTACCAGACCAAAGTATTCTTCGATCTGACTTCCGGCAAAGATACACCATGTCCTGCGGATGTGTGGAGTGGTCTTTGTTGCCATCAATGACAACACCAATGAAGCCACACAGTGTCTCTTGCCAACAATCTCCCCCTTTGGCATTGATGGCAACACTTAGTGAAAAATGACTTACACTACACTCCCCTTGGCTGATGCTCTATTCTAATGTATATTTTTTTGGAGCTCCCCCTTGGCTGGATTCCACATTTTTCACTACTCCTCACTCCCCCTTTGACATCAATGGAAAAGGGTAGAATCCGCACACTAGTAATCCTCAAAAACAAATCAACTTTACTTAGCTGCATAAGTATAAATACATGATACACTTACATATATTAAAGTATATCTGCAAAAGATGTCTTCAACTGGGCAAATTCTATTGCCCAACTCTGCTTCATCCTATCCAAAATTGAGACGTGACCACTCAACAGGAATGCAAAAGCTTCTGCCCTCTTAAGATCTATCGGATCACTAGTTCAGGTTGTGGTCTGGGCATCAGTCAGAGCCTCATGCATGGCCTCTAATTTAGGGATAATCATCCCTCTAAGTTCACCCATCCTGCTTAATATGTTCTTCCTCTCCTTCTCAAGCTTCTTAATCTCATTCATGATTACAATAGTTTGACATTCCTAGTTTATTATGGATACAGTGAGAGAATCAAAATTCTGAGAGAGGCTTGATAGTTTATCCTCTTGTTCTTTCACTTTCTTCTCAATATCCTTTGTTACTTTAGTCCAAGATATACAAAATTTATATACTTCTCCTCCATCCTTAAGAGCATTTTCTAAACTCTTTATCCCAATATCCATATTTCTCCTATCATCGGTTATAAGGCCTTGTAACTCAGAGAATCTCTTATCCAAAACTTTTTTCAAACCTTTACCTCAGCTGATTTCTCTAGCGACTCAAAATGAGTGCTGATAGAACTAACAAGAGACTTGAGATTACCAGATGAAGAAGCTGAGGAATCCTTCTAAAAGGATGGCATGATCTTTTTAAGCACACCGGATGTAATTTCTAGCAACTCATAGTCTTCCATGTGAGACTTTAAAAGTTTCTCTTTAGCCTTTTCTTGGGCAAAGGATGCTATCTTCATTGTTTGAACTGGGGAGAGAGAATCAAAGTCAAATGGTCCTTGAAGTAACTCTGGTTCATCAATCTCCATCATTTCTTTAGTCAAGAAATCCTTGACAGTTTCTGCAGTGTCTCTTACCGGAGACAGAGTTTTCTTTCCTTCTGTATTGTCACTGGTGATCTTCTTAGCTTGATCTACTTCTCTTCCCTTCACTTCTTCTTCTTTCTCCTCTATTCTTTCTTCTCCTTTAGATCTAGAGACTACTGGAGAAACCGGATTTACTTTTCCTTGGACTTCCTCTTCCGGAACAGAGGAATCTAAGTCCTTAGCTTTTTCTTCACTAGTCTCCTTTGCCTCTTCCGCTACTATCTTAATGGATTCTTCTTTGTCATCCATGGCAGAGGTTTCATCATCTAAGTCCTCAACAATGGGAATGTTGAATCTTTTGTATGCATTCCAGAGAATCTCTTCTGTCTCTTTTCCTGTTTTGTTAGTTTCACCAAGCATAAGCTAATTCACTCTAGCTTTGCTCTGGAACTCATCCTTGCAATCTTTGAAGATCATATTCATTTGCTTCGGAGTGATTGAAGGAAAGAGCTGAATGGCTATCTGTTCCTGAATCTCAAGATCCTTTGCCCTAGCATTAATCTTTCTTATCTCTAATTCCTTCTCTAGGCTTTTGGGAATGAGAGATGTGATTTCAATAAAAGCCTTATTATATATGTTCAAGTACTTAACTGTGGCTTCCTCCAAGATCTTTCTATCTGCATCATTATATGCATCATAGAATTCTGTTATTGGTTGCAGGTTCCCATCCATAGTAACTGCTTTAACTACATCATCTAAGGACAGAGTGGGCCTTTCAACAAATTCTTTTGTTACTTCTTCAGTAGAGGGTTCATCGGATGTTTTCCTTTTCTTTTTCATTTTCTTTACTTCCTCATCTGATTTTATCTCTTCATCATCCTTCTGACTGATGTAAGACCTTGTGACCTTTGTTTTAGTTCTTTTCTCTACTTTATCAGATGATTTTGCTTCCAGTTTAGATGCCTTTGAGCTTTTAGTAGTTGCAGGTGTAGAGCTCTTAGAAGATTTGGTCCGGGAGGGGGCTTTTTCCGGAGCACTTTCTTTTTCTGCTTCTTCCTTTTCTTTTTCTTCTCTTTCCATCTTTTCTCTGTGGGCATCAAGTGCCTCTTTTGAGATTCCATGCCTCTTAGCAATTTCTTCAACTTCCCTTCTCACTTTCCTCTTGATTTCAGGCTGTCTAAGTTCCACATGAACTTTTACACTCAGCTCTTGGAAGGTTCCAAATCTTTCTGCCTTAGGGTCTTTGGGCCGGCTCAGCAGATGTTGGATATGCAACTCTACAATTTTCTCATCTACTTCATACCCCATTGGCATGATCCAGAATGTCCTTGGCTCCACTGCCTCCATTAGGCATTGATCAGTGTCAACCATGAAACACACTGTATCTTTGTACTTCTCAACCAATGATTGGGGAATTCTTTCTCTGGTTTCCATCATATTTTGAAAGTTCTTGAAGTAACCCCACAGAGCTGTATTTCTAGCCTTAGCATCCCCAAGCCCATGCAAGTAATCTCTGATTTGAATTACAATAGGTCTGTCATTCTACCATACCCAACCACTGGATCTGGGCAGCTCATTCATAAAGTAGAAAAACAAACATAATATCAGTCCACCATACTTAAAAGAGTTCTTTTTATCCTTCTTGATCTTCTATAAGTTTTCCATTAGTTGGCTTAGAAGGAGTTCATAGAGATCATAATATGCCTTCTTTCTCAAAATTTCATAAGCAGTATACACAGCAGTTCCAGATACTGAATTCTCCCTGCTGGAGTGATATATCTTATAGCCAATTATCATAGATGAAAATTTGATATCCAGATCAGTGATATCTTCTATGGTCATTGCTCTCTTATCAAATTTTGATCTAGTGGCCTCAGTCACAGTTTGGTTTTTGACAGATTTGAGAATAGGTAACCCTCTGGAAGAGTGTAAACCGGTTACTGCCCTAATTGTATCCTTGGTGATCTTGAATGGTTTATTCAACCATAAGAAGTTATCATGCACTCTGCTCAACACATACCGTACCCACTCATCTTCTTCAAGACAGGGGAAATGGATGTACTGACCGAAATGTTTATCCCGGATGGCCTTATACTAAGGTTTTAGTTCAAAAGATTCATCTATTAGTTCCTTGTGGTAGATGTCCATCAGTTTGGATTCACCAAAATCTTCAATGTTTGCGTGAATGTAAACCCTAACATCTTCTACATGTAAAACCCCATGCGGAATGTTGGAAAAAGCCCCTAAGGGATCCACTTCTAGAGATTTGTAAGGATGTTTCTTAAATTTGGGTCAAGGCCTATCAGAAATCTTTACAACATTTGGAGTAGCCATCTTCAAAAGATTTACAGAGAGATTTTCAACAACGAAAAATACCTTTTATGCTTCTAGGGTTCGCTGAATGAGCCATTAATTTGCTAGATGAATCGACTTCAACGGTTGATCTTTTGAGAATTTGAGATAATTTGTTGCAGAGCTCCTTTTCTCTTCTTCTTGAATGCAAATGTGCAAATGACAAATGAATGAGCCTTTTTATTTTTGGGAAAACCCTAATCTCATATTGCAATAAATGCGCAACTCAAGTTATTTCAGTTGCCTGGTTCTTCTTATTTTGAGAAAGATCCTTTTCTGGATCACTGAGATATACTTACAGTTATCCTTGGTGATTAATAAAAAACTATCTTACTTTCCCCAAACACTTGATCTATCCACAGAACAAGATGCCTCAAATTTGAATCATATCGGATTTAACTGTGATAATCCTGTTTTACCGAATGACTGTTAAACCAGATCAATCTTGGAAGATTAGACTCTTCAAATCTTCCTATAGATCTTCCATATCTTAACCAAGCTTTCTTTAGATGTTTCTCTGAGAATCCTTTTATTCTGCAACTTCCCATGTGCCAATTTCAGGCACCAATTAACTGGCTGGGGGAAAATGTTTTTCCTTGTGTCTCCCCCTAAGATAGAGCTCACTTTTTAATTTCTGGAAAGAATATCAGCACCAGATTCTAGTGCGGATCCATCCCCTACATTCTCTGTACTTCTCTTCACCCAAATCTTGTTCATCTCACTTTTAACTTCATCCACATTCACTTTTCCTTTTCCTTTGTCTTGATTCTGATTATGATTCACCGAACCCCTTTTGTCCTGATTCTTGCTTTTGCAGAATTTGGCAATATGACTGGATCTATTGCAATTGTGGCAAACAACATTTATTTGCATATTTGAATGATATCCTCTTGATTTGCATTGATTAGCCATATGTCCCATTCTATTGCATGCAAATCATCTACCATTGAATGAATTGTTCATTTGCCTATTTCTGCATTCATGAGATTTGTGACCATACCTTTTGCAGTTGAAACACTGTCTAGAGAAGGATGTATTAGTCTGATTTATTCTCTTTTTGCACTGATTAGCTTTATAACCAAAGTTATTATAGTTATGGCAGTATCCATTGAAGGATGGATATCTTTGAGCATTAGGTTGCCTTATCGAAGGTCTTCTAGGCATGTTCCTTAGATTTCCTGATCCAAAATTCTTTTGACCAGATCCAGAGCTTTCACCTTTCTCATATCCCAAGCCACGCTTGTCATCTACCCTCTTTTGGATTTCAAGAAGAACTTCAAGTTGAGCAAAACTTATCTTGAATTTCTCTTTGTATTCATTTGTTGTTTGAAGATCCTTTTTAAGAGTGTCAATTTGATCCTCAAGTTTTTCTTCATTATCTCTAGCATCTTCAAGATCAGATTCTAGATGCCTGATTATTCTATCCATTTTGTGGCATTCTTCTGACTTCTCCTTGAGAGATTGTCTTAGATCATCTTCAGTTTTTCTTTTCTCTTCAATTTCTTGGGTGAATTTCATAACTCCTGATTCCATTTCATGTCTTACCATAATGACCTCTTTTGATAACTTTTCACATATCTTGGTTTTCTCCTTCAAATCTTCATTTGTACCATTGTCTTCACTTTGATTTGCCAATTGCTGAAGTAGATCTTTTCTCTTTTTCATAGAGATACTCAGTTTCCCCTTTAGTTCATTTATGAAATCATCAGCCTGTTTGAGTCTTTCCTTCAATTCATTGACTTCAGAGTTTGATTGCTCAAGATCATCTAGGGCAGAATGAAGTTGTTCCCTCATACCATACACATCCATTTGAGTTCCTAGATCTTCCTCAAGCTATTAGGCTCTTTTTGGAGGAACTTGGCTCTGATACCAATTGTTGATAACTGAGAGGGGGGGTGAATCAGTTATCTTAATTATTTTAGATTTCTAAATTTCCTTATCAATTAGTGCAGCATTAAACTAAATAAGCAAACATAACCATGAAATGGAAATAACATCAATACACATGACACAATGATTTTGATGTGGAAAACCCTGTTAGGGGAAAAACCACGGGGTGATTAACCCAAGATTGTATTCTCTGTTAGAAAAATAAGATAGTACAAAATGACACTTGCCAATTAGGGCTCACTACCCGAGCACACCGCTCACAAGAGGCTCACTACCTACAATAGTTTATACAAGGAAACTATATACTTGAACTGATGAGAAGCATCCACATATGCTGAGGTTCAGTTCCGGTTAAGCCCAATATACTGATCTGCTGCACTTCATTCTTACTCTCTTAGGTGCTACTATCCTGTTACATTCTGGACCTGTCTTACTACCTTCACACTGCTCTTCTGCTTTTCTTTGCACCACACAATTCACCACTTTACATCCAAATCTATCTGGTATATACATCTGCACAAAGGATTTCATCCTCTTTCTAGTCGGCATCTGGAATAGTCAATATTTTCCCAAACTCTAATCTGTCGGCTGAATCCTTGCTTACCAAGTGATGCGAATCAAGGAGATACTTATAGAAGTCATCTAACATGTCGGCCAATCATGGATGATACCTTAAGAACCTTGATCACCATAAATATCTCATTCGGAATAATTTTGATGCTCTGTCGGTCAGTTCTTCCTCTGTCTACTCTGCCAAACCGGACCCCAATACTTAGATGCTCATATCTCTTCACTCTTTCATCACCAGAGGCTTAATCCCTGGAATCTATTAGTCAAGGTATTCCTCTTGACTTCCCCAAGTCCGCACTTTACAAAGATACTTCCTATAAGAGATCCAGACCTGACTATCAGACCTTGCTGCATGCTCTGTTCTTGCTTACTGGACCAAAGGATTCTTCAATCTGACTTCCAGTAAAGATACACCATGTCCTGTGAATGTGTGGAGTGGTCTTTGTTGCCATCAATGACAACACCAATGAAGCCACATAATGTCTCTTGCCAACAGTTCTTGAATAGCGGATATGTCAAAGTCTCCTGGTAGTTTGGCTCCCATGTGGACAAGTTGTAAGAAGTAGCGATTATGATCAGATAAAACAAGCTTCTTAACTTGGTCCCATACATGTGTGTCTTGATAGTTAGATAAATCCTCTTGGGAATGCTCTTCATAAGTCACTGTGAAGGGGTGTGATTGCACTTGATGAGATGACTCTCCAATGGTGCACCCATGGGGCACAAACATGTGAGAAGGCATTCCGGTTGTAAATTGAGTTGCATCTCTAAGAGGTGTTGATCATGATTATTGCATTGTGGCTTCCATCTTAGCTTGCAGTTTTACTTCCATTTCAGCTCTATATTGGCTCCTAGTTTGAGGCATGATGGTTGATGTTGAAAAATTGGACTTTAGCTTGCCAAGGTTTTTTAGACCCAAAAAGATGATGGTTTGCTTATTGTTTGGTTGTTGGTTGATGTACTAGTTTGTTGTTTGTTTTGTTGTTGTTGGGTTGCTTGGTTGAACTTCCCTATAGAATAGATCACACACTCAATGGAAAAGATATTTGTTAAGGTTGTTGTTTTACTGATGTTGCTAAGGCTAAAGCCAAAAGATGATTTTTTTTTGATTGAATGGGTTGATTGATTAATGTTTGGTTTGTTAGTTTGGGATCTCAAAAAGATGGAAAGTTCACAAAGTCCAATTGTTTGGTATGCTCAAAGCATGAAACAAAGTCCAGGTATCTGCAAATGATCAGAGGCAGGTCTGAAAGCTAATGCTAAAACTAAACAATCTAGAAATGTAGTTGATTTAGCTAAGTCACTAAGATTTGCTGGTAATTAACCACATGCGACTGATAATAGCTCAAATGTGACTCAAAAAAGGCCAAAAGTGACTGATAATAGCTTAAAAGTGATCTGGTTTGGTTTAAGTAATAGGCTACAGTTTTACATAGAGGTGAGCCAATTTGCTATAGGCGAGCAATGTTAACTCAGAAGTGATTTACTATTGATCAAACGCAACTCAGTTTAGACTGGAGGCGAACATCTATTGTTCAAAGGTGATTTAGTTTATGCAAAAGGCAACTAACTACTGGTTACAAGCGATCTGGTTGTCTGTATGCGGGCAGTAAAATCTCAAAAGTGACTGTGTCTATCAGGAAATATGTTTGAATTGTGTTTTTGACAAGAAACAGTAATTTTAGTCACTCACACTCACAATAATCACAAACTTGTACAACCTAGGCTAGGAAAGGATTGTATTTGTTGAGTCCCCTGACCGTGCTTATTCAAAGCAGATAGCTTCAGGATCTTGGTAGCACCAGCTCCTCTCCATGGCACACACTTCTCATGCTTACCAAAATCTGGGTTTCCCAAGGGTTGTCCCCCCACCAAACCTTAGGATTGTCCCTGCTATCTCTTCTAAGAACCACGTGAATCAGGGCGGCTTCAAAGGTCCCACCTTTTACATCAACAAATAGAAGGTTTTTGGCTACTACATAAAGTTGCTAATAAGGACATCCGTTCGGGTGGCTATATGTGCGGCAACGCTACTCTTCGTTATGGAGTCTCCCAGCCTTCAAGGGTTACGCCTTGGAGGGTTTTGGGGGAGTTTGGTTGTCGGTATAACACAACAACACCCATTGTTTGTGGCTTTCGACATAAACACTTTTCTTATATAGTGGTTCGTAAGGACTTGGCTTTAGCCCATTACCGCTTGGGTCATACCCCTTCTCACACCGGGAAGGCATGCCCTCTAAAGATAATAACAAGTTCTCATGCACCCAAGATCCATTTGATAGACCAGGGGAGAGGATACCTTTTCTATTAAATTTGGGTTACAAACATGCACATACAAACAATCAAGAAAGATAAATCAAGCATAGAGCAAGTAATGATTCTTTTTAAGCACCAAGTCCAAATGTTCCTAAATTAGTGAAAAATCACAAGTCTTGGACCAATCAAAGCTGCAAGATATATTTTAGTAGTTTGATAACCTCCTTTTCTTGGATAATCGATAAGATGCTACACAAATACCCAATTAGTAGCCAAGAAAACTGAATTGCAAATGATAAACACTGAAAGTGACATAGTTACTAGAGGTGATCAACTGTTGATCAGGAGAGATCTATATTCTGCTGAAGGTGAAATGTTACAGATTAGAAGTGATGCTAGTAAACCTATATGCAAAATGATAAAGCTCATAAGCGATGCAAAAAAGCAACACGCGACTGATTACAGGTCATAAGCGACTTAGATTTGTGAAAAAAATAGAATATAACAAAAACCCTAGTTTTGCAGAAAGTGATCTAGATAGCTAAAAGTGATCACTGTTAGGTTAAAAGCGATTTAAATAAAGACATAAGTAACCACTATTATCTTATAAGCAATTCAAAAAAAGTAATAAGCATTACTATTCACTCAGAAGCGATCGAGAAAATGCTATAAGCGGCTGGTTTCGACTTAAAAGTGATGCGTATAATCAGACAACGACTGGTTTTCACTCAGAAGTGACTGGAACTTGTCTTAAGCATTTAGAAAATCTAGATCTTCACAAAAACAACTTCAAATAACAAAGTTAATCAAGGATGTGGGTCCCACCGGGTGTGCCAAAATGTGATAGGTAAAAATCAGGTTAATAAAATTAAGCATAGCCATGAAAACCTAACCCTACCATCATCCAAGAATCTAATCCAAATGAAATCAAAAGCATGCCATTCAAGAACAATATCACCTAGATTGTATGATTCCTTGTTTATGATGTGGATTGTTTCTTCAACAATGAACAATTATGAAGATCAAAGCTACTATGATGGATGGATGATAATGATAAAATGCTAAATGGATACTCAAATGCTCAAGATGCTCAAGATGATAATGTAGACGATATATGAATGTTGGATATATGTAGTATGGAATGAGAGGGTGTTTATATAGACCTCAACCAAAATCAATCAACAGTGGAGATTTGGTGGCTATGTGAATGGCTAAGATTAAAAGATGAAAATAGATGAATGTGTAGATGACAAGTGGAGAGAAGATAAGGCTTATGTGTGACCGTGTACATAAAAAATACATGTGAAAGATATTAAATAAAAGATGTAGTATCACTTATCTTTTTTAAATAAAAGAGGCACACATGTCGGCTCATGAAAATAAATGATAAGAGAAATTAATTAAATAAATAAAATTTATTGAATTAATTAGAAAGTGGGCTTGTGAAGGGATTTTTTAATTAAATAAATAAGATTTATTTAATTAAAATAGATAGAAATAAGATAATTAAATAATTATAGATTATTTAATTATAGATTAGAAAAAATAGAAGAAATAGCTAATGAATTAATTAAATAAATATAGATTTATTTAATTAATAGAAGAAATAAGTGTGTTAGGGAAATTGTTCAAGTGTGTTAGACAAATGCAGATGATAGCTAATGCAATATTTGAATGCTAATAATAATTAGGTCAATTTTGGGTGTCTATAGGCTGTTGTGGCTGAGATGGAATCACTGGTTGCTGAAAAGGTGTATTTTACTGCCATTGTTGGCCCTTGTTCCATTGAGGCTGTCATTGTTGCTGTTGAGTAGGCCACTGGGGGTTATAGTTGGGACCTTGGAAATTTTGTTGAGGCCATGGGTTTGGCTGTTGTTGGTTCCAACCAGCTTGTGGAGTAGGCCATTGTGGAGTAGACCATTGTGGAGTAGGCCATTGTGGGTTTTGCCATGCATTTAGATTACTAGGCCACTATTGAGTATTCCAAGCAGAGAAATTCTAGTTTGCAGCAGGAAAGGGGTAATTAAAATTAAGTGGATCAGAGGGCATACCTTGTCTTTGCTGCCAAGGTCTCCTTTGAGCTATGAAGAACAGTTGCCCATCTTCTCCTTCAAATGGCTATAATTCTGGCCTTTCAATCTTTTCTTGCTAGATAGTGGCCACCCTTTTGCATTTACAATTGGCCTTCCTCTGTCTATAGTTGGGGCAATATTCAATAATCATTGCATCTGCCTCTTCTTGTTTCTTCTTGATATGAAGAGTGTCAAGTTGTGTAGCCTAATGGCTAATAATGTCCTCTTTCATGTTGGTCAGCAGGTTACTAATTTCCACTCTTGAAACCCCATTTGTTGCCTTGCCTGTGATGGTTTCTCTTTCTCCCCTTGGTTTTCTGGAAAAGGTTCTAGAATAATTTCTACAAGCTCTGCAGACATCCTCAAAGGGAAGTTGAGATATATCCCCTATTCCAATGAGATTGAGTGCATCCATGCAGTCATCATTAACTCCCCTCAAAAAGACCAACTTTAGCGATTCTTCAGACAATCTATTTTGAGGGTTTTTCTTCAAGGCAAACTGGAATCTTTCAACATAGTCTTCTAGTGGCTCATCCTCTTTCTGTGACATCTTGAAGATGTCATCTCTCCTCCTATCATGTCCTCTTTAGTAATCTTTATATTTTGCCAGGAACTTTATCTTCATGGTATCCCAGTCTAGAATGACATCTTCCCCCAACCCCATAAACCATCTTAAAGCAACATCTTTTAGTGTGCCAAGGAATAGCTTGAGTCTGTAAGGATCAGTGGTGTAGTCATAAATCCTACACAAGACATCAAACTCAAACAAGAAAGTGTTAGGATCTTTAGTCACCAAGCCGTAGAAAATAGGCAATGCAGAAGGTGGTATATTTTTCAGAGTAGTAGCCCGTGCTTGGTCTGGGATAGGGAATTCAAACATTGCTTGTCCTGGAGGATCCTCTACTGCAGCATCTCCCATGGTTCTAAAAGTCCCTTCTGTAGCTGTAGAGGAAGCTGATGGAGATGTAGAAGGTGTTGATGAAGATGTAAGAGGAAACTCTTCTTCAACACTTTCTACTATATAATTGATAAAGTTAGATGTGTCCTCGTTATCCTGAGAAGTTGAAGGGAGGAATATATCTTGGTGATCTCTCTACCTCCGCATACAGTGGTTTTAGCTTGATATTTCAATGGTCCTGAAAAATGAATTTATTAATTCTAATGCTGTAATCAAAATTTAACTATGAAAGCATATAAAACTAATGAGACTATGAAGGTAGCACCATCCCCAGCAATGGCACCAAAAATGTAGAGGAAAACTAATGCATTGTAGACTTAAACAAAATTCAAGGGTAAACCTATCTAAATAGTCCACTCTATCATTGCATTCCTACATTGAATTATCAACCAAGGAGCGTAAGCTTATGATGATGCCTGCACTATAAATGCCTTCAAGACTCATTTCTATCCTAAACTAACTCATACAGACTTATTCTAATTAACCTAATTTACTGAAGTTCATAGAAATGTAAGAACAACAAAAACAGTTTAAAATCTAGTTGCTACGGGTACCTTCAACATAAGCTAAAGATAACTATATTCAACAGGAAACTACAGAATTAACTCAAAATATTCAAAATGATAAAGGAACTAACACTAACCTTCGGAGGACTTTAAAATATGCACTTATTCATGAATCACAATTACCGGTAATAGCAATCAAGATATTTTACTTGTCTCACAATGCAATTGATGAAATAACAGAAAAACAATTTTAACTAGGAATGCATCAATTAATAAGGAAATATATGAAGTGAGGGTTAGTACATTGAGTGGCCAGCTCAGGGAACTATCTCACTTAATCTGGAAAACCAAATCTACTTCAGATTCTTATGCATCCTCATAACACCAAATTGTATTCAATTCATATCAGAAACATAATCTTCTCAGATTTTATTCAAATCAAAACATGTCTGGATAATTGATATTTGAAAAATAGAGTAAGGGCTAAGTAACTGGAAAGTGAAAGCAACTCCCTTAGCAACGAATGCCTCCCTCTAACTTATACAAAATTAGGAGAGTTCTATGAAACCACTAACTAATCCTTAATCAATTCAACCCTAGATACTAGGATACAAGTTGCATAATTGATTTATTAATCTAACTGATCAAAAGAAGAAAAGTCCTATTCAAACAAGAACTCTCATGAAATAGTTTGTATGAAAAACCACTCATAGACTACGTTTAGAACAAGTCTTCCTTTCTGCATTTATTCCAATCCATGATGGTACATATTCATCCTCCATCTGTCTTCACTCTTGGCATTCAAACTATACTTCACTTAATTTCCCTGTCCTACAACTCACTACAGTTGCTCTTTCCTTGATGCCACATTCTTGCTGCACAGGGTTAATTCTCCAAACATATGCACATAAAATAAATCTCATATTTAAACCATAGGATTCTATTTATATTACATGCATACTTATAATTTAAATCATTCAATTGATAATATAACCACCATATTCCATATTATCAACATAGGTTTAAAGCTTTGAAAAGTATATGAGAAACAACATATAGTAATGGTGATGTTTGTAAAGTATCTGCAGGATCATATGGAAAGGTCTTAAAAACATATAAAAATAGTATAAAAAGAAGTCAATAATTCAACCCATCAATATTCACCCCCGAGTTTTAGCAATGAGTAGGTTATCAGAGATCCAAGACTGAGGGTTAGTCTACTAAGACTTGACTTTTAGAAGCTATTTATAGCTTCAATGATCTACTTCGGGCCTCAACAGGTATATCTTGATAATACCACCCCTATCGATACTCAAGAATGCAAGAAACAACTAGGTTTTCTTCTGCAGGGAGATCCTTCAACTTTTAGTACTGTGGATATGAATAAGGCTAGCAACCTATAGGCACGGTTTAAATAGTTCAAGAAGGGTAGAAGGGAAAAATTTTCCATATATCATGATTTATCCAGATCAGTCGATACCCTAAAGTTTAGAGAAGATTTTGTGAAGGATCATACTCCCAAAGAGATTAATCTAGCATTGGAGGCACTGATGGTATACAGGAAAAAGGAAGCAGAGAAGAATAAAGTGATAGTGGATGATAGTGAGCAACAATAAGCTGAATCAATGGGACATAAGTCAAATGTCAAATCCAGCTAGGATGCTACCATTAAAAAAATGTGCCACATACTCCTTTTGACTAGTCAATTCATTGTAAAAGAGATTTGTCTTGTTGGACAACTCAAAAAATTATTATTTTGTCCTATTATATTGAGTCCAAAAGTTGTATTTTTGTCTTTTTCCTAAAGGAAAAAATCAATTCCAGGATTGTAACTACCCGATTGCCAAAATTAAATGTTGTTGAATCTAGGCCCTTGGTGTTGGATTAATCCTCACCATTCATTATAAAACTTGGTATGCCTGCTCCTCTATATAAGAGTAGTCATTTTCTCTCTTTGTAAGGTTGTCCATAGTGAATTCTTGAGACTTTGCCAAAATTTTGAATCAATACAAAGCATGTTTACAGGTGTTGTTGCAAATTGTGTTATTGTGTTATTGAATTTTGGATTTCATGGTTCATTTCTACCTGAATTTAAATAAAGTTCAATTATAGTTTGGATGTATGCTTAGATATTTGATGGATGTTTTGGTTCATACCTTTTTTTTCTTGTTGATTGTAAGTCGCTTTGCATGGTTAGCCTAAACCTATTTAAATGAATTAAGTTTAGTTGTATGACATTGATTAAGCTACACCAGTAATTGGGTGTTTAATGAATTCATGTAACTTGAAAATATCTTGTCTCCTTTGAAGATTGCACTATTTCTATAGCATTGTGGTGAAACTTGATTAACCAAAAATTGGTTTTAGGGAATTTGTCTATCTATGGAAATTTCATCCACTATGATATTGCCTTAGGGTTTATCCTTTATTTCTCTATCCCCTATCCTTTGCATTTTTCTTTAAAAGGTTGGTAGATTTAAATCAAAAAAACACTTCATTGATGATAACTGAAGAAATTTAGGGTTTCTACATACATACTACTATCACCATCTATAAAAACCAATATTTTATGTAAGTCCCCTTGACTGGAACAAAAAAATATATCCAACTGAGTTATCTTGCAAGTCAAGACCTGACAGTATAAACCTTGGGGTAGTCTTTTTCTAGGTTTTCTGGGATAAGATTCCTTTCAAGAGAGGTGAAATACCTTGTGTTTCATCTACATTGTTTCATGCTAAAACACCCATCAACACCATCATGCACACACCAGTGAATGGGGAATCATTTACAACTATCATGTAATGGCTGATTTGTTCTAGGATCAATAAAAAGTGCACATAGATTGGATTTCAAACTTTTCTCATATTTAACCTATTTGTATGATAATTTGTCCACATAGAATTGCCAACATCTATCCCTACAGTCTACCCATTGGTTTATTTGGTTTGTCATTGAGTCAACATGAGAAATATTTGACTCTAATGAAATGGAAATGGATCTCCTGTGATCATTGCTTGCATTTGGACTTTTTAATTTTTGAATTAAGGTTTCAAGTTTTTTTTATTCTCTTGGATTTTCCCTAAAAGTTTTCTTGTGTGTCACATGGATGGAGAGGAAGTGAAGGTGGAGTTTCAGGAGGGTTTTGAGCATCCTCTTCAACTAGAATCTCATCTCCTGGATTAGGGTTTTGGGGTGATTGATTGGCTGAAAAATGAAAATAGAAATTCAATCAAAACAATGAAAAACAAATTTAATTCATTTTCAAGTGTAGAGAAAAAATGAAAATCCTACCTTCTTGAATTTGTTGTCTTTGTTGATCTCATGCATGATGGGAACAATGATGTGACATTGTGTTTGTGTGCCTTCTATGTCAATCTTCTCAAAATGTGTTCGTAGAATAACACTTATCACGCTTTCACACCTCTAAAATGCAAATGAAAAATGACTATCACTGGTCTATTTATTTTTATGTCTAGTAGTAAAAAACATGATCGTGTTTATTTTTCTAGGACTGAAAAGTGGGGTGTCCACTTTTTGGTCCCCCATCTTCATGCACACACCCCTTTAATGCTAGAGAGTTTTGAACCAAAAACTACTCTTACAGATCTCTATAAATGTGATCATCCTCCATATTTAAATTCCAAAGCTCAAAGTTGGTTCCATTAAATTTATCCACCTACATTCTATACATGTCTATCATATATATTCCTAAAAACAAGATCACATTGCAAAATCCCACTCAAGTAAGGATTAATGGAAATTAACATACTCCTCCCACAAATATAACAAGCTAGACATTCTCAAATACCAAAAAAGGAAATCATGATGCATTCTTACTTAATCCAAGGACAAGAAAAATAAAATAAGATAGATTTACAAAAAAATTAGTGCTATAATGATTCACTATTGAAAGAAATAAGGGTTCATAAAATGAGGAACACAACATAAAACATAGAATATAACTTGGGAAACCCTAATAAGGAAAATACCTAGCCTCCAATGGACAAAACTAATGTATTAGTTCTCTAAATGGTTATAACAAATTCATGGAGGCTCTATGCTTTACATTAAATCAATACTTTTAATTTAGATAAATTCTAGCAACATAGCCATGCTTTCTATTTTTTTTAGTTGTCATGCTTATTCTCTATTCTAGGTAGTTCATTTTGTTAGTTTTTGTCTATCCAGGCAACTTTGTTGTAGTTTTTCTATTGGTCAATTGATGTTTAATTGATGCATTTTTAGTTGTAACAAGGTTTTAGGTCCTTTAAAAACTTGTTCTTCCCTTTAATCAAAAATCACGCTTTGGAGTCATGTATAAAATCACTTATAATATCCATCTCAAACCCTTAATATATAGTCTAAGTAAATCTAGGAAACCATGAATAGTTTACTAAAACCATAGAATCAAAACCATGAGCCAATACTTGGACCAAATCATCCAAGTCCAATAGCTCTACCCCTCTCAAAGAATAGCTCCTCTAAGATTAGAGTGTAATTCCTTGATTGATTAATTGAGCCTCAAAAATAAAAGTAGTCCAAGTAACTCCCAAGAACTCCATGTAGGTGCAATAATTACTCATAAACACCACTAATATATTTGGTGAAATGTTCTAGTCATAGTTCACCTAGTAACCCTTATTCAATGATTTCTTATAATTATCATAAGACTAATGACATGTGGAGATTGCATATGAGTGGTGCTACAAGTATGTGCTTATCGGTGTTGTCATTGATGTCAACGTATCTGTGTTGTCATTGGTGTCAACTGTGCTCTTGTTTTGATGCTTTCTTGTGTTCAGATAATTGGTTTTGGCTTAGATAAGTATTTAAGATAATGAGAAAGTGTTCCTGGTATTGACTTCCCAAGTGCTTTTGAGAAAATTTGCTTTACTAGTGGAAATAGTGTATTGTAGAGTATCTTGGTTTGTAGAAAGACAGTAAAGTATTTTGCTCCGCATTTCTTGTAGATTGAAAATCTTTGTCTACAGTTTAGAAGTTAAGATGAAGGTTGTCTGTAGTTGTATGTTCCAAGTTTGAGCCTTCGGTATGAAGATTTGAGTGAGTTATGTTCACCAGAGTAAAAACTATTTTTCTGTGCTTTCAGTGGTGTCAGGGAGAATCTATTCTGCTCCGCAATTAATCATTACAGTCTACGGTTCTGGAATTAAGTTTACAATGAGGATATGTGCCTTTAGTTTTAATGGTTCATGATATGGTGGTCTACAAGCAATCTTTCTTTTATGACAGTGGCTGATAGTAATGTTCAAGTTCTTCAGTTTGAAGAATCTTCTGGGTAAAGTGTTTTGAGGTTGTGCAGATGTTCTTGGTGATTGTAATGTGCTTGTGGATATCTCTAGATCATGTTCCTACCTTTTGATTGGTCCATTAAGTGTAATCTAGATTGTGCATGAAGCGTGTTCTTAAATGCTTTAGTGTTAACACTAGTTTTAGCTAACTTGGTCATTTTCACTTGTTGCGGTTATACTTTGGAGATTATGATAGCATGTTGTAGCATGGAATATTGTGTTTGAGTCCCAACTAAGGCTTGGTTTGGTCCACACTCATTTATTCTCTTTCATTAATTTGTTTAGGTCCAAACCTATTCTTATGTATATGTGTTTGCCAACCTTGGAGAATGTTCCAATGGTTGATGATTGTAATGTCGACCTTGATGATTATTCCAAGGTTGAAGAATTGTATAAATACTTGTAATAGAGTCATGAAAATGTATCCAAGTGTGAAGATGCAAAGATAGTGTGAAGTTATAAGCAAAGCAGAACAGAGGATGTTTTCATTGCTTCAATGGAACTGAACCTTGGAATGGTTTAGATGCTACTATCTCAGTTCACCAAATCTTGGCAGTGAGCCACCCACTGGCGGTGAGTCACCCACTGGTAGTGAGCCACCCCATTGGCAGTGAGCCTCTCAATTTGTAGTGAGCATCTGGGTAATAAGCCTCTAATTTCTAGTTTGTATATAACATAATATATTGTGATCTAACATTCACCATGGTTTTTCCCTTCTAGGGTTTTCCACATAAAAATCTAGTGTCTCTTGTGTTGATGTGTAAATAGATTAAGTTTATGATTTTATGCTTTCATGGTTAAACTTCATAACAATAATTAAGTGGATGATATCTTAATGGTTTTGAAATATTGGTTACAACTGATTCACCCCCCCTCTCAGTTGTCTTTCCCTATTCAACAATTGGTATCAGAGCGAGGGTTCCTCTGTAAAGAGTATAATAGCTCGAGGAAGATCTAGGATGGCGCACAGAAAGGAATCACCACAGTTTGATGGAATAGATTATGCTCTTTGGAAGGTACAGAAGAAAATTTATCTCATTTCTCTTGGTTATGGTGTTTGGAAAATGGCAGATACAAAATACACTATTCCTAAAAATGGTCCGAATGATGAAGATGAAATCAAACAGTATGAATTAAATGGAAAAGATAGAGATGTTCTATTAAATTCCTTATCTAACACTGAGCTAGTAAAAGTTATGGATTTGGAGACTGCTCATGAAATTTGGGACAAGTTGAAAAGTTTATATGAAGGAGATGATTCTATAAAGAGTGCCAAATTACAAAATCTGAAGGCAAGGTATGAATCCCTGAAGATGAGGGAAGATGAGAACATAATAGTCTACATGCAAAAAATTGATGAAATTGTCAATGGAATCAAGGGTCTTGGAGGAACTTTCAAGGAAGAAGAGATTGTCATGAAGATTCTGAGATCATTGCCTAAATCCTATAGTTACAAGGTATCTGCAATTGAAGAACTTATGGCTATGCAAAAGGTTACAAAGGATCAATTGCTTGGTAAACTTACAGCTTTTGAAATGAGAGAGTTTAGTGATGATTTCCTGAAGACTGAGACTTCTTTCAAAGTTAGCACTTCAAAAAAGACATCAAGAGCTCAAAAATATGTTGTGGAATATGATGATGATCTTGATGAGATTGAAGCCAACTTTGTGGATAAAATGGAAAGAGGTACTAGAAAGTTCAAATTCAAATTACCATTCAAATGCTTTTCTTGTGGTAAGGTTGGTCATTATGCCTCTAGGTGTCCAGAGAGAATTGAAAGAGGTAGGAAGAAATTTGAAATTAGACCTAGAGTTGTGAAGAAATGTTATATTGTCAAGATCTTGATGATGAGTCTAATGATGTTAATACTAGTGCAAATGAAAGCCTATTTATTGCTATTAAAGAAGAACCCGTGTCTACTAATCCTGCTAGTTGTGTGAAGGAAGAAAAGCCAGTACAAGAGAGTGCTTTGTCTGTTCAGGTTGAGAAGGATAAGGATGAATGGATTATTGATAGTGGATGCTCACATCACATGACCAATGATAAAAGTAAGTTTGTAAGTTCGGAAAAGTATGATGGAGGACTAGTTAGGTTTGGAGATAATGTAGCTGGTAAGATCTATGGAAGATGATCTATTTATTTTGATGGCAAGCATAATATAGATGATGTTCTATATGTCAAAGGCCTAAAGCATAATCTTTTAAGTGTTGGTCAGATGTGTGACAAAGGGTATGATATGAGTTTCAAGGATAATGCATGTAAGACCATGGAAAGCTCTGGAATAGTGATTGCAACTGGTAAGAAGAATAGAGGTAATATTTATCATTTGAGAGGAACTAATGATTGTTGTTTTTTGGATCAGACAGACATAGGAGGATGTGTCATATCAATTTTTATAATTTGGTAAAGATAAGTTCAGTGCAAGCTGTGAGAGATTTGCCTAGGCTTGTGAAGCCTGCTAACACTATTTGCAAGGAATGTCAAATGGGAAAATAGACAAGAGAAAACTTCAAGAGTAAGGAACAATTTTCTATTGGATTGCTTGAGCTGGTGCATATAGATCTATGTGGTCCTACAAGAATAATAAGTCTGCAAAGAGACATGTATTTTATGTTTCTTATTGATGATTATTCAAGAATGACTTGGGTTACTTTCTTAAAGGAAAAATCAGAAGCTCTAGACAAGTTCAAGTTTTTCAAAGTGATGGTTGAAAATGATTTAGATTTAAGGATCAAGTGCTTAAGGTCTGATAGAGGAGGAGAGTTTACATCAAATGAATTCAATGCATTCTATGAAGAACATGGGATAAAGAGATAGTTGTCTTCTCCTAGAACTCCTCAACAAAATGGAGTTGTGGAAAGGAAGAACAGGATAATTCAAGAAGATGCAAAGACTATGATGAAATAGGCAAACCTACTGGAAGTGTATTGGAGAGAAGCTATACATACAACTATCTACATTCAAAACAGAGTTCAAGTCAAAGGTAATGGTACTAAAACTCCTTATGAATTGTGGTATGGAAGAGTTCCTACAGTGAAATACTTTAGAGTTCTTGGAAGCAAATGTTATATAAGAAGAGATGAGGAGTTAGGCAAGTTTGATGCTAGATGTGATGAAGGATTTTTCCTTGGTTATTCTAATAAGAGAAAGGCCTACCGGTGCTATAATAAAAGATTGAAGAAGATCATTGAGAGTACAAATATAAGAGTTGATGAAGACAGGGGAAGAATATCATATTTGGGAGGCTATGAATCAGATGAACCTGATACTACAAAGAATGAAGAAAAAGTTGAACAAATGGACAGTCAAGATGAAGAAGAAAAAGCTCCAAAAAAGACCCCCAGGTATGTAAGGATTAATCATTCTGAGGATCAGATTATTGGTGACAAAAACAAAGGGGTATTGACAAGGAAAAGAGCTACAGAAGAACAAGTGAACTATTGTTTACTTTCATAGATTGAACCTAAGAATGTAAATGAGGCCTGCAAAGATGAAATTTGGGTAAGAGCCATGGAAGAAGAGCTGATGTAGATAGAGAAAAATCAAACTTGGGAATTGGTCCCTAGACCTGCTGATAAGAATGTGATTGGAACGAAATGGGTGTTTAGAAATAAGGTGAATGAAAATGGAGAAGTGGTAAGAAACAAAGCAAGACTGGTATGCAAAAGATATTCTCAAGTTGAAGGCATAGATTTTGAAGAGACATTTGCTCCTATGGCAAGGATTCAAGCAATCAGAATATTCTTGGCATTTGCAGCACACAGGCTTCAAAGTATACCAGATGGATGTGAAGTCTACATTCTTGAATGGAGAGTTGGAAGAAGTTTACATTAAACATCTAGAAGGATTTTAGTCATCAGACCAAGATGACATGGTATGCAGATTGAAGAAAGCCTTGTATGGCCTTAAGCAAGCCCCTAGAGCCTAGTATGCAAGATTGGACAAGTACTTGTTGCAGTTAGGATTTAGTAAAGGTACTGCTGATAGCAATCTCTATTTCAAAATCAATAATGATCAAATTCAGATTGTTATAGTCTTTGTTGATGATATTATCTTTGGAGGCAATGAAGGTATGTGTAAGATATTTGCAGAGGAAATGCAAAAAGAATTTGAGATGTCTATGTTTGGTGAAATGAATTTCTTTTTAGGACTGCAAATTACTCAATCAAAAAAATGAATTTTCTTTTCTCAGTCCAAGTTGTCAAAGAATTGTTGAAGAATTTTTGAATGAAGGATTCTAGTCTAGTATGTACTCCTATGGTAACTGGCTACAAGCTGAGAAAGAATGATGAATCACCTAAGACTGATTAGAAAAAGTATAGATCTATGATTGGAGGATTGCTTTATCTAACCCATACCAGACCTGATATAATGCATGTAGTGTGTCTTGTGGAAAGATTTCAAAAGATCCCAAAGACAAAAGAATCATGAGGTATTTGAAAGGTCTTCAGACTATGGATTGAGGTACCCCAAAGACTCTAATTTCACTCTCTATGCTTATATAGATGCAGATTGGGCTGGAGATGTGGATGATAGAAAAAGTACAAGTGGAGGTGCTTTCCTCTTGGGTAATAGATTGGTTTCATGGTTGAGAATGAAGAAAGAATTAGTTTCTTTGTTCACTCAAGAAGCATAATATATTGTTGCAGCATGTTGTTGTACTCAAGTGCTTTGGATGAAGAACCAATTGAAATCTTTTGTGACAATACAAGTGCTATAAACATTTCAAAGAATCTAGTGATGCACTCAAGGAAAAAGTATATATCTATAAGGTATTACTTTCTAAGAGAAAAAGTAACTGAGAATGAAGTGAAAATTGAGTATGTGTCTACAAAGGATCAGATTGCAGATATTTTCACAAAGCCTCTACCTAAGGATACTTTTGAGTATCTTAGAGGAAAGTTAGGGGTTATTACACCTCCTTCTCTAAACTAATATGCATGAGAAGTGCATCAATCCAGTGGTGCCTAAAGTCTTATTCCTTGATTTTGATTGATGTTTTGATGCCTACCTCTCAGGGGGAGTAGGTAGAAGTTGCTAATATAAGTTCCTAATAAAGCTAAGTATTGCAGAGTTGATGGAAGAAGAAATTCTAGCTTGATCAGAGCAATTGTTTGCAAGTATGTGCAAAAAAAGGAGAACTGATGTCCTTTTCCATTGATGTCCTTTGCCATTGATGTCAAAGGGGGAGAGAAAATCATGTGAAAAACTCAGGGGGAGAAAGAATTCAGAAGTGTAAAAAGAAAGGGGGAGAAAGTAATCAGCGTAGAATCTTGTCTTGATGGTGTTTGTAGTTTTTCACATCAATGTTGCCATCAATGACAAAGGGGGAGATTGTTGCAAGTATGTGCTTACCAATGTTGTCATTGATGTCAACATATATGTGTTGTCAATGGTGTCAACTATGCTCTTGTTTTGATGCTTTCTTGTGTTGAGATAATTGGGTTTGGCTTAGATAAGTATTAAAGATAATGAGAAAGTGTTCCTGGTATTGAGTTCCCAAGTGCTTTTGAGAAAAAATTTCTTTACTAGTGGAAACAATGTATTACAGAGTATCTTGGTTTTTAGAAAAATAGTAAAGTATTTTGCTCCGCATTTCTTGTAAATTGAAAATCTTTGTCTATGGTTTGGAAGTTAAGATGAAGGTTGTCTATAGTTGCTATGTTCCAAGTTTGAGCCTCCGGTATGAAGATTTGAGTGAGTTATGTTCACCAAAGTAAAAATTGTTTTTCTATGCTTTCAGTGGTGTCACAGAGAATGTATTTTGCTCTGCATTTCTCCACAATTAATCATTATAGTTTGCAATTCTAGAATTAGGTTTATAATGAGTACATGTACCTTTAATTTTAATGGTTCATGATATGGTGATCTGCAAGTGATCTTTTTTTTATGATAGTGGATGATAGTAATGTTCAATTGCTTTGATTTGAAGAATATTGTGGGTAAAGTGTTTTGAGGTTGTGTGGATGTTCTTGGTGATTGTAACGTGCTTGTGGATGTCTCTAGATCATGTTCCTACCTTTCAATTGGTCCACAAAGTGTAATCCAGATCGTGCATGAAGCATGTTCTCAAATGCTTTAGTGTTAACACCAGTTTTAGCTGACTTGGTCATTTTCACTTGTTCCAGTTATACTTTGGAGATTGTGATAGCATGTTGTAGCATGGAAGATTGTGTTTGAGTCCCATAAGGCTTGGTTTCATCCACATTCATTTATTCTCTTTCATTAATCTATTTAGGTCCAGACCTATTGTTATGTATATGTGTTTGCCAACCTTGGAGAATGTTCCAATGGTTGATGATTGTAATGCCGACCTTGATGATTATTCCAAGGTTGAAGAATTGTATAAATACTTGTAATAGAGTCATGAAAATGTATCCAAGTGCTAAGATACGAAGATAGTGTGAAGTTATAAGTAGAGCAGAGCAGAGGATGTTTTCAATGCTTCAATGAAACTGAACCTTGGCATGGTTTAGATGCTACTATGTTAGTTCACCAAATCTTGGCAGTGAACCACCCACCGACAGTGAGCCACCCAATGGCAATGAGCCACCCCATTGGCAGTGAGCCTCTCAATTTGCAGTGAGCATCTGGGAAGTGAGCCCTAAGGAAGCGAGCCTCTGATTTCTAGTTTTGATATAACATAATATATTGTGAGCTAACACTCACCATGGTTTTTCCCCTATAGGGTTTTCCACGTAAAAATTTGGTGTCTCTTGTGTTGATGTGTAAATATGTTAAGTTTCTGATTTTATGCTTTCATGGTTAAACTTATTAATATTAATTAAGTGGATGATATCTTAATGGTTTTGAAATATTGGTTACAAATGATTCACCCCCCTCTTAGTTGTCTTGCCCTGTTCAACAAGTGGGGCATAATTTTTGTGTGGGAAAATTATTTACAATACTATACAAATATTAAAAAATTTAAACCTAATATTTACAAGGTGTTCAACACCTAGCCCATAGTCCAACCAAATATTTCATCTACTAGTGAAAAAATTTGTGGTCAAACACATGAAAATAAGTAGGATACATATGACAATGTGACATAGTTACGTAATGACTATGTGAGATTCTAAATAATGTTATTGTATAAGTGGCTTGGGTGATATGTTACCACTATATTGTATAACTCTAGATGAGTGTGCCATTATTGTGAAAGATTGCAAGTGAATATTCTATATGAATGTAATAAGAAATGTGCATTGAATATTTATGTCTCTATAATTATTCATGTGAATGTATGTGATGTTGTACTTGAATGTTCCAATCAATGAGTTGACCTTTTTAGGAACTTAATCTATGGCACATATGAATTTTGAATGAAAATAATTGTTATCACACACCTTTGGAAGTGAGTACACGATTGAATGTAACACTTTGGTAATCTTAAATGATGTTTATGCTATGGACGTGCATGTACTAGGACCATATTATGATCAATGATAACCTCCTTTGCATGGTACTTTCAAAGAAACAAAATGAATTAAAAATTAATGAATAAAGGTGAATGATGCATGTGCATGCATTCTATTATATGAACTTTATTGCTGCCATTGTATTGTGATTTAATTGGGTTGATGAATCTAGTTGATTTAAGAAATGAGTGGTATGCAATAAATGATATAATGATCATGGCTTAGGAATGGGAATGATTGTATGTGCCTAGAATTATTTTCTTTATGATGTTAATTAGGAAAATAATCTATGTTATGATAATGGTGGTATTGTTGAAGTACACAACATCTATGTAGGCGTGCCAAGCATCAAAAGTTGTTCCCATGCATATGCACAATGGATTATAAGGCTTTGTGAGAGTCTATCTATTGTAAATCTATTTGGGTACATGTTAGCTTTTGGTTCTAATGAAGTTTAAGGTGTGTATAGACCATATGATAGATTTCCCAATACCTTTTATGTGCTTGAGTAGTGTTGTATGTTTGATACAAATTTTGGGTCAAGTACACAACCTCCTTGAGGGAATTTCCTTCATAGTGATGATTAATAACATATTTAATATTTATAGGACCTATTGACATGATGTTTAGGACCACACTCAAAGGAATCATATGTTCACAAAGAAAGCCCTTATTCCTCTTGAAAGACTTTAAATTGACTAAGAATCTAAGATCTCAAGTCTCTGATTGTCAGGTCTTGACCACTTGTTATCACTCAGGGTTTGTTGTGATTTGTTGTTTCCATTTTGGGGACTTACAGGTTTCCAAGTCACTTTCACCAAGGTTAGGTCATGATTCACTAGTATCTTACATATTTAACTCAGTTTTCTCATATCCTCTCAATTTATGTCAAATTCTTAATTGAATAAACATATTTCAAGTATATTATTACAAATTTGGTGTAACTTTGATCATTTCTTCTGAAATTATTGTTAACTTTGATTAGTTCTTTTGAAATGATTCTTGTAGACACCCATATTTGTCCATGTCTTGCAACACCTTGATAAAAACATCACTTAGACATCATTTTGTCCTAAATCCCACTCTTAATCCCACTAATCCATTAGCCAATTAATTAAATAAATTTTATTTATTTAATTAATTTCCACATCATATCCTAATCCCACTATCCAATTAATTAAATAAATTTTATTTATTTAATTAATATCCAACTCATATCCCAACTAATTCAAATATTTTATTTGAATTAAGTTCTCATCATAAGCCGACTTTCCAATTAATTAAATAAATTTTATTTATTTAATTAATTTATCTTATCATTTAGCCGACATGTGTGCCTCTTTCATTTAAAAAAGATAAGTGGTACTACAGCCTTTTATTTAATATCTTTTACATGTAGTACTTTTTATGTACACAAGCACACATGAGCCCTATCCTCCTTGACACTTGTCAAATGACTACAACTCCCTTGAAGAGTGGGAATAACTGAATCAATCCTAGCCATCCACATCAATCAATTAGCTTTTTAATCTCAACCATTCATTTGAACCAAGCCTTTTCTATAAATAAAACCCCTTACAAGCCATTAGCATGCATTGAGCCTTAAGCACTCTTATTCTGCCAAATTTTCTAAAATGCATTGAGCCTCAAGTAACATTATTCTGCCAAATTATCATTAGCATGCATTGATCCTCAAGTATCCACATGCTGTCGAAATATCATTAGAGCCTTTGCATCCTTCATCTATCATTCATTTTATCATCTTCATCTTAATGTTATGCTACAGAAATGAGCACCCAACATTCCTCCAACAATAATCTTTCAAAATCTTGCATGCTCATGCGAGGTGGAGAAGAGCAATGGAGATAAATAAAGCATAGCGTGGAGATCAGTTTGCATTTACATTTGTTATTTTGATTTTCATGTTGTCTTGTGCTTCATTGTGCATTGCTAGGGTTTTTATCATTGCTGATTATACATTTACCCTAATTTGCAATTTTACCCTAACAACAATTCTAACTTTGATCAATTCTTCTGAAATGATTCTAACTTTGATCAATTCTTCTGAAATGATCTCTATTTGAACTAATCTTTGCACATAAACTCTGAATTCATCTAAATATCTTCTTTAAAGCATGTGATTCATCAAGATTTACAATTACTTTCTTTAGATTTATCATTATTTGATATTTCTCACCACAATTTGTAAGAATAAAAGACTAAAGAACTATATTGAGGGAAAGAAGTTCTAAGAATTTTAAAGTTTGCTAGAAATCCATATATATCTGGAAACTGTAATGAAATAAAGAAAGTCTAATTATACTTCACCAGTATTTCCACAGCTATGCATAACAGATGCTAATCTTCAAAGGAAATTGATAACAGTAAGTAAGTGGATAAATGCACTCCAAGGGATGTAACATCCAACATTCCATACCAGAAATAAATGAGAGATTACTCAAGATTTACAATTAGACTGTAATCTATATCTTCAATTCCATTATCATGCTTGAAAGATATACACATATTTCACTAACTTGAGAGAGAACCATGAGGTAAGTGATAGAGTTACAAAGAAAATGACTCAGTGCTTAACAAGAATTAATCAATTCAATCTCCCTATCTACAAGTGACTTGGATCCTTCTATAGGACAAAGATCCAAAATTAGTTACAATATCAATGGTCAATATCTCATTCAATACATCAAAGGTCAGAAAATGAGGCACGTGATTGCCAGTTGGCAACCTAGAACGAATGACAACTGGCCATGGGATATTCCTCAATATCTTCAATGTTGCGTCTTCTAGAGTAATCCACCAAGTTAATTTATGCATATCACCAAAAATTGAAATGTACCTTGACAACAATTCATCATCTCGATATCTAAATATCCTGATTTTACAAAGAAACCAAAACTATTGGATGCTTGAACTATTCTGTGTCTGAAGGTGCATCCTCCTCAATCATCATTCCTCCCAAATCTAACATCTTATATAGGTCATATGCCTTGATAGTTTTGTCTATCTCCATCTTGTCAAACTAATGTGCTTTAGTCCTAGCATATTCCTGCATTTGGAGTTGATCACTTAGGGCTATCCAATTATTCAACCTAACATCCAAATTCTCTTTGTACATCTTCATCTTTGCAGATAAATCCATGACCTCATCCATGGTTGTTTTTGAAAGATGTCCTATCGTCTCATTGAAAATTGGATCATATCTATCTCTAAATACCCCCACAGATGCTTGATATTCATATGTTTCTTTCTTGTCCATTAGTGTCCCAAGAAACTCCTCTAATATTTTCATTTCATCAGTTAGGAGGTCATGTACTTTGATGCTTATGTCCACTGCCTTGAGTCGGTGTCCATTCAAAATATCTACCTCAAATTTTAGGTCTTTTATCCATAAGGATATCTTGTGCATAGTTTGGAGCATCATTATGTTGTGGCTCAGTAGTACTTTACCTCACAATTTGCAGATGATTTTAAATTTGCTAAGATCTTGATCATTTTGATCAAGTCTAGATGCACACTCCACCTTCAATCCATTTGCCTTACCCTTGATGAATGACAAAGTATCCCAATTTGATAGTGAGGTCTGGATGACTTCTTCCCCATCCTTAATAAACTTTTGGAGCCATCCCTAGAGTACCTGTTCTTGCTATTTTTTTGGAATCCAAATCATTTATCTCCTCCTGTGTCACCAGTGTTAGATTAGCTAGGACTTCTGTAACTTGCATTGCCAGAGACACTAATCCTTTGACAAATCCTTAGAGCTTGGAAATGTGCCCCTTTAGCTCCTTCTTCTTCAGCTTGTCCTTTTGGATCCTAGCTACTACAACTTTGACACTACCTAGGAGCTCTTCAAGTTCCTGCTCTGCATTGGCATGCCCTAAATCTAGGGTGGTAACTTGATATTCATCTATAGTAATCTCACCCTTTTCTTTCTCAATTGTAGGCACAACTAAATGAGTTGTCTTACGCCTTGTAGTATCCCTTTTCATAGTGGACACTTCCCTTGCCTTGCACTTGAGCTTTATTCTGTCTATGGAAAATAATACCTTAAAATCAAAAGGAATTAAATTGATGGGAGGCTCAATTACCTTCAACGCCAGCCATTATGGGATGTCTGGTCTTAGTCCTTCCTGACCAAGTTTCTCAATGTGAGCATCTTTTATTACTAACTCATCATCCTTGTGAGGACCTTTCCCTTGTAGCATTTACTCTTGATGATCTTCTTGCTGCCACATCTCTTCTTGATAACCTTCTTGCTGGGGCAAGTCTACTTGAGGAATTTCTTGTTGAGGTAATTCTTACTGGAGAATCTCCTATTGAGCTACCTGTGTATCCACCTCCATTTCTTCATGTTTAGGACCTATATTTATGTCTTTCTCACCATCTCTTTGGTCCTGATGATCATTTTCTTTGACATGTTTGATGACTTCTTCCTTAGATAGATCTTGAAGATCCTCTCCTTAAATTTCTAAAGAGACAATGTCTGCAACTGATTTATCAATCACCTCTTCTTGAACCTGCTCCACTTGTTATGGTACCAAGACCTCTATAGAAGCTAGTTGGTTCTCTAGAACATTAGGTGATCTAGACCCTTATGAGTCTGATATTTCTTCTACCTCTAGAATTCTAGTCACATCCAGACCTCTTATTATTTCAGTCTCAATTCCTCTCACTGAGGCTCGTCTTGTGGTAGCTAGTGTTCCAACAACAAAGTGATTGGATCATTTGTCACTGCGTAGGTGACCTCATCATTGGTCAAATCTACCACTTTTCTTAGTGGTAATTATAATTCCTTAGCTCGGGCATGTTCTTTCTCTTTTATCTCCTCGACCAACTCTTGCTTTAGTTTAATTATTTGATCAGTTGATTGGCCCCTTTGTAGTTGCATGACCTACCCTCTAGTGTGAGCATGGTATGCCACCCCCTGTTGTGCCAAATGTGCTTGGAGTGCAACTTGTGGTGAAGATGTTTCTCCTTGGGCTTGGACATATGCAAACATCAGTTCCATTCTGGTTGGTCCTGAGGTCTGATCTTGGACATCCACAATTTTACAATTGCACCTCTCATGGGTGTCGCTGGGGATACCCTCTTCTATTTGGGGATTTCCACCCCTTCTATTATATATTTTGAATAACGTTCCTTAGTATCTATTCTAGAAATGAGAATTGCTCTTAAGGGTTGGTTCTTTGGGGGTGAAGGCATAGTGGCAATGGTGATTCCCTTTGTTGTCAATTCCTTGCCAAATGCAGAAGTCCCTGACTCCTCCAGCTTAGCTTCCATAATTCTCCTTTTGGCAATGAGAAAATCATCATAATCTACATCTCCCCACTCTTTTCTCTTTCTCTCATCATATGTGAGGGCTACGTCCTTGACTTTCAATTCATTCACCTTCTCATCCACCCATTTTTGAGTGATGACTATGACTCTTCTAGTGATGACATCAATTGATGTCTTGTCTGGTTGCATCCAATCAGGGAGGGGCAAGCTCTCCTTATATATTTATTGCTCATCATACTTTGAATCAAGGACTTGACCATCATCTATCTTTATCTAGGGAGGGACCTCTAAACAACCCAAGGTCCTTATATGGTTCAAATTTAACCTTTGATACCCCCTTTTCCTAACTTTTTTCTCATCTAGACAATCCACCCAGTAATCTTCTAGGTGCGGGACATGTTGTAACTTCTTGTTGATGAACTTCTCCATCCTGTTATATGGATCATAAGTTCTTGTTATGGGGAAAGTGGCAAGTTCAACATTTGAGGTTTGGACTCTGATATATTGTAGTCTTTGAAGTCTACACATATGTACCAATGGATATCTAGAGGGAACTTAACAGTTCCCCATTTGTTCTTTGGGATTAATGCTTCATAAGATGGTATTATTTGTGTGGTGATTTCAAGCAATAGGACCTTCTCGGTTGGGTATCTAGGCAACATAAACAAATTTCCTTCAAATCCCTCCATCTTGATGTTGGTAAATGTCAGCAACTGGATGAACCAGGACCCATGAGCCATAATTAGGGCTTGAGCTTCCCTTAAGATCCTCTTGGCTTGGTCACCTTCAATCAACTAGACCAACCAGATTATGAAACAATCATTTACCCTTCAGTAGTGTTGCATCAACTACCTCCTCTCGAGATGTGGGTAATATTCCCAATTGCTCTATTTTCTTATTCCCTAGCTTGCCTACAAAGGTTAATCCATAAAATAGAGCTTTTTAAGCACATGAATACACCATGTAGGAAGTCATCCTTAACCTACACTTCTTCTTTTTCCATCCAACCATCCCATCATGTAGGGAGTCACTAATCAATTTTGCCCAGTGTACTACTTGACCTGTTTCAATCACATGCCTGATGAGGCCTAACATCCACAACTCTAGAGTCCTAGAGTCTTCCTTTCCATCCATCCTACTCAGCAAAGTTATCATATATTACACCTCAGGGAAGAAATCATACTTATACAAATTTTGAGGCATCTTAGAGACTGCATTTGGTCTGGTCTCTGGATCCATCCACGAAGTATACATGACCTTCCAACATCCTAAGACATTGGAATTATACACCATTGATAAAGAATTTAGGTCTATTTCAAAGACCTCCTGACTCCTTGGAAGCTTGAAGGCTTCTGTGATGCCCTTCTCTAAAAAATCTGCATATACACATTCCTTTTTCTCCACTCTCATATTACCAGGGTTATAGTTTTGAGCGCACTCAATCACCAACTCTAGGGCCTTTGCAGCATACAAAAAACTAGATGCATGGTACATGCCACTCTTAACAATGTTATCTATTGTAACGTCTCCCTCTTGAGCCTAGATATGTGCCTTGAAGACTTCCAGGTTCGTGCTTCTGAAATGGGTATTCACTGCATGCCCGAATTTACTCTATACGCCACCAAGAATAGAAAACATCAAAATTTTAAATTTGTCATCCCGCTTTTGATGTCTTTTCTATATCTTGACCTACAAAATGTAAGTGCCTGGCATTAGATTTTCCATTGGTGAATCCCAAGATTAACCATAACCTTGTAGAATCACTTGGGATCATTATTAAGAAGAACACAATCTACATTTACCCTAGTTAACACAAAATAATTCTCTGAGTGAAAATGAATTATTGTAACCATCAGGAAAGAGGGGTTTGTCGTATTCATACTTGTGAATGAAGAAATCACTTTGATTACTTCGTTTGATAGAATCCGTTCATTGTTACATTCTCTATTCACTCTACTGTAATCCTACAGTACTCTTTGTAACTTTGCTCTTTCAATAGTAAGTATTTGCACTAATCTCTTTGAAATCAATAAATGCTTTAGAAATGGCCTTTAAATCTTATCAAAATTCTCTAAGTGTGGGTGCAGTGAATGTTAGAGGATCTTGGTGAGAAATTAATGATAAGGCGTTAGTAAACGAACAGCTAGAAAGATGTTTGGATTTAAATTTAAATTCAACACCATAAGCATCTTACAATACAGGAAGTAAGTGCAAGGTCCAGATGGATATTTGGTCTTAATGTTTGGTCATAATGTTCTACTAGAATATCACATGCCAAGGATCCTGTTGACTTTGACTAAATCAAGTGGATGCCTAGATCTTAATCGATCATGTAGATCAGGATACTTACTAAAATATCTGTTACAAAATGTCCTATTAAAAAGTCAATGATTCAAGCGTTCAGTTTACAAGGCAACAGATAGGACTTGGATATTTTGACATAAATGTCTAGTGCAAAAATATATGGTCCACTGGGAGGTATGAAGCCCAGAAAAAATTGATATCTTGTAATGGATATTTACTCGATTGATCATGTCATGTCTAAAATATCTGGTCCAGTAGACACACTTAGAACTTGTCGAAGTAAATATTGACGACTATGACTGGATATGGACGTGGATCTATGGGCTTTGGATCTCTTGATATCTGATATATGTGGATAGTGATTGGGTTCTATTTAAATATGCTTTTAGGTCCGGATGTTATTTCAATGGATTTGGAACCCAATACTTGAACCGGATAGGACATTGGTATTTCACCATGGTCCAAATCCCTTTGACCAAAATGTCTGATTGACTAGAAATTCTAAACAACACAACTTACTCAATTCAACGAATTTTCTCTTACTTCAAAAGGAAAACCTGATCAGAATTTTATTCTCCATTTACTTATGGCTTTCAAAGGGGACAAACTGCAACCTAAAATTTGACTTGAGTTTGGGTTGGGATGACATGACTTTTACCATTACTGCCCAGGTGGGCAATGAGCCAAGCAAAACAAAAGTTGGGTCCTCATTTTACCATGGTAAAATGGGGCGTGTTGTGAGACTACAAAACAACTTGCCAGAAATGAAAACCATTAAATTCCATCCAATTTAGTGAATCAAGATAAATTCAAACATAAATTTCCAGCTTCTATTAGTATTTGATCGATCCCAACTTTACTAAATGAAATTATGTTCACCAATGTAACTAGTTTTTCGTAAAGGATGCTAGTGTGTGAGATTGATTCATTTATTTTCCTTTTGGATCATCTGAGCATAGAAGACATTTTCATTAAGCTACATAGTTTGATTTACCCATTTAAGCCAAACCTGGATAGAGCCTTGTTGCCAATCAAGCGTCCATAGTTCTGACAAGGTTATCATTGTAATCCCCCCAAACATTGCTCTACTATCAGTCAAGCATCTATAGCCCTGATAGAGTTATTTGGATGACCAAGAGAATGAATCTCTTTCCTTTTGAATTTTAATATTTGTCTCACTTATAAGATTTATCCTTTCAGCTCATTGATTGCAAGGTAATGAAACTTGCTAGTAGGTTGGGAATTATCGTGGTAGCAAAGGCAAACCTTTAGATTTTTCACTTAATGTAAACACAACTATTTCTGAAGGACCCAAGGAACTTTAAGTGTGTTCATAAGTGTGATCCTTTGGGTAATCTTTGTTGCTAGTGGTGAATATGATTTCATAAATCATGCTAGACCACTCATACTTGTGGAAGTCACAACTTATGCACGAGTTTGACTTCCTTTCCTAAATTCTATGAATTCCATTATTTTCAAGGGTGGAAGTCTGCTTCCTAATATGCCCTGACAAAATAAAGGCTCAACAACAAACAACAAGACAAGAAAAGCAAAACACTAAGACAAAACAAACTGTACAAGATTATTTACATATATATAAGCTTACCTTTTTTCAAGGATCAAGCTTGGAAGTAGTGTTTTAGGAATTTCCCATTGACTGGCAATGGGACATCCTCTTTGGTCAAGGTTTTTAGCCTATAAGTGCCATCGTTGAGTATTTCGGTGATCTGGAAGGGACCAATCCAAAGTCTGTCAAATTTTCCATGGTCTCCTTTCTTTTCATGGGCTTTATCCCAAGATAAAACAAGGTCAGATATCCTGAAGGTTTTTATTTTGGCTCTTTTATCAAACCAACGCCTGACTATATACTAATGTTTAGATAAATGATCTATGGCTTGATTTATATTTTCTTCTAGGTCTAAGAGTTGCAATAATCTAAATTTTGATTTGTCCTCCAGACCTAGGTATTCCTAGATAAATTGTAAGGTGGGTATTTTAAGATTTATAGGGAGGACTGGATATATTCCATAAACCAGATAATATGGGGAATTACCCAAAGTGAACTTTCCTCTGGTCCTATCAACCCATAAAACGTATTTTTGCAAGGTATTCCATTCCCTAGGATTATTTTCCACTAGTTTCTTAATGACGTTCAATAGGTTCTTGTAAGTGGATTTTAAAAGATCATTGCCTTGGAGATAGTAGTTAGATGAGAACTCCAACGTGATGCCATGTTCAAATGCCCAGTTAGAAAATTTTAATGAAGTGAAAGCAAGACCATTATCACATACCAATGCATATGGGATGTTGAATCTGGTGATGATGGCATTTTCTAGGAACTTGATCACGACATATGTTGTGCACATCTTGGTAGGCATAGCTTCGGTCCACCTGGTATAGTATTCAGTAATAGTTAGAACATACTTGTGTCCTGTAGATGATGGAGGATTAATCATATCAATGAAGTCCATTTCCCACTATGCAAATGGGTGTACTTCCATTGCTAGTTGTAATGGCTAAGTTGGGTACCTTTCCCTATTAGAAGCTACTTGACATGTGTGACAATGTTTGATATGCTCAGCAGTGTCTTTGAATATCATTGTCTAGTAATACTTGGCTCTAAGGATTCAATGCATAGTAGCTAGGTGTGATGTCCCAAACTTGTCATGTAATTCTTGCATAACATTGTCTATTTCTTGTTGATCAAGACATCTTAGGTATATACCTTCATGGTTTTTCTTAAAGAGGATCCCTCCTTTAATCATGTATCCCTGGGCTTTGATTCTTAAATCTCTCCTTTGAGATCCCCCCATATGTGATGGACATCTACCTGTGACCAAAAGATGTATGGTATCTGCATACCAGTCATTATTTTCACCTGAGTTAATTACGTATTGTTGGCTAATCAGGCCTAGGTCTATCTCAGTGATCATCTACATAAAAGCTTTTCCTCTAACCACTTCATTGGGGTGAAATCTAGATCATACTCCTGTAAGATAGTGATCCATTTAGCTTGTCTCTCCCTAGGTTCATTCTGCATTAGAAGCATCTTGACTGATGAATCAGGAACAATGACAATTACTTGACTCCTCAAGATATAATATCAAAATTTCTTAACTGCTTTGACCAGAGCTAGAGCTTGTCATTCAACATCTAGATATTTCAATTCAACATCCCTAAATGGACTGCTCATGAAAGTGATTGGCTTTTCTTCTTTTATGTCATTTGTCTATGTTAAGACAGTGGCACATGTGTGATTAGAAGTGAAAGAATAAATGTAGAATGCTCTCATGTAATCCAGATTGTTCAGAATAGGAGCATTGACGATGGCTTTCTTGATGTCCTCAAATACAACCTTAGCTTCAAGTATCCATTCTATTTAGCATCCTTTTTTAATATTGCATTAAGTGGCCTTATTATCTTAGCAAGACTAGTTATAAACTTCCTGGTGAAGTTTATTTCACCAAAATAGGACTTCAATTCCTTCTTGTTGCCTGGCAACTAAAGTTTCATGATGGAGCTAACCGAATCAGGGTCAATGGAGATCTCATTTTTGATATGACATGTTCCAACAATTTACTTGTGGTAACTCCAAAGATGCATTTCTTCAAGTTGAGGGAGATAGCATATTGCTCACATCTCTATAACACTTTCCTCAGATCCACAATATGATCTCCTCTGGCTTTAGAGAATATGGTCAAGTAATCCATGTATATGATAATGTACTGACCAACTAGGACTCTGAAGGCAATATCCATGGCGCGTTCAAAAGGTTGCACTAGCATTAATTAGGCCAAATGACATGCGTTTATAGGCAAACATTCCCCACTTAGTAGTAAAAGTTGTCTTCAATGTATCAATTTTATCAACCATGACCTAGTTGTATCCTAAAAATCTATCCAAGAAATACATCATCTAAGCTCCATTAACCATTTGAAGTACTTCATTGAAGGAATGGGATAATTATTCTTTTCGAATGCCTTGTTGAGATTATGAAAGTCTACACATAACCGAATGTCTCTATTTTTCTTTCGAACTAGCACTAAGTTAGCAACCCAAGTTGAATATCTAACTGGGAAAATGATTTGGGCCACTAGTAACTTCTTGCCTTCTTAAAAAATCACTAGTTCTAGGAGGGAATTTATCAGCCTTTGTTTTTGTCTAAAATGTTTCATGCCCGGCTTTAACGCGATAGTGTGTGTGATAATAGACATATCATACATTTTCAGCTTATCATATGTCCAAGCAATTACATGTATATAATCCTTCAAAGATTATGTTATTACTTCTCATTCTTTCTAAGTACAAACCTTCCCAATAAGGACTTTTCTAGGTTCTGGACCTTCACTTAAGTTGACAAGTTCATATTCTCCTCTGTTGGTTTTAGGGAGATCCTTCTATTTCATTATGTTGTCTAGATCAAATAATCTTTCAAGTTTGATCATTCCTCTGGGGATCTTATTATCATGTAGATCAATGATGGATTCTTTATCCCATTATGGTTCTTTGCGACATTGCTCATCAATACCTAAGCTTAAAAAACATCTTGATTAGTGATGAAATCTAAGATATGTTGATCATCCTCAAAAACTTGAAAAATGGTAACATTGTTTGATACTAAAGGTGTAGATACTAGCTCTACTGAAAATATTTTCAATCCTAACACTATGAGAGGATCCAATGTACTAGAAGCAGTAGCCAATGCATCGATTCTATGATTAAATTTTCTTGGCATAGTAATGTTGAAGGCATCGAATCCTTTGATCATGTCCCATAATCTGTGCCTATAACTAGACAATCGCTTGTAATTGCAAGTGTATTGCTTCCTTACCTGTTTCATTATCAACTCGGAATCCCCAAATATGTGGAGTATCTAAACTTTCTTCTTTAATGCTAAGAGGAGTCCATGAATTAATGCTTCATATTCTATGACATTGTTAGTGCAATGGAACTGTAATCTATACGTTGCTAAGAAGGATTTACCTTGTGGACTTACCAAGTTGATTCAAACACCAGCACCTTGTTTGGATTTTGATCTGTCAAATTTAAGCATCCACGGGTGATCACTCTTGTGGTCCTTCTCATGATTCTTTTCCTTTCTTTTACCATCTCCTGAGATATCCTTCTCCGTGACTTTTAGTTTAGTTTGTATCTTTACCTTTTGGTTGGGAATGACTCTAGCATCTGAACATTTAACACAAACATCCTTAGGCTGATGATCAGTTCGAGATTTTTCTTTCGTATTATTTGGATCACTCGAATTGAAATGATTTTGGGAAGGGTATTATCATTTGGACTTCTAATTTTTATAAGGTTAATGCTATTGGAACCTTCTTTGCACATTCTTAGTTCATGTGTATATGTTCCTGATATGTTTGAATATCTTCCTGGTTGAATAGGAAAATCTACCTTGGACCTCCGGTCCTGTCTCATTCAAGTTTTTTCTTGATGAATTTAACTCTTTTTGTGAGTATGCATGTTCCCTCTTTTCTACAATATCCAGGCATAATGCACATGAGATTTCAGAATGTAGCACCTAATGCAATCTACACCATCTCTGTAGCAGGACTTCTCTCACAGGTAGTTTTTGTTGTAGGCCTCTCTTTATTTCCTTGGATAGATGTCTTTTGAAATCACCTAATTGGCTATCTCTATCATCTTTTGAATGATCATGATTCAATTCTATGATCATCTTATTAGTCCTTGGTGTAATCTAATTTACTTCATTGACTTCATGCATCTGAGCACATGTCAATATCTCTTCAACTCGTACTTCTAGAGGTTTGACCTGATACACTCCTTGTTCTAGCTATATGTATAACACTTCATTCTTTTGATGATACTCAATAATCATGTGTTTCATTCTTGGTTCAGAATACCTATCCACAGCAACCACATATGAGAGAAATCAATTGCCATATATCCATTTAGTGTTTTCAACTAGTCTTTGCTTAATAACATACCATACATGTCTGAGATGTCCACCACTTGAATATTGATGAAATGTTAGAAGTTCCTTAGTCTGGACATTACCTGGAACATTTTCTTTGAGCAGTAATTCTTCTAAGGATTTAAGGAAAGCCTTCTTAATGACCAGATTTTTGAGTAGTTTAGATAAAGACAAACTTATTTTCATCTTCTTGATTTCTTCAGCCAAGTAATTGACTAGCTTATCCGACTCATAAAATTTGGACATACCTCTATCTGGGATCAGAGAAGAGTGTTGTTGAGTTACCCTTGGAGGCAGTGGATTGTTGTTGGATGATACATCTAAAGGTGTATTGAAGTTATTTAGTGGGATAGAACTTGTCATAGATCCTGATGATCTATTGTTCCTGAGGTTGTAGTTATGTCCTCTCTGGAGTTGTTGGAAAGCATGAACTTCATCCGCTTCTTGTTTAGGCTCATTCTCACCTTCAAAAGGAAAAGTGTAGGCCTCCAATGCTAATGCCGAATCTTCACATATGAGAGTGTAATTCTCATGGACCATGTTAGTCTACTTTTTGAGGAACATGAAGCTTTCTAACATCATTGTTGATTCATATCCAAGGGGAATGATTTTGTTTCCTTCTGAGAATCTTGTCTCTCTTTTAATGTTTTGCACCTTCTTCTTGGAATATCTTCACAGTGATCCTAAATTTTAGACAATCCAGTTCAGTGTGTGTACTGGTGTTGTGTATCCTGCACCAATTGTTTAATGCAACTTCTATTAAATTGACTCTAGTAGTCTATTTAGGTTCTACAAGAACATAACTATCTAGTGGTGAAAGGAGACTTCCATTATTTGTCTTGGTGTTCCAAACTCTAGGAGGTCAAGGTGCATTGAATCCTCTATTTTCATCATTTCCATCATCTCATCCATTCTTACAGCCATAGTACCAGCAACAGGTATTCTCCTCGGTGGCATTTCTTCCTAGGATCAAGTGTAACTGCCTCAAGTTTGGAAATCGGACTACAAGGTGACAACTGCCTCACAATCGGCGATTGATTGACAACACAAGTAGTCTGCCTTAGATTCAGTGATCTGTTCATAGAAAGATCTTATAGAATTCCTTTGTCAACTTTTCTCAATTCACTCCCAAAATATTCAAACTTTACTCTGATACCACTTGGTGCAGTCACGGTAAGGAGGGTCGAGAGAGTGAACAGTCTAGACCGTGCAGCAAGAGTAAACACAATGGAGACAACTCAAAGATAGAAAGAAAATGCATATTCAGTCATTTAGTATATCATTGATTCAAAATATGAACTGGATAGAAATATGTGGGCTTACAATTAGGGCTCACAGGCCTGATTCCTCAATTACAATGTATGCACAAGATATAGCTTTGAAGCTCCTTCGCAAGATTTCAAACTATCAAATTATGAACTAATGATAAACTACTTTCCTAGGCATCTATTACAAGTATATATATCATCTTTGAATCATAAGACTCCTCTGCGTCAGCCAAGGAAGATCACAAACTCCAATGAAGAGCTGTAACATGTGTACAGAGATAAGTCAGACCTAATCATATAGAACTCCTATGCAAATGAATGGAATAGCGTGTGGATCTCAGGGAAGGTTGGCCACAATCCAAACAACATTGACTGATGTGTCATTTAGCTCTGCAAGTCATGGAAGTGCTCCTAAAGTCTTCTCCTTTAGCTGATTGTCTGAGACTATTAGGATGCTCTGTTCTGAGAAAACAGTCGATCTTCTGATAGTGATATCTTTCTGGTACCTGATCCAAATAATCTAAATTTTGGATATGATGTGCATGAATGTGTCTAGATTCTAAGTCTAGCTCTGCAAGGTCTAAAATGAAATTGTGGCAGAATACAAACCAAAATATAGAAACTGCTACTTACTGTACTGAACTAGAAAATGAAAAGAAAACAAACTGCAATGCAAATGTTTTTGGTTGATGCAAGATTGCTCTTGAACTAGGGATGCTCATGTATCATATTTGGAACCTGATACTTGAACCAGATAGGACATTTGTATTTTTCCATGGTCCAGATCCCTTTGACCAAAATGTTCGATTGACTAGAACTTCTAAACAACACAACTTACTCATTTCAATGAATTTTCACTTCAAAAGGAAAACCTGATCAGAATTTTATTTATCCATTTACTCATGGCTTTCAAAGGAGACAAATTGCAACCTAAAATTTGACTTGAGCTTGGGTTGGGATGACATGACTTTTACCATTAATGCCCAGGCGGGCAACGATCCAACAAGCAAAACAAAAGTTGGGTCCTCATTTTACCATGGTAAAATGGGGCATGTTGTGAGACTACACAACAACTTTCCATAAAAGAAAACCATTAAATTCCATCCAATTTAGGGAAGCAAGATAAGTTTAAACATAAATTTCTAGCTTCTATTGGCATTTGAATGATCCTAGCATGACTAAATGAAATTATGTTCACCAATGTAACTAGTTTTTCGTAAAGGATGCTAGTGTGTGAGATTGATTCATTTATTTTCCTTTTGGATCATCTAAGCATATAAGACATTGCATTAAGCTACATAGTTTGATTTACCCTTTTAAGCCTTGCTACCAATCGAGTGTCCATAGCTCTAACAAGGTTATCGCTATAATCCCCCCAAATATCGCTCTACTATCAGTTAGGTGTTTATAGCCCTGATAGAGTTATTTGGATGACCAAGAAAATGAATCTCTTTCCTTTTGAATTTTAATTTTTGTCTCACTTATAAGATTTAGCCTATTAGCTCATTGATTGCAAGGTAATGAAACCTACTAGTAGGTTGGGAATGTTGCAAGTATGTGCCTAATCGATGTTGTCATTGATGTCAACATATCTGTGTTGTCATTGGTGTCAACTGTGCTCTTGTTTATAGTAGAATAGTCTAGTAGATTGATCCACATTTCTTGTAGAACAAATATATTTGTCTGTGGATTGGAAGTTATTTAGAGGCATGTCTGAAGATGCTATGTTCCAAGTTTGAGCCTCTGGTATGAAGATTTGAGTGAGTTATGTTCACCAGAGTGAAAACTACTTTTTCTGTATATTTGGTGGTGACAGGGAGAATGTATTATGCTCCGCATTCCTCCGCATTTAAGTATTTCAGTCTGTGGTTTTGGAATCAAGTTTGTAATGATGATAAGTGCCTTTGTATCCAATGGCTCATGATTTGGTGGTCTACAAGCGATCTTTTCTTTATGACTGTGGATAACAGTTATGTTCAAGTGCTTCGGTTTGAAGAATCTTCTTGACAAAGTGATTAGAGGTTGTGTGGATGTTCTTGGTGATTACAATGTGCTTGTGGATGTCTCCTGATCATGTTCCTACCTTTGGACTATTCCGTAAAGAGAAATTTGGATCATGGATGAAGATTGTTCTTAGAAGACTTAGTGTTAACACTAGTATTGGCTGACTTGGTTGTTTTCACTACTTGCAGAGATACATTGAAGATTGTGAAAGCATGTCATGGCATGGAAGATTGCAATTGAGTCCCAGCTAAGGCATAACATGATCCACATACATCTTTACCCTAGCAAATTTTGTTTAGGTCTAGACCTATTTCTATGTATGTTTGTAATGCCGACCTTGATGTACATTCCAAGGTTGATGAGTTATATAAAAACATGTAATGTAGTTGTGAAAAAGATGTCCTTGTGCAAAAAATGTGAAGATAAGTGAAAAGGTGTAAGAAGAGTAGAGCATAGGAGTTATACTGAGCTTCAATGGAACTGAACCCAGGTATGGAGCAGATGCTATCAAATCAGTTCACCAACCCTTGGCAGTGAGCCGATCTTAGCAGTGAGCCTCTATTTTTAGTATTGTTATAACATATATATTTCTGTGGGCTAACACCACCGTGGTTTTTCCCTTATAGGTTTTTCCACGTAAAAAATATGGCGTCTCATGTGTTGAGCTTCATGTTTCATGCTTTCATGGTTAAATCTTAATAACAACGATTGAACACTTGATGTGTTGATAAGTGGTTAAGGTTTTGAGACAACTGATTCATCCCCCCTCTCAGTTGTCTTTGTGCATTTCAACAATTGGTATCAGAGCAAGGTTCCTCGAAAGGAAGCCTAACAACTTGAGGTCGATCCAGGATGTCTTATAAGAAGGAATCTCCATAGTTTGATGGGATGAATTATGCTTTATGGAAGGTATGAATGAAAAGACATCTCCTTTGTCTTGGTTATAGAGTGTGGAAAGAAATAGAGACAAATTATACCATGCCTCAGAATGGTTTAACAACTAAAGATGAAATCAAAGAATATGAGTTAAATATAAAAGTTAGAGATGCTCTGTTAAGTGCCTTATGTGAAACTAAGTTGGTAAAGGTCATGGATCTAGATTCTGCTAATGAAGTCTGGGAAAAGATGAAAAATCTGTATGACAGAGATGAATCTATAAAAAGAGCCAAATTGTAGGGCCTGAAAGGAAAATATGAGGGTTTAAATATGAAAACATAACAGCCTACATGCAAAAGGTTGATGAAATTATCAATGGAATAAAAGGTATGGGAGGAACTATTGATGAGAAGTTGTGGTGAAAATCCTTAGGTCATTACCTAAGTCTTATAGTCACAAGGTACCTGCAATTGAAGAATTAATGACTGTAAAAGATGTCGATAAGGATCAGTTGCTTGGAAAGCTTATAGCCTTTGAGATGAGAGAGTTTGGTGATGCTCTACCAAAGATTGAGACTACTTTTAAAGCCTGTACTTCAGAGAAGATCTACAGAGCCGAGAAGTACAAGGTGGAACTTGATGATGAGCTTGATGAAATTGAAGCCAACTTTGTTGACAGAATGCAAAGAGGTTATGGGAAGTTCAAAGGCAAATTACCTTTCAAATGTTTTACTTGTGGTAAGGTTGGTCACTATGCTTCCAGGTGTCCTTAGAGAATTGAAAGGAATAGAAAAAGATTTGAGAATAGACCTAGGGTTCCAAATAAATGCTATTATGTTAGAGACCTTGATGATGAAGGTGTGACAGATGATAAATCTAGTGTTTCTAGTACTAGTGAAAATGAATTCTTGTTTATTGCAATTAAAGAAGAACCTATGTCTACTAATCCTACTAGTTGTGTGAAGGAAGAAAAACCAGTGGAAGAAAGTGCTTTGGTTGTTTAGGTTGAGAAAGATAAGGATGAATGGATTATTGATAGTGGATGCTCACATCACATGACCAGTGACAAAAGTAAGTTTGTGAGTTTGGAAAAGTATGATGGTGGAATGGTTAGGTTTGGAGATAATGCATCTGGTAAGATCTATGGAAAAGGATCTATTTCTTTTAATGGAAAGCACAACACTGGTGATGTCCTATATGTGAAGGGTTCAAGGCATAATATTTTGAGTGTTGGTTAGATGTGTGACAAAGGTTATGATCTGAGATTCAAAGATAATGGGTGCAAGATCATGGAAAGCTCCAGAATAGTGATTGCTACTGGTAAGAAGATCAGAGGTAACATTTACCAATTAAGAGGAACTAATGATTATTTTTTACTGGATTAGACATATGAGAGTTGGTTGTGGCATAGAAGGATGTGTCATATCAATTTTGATAATTTGGTGAAGATAAGTTTAGGACAACCTGTGAGAGATTTACCAAAGCTTGTGAAACCTACCAATACCATTTGTAAGGAATGCTAGTCGGGGAACCAAACAAGAACAAGTTTCTAGAGCAAAGAGCAATTTTCTATTGGTTTATTGGAGCTAATACATGTTGTGTGGTTACACAACACGCCCCATTTTGACTTGGCAAAATAGGGACCCAACTTTTGGCTTGGCTTATGTTGTCTGCTTTCTGGCGGTTTGGTAAAAGTAAGTCATGTGCATCATCATGTAGAATCAGGATGAGGTAAGTCATCATTATGAGGTCAGTTTGTCAAAATTCGTATTTCATTTCTATGACCTCATATTTAGAAAGAGCATTAAATTCCATGCAGGTTTGCCTTTTACATCACCCTGATATTCATCAGGATGTGAGAGTTGTGAACAGTCAAAGTTTTGGTCAAACCTGATATTCGCAGGAGGAGGATCATATTTTATAACCTCAGTCATGTTATCAAAGATCATCTTGATCTTGGTACATCACCTGATAGATCATGTGGTCCAAATATCCGGACGTCAACTTTAAGTGATGGTAACCCTTACCCGTCAAACAGCCTTACATTTCGCGAGCGTCATATTTCCAAATGTAACCTGATATTTCTTAATATCCTCCTACCATGAAATATCACCCTAAGCCAATATCCTGATGATGTCATCTAAGTCCAATAAATGAAGAAACAAACATGACGATGGCATCATCATCATATTTACTTCTTGGATGGATATTTTCTAAACATGATCATGTTCGCATAACATGACGATGATGTCATGATGCCTTTCCGATATAATGAACGAATATTTGGATGATGTCACCCTGATATCCTGAGAGTTAGAAAAGAATGACTTCGGTCATCATCATCATCCAAAAACATAGCCCGATATTTTCAAATATCCTCCTGACGTTCAAAGCACGGCCTAATGGCGCGAACATCAACCGATATCTAAACATAACCCGATGTTTTCAAATATCATCCTGCCGTTTAAATATCACCCCGCTCCCGTTGCTGCCATTAACATTAAATGCGTGCAGACATGGTAGGTGGTTGCCGCCGATCATTAAACCCGATGGAACACCTGGCGAAATCCTGACTTGCCGTGCAGAAAATCAATGAATAAAATCTAATCTGTCAGGATTTGCCCTAAATTTACCCTAATTGCAAGGTTAAAAGGTAAATCTAATGCCATTTTCACATTTACCTTGTGAAGAAATTACTTTTTACAGAGCACAACTTCCATATCCTCCTGCAGGTGATCTTACGACGAGCGAAGTTTGTAAACAGCAGAAAGCGCGAGATCATTAGCAAGAATTAAGAGCACTTTCAGAATTCCATTGGTATAAAAAGAAATCAGCATAACCAGGTAAGTAAATGAAACCCTCATCATGTTGTTTCTGTAACAGTCAGGTATGATGTTATAGGTCTAGTTTACGCATCCCCATGATGGACTTATGCTGAATGAATGTAATAGGCATGATGAATATTAAAGATAAATTGTTATAGGCATGCATGTATATACCCATTGTAAGACGGGATTTCGTTAATTGCAGGTACCCATGGCTGACAAGAGGTTCCTTAAGTTTCAAGCAGAATTTAGTAAGCCCATGTTCTTGTCTCAGAGGGGCATCCTATTTAAATACAGTGCAATCACAGATACCCATCAGGGGAGTACCAATTTGGAAGCCTGGTCAGCTAGGCTGAATGGTGAGAATAACAAGAGTCCTGTGCTGGATGCAGTTTTCGTATCCGAAATGTGGAATGTTGCCAGTTTTCCATACTCGATGGAATCTCCGGAGCTGGTCATTGAGTGTGCCCGGAACTATAACCTAGAGACAAGGCAGGTGATGAAGCATGGGAGGATATACGCAAACCTATCCATCAAGGGTCTTTCTAAGACCTTTGGATTGCCATTGGGTAGAAAGGTCAAAAGTGTGGACCTGAAGAAGTCAGAGAAAGAATATGAAAACAATAAGAAATCATCCAGGAAGAACATGTATCAATGGAGGGCTGAAAATAGTACATATCCTGTAGCAGCGAAACTTCCTATGCATCTATTCAAATATGATTTTGCTGATGAATATCAGTATATGATTGCACTACTGAATAGAGTAACAGGCCAGCCTGATGCTGGTAGTTTCAGGGACTAGATGTATGGTATAATAATGATGTGTTTATATTTAGATATCAAGCCACTGTCGGGCTAGCTAATAAGTGATGCTCTGCATGAGCAGCTAATGAACCTGGGAGGTTCAAATTGTGCTTTCTATATGACCTCATACATTGTCTACTCCTGTGCTTATAAAGGCACATTTGATGCACTGGTCACAGATGGGAAAGTCACAGGAACAGTTAATGCTGTGCATATCTGGGATCATCATCCCTAGCTACAAAGATCCAATTACCTCCAAAGACTACAAACTGGTCAATGACGCATTCTCTATGCATCTGGTGAGGACAATGGAGGAGGACAGAACAAAGAGATTGAGCATGGAAGCTCAAGAAATTATCTACAGGCATGGAGCCTGGTACATATAGTTTGCATGATAAAAATGTACAAGGATGCCAAGAAACTGCCACCAATTTTGTTTCCAGTCACCATTGGCTGGTATATGTGCCCAGATTCTGAACACATAAAGAAGGTGATGATCACCTTGAATAAGATGAATCTACAGCCTTTTCCACTGACTAGACCATATGATCCTTACGGCAGGATGCAGAAAATAGTAGGAAAGCCTATTCATCAGAGGCACCTAGAGGATTTCTGGGCTGACTGTGAGGATGAAGCAGAAGCAAGAAGAAGAAGGTATCAAAGGTTAACATTGAATCAAATCAGAACCTTTGATTGCATCCCCATCCCTCAACAATTAAAGAAGGATGATGGTAGGATAATTGCAGATGAGTATGAGCAGAAGAAAATATATAACGATACAATCTCTGCACCTGACCTCACTATACATGAAGATACATCCTTGGACCCCTTCATTGCCAGGACCATGCAACTAACCCAAGCTTGGGTTGATGAACAGATAGAGGCATTGAAGAAGAAGGGTGTTGCCATTACGGTGGACAACAAGAAGAAGGGGCAGGATATTCTTGGGGATGAGTTTGATGACTTCTTGAATGAAAAGAGGAAGACTAAGGGAGATAGACTCCCTCCACCACAACAACAGAGCAAAAGACCCCCAAGGGGCAAGAAGGTAGATAAAGAACCCAAAGGGGTTATTATCGAAAAGGCAGTATTTGTCGCTGAGGAGGCAGCAGCATCAGGATCTGGATCAGAATCAACATCCCCTCTAAGGACAAGGAAAGAAAAGTCCAAGAAGAGTAAGACAACAGAGGTTGGAATTACAGAGACCCTAGAAGAGGGTCAATCCTTAAGGAAACATGATAAAGAGGATATCCTCATGGAGGAAGAGCCTAAAGAAGAAGAAGCTCCATTCATAATAAAGAGGAAAAGAAGAGCTCCATAGGTGGTGGTGTCTACCCCACCCAAGAAACAAAGAACCTCTATGAGAGGTGAAATAAGACAACCCCCTACATTATTACAAGGGGCAGGTAGTGAAGTGCCTAAGGAACTTCAGCATAATGTTCCACTTCCTACCATTGTCAAGTTCAAAACTGAAATTGCAGAGGAACAGATGAAAGAAACTTCTCAGGCACAAGCAGAGCACATCTCGTTAGACGAAACAATAAATTTGTCTGATGATGAAGTTGTACAGGAAGTGACTGCACAAAAGATGGAAACACTTACTGCTGGTACAAGTATGACCCCTCACAAGCCTCCACCAGTCCAAACTATACTGGAGGAGATGAAGCAAGTGGAGGCAGAACAAGAAAAGAGCCCAGAGCAGATAGCTCAGGAAATGGGGCTAGAAACATTAATTACACAGGTGAAAAGTCCTAAACTAGTGGACCTCATAGAGAAATAGGATGTGAATCTTGAACATCCAGCAAGATCACCTAATAGGGGAAACCCTATAGAAGAAATAAAGGTGGCAGAACCAGAGAGCCATACTTCAGAAGTAAGCCCACCAATCGCACAAGGTGCATCTATGGAGCCTGCCATGATAGAAGTTTGAGAGAAGGCGGTTGATGAGGAGAAAATAATAGAAGATCATGCTGCCAAAGCTCGGGAGGCTAACAGTAGAGGTGCGAAACAAATAATGTCTTCAGAACAAATGCCAGCACCTCAGGCAGACTCCACAATATCCAGTGTGGTGGATATGCAACAAGAAATAGAAAAGCCAAAGGAGGATGCCACAATGTCCGTTATTGAAAATGAACCTCAACAAGGGGAAGAGTTGAAAACAGATGAAGTAATGACGTAAAAAGATCATGATCATCATGATCAACATATAGATACAACACATGATCCCCCACCCCAAGAAGATGCTCCTCTAGAGAAAGAAGTCCCTCAACAGGAGGATGTGCCACAAGATCAACAACAAAGTGAGCATCAAGAAGAAGAATTGAGAAAATCATCATCTCAACCGCATCTGCTGGAAGAAACAGGAGACACAGGTGAACATCATGATGATGCAGAAAAACATGATCAGGTGCCTCCGTGGTTGGAAAAGGAGGTAAGTGCAGAAGAAGATTTTGAAATTCAAGAATTTGATGTGTCCACCTTATTCTCTGGGGATATAATGAAACCCAAGAGGAAAGCCAGAATGACTTCAGCCATTAAAAGAGATCAAACAACTGGGAGAAGGAGTGTACAGATTGCAGTACCCACTGTGGACAAGGAGAAAGGTAAAATTACATTAGATGAGTTTCAAATCAGCACAGTAGATCTAGGTTTTGCCAATGAAGACCAAGAGGGTCGGGAGGGCAAAGACATTATTGATTCTTTGATTCAAAAGGTGAAAAGAGAGAAAGAGAAAAATAAGCAACATAAAGAGCACATTGCTCAGTTGCATGCATACATAAGAAGGCTAACTAATACCGAAGAAACTTCAACCGAACATGTAGTCCCATTGACTGCTATTTCTCAAGAGGAGGTAAATAAATTAGACCTCATGAAACATGAGGCATCTGTGTTAAGGAAATGGATGTCATCCACATTGGATGATGCTAAAGAAATGGTAAAGGCCTCCTTGAAGAGGTGGAGCACTCTCAGTGACTCCAGGACCAAAGTAGACAAATTGCAAATGCAGATAGGAAAAAGGTCTTACAAATTGGAAAAAGTACTAAGCATCCTAGGAGAAATAAAGAGGATAAATCCTCAGCTGCTTATCAATAAGTAGGTATTGAACAGTAATACCGCCCTGTTGATTGACATCTGGTATAAGGACATTCAATTTGAATGTGGAGTGCTCAGGAGATGCAATAACAAACTAAGAGATATCAGCATGAAGTTACATGATTTAATGGCTGTTGAGGCAGAAATATTGGAAACATTGGAAGGAAAAGTGGAAGGGAAAATAGAAAATCAAGATGAGGAATGTGCCATCAAAGCTTTACATGACAACTTCCAATCATTAGCAGATGATCCACTTGTCCACTTGACAGAAGAAGTTATAGTTAAAATAATGAGGATCAAGTTCAAGATGGAAAAATACAATGAGACACTGCGGGATAGGAAAGACAAACTGGATAGCAGTAGAAACAAATATGAGGCACACGAACACGCCATCATCAAAGAAAAGACTCAGGATGGCAGAGGAATAGATCAAATTGTGCAATCATATGAGCAGATCTAGAGCACCATGCAGCCTCATATGCGGCGTCATCATCATTAGGATAGTGAAAGTTCGGGAGGTGATGCACATGATGATGATCCACATGAATCAGACAAGGAGCATGATGAGGATACATCATAAAGGGAGATATAAGCGTAAGTAATCTAGATAGTTGCCAGCTAGCAACTTGTGCCACTTTTGATAGGTTTGACAAAGTCAAAGAGAATGGTGACTGTAGATATGCATTGATAAATCAAGATCGTGAATCTTTTGTAACGGATTCCTCACCTTGTTCTATAAAAGGTGATGGGATGCCTTATTGTAAATATTTAGAAACTTCATTGAAATCCATCTACTAAAACATTCAGAGCTCATTTCAAGGTTTTTGTATACATTTATATTTTTGCATGCTTAATGAATGAGAAGACTGTGTTGATTACAATTCATAGTAAATCTTGAGTAATCAGTGTATGAATTCTAGACATATGTGGTGATTTGCTGCATCCCTTGGAGTGCATGTTTACTTACATGTGTTGTCTTCATACAAATTCCTTTGAAGTTAGCATCAACTATATCTAGCTGTGGAATGTCCTGGTGAAAGTATGGTTTGGTTTTCTTCTCTTCATGACAGTATCTAATATACATGTGGTTCAAAAGCTAAAGGTTCAACTTTAATTTGAAGCATTTCTTCCAATTTCTTTTGAATTTCAGAGCATTTCATCCTCATGATTGCAAACAATTGATGATCTTAAGAAAATAACACAAATATGTGGACATCTCATAGATAATTTGCAAATATTTAGCATATTTGAATACAGAGCATGTATAATTGAAAATATCATGCAAAGATTGAAGTATTTCTGCATCATTTCATAAATAACTGTATAATATGACTTCTCTGTAAAGAATTTCTGGAGGAGTATCATGATGATGTTGAACTTTCACGTAAGGCCCCAAAATGGAAACATCAACTCACATTAACCTCTGAGTAACATCAGACGATTAAGACCTAATCACCGAAGACTTGGGATTATGAATTCTCTAAATTCATCAGATCTTTCAAGATGAATAAAGGTTAATGTGTACTTTTATTCTATGCTTGTTTATGACTAACATCATGACCAACATAAATTGGCGCTAGAAGGAGGGCCCGATCTGAAAGACTACACTCATCATCATTATTTTCAGGTTTGATGATGCAGAGAGTAAGGTAACCTCGAACCGTCTGTGAATTTCAAATATTATGCAAATATTTGTTATAGCAAGCTTGTAGATGCTCATTCTATGTAAAAATTTCTAGATTTAACATAAATATTGCAAGCTTTACAGTAGATCATTATGAATTCACAAATATCAGCCAGAGCTACATAAATTTGTTCAAGCTTTGAAGAATTTTGGCCTTAGAAATTGATATCTCGTGCTGAGTGTCATTATACCACAAATATCATCTTATATTTGCACTATCTTTGCAGATATTTCATAAATATCTAGTCCGATTGGTCATCCGACCTCAAATATCACCTCATCCATTGAAATCTAGCCAATATTTGCAAAAGTTTCAGCCAATTTGCCTCAAAATTGAGAAATCCTGGCTCACAGGATAAATACCAGGTCTAGACCTAGTGGAATTTTTGAAGAATTGCCTGTTAGAGGTTTCAGACCTAGAATTGTAGACATCCATCATACTCCTGGGTCTGGTGCACCAGAAGCTTCACCAGAACCTCCCCCTGTAACTCCTATTGGTTTGCAAATACCTTCTGGGATATCTATGACACCTCCTATTCAACCTCAGGGTGTACCTTTAGTTCAACCTCAACCAGCTGCACAACCAACTCAACCCCCTCCGGTTGCAATGTCTTTCTTTGTAGTAGAGTCACCTTTGAGCTTTACTGCATATCATGAGTTACCAAAGAATCCAGACAAACTTTGTCCAAAATATCATCCTTACCAAGATGCTGAAGATCATATCAGGACCTTTAAGGAAGCTTGCTGCAGAGCCAGAATAGAGCACCAAGACGTGGTGTGCAGATTATTTCCTTTTTCCTTAGGGGAAGAAGCCTATAATTGGTTCATTAGTCTTGGTTAGGGTTCTGTTGATTCATGGGCCTTACTAGAGAAAGCCTTTCTTGATAGATTCAAGATTCCTGTCGACCCCTCAATAAACTATCATTTATTTGCCACTATTAAGAGATTTGAGAATGAGCCTATTGCAAATTTCAATGCTAGGTTTCAGAAAATGTTGTCCAGGGTGGTCACTCCTTATACTGTGTCTGATGAAGCTGCAAGGAGCATGTATTATTCGGCCTTAGATCCTTTGACTTCCATGTTCATAAGGAGAACACACCCCCAAATTACCACTTTAGCCTTAGCCTTTCAAGAAGCCATATAGGTAAATCAGCAGTTGATACCTGCTCCTACTCCAAATATAGTATTCCCTACCTTACCTGGCATGCATCCACAATATCCTGCATCATATTCTGCACGGTCTCCTGCACAATATCCTAATGGAGCAGTAATACCCCCAGCAGTCATGCCTGCACCTTTGCAAGTACCTCCACTGAGCATTATGCCTCCTCCTAATGGAAATGGCCAAATACCATAATATCATGCACAAGCTCAGGCACCTCAGGGTGCTGATCTGTCCAACAAATAACCATGAATCCTCTTTCTTCAAGCCTCAAACTGAAAATGTAGTGGCCAAAGCTCAAGAAGAAAAAGAGGAAATTAAAGAAATTTCTGCTCAACTGAGAAAACTCACCACAGAAGTGACACATTTGAGAAATCAAGGTTTCTATTCCTAGTCAAATCAGAATAGAAATTATTCCAATGATAGACCAAATTATCCTGACAGAGGATATTCCACCACTAATTTCAATAATAGTGGTGGAAATAACAATAATCCTCAGAGACAGCCCAGAGTATGGAACTCTAGGCCAAATAATGGCTCATTACCATCACCCCTAGACAATCAACCTCCAGGTGAAGCCAAGCAGACTACTAGAGTTAATCTTGCTGAAGCAACCCTTACTAATTGGTGTAGGATCCACAATACAAATGCACATGCAGAATTAGACTATCCACAATTTAGAATTGTTGCTAGCATCTTTCAGACTGAAGTGTCTAACACTTCTGGAAATCCACCTCAGGCAGAAGGAAATGAGATTGTTCCATGTGGATATGACTCAGCTTTTGTGCTGGAAACTTATACAAATCAACCTCATCAGGGTTTAACCAGGCATGTGAGGAATCTGCCCTAACCTTTGAAACAAATTATGTATTCCCCTTTGAGGATGAAAATGAGCCTGCAAGAGAACATGAGGAAGTGCATGCATACCAATAGCAATATCCTGGTAAGCATAATTATAACTTGAGGAGTAATGCCAACAGACCTGCTAGTCCATTGACATCATCTCTACCTCCAAATAACTTCAATACACCTCTTGATCCTAAAGCTAGCAATAACCCTGGGTTCCCCAAGGTAAATGCTCAGTACTTGTCGCCTCAAAACATAGGATCAAAGATGGTAAATGCACCTCATGAATCTGACAAGTTGGTCAATTATCTGGCTGATGAAATGAAGAAAATTAAGATCAGCGTGTCCCTATCTGAGTTACTGAAAACTCCTGCCATCAAAAAGGCATTTATGAAGTCACTAGATGATCCTACTCCTAAGGAAGATGGCCATTTTTCAAGTCAATCTAGTGGCAAAGATCATGCTGCTAGGGATAATACTATCAAGCCTAAAGTGTTAGTTACAGTCCAAGCTGCAGAAACCTCCCACATGACCTTGTATAAAGACAAAACTGAATCACCTCCGTTCCTCCTCACCATAAGAATGTTCAGCAAGAACCTGCACAACTGTTTGGTGGATTCAGGGGCCTCCACGAATGTTATGCCCTTGTCAATATGCAATGCCTTAGGACTGCATCCTGCTAAATCCCTAAAAAAGGTGACACAGCTAGACAAAACAGAAGTAAGTGTAGTAGGGGAGTTGACTCATATCCACATGCAATTAGCATCTGATCCTAGGATCCAGTATTACATTGACATTCAGGTAGTTGACATACCTAATACTTATGGGATGTTTCTTAGTCAAGACTGGTCCAAAATGCTTAACAGATATATGTCCACAGATTTCAGTCACATGTGGTTACCATGGAAAGGTATACCTAACCAGATCAAGATTGATGCTGAGCCTAGAATGAAGCATATGATCACTGAGTACAACAGAACAAATGAGATCATGTACGTAGACATAGAGCCTGCAGTTTATTGCATCAAGCCATAGACTGTTAAAATAGAAGAGATCCTGATGCTTGACTTCTGTCTTCATCATGATGATGATCATCAGGAGGATGTAACAGTCATAGAACTTGATAATAATCTTGATAATGAGAATGAAATAGATCGCTTCAGAGACTTTGAGGCGCATTTGTCCAACCAAGTAAGGCATTGTCAATTGTTGAATATACCTGCTAATGATATTTTGATTGATGGATGGTGCACATTACACGATGAAGCACATTCAGAAAGAACTTGTGAAACATGTTTAGATATTATGATGCTAGAGAAAACATGCAGTGAGGCATCATCATCATATTCCAAGGTAAATGCTACATCTGATGATGATGATGATACTAATTCTTATCTGTCTTCTGCAGGAACAGAAGAGCTGACGGATCATGATGAGGATCATATCCTGAGAACAGAAGAAGTTTTGGTTTATGACTAGATAAATGATGAGAAGAAAGAAAAAGTCACCCCTGGGAGTGATTGTTTTGTGGAGCCAGATTATGAATTGTCAGATGAAGACAAAGGTAGTAACCTAACTAAGTTCGAAGAATTTCTAGTAAAAGAAATAGAGAAGATGACACGATAGCATAGATCTCCCCAGGAGGTCTTAATTAAAGGTTGGTGTAGGTTGCATGAGGCACCTCACTCAAAAACAACTTGTTCACTATGTTTACACATTTTGAAAAGGCATACAGCTGCAGATCCAGAGGATCATCCTCCTGCTGATGAGAAAAAGAAAATAGAAAAGCCATCAGGCTCACAAATGAGAGGAAAGAAGAAACTTGAAAATGATGACATCCCTAAATTAAAGTGGATATCAGGCGGAGCAGCAGCCAGAGCTACAAGGAAAAAGGAAGGTTCAGCTAAGTATCCTGCCGAAGATAAACCCTGGATCCTAAGGTTTGATGGATCCAAGTCCAAGTAGGGTACTGGGGTAGGAATTGACCTCATTGATCCATCATGAAAATCCTATATGGCAGCATACAGATTACAGTTCCCCTGTACTAACAATGTAACAGAGTATGAGGCTTTGATTCACGGGATACTGTTTGCTCATAAGAAAAAAGTAAGGATTCTGCATGTCTTCGGAGATTCAGAACTAGTTGTGAGGCAAGTAAGAGGAATTTACTCTTGTAACTATAGAAAGCTATCTAACTATAGGCATAGAGTGTGGGACCTAATTGAGGACTTTGACGCCTTTAATATCACCCATGTGCCAAGAGAACAAAACCATAGAGCAGATGCACTTGCCTAGGCTGCCAGTACATTGGAGCCACTATCTATATCAGGTCTAAAGAGATTTTCAGTAGAACTCGTGTCAGTACCTTCAGTACCTGATAATGTGACCAACCTCCAGGTGTTTGATGATGACTAGCACATTTTGGATTTCATCTCAAACAGAGATGTATTTGATGCCCAAATCATAGATGAGAATGGTATGGAAGATCATGTCTGGGAAGAAGATGAAATATTGGAATTGCCTAGCAACAGGATTCCCAAAGGTATGATTGAATTAGAAAGAGCCTTTGATTTGGATAATATGCTTAAACAGAAGGATCTGCCCAAGGCAGATGGAGGTCAATATTCACAAGTGAATATTGGACAAAATGAAGACAAGAGAAATGTATTGATTGGTAAGGTTTGCACACCAGAAGAGTTAGAAGGAATAACTCAGGCCCTCAAAGATTACATCCATGTAATTGCATGGACTTATGATGAGCTGAAGACGTATGACACATCAGTCATAACTCACACTATACCTCTTAAGCTAGATGCTAAACCTTTCAGACAGAAGCAGAGGCCAGTCAATGCTTTGCTTGAACCAATAATTCTTGAAGAAGTCAAGAAGTTGTTAAATGCTAGGATACTTTTTCCTGTGAGGCACTCCACTTGGGTGGCAAATCTAGTGCCAGTTAGGAAGAAGAATGGAGACATTAGACTATGTGTAGATTTTAGGAATCTGAATAGAGCTTCAGAAAAGGACAATTATCCCTTGCCATCATTAGATGAAGTTCTGCAGATTGTAAATGGAGCCAAAATGATGTCCTTCCTGGATGGCTTTTCAGGATATAACCAGGTCATGGTTGACAAGATTGACAGACTAAAGACTGCCTTCACCACAAAGTGGGGGATATTCGCATATAGACGTATGCCATTTGGACTTATAAATGCTGGAGCTACATTCCAGTGAGCAATGGACATAGCCTTCAGAGGCTTAATAGGAAAGTGTATAGTCATCTATATTGATGACTTAACAGTGTTCTCCAAAGAGAGAAGCGACCATGTAACTGATCTTAGAAATGTATTAAGAAAATGTGAAGAGTATGGAATATCGCTGAACCCCAAGAAGTGCATATTTGGGGTGACAACAGGAAAGTTACTAGGCCACCTGATCACAGAAGATGGAATTATCATTGACCCTGACAGGGTGGAATCTATTATGAAGTTACAACTTCCAGGAAGCAAGAAAGAACTTAAATCTTACTTTGGTAAGATAAACTTTGTGAGGAAGTTCATCACCGGCTTTGCTGAGATTGTCAGACCACTAAATGCCATGTTAAAAAAAGATGCACAAATCGAGTGGACACTAGAGGCCAAAGCTGCATTTGAAGATATAAAGAAAGCCATTTCTGATGCTCCTGTCTTTATCAGTCCAGACTACACAAAGGATTTCTACATCTATTCATTTGCTTCAGAACATACCTCTGCAACAGTGCTTACTCAGAGAAATGAAGAGAAAGAAGAGAAACCAATTGCTTTCATGAGCTGTCCTTTCAGGGATGCTGAATTGAGATATGTAGATGTTGAGAGGTAGGCACTTGCATTGGTTAGAGTAGTAAAGAAATTTAGACAATACATACTAAGAAGCAAGGTGTTTGCAGTAGTGCCTGATGCAATAGTGAAGATGCTGCTGATGCAAAGTGAGCCTGGTGAGAAAAGAGCCAAATGGATTACTGTATTGCAAGAGTATGACATGGAAATTACACCAATGAAGCTGGTAAGAGGACAAGCTTTGAGTCAAATGATATCTGAGATTGATCCTAACATCACTAGTCAGTAGTACGTTATTAATGAGAAAGATAATAGAGAGTGGTATTCGGATATCAGGCATATCCTGATCATCGGAAGATGTCCATCAAGAATGCAAGCTTCACAGAGAAGAGCCTTGAAAATAAGATCCCAAAAATACATGATGAAGGGAGGAACCTTATTCAAGAAGAATTATGAAGGAATATACCTGAGATGCTTAGAAAAGCCAGAAGAAAATAAGGTCCTGTCAGAGTTACATGAAAAGTTCAGAATGGCACATGGATCAGCCTTGGCCACAACACATGCCATCCTCAGAGTAGGATATTACTGGCCTACAATTTTTAAAGACACAGCTGATCATGTTAAATGTTGTCATGTATGTCAGGTTGCCGCCAACAGAGAGAAATATGTTGCACAGCCCTTGCAGCCAGTGATGGAAGAACGCCCATTTGCACAATGGGGCATGGACTTTATAGGACCAATCAACCCCCCATCCTCCTTAGGCCATAGGTATGTCCTAACCATTACTGACTATTGTACCAGATGGACTGAGGCTGTCAACAGCAAGACTTGTACTGTAGATGACGTTATTAAATTTCTGGAGAGTAACATTGCTACCAGGTATGGAATTCCTTATGCTTTGGTAAGTGATAATGGTTCTGCCTTCACTTCAACTAAATTGTCAAGTTGGGCTTTTGATCATGGGATCATACTTAAGTTTTCATCCAACTACTATCCCCAAGGGAATGGATTAGTGGAATCCACCAACAAGAATTTACTGAATATCATAAGAAAATTGATAGAGAAGAACCCTAGGGAATGGAACTCATTTTTGAAATATGCCTTATGGGTAGACAGAACTAGAATGAAAACTACATTAGGAAACTCACATTTCCAATTGGTATATGGGGTGGATCCTATCCTCCCTGTAAACTTGAAAATTCCTACTCTGCAGTTTGCCCAAGAATACCTAGGCATAGACAATAAGCAAGAAGTCAGGTTGCTTCAGTTGATGCACCTGGAAGAAAAAAGGAGTCAAGCAATTGACCAATTTGCAAAACATCAGGCTATTGTCAAACGCTGGTTTGACAAGAGGGCTAGAGTTAAAGCTTTCAGGATATCCGATTTAGTCCTGATGTGGGATAAAGCCCATGAAAGGAAAGGTGACCATGGTAAGTTTGATAGATTATGGATAGGTCCCTTTCAAATTTCTGAGATATTAGGAGACAACACTTATAGGCTTAAGAACCTGACAGGTGAGGATGTCCCATTGCCAGTCAATGGATAGTTCCTCAAGCATTATTTCTAGGCCTGAGTGACTCCATGATAGTCATGTGTATCATATTGTGCACTTGTATAGTTGTTTGTACAGTGTTCTTTTGTCCTGTTTTGTTTGTGTGTTGAGTTTTGTTTTGGTAAGTCAGGATGATGCACTTCATCACCCCAGAAAATAACTAAATTGTTAGGATTCAAGTGATGAGATCAAATTTAGATATAGGTTATGATTCATCCTAAGAAGTAATCATTTTCAGGTTTACGATATCCTTTCATCAGGGTGCCTTTTCTTGGTCAAAGTGAATCAATCACAATGAAACACCTAACAGCCTTGGGTTTGTTGAAAACACAAGTATAGGTGTTAAGTGAAAAATCTAAAGGGACTCCCTTGCTACCAGTACAATCTCCAACCTAAAGCTGCAAGTGACTATACCTTGTACAAATGAGCTGACATGATGATATGATATAATATATATATATATATATATATATATATATATATAAACAATAATATTAGGCCATCTAAGTAACCTTACCAGGGCTATAAACACCTGCTGGCAGTGGGGCTCTACTTAGGGAGATTGTATAGATAACCTTGCCGGGGCTATAGACACCTGCTGGCAGCAAGGCTCTATCCAGGTCGGCTATGAGGGATGATCTACAACTATGTAGTTTAACACCAGTTACTTATGTTTTCAACTTGCTTTCAAGATGAGGATAATTAATCATCTGCACACATGTGATCCTTTGTTAGCATTGTTACCATGATGAAGTTTTATCATTCAGAAGATCATGATGCTTATGCTTGGGAAGAATTAGAATACTATGGATGAATGTGATCACATCACTTGAATCATTGGAATTTGTTTGTTTTCTTTGGTGGCAAGTTGTTGTGTGGTTACACAACACGCCCCATTTTGACTTGGCAAAACAGGGACCCAACTTTTGGCTTGGCTTGTGTTGTCTACTTTTTGGCAGTTTGGTAAAAGTAAGTCATGTGCATCATCATGTAGAATCAGGATGAGGTAAGTCATCATTATGAGGTTAGTTTGTCAAAATTCATATTTCATTTTTGTGACCTCATATTTAGAAAGAGCATTAAATTCCATGCAGGTTTGCCTTTTACATCACCCTGATATTCATCAGAATGTGAGAGTTATGAACAGTCAAAGTTTTGGTCAAACCTGATATTCATAGGAGGAGGATCATATTTTATAACCTCAGTCATGTTATCGAAGATCATCTTGATCTTGGTACATCACCCAATAGATCATGTGGTCCAAATATCCGGACGTCAACTTTAAGTGATGGTAACCCTTACCCGTCAAACAGCCTTACATTTCGTGAACGTCATATTTCCAAACGTAACCCGATATTTCTTAATATCCTCCTACCATGAAATATCACCCTAAGCCAATATCCTGATGATGTCATCTAAGTTGGATAAACGAAGAAACAAACATGACGATGGCATCATCATCATATTTACCTCTCGGCAGGATATTTTCTAAACATGATCATGTTCGCATAACATGACGATGACGTCATGATGCCTTTCCGATATAATGAACGAATATCTGGATGATGTCACCCTGATATCCTGAGAGTTAGAAAAGAATGACTTCGGTCATCATCATCATCTAAAAACACAGCCCAATATTTTCAAATATCCTCCTGACATTTAAAGCACGGCCTAATGGCGCGAACATCACCCAATATCTAAACATAACCCAACGTTTTCAAATATCATCCTGCCGTTTAGATATCACCCCACTCTCGTTGCCACCATTAACATTAAATGTGCGCATACATGGTAGGTGGTTCCCACCGATCATTAAACCCGATGGAACACCTAGTGAAATCCTGACTTGTCGTGCAGAAAATCAATGAATAAAATCTAATCTGTCAGGATTTGCCCTAAATTTACCCTAATTGCAAGGTTAAAAGGTAAATCTAACACCATTTTCATGTTTACCTTGCGAAGAAATTACTTTTTACAGAGCACAGCTTCCATATCCTCCTGCAGGCGATATTACGACGAGCAAAGTTTGTAAATAGCAGAAAGCGCGAGATCATCAGCAAGAATTAAGAGCACTTTCAGAATTCCATTGGTATAAAAAGAAATCAGCATAACCAGGTAAGTAAATGAAACCCTCATCATGTTGTTTCTGTAATAGTCAGGTATGATGTTATAGGTCTGGTTTATGCATCCTCATGATGGACTTATGTTGAATGAATGTAATAGGCATGATGAATATTAAAGATAAATTGTTATAGGCATGCATGTATATACCCATTGTAAGACAGGATTTCATTAATTGCAGGTACCCATGGCTGACAAGAGGTTCCTTAAGTGTCAAGTAGAATTCAGTAAGCCGATGTTCTCATCTCAGAGGAGTGTCCTGTTTAAATATAGTGCAATCACAGATACCCATCAGGGGAGTACCAATTTGGAAGCCTGGTCAGCTAGGCTGAATGGTGAGAATAACAAGAGTCCTGTGTTGGATGCAGTTTTTGTATCTAGAATGTGGAATGCTACCGGTTTTCCATACTCCATGGAATCTCCAGAGCTGGTCATAGAGTGTGCCTGGAACTATAACCTAGAGACAAGGCAGGTGATGAAGCATGGGAGGATATACGTAAACCTATCCATCAAGGGTCTTTCTAAGACCTTTGGATTGCCATTGGGTAGCAAGGTCAAAAGTGTGGACCTGAAGAAGTTAGAGAAAGAATATGAAAACAATAAGAAATCAGCCAGGAAGAACATGTATCAATGGAGGGCTGAAAACAGTACATATCCTGCAGCAGCCAAACTTCCTATGCATCTATTCAAATATGATTTACTGATGAATATCAGTATATGATTGTACTACTGAACAGAGTAACAGACCAGCCTGATGCTAGTAGTTTCAGGGACTGGATGTATGGTATAATAATGATGTGTTTATATTCAGATATCAAGCCACTGTGGGGCCAACTAATAAGTGATGCTCTTCATGAGCAGTTGATGAACCTGGGAGGTTCAAATTGTGCTTTCTATATGACCTCATACATTGTCTACTCCTGTGCTTATAAAGGCACATTTGATGCACTGGTCACAGATGGGAAAGTCACAGGAATAGTTAATGCTGTGCATATCTGGGATCATCATCCCCAGCTACAAAGAACCAATTACCTCCAAAGACTACAAACTGGTCAATGATGCATTCTCTATGCATCTGGTGAGGACAATGGAGGAGGATAGAACAAAGAGATTGAGTATGGAAGCTCAAGAAATTATCTACAGGCATGGAGCCTGGTACATACAGTTTGCCACCTTTTCTTACATAAGGATTGAAGGTTTTGAGGGGCATCCTCTCATGCTACCAACGTATCCCACTGATGCAGTGATACTAATGGAGTTCATCAGGCAGGGCTCCACAATGATAAAAATGTACAAGGATGCCAAGAAACTACCACCGATTATGTTTCCAGTCACCATTGGCTGGTATATGTGCCCAGATTTCGAACACATAAAGAAGGTGATGATCACCTTGAATAAGATGAATCTGCAACCTTTTCCACTGACCAGACCATATGATCCTTACGGTAGGATGTAGAAAATAGTAGGAAAGCCTATTCATCAGAGGCACCTAGAGGATTTCTGGGCTGACTGTGAGGATGAAGCAGAAGCAAGAAGAAGAAGGTATCAAAGGTTAACATTGAATCAAATCAGAACCTTTGATTGCATCCCCATCCCTCAACAATTAAAGAAGGATGATGGCAGGATAATTGCAGATGAGTATGAGCAGAAGAAAATATATCACAATACAATCTCTGCACCTGACCTCACTATATAGGAAGATATATCCTTGGACCCCTTCATTGCCAGGACCATGCAACTAACCCAAGCTTGGGTTGATGAATAGATAGAGGCATTGAAGAAGAAGGGTGTTGCCATTACGGTGGACAACAAGAAGAAGGGGCAGGATATTCCCGGGGATGAGTTTGATGACTTCCTGAATGAAAAGAGGAAGACTAAGGGAGACATACTCCCTCCACCACAACAACAGAGCAAAAGACCCCCAAGGGGCAAGAAGGTAGATAAAGAACCCAAAGGGGTTATTATCGAAAAGGCAGTATTTGTAGCTGAGGAGGCAGCAGCATCAGGATCTGGATCAGAATCAACATCCCCTCTAAGGACAAGGAAAGAAAAGTGCAAGAAGAGTAAGACAGCAGAGGCTGGAATTACAGAGACCCTAGAAGAGGGTTAATCCTTAAGGAAACATGATAAAGAGGATATCCTCATGGAGGAAGAGCCTAAAGAAGAAGAAGCTCCATTCATAATAAAGAGGAAAAGAAGAGCTCCACAGGTAGTGGTGTCTACCCCACCCAAGAAACAAAGAACCTCTATGAGAGGTGAAATAAGACAATCCCCTACATTATTACAAGGGGCAGGTAGTGAAGTGCCTAAGGAACTTCAGCATAATGTTCCACTTCCTACCATTGTCAAGTTTAAAACTGAACTTGCAGAGGAACAGATGAAAGAAACTTCTTAGGCACAAGCAGAGCACATCTCGTTAGATGAAACAATAAATTTGTCTGATGATGAAGTTGTACAGGAAGTGACTGCACAAAAGATGGAAACACTTGTTGTTGGTACAAGTATGACCCCTCACAAGCCTCCACTAGTTCAAACTATACTGGAGGAGATGAAGCAAGTGAAGGCAGAACAAGAAAAGAGCCCAGAGAAGATAGCTCAGGAAATGGGGCTAGAAACATTAATTACCTAGGTGACAAGTCCTGCAGTAGTGGACCTAATAGAGAAACAGGATGTGAATCCTGAACATCCAGCAGGATCACCTGATAGGGGACACCCTGCAAAAGAAATAAAGGTGGCAGAACCAGAGAGCCATACTTCAGAAGTAAGCCCACCAATCGCACAAGGTGCATCTACGGAGCCTACCATGATAGAAGTTCGAGAGAAGGCAGCTGATGAGGAGAAAATAATAGAAGATCCTGTTGCCAAAGCTGGGGAGGTTGACAGTATAGGTGCGGAATAAATAATGGCTTCAGAACAAACGCCAGCACCTCAGGCAGACTCCACAATATCCAATGTGGTGGATATGCAACAAGAAATAGAAAAGCCAAAGGAGGATGCCACAATGTCCGTTAGAGAAAATGAACCTCAACAAGGGGAAGAGTTGAAAATAGATGAAGTAATGACGGAAAAAGATCATGATCATCATGATCAACATATAGATACAACACATGATCCCCCACCCCAAGAAGATGCTCCTCCAGAGAAAGAAGTCCCTCAACAGGAGGATGTGCCACAGGATCAACGACAAAGTGAGCATCAAGAAGAAGAATTGAGAAAATCATCATCTCCACCGCATCTGCTGGTAGAAACAGGAGACACAGGTGAACATCATGATGATGTAGAAAAACATGATTAGGTGCCTCCGTGGTTGGAAAAGGAGGTAAGTGCAGAAGAAGATTTTGAAATACAAGAATTTGATGTGTCCACCTTATTCTCCGGGGATATAATGAAACCCAAGAGGAAAGCCATAATGACTTCAGCCATTAAAAGAGATCCAACAACTGGGAGAAGGACTGTACAGATTGCAGTACCCACTGTGGAGAAGGAGAAAGGTAAAATTACCTTAGATGAGTTTCAAATCAGCACAGTAGATCTAGGTTTTGCCAATGAAGACCAAGAGGGTCAGGAGGGCAAAGACATTATTGATTCTTTGATTCAAAAGGTGAAAAGAGAGAAAGAGAAAAATAAGCAACACAAAGAGCACATTGCTCAGTTGCATGCATACATAAGAAGGCTAACTAATACCGAAGAAACTTCAACCGAACATGCAGTCCCATTAACTGCTATTTCTCAAGAGGAGGTAAATAAATTAGACCTCATGAAACATGAGGCATCTGTGTTAAGGAAATGGATGTCATCCACATTGGATGATGCTGAAGAAATGGTAAATGCCTCCTTGAAGAGGTGGAGCACTCTCAGTGACTCTAGGACCAAAGTAGACAAATTGCAAATGCAGACGGGAAAAAGGTCTTACAAATTGGAAAAAGTACTAAGCATCCTGGGAGAAATAAAGAGGATAAATCCTTAGCTTCTTATCAATAAGCAGGTATTGAATAGTAATACCGCCCTGTTGATTGACATCTGGTATAAGGACATTTAATTTGAATGTGGAGTGCTCAGGAGATGCAATAACAAACTAAGAGATATCAGCATGAAGTTACACGATTTAATGGCTGTTGAGGCAGAAATATTGGAAACATTGGAAGGAAAAGTGGAAGGGAAAATAGAAAATCAAGATGAGGAATGTGCCATCAAAGCTTTACATGACAACTTCCAATCATTAGCAGATGATCCACTTGTCCACTTAACAGAAGAAGTTATAGATAAAATAATGAGGATCAAGGTCAAGATGGAAAAATACAATGAGACACTGCAGGATAGGAAAGACAAACTGGATAGCAGTAGAAACAAATATGAGGCACACAAACAGGCCATCATCAAAGCAAAGACTTAGGATGGCAGAGGAATAGATCAAATTGTGTAATCATATGAGCAAATCCGGAGCAGCATGCAGCCTCATATGCGGCGTCATCATCATCAGGATAGTGAAAGTTCAGGAGGTGATGCACATGATGATGATCCACATGAATCAGACAAGGAGCATGATGAGGATACATCATAAAGGGAGATATAAGCGTAAGTAATCTAGATAGTTGCCAGCTAGCAACTTGTGCCACTTTTGATAGGTTTGACAAAGTCAAAGAGAATGGTGACCATAGATATGCATTGATAAATCAAGATCGTGAATCTTTTGTAACGGATTCCTCACCTTGTTCTATAAAAGGTGATGGGATGCCTTATTGTAAATATTCAGAAACTTAATTGAAATCCATCTACTAAAACATTCAGAGCTCATTTCAAGGTTTTTGTATACATTTATATTTTTGCATGCTTAATGAATGAGAAGACTGTGTTGATTACAATTCATAGTAAATCTTGAGTAATCAGTGTATGAATTCTGGACATATGTGGTGATTTGCTGCGTCCCTTGGAGTGCATGTTTACTTACATGTGTTGTCTTCATACAAATTCCTTTGAAGTTAGCATCAACTATATCTAGTTGTGGAATGTCCTAGTGAAAATATGGTTTGGTTTTCTTCTCTTCATGACAGTATCTAATATACATGTGGTTCAAAAGCTAAAGGTTCAACTTTAATTTGAAGCATTTCTTCCAATTTCTTTTGAATTTTAGAACATTTCATCCTCATAATTGCAAACAATTGATGATCTTAAGCAAATAACACAAATATGTGGACATCTCGTAGATAATTTGCAAATATTTAGCATATTTGAATACAGAGCATGTATAATTGAAAATATCATGCAAAGATTGAATTATTTCTGCATCATTTCATCAAATAACTGTATAATATGACTTCTCTGTAAAGAATTTCTGCAGGAGTATCATGATGATGTTGAACTTTCACGTAAGGCCCCAAAATGGAAACAGCAACTCACATTAACCTCTGAGTAACATCAGACGATTAAGACCTAATCACTAGAGACTTGGGATTATGAATTCTCTGAATTCATCAGATCTTTCAAGATGAATAAAGGTTAATGTGTACTTTTATTCTATGCTTGTTTATGACTAACATCATGACCAACAATACATATAAATTTGTGTGGTCCCACAAGAACAAGAAGTCTGCAAGGTGATAGGTATTTTATGCTGCTTATTGATGACTATTCTAGAATGACTTGGGTTACTTTTTTAAAAGAAAAATCTGAAGCTGTAGACAATTTCAAAGATTTCAAGGCAATGGTTGAGAATGAGTTAGAGTTGAGGATCAAATCCCTAAGGTTTGATAGAGGAGGTGAGTTCACATCAAATTAATTCAATATTTTCTATGAAGAACAAGGGATAAAAAGACAGTTATCTGCACCTAGGACTCCTCAGCAGAATGGAGTTGTTGAAAGAAAGAACAAGACAGTTCAAGAGGCAACTAGAACTATGTTAAAGGAAGCTGACCTACCAGAAGTATATTGGAGAGAAGCCATACATACTATTGTGTACATCTTAAATAGAGTTCAAGTCAAAGATAATAGCTCTAAAACTCCTTTTGAATTATGGTATGGAAGAATTCCTACTGTGAAGTATTTCAAATTTTTTGGTAGAAAAATTTATATCAGAAGAGAAGAAGAACTAGGCAAGTTTGATGCTAGATGTGATGAAGGAATTTTTCTTGGTCACTCTACCAAGAGCAATGCCTACCAGTGCTACAAAAAGAGGTTGAAAAAGATCACTGAAAGTGCTAATGTGAAGGTGGATGAAGACAAGGAAAGAATATCATATCTGCATGGCTATGAATAAGATGAACCTGTGGCTATAGTGAATGAAGAAAAAGTTGAACAAGAAGATAGTCAAGATGAAGAAGAGGCTCCGGACAGTGTTGTTAAGACTTCCAAGTATGTAAGGATTAATCATTCTAAAGATCAGATTATAGGTGACAAAAACAAAGGGGTACTGACAAGGAAAAGAGTTGTAGAAGAACAAGTGAATTACTGTTTTCTTTCAAATTTTGAACCAAAAACTATGAATAAAGCTTGCAATGATGAAAATTGGGTAAAGGCCATGGAAGAAGAGCTGATGCAGATAGAGAAGAATCAAACTTGGGAATTGGTTCCTAGACATGCTGATAAGAATGTCATTGGAACTAAATGGGTTTTTAGGAACAAGCTGAATGAAAATTGAGAAGTTGTACAAAACAAAGCAAGGCTTGTGTGCAAAGGATATTCTTAAATTGAAGGAATAGATTTTGAAGAGACTTTTTCTCTAGTGGCTAGGATTGAAGCAATCAGAATATTTATGGGATTTGCAGCTCACAAAGATTTCAAAGTGTATCAAATGGATGTGTAAGTCTGCATTCTTGAATGGTGAGTTGGAAGAGGAAGTTTACATTGAGCAACCAGAAGGATTTTAGTTATCAAACCAAGGTGATATGGTGTGCAAATTGAAGAAGGCATTGTATGGACTTAAGCAAGCCCCCAGAGCGTGGTATGCAAGGTTAGACAAGTATTTTTTGCAATTAGGATTCAGTAAAGGCATTGCTGACAGCCATCTCTATTTCAAAATCAATGATAATCAAATCTTGATTGTTGTAGTCTTTGTTGATGAAATTATCTTTGGAGGAAATGAAGGTATGTGCATGAAGTTTGCAAGACAAATGCAAAATGAATTTGAGATGTCTATGTTTGGTCAAATGAATTTCTTTCTAGATCTACAAATTACTCAATCAAGTAAAGGAATCTTCATTTCTCAGTCTAAGTATGTGAAAGAGTTGTTGAAGAAATTTGGGATGGAGGACTCCAAACCAGTATGCACTCCCATGGTGACTGGCTGCAAGTTGAGAAAAACTAATGAATCACCTAAGACTGATCAGAAAAGGTATAGATCTATGATTGGAGGATAACTTTATGTAACTCAAACCAGACCTGATATAATGCATGCAGTATGTCTTGTGGCAAGATTTCAAGAAGATCCTAGAGAATCACATGTGATGGCAGTCAAGAGAATCTTGAGGTATTTGAAAGGCACATCAGATCATGGCTTATGGTATCCAAAAGATAATGATTTCACTCTCAATGCTTATATAGATGCAGATTGGGCCAAAGATGTTGATGATAGAAAAAGTACAAGTGGAGGTGCTTTCTTCTTGGGAAATAGATTGGTTTCATGGCTGAGCAAGAAGCAAGATTCAATCTCCTTATCTACAGCAGAAGCAGAGTATATTGCAGCAGCATGCTGTTGCACTCAAGTGTTATGGATGAAGGAAACTTTGAAGGACATAAGAATTGTGTATGAAGATCCAATTGCAATCTTTTGTGACAATACAAGTTCTATAAACATTTCAAAGAATCCAGTGATGCACTCAAGAAGAAAGCATATATCAATAAGGTATCACTTTTTGGGAGAAAAGGTGATAGAGAATGAAGTAAAGATGGAATATGTGTCCACAAAGGATCAGATTGTAGATTTTTTCACTAAGACTTTGTCTAAGGATACTTTTGAGTATCTCAAAGAAAAGTTAGGGGTTATTACCTCTCCTGCTCTGAACTAAGATGCATAGGAATGCATCAATCCGATGGAGCCTAGAACCTTATTCTTTGATATGGATTGATGTTTTGAGAGCTACCTCTCAGGGGGAGTAGCAAGTGTTCCTGATATGTGTTCCTAACTAAGAGCAGTAAGTGTTACAATATTATTTGATTAGAGTAGCAGAGTGCAAGTATGCGCCCTTTTCCATTGATGTCAAAGGGGGAGAGAAATCATGTGAAAAACTCAGGGGGAGAAAGAGTGCATATGTATAAAGAAAAAGGGGGAGAATCTTGTCTTGATCGTATTTACAATTTTTTCACATCATATGTTTCCATCAATGACAAAGGGGGAGATTGTTGCAAGCATGTGCCTAACCGATGTTGTCATTGATGTCAACATATTTGTGTTGTCATTGGTGTCAATTGTGCTCTTGTTTACAGCATAATAGTCCAGTAGATTGCTTCACATTTCTTGTAGAACAAATATCTTTATCTAGGGATTGGAATTTATTTAGAGGCATGTCTGAGGATGCTATGTTCCAAGTTTGAGCCTCCGGTATGAAGATTTAAGTGAGTTATGTTCACCAGAATGAAAACTGCATTTTCTGTATATTTGGTGGTGACAGGGAGAATGTATTATGCTCTGCATTCCTCCGCATTTAAGTATTTCAGTCTGTGGTTCTGGAATCAAGTTTGTAATGATGATAAGTTCCTTCACATCCAATGGTTCATGATTTGGTGGTCCACAAGTGATCTTTTCTCTATGACAGTAGATAACAATTATGTTCAAGTGCTCCAGTTTGAAGAATCTTCTTGACAAAGTGATTAGAGATTGTGTGGATGTTCTTGGTGATTACAATGTGCTTGTGGATGTCTCCTGATCATGTTCCTACCTTTGGACTGGTCCACAAAGAGAAATTTGGATCATGTATGAAGACTATTCTTAGAAGACTTAGTGTTAACACTAGTCTTGGCCAACTTGGTTGTTTTCACTACTTGCAGAGATACATTGAAGATTGTGAAAGCATGTTGTGGTGTGGAAGATTGCAATTGAGTCCCAACTAAGGCATAACATGATCTGCATACATCTTTACCTTAGCAAATTTTGTTTAGGTCCAGACCTATTTCTATGTATGTTTGTAATGTCGACCTTGGAGATTGTTCCAATGGTTGATGAATGTAATGCCGACCTTGATGTACATTCCAAGGTTGATGAGTTGTATAAAAACATGTAATGTAGTTGCGAAAAAGATGTCCTTGTGTGAAAATGTGAAGATAAGTAGATAAGTGAAAAGGTGTAAGAAGAGGGGAGCAGAGGAGTTATACTAAGCTTCAATGGAACTGAACCTAGACATGGAGTAGATGCTATCAAATCAGTTCACCAAACCTTGGTAGTGAACTAATCTTGGCAGTGAGTCTCAACATTTGCAGTGAGCATATTAGGTAGTGAGCCCTAAGGCAGTGAGCCTCTATTTTTTGGTATTGTTATAACATATATATTTATGTGGGCTAACATCCACCATGGTTTTTCCCTTATAGGGCTTTCCACGTAAAAAATCTAGTGTCTCATGTGTTGAGCTTCATGTTTCATGCTTTCATTGTTAAATCTTAATAACAGTGATTGAACATTTGATGTGTTGATAAGTGGTTAAAGTTTTAAGACAACTAATTCACCCCCCCTCTTAGTTCTCTTGTGCATTTCAATATGGAATTATAGTGGTAGAAAAGGCAAACCTTTAGATTTTTAACTTAATGCAAACCTGTGCATTTTTTAAGGACCCAAGGAACATTAAGTGTGTTCATTAGTGTGATCCTTTGGGTAATCTATTTTTCTAGTGGTGAATATTATTTCATAAAACATGCTAGACCACTCATACTTGTGGAAGTCACAACTTATACAAGAGTTTGACTTCCTTTCCTAAATTCTAGGAATTCCACTGTTTTCAAGGGTGGAAGTCTACTTCATAATATGCCTAGACAAAATAAAGACTCAACAACAAACAACAAGACAAGAAAAGCAACACACCAAGACAAAACAAATTGTACAAGATTATCTACATATATATAAACTTACCTTTTTTCAAGAATCAAGCTTGGAAGTAGTGTTTTAGGAACTGCCCATTGATTGGCAATGGGACATCCTCTCTAGTTAAGGTTTTTAGCCTATAAGTGCTATCGCTCAATATTTCAGTGATCTGGAAGGGACCAATCCAAAGTCTGTCAATTTTTCCATGGTCTCCTTTTTTTTCATGGGCTTTATCCCAAGATAAAACAAGGTCAGATATCCTGAAGGTTTTGATTTTGGATCTTTTGTCAAACCAATGCTTAACTATAGCCTGATGTTTGGAGAAACGATCTATGGCTTGATTTATCTTTTCTTCTAGGTCCAAGAGTTTCAATAATCTAAGTTCTGATTTGTCCTCCAGACCTAGGTATTCTTAGACAAATTGTAATGTGGGTATTTTAAGATTTATAGGGAGGACTGGATCTATTCCATAAACCAAATGATATGGGGAATTACCCAAAGTGAACTTTACTCTGGTCCTATCAACCCATAAAGCATATTTTAGCAAGGTATTCCATTCCCTAAGATTCTTTTCCACTAGTTTCTTAATGATGTTCAACAGGTTCTTGTTAGTGGATTTTGCAAGACCATTGCCTTGGGGATAGTAGTTAGATGAGAACTCCAACGTGATGCCATGTTCAAATGCCCAGTTAGAAAATTTTAATGAAGTGAAATCAAGACCATTATCACATACCAATGCATATGGGATGTCGAATCTAGTGATGATGGCATTTTCTAGGAACTTGATCACAACATATGTTGTACACATCTTAGTAGGCATAGCTTTGGTCCACCTAGTACAGTATTTAGTAACAGTTAGAACATACCTGTGTCCCACAAATGATGGAGGATTAATCATATCGATGAAGTCCATTCCCCACTATGCAAATGGGTGTACTTCCATTACTTGTTGTAATGGCTGAGTTGCGTACCTTTCCCTATTGGAAGCTACTTGACATGTGTGACAATGTTTAATATGCTCAGTAGTGTCTTTGAATATTGTTGGCCAGTAATACCTAGCTCTAAAGATTCAATGCGCAGTAGCTAGGTCTAATCCGTGAGTCATCCCAAACTTGTCATGCAATTCTTGCATAACCTTGTCTACTTCTTGTTGATCAAGACATCTTAGGTATATACCTTCATGTTTTTTCTTGAAGAGGATCCCTCCTTTAATCATGTATCCCTGAGCTTTGATTCTTAAAGCTCTCCTTTGAGATCCCCCCAAATGTGATGGACATCTATTGGTGACTAGGAGATGTATGATATCTGCATACCAGTCATTCTTTTCACCTGAGTTAATTACGTATTGTTGGCTAATTACCCGGGTCTATTTTAGTGACCATCTACATCAAAGCTTGTCCTCTGACTGCTTCATTAGGGTGATATCCAGATTATACTCATGTAAGATAGTGATCCATTTAGATTATCTCTCCCCAGGTTCATTCCACATTAGAAGCATCTTGACTACTAAATCAGGTACAATGATGATTACCTGACTCCTTAAGATATAATGTCAAAATTTCTTAACTACTTTGACCAAAGCTAGAGATTGTCATTCAACATCTAGATATTTCAATTCAACATCCCTAAATGGACTGCTCATGAGAGCAATTGACTTTTCTTCTTTTATATCATTTGTCTATGTTAAGACAGCGGCACATGTGTGATTAGAAGTGAAAGAATAAATGTAGAATGCTCTCGTGTAATCTAGACTATTTAGAACATGAGCATTGGTGATGGTTTTCTTTATGTCCTCAAATATAACCTTAGCTTTAGGTATCCATTCTATTTAGCATCATTTTTTAACATTGTATTAAGTGGCCTTATTATCTAAGAAAAACTAGTTATAAACTTCTTGACAAAGTTTATTTTACCAAAATAGGACTTCAATTCCTTCTTCTTACCTGGGAACTAAAGTTTCATGATGGAGCTAACTTGATTAGGGTCAATGGTGATCTCATTTTCTGATATGACATGTCCCAACAATTTACTTGTGGTAAATCAAAAGATGCATTTCTTCAGGTTGAGGGAGATACCATACTGCTCACATCTCTATAACACTTTCCTCAGATCCACAATATGATCTCCTATGGCTTTAGAGAATACGGTCAAGTAATCCATATATATGATAATGCACTGACCATCTAGGACTCTGAAGGTAATATCCATGGTGCATTGAAAGGTTGTGCCAGCATTAATCAGGCCAAACGACATGCGTTTGTAGGAAAAAATTACCCCTTAGTAGTAAAAGTTTTCTTCAATCTATCAATTTTATCAACCATGACCTGGTTGTATCCTGAAAATCCATCCAAGAAAGACATCATCTAAGATCCATTAACCATTTGAACTACTTCATCTAATCAAGGCATGGGACAATTATTCTTTTCGAATGCCTTGTTGAGATTCTAAAAGTCTACACATAACCGAATGTCTCTATTTTTCTTTCAAACTGGCACTAAGTTAGCAACCCAAGTTGAATGTCTAACTGGGAAAATGATTTGGGCCACCAGTAACATCTTGACTTCTTCAAAAATCATTGGTTCTAGGAGGGAATTTAATAACCTTTGTTTTTGTCTGAAAGGTTTCATGACCAGCTTTAACGAGATAGTGTGTATGATAATGGGTGTATCATATGTTTTCAGCTCATCATATGTCCAAGCGATTACATGTATATAATCCTTCAAATCTTATGTTATTACTTCTTGTTCTTCCTAAGTACAAACCTTCCCAATAAGGACTTTTATAGGTTCTAGCCCTTCACTTAAGTTGACAGGTTCATATTCTCCTCTATTGGTTTTAGGGAGATCCTTCTGTTTCATTATGTTGTCTAGATCAAATAATCATTCAAGTTTGATCATTCCTTTGGGGATCTCATTATCATGTAGATCAATGATGGATTCTTTATCCCATTCTAGATCTTCATGGCATTGCTCATTAATTACCTGAGCTATAAAAACATCTTGATTGGTGATGAAATCTAAGATATGTTGATCGTCCTCAAAAACTTGGAAATTGGTAACATTGTCTAATACTAAAGGTGTAGATACCAGCTCTACTAAAAATATTTTAAATCTTGACACTGTGAGAGGCTCCAATGTACTAGCAGTAGTAGCCAATGTGTCAACTCTATGATTAAATTTTCTTGGCACAGTAATGTTGAAGACATCGAATCCTTTGATCAGGTCCTAGAATCTATGCCTGTAACTGGACAATCGCTTGTAATTGCAAGTGTATTGCTTCCTTACCTGTATCATTATCAACTTGGAATCCCCAAATATGTGGAGTATCTAGACTTTCTTCTTTAATGCTAAGAGGAGTCCATGAATTAATGCTTCATATTCTATGACATTGTTAGTGCAATGGAACTGTAATCTATACGTTGCTAAGAAGGATTTACCTTGTGGACTTACCAAGTCAATTCAAACACTAGCACCTTGTTTGGATTTTGATCCATCAAATTTAAGCATCCACGAGTGATCATTCTTGCGGGTCTTCTCATTATCCTTTTCCTTTCTTATACCATCTCCTGAGATATCCTTCTCTGTGACTTTTAGTTTAGTTTGTATCTTTACCTTTTGGTTGGGAATGACTCTAGCATCCGAACATTTAACACAAACATCCTTAGGCTGATGATTAGTTCAAGATTTTTCTTTCGTATCATTTGGATCACTCAAATTGAAATGATTTTGGGAAGGGTATTATTATTTGGACTTCTAATTTTTATAAGGTTAATGCTATTGGAACATTCTTTGCACATTCTTAGTTCATGTGTATATGTTCCTGATATGTTTGGATATCTTCCTGGTTGAACAAGAAATCTACCTTAGACCTCCGGTCTTGTCTCATTCAAGTTTTTTCTTGATGAATTTAACTCTTTTTGTGAGTATGCACATTCCCTCTTGTCTACAATATCCAGGCATAATGCACATGAGGTTTCAGAATATAGCGCCTAATGCAATCTACACCATCTCTGTAGCAGGACTTCTCTCATGGGTAGTTTTTATTGTAGGCCTCTCTTTATTTCCATGGATAGATGTCTTTTGAAATCACCTAAGTGGCTATCTCTATCATCTTTTGAATGATCATGATTCAATTCTATGATCAGCTTATTAGTCCTTGGTGTAATCTAATTTACTTCATTGACTTCATGCATCTAAGCACATGTCAATATCTCTTCAACTCGTACTTCTAGAGGTTTGACCTGATACACCCCTTGTTCTACCTCTATGTATGACACTTCATTCTTTTGATGATACTCAATAATCATGTGTTTCATTCTTGGTTTGGCCTCTATGTAGATCTGGTTTGGAATACCTATCCAGAGCAACCACATATGAGAGAAATTAGTTGCCATATATCCATTTAGCATTTTCAACTAGTCTTTGCTTAACAACATACCATACGTTTCTGAGATGTCCACCACTTGAATATTGATGAAATGTTGGACTCTTAGATCAAAGGCTAACTACATATGGATATGAGTTAATTCACCTATTATGTTTTCCTCTAACTTATCTAGTTGGATGACTTTCTTAAAATATTTTGCAGGGGATAAACCTAAGATTTGACAAACTGACAATGGCATGAGATTTTTAGAGGTTCCTGAGTCTACTAAGAAATTGTGTAGGTTCTTACCAAAATCCTTAGAGTTAAGAGGAAGGGAGGAGACTCAATTTTCTCTTTATAGACTGTGACTTGTGCATCAATAGCATGGACCTGACCTTTGTCCTTAGGCTTATGAGGGAGCTCTTTGTTTGGAAGTTCCTTGGTCTTGACATTACCTAGAACATTTTCTTTGGGCGGTCATTCTTCTAAGGATTTAAGGTAAGCCCTCTTAATGACTAGAGTTTTGAGTAGTTTAGATAAAGACAAGCGTATTTTCATCTTCTTGATTTCTTCAGCTAAGTAATTGACTAGCTTATCTGACTCAAAAAATTTGGACATACCTCTATCTGGGATCAGAGAAGAGTGTTGTTGAGTTACCCTTGGAGGTAGTGGATTGTTGCTAGATGATACATCTAAAGGTGTATTGATGTTGTTTAGTGGGATATAACTTGTCATAGGTCTTGATGATCTATTGTTCCTGAGGTTGTAGTTATGACCTCTCTGGAGTTACTAGAAAGCATGAACTTCATCCACTTCTTGTTCAGGCTCATTCTCACCTTAAAAAGGAAAAGTGTAGGCCTCCAGAACTAATGCTGAGTCTTCACATATGAGATTGTAATTCTCATGGTTATTCTACTCTTCTTGGAACATGAATCTTTCTAACATCGTTGTTCATTCATATCCAAGGGGAATGAGTTTGTTTCCTTTTGAGAAATTTGTCTATATTTCTATGTTTTGCACCTTCTACTTGGAATATCTTTGTAGTGATCCTAAATTGCAGACAATCCAGTTTAGAGTGTGCACTGGTGTTGTGTATCCTACACTATTTGTTTAATATAGCTTCTACTAAATTGACTCTAGTAGTCTGTTTAGGTTCTGCAGGAACCTAACTATCTAGTGGTGAAGGGAGACTTCCATTATTTAGCTTGGTGTTCCAGACTCTGGAAGGTCGAGGTGAATTGAATCCTCTATTTTTCTTATTATCTATGTTATTCTGAGCATAAAAGATCTGATTTCTTAACTGAGTTACTTCATTAGTTAATCTTTTCAGTTGAGTTGTGATTTCTCTTATGTCTTCTTTCTCCTCTTCAAATTTCACTACTACATTATCTTGAGCTGGGAGGAAGAAATAATTACCATTTCTATTTGGTCAGATTTTAGCAAATGCAGGTATAGGATGTAGGACCATTTGATTGTTCCCTTGTGGCTAAAAAGCATTAATTAGAGGAATTGACAAAGAGTTTATCAAAGGAGCATGGTTCATTAGAGCTCCATTGATTTTCTGCATTTGATTAGGGACTACAGGATTTCCTATACTTTGTAAAGGACCGTATCCTACTTGTTTCATCTTAGTGTTCACTGTGACTTCTTCTATATATGCATCAAATAATGTTGTTATACCAGGATCAACTCTTCTAACGAACATCGTTGTTAAAGAATCTAATACTGAATAATAAACCAACAGAGTTGCATCGTCTAGAATGTTATAAGGAGTTGTTAATCTAGAATATACTTTGTGAAATCTATCGTTGAATGTCATGATAATTTCTCTCTCACCTTTTTTGATCTCAACGAAGTGATGGTATATCATAGCTGCATCAACCGGAACTCTGAATCTGTCTTTAAAACCCTGTTCCATCAATTGGCAAGTTGTGATAGAATTTTGTGGAAATTTTACATACCAGTAGTATGCCTCTTCTCCAAGAGTGTATGGGAACAGTCTACAAATGACACCCTCATGTTGAATCCTTGCTCAAAAGAAAGCTTCCTTGAAGGTTCTCAAATGATCTTTAGCATCCTGATGGACATGATACTTCAGAGACAATTTGTCTGGATTCTTTGGCATATCATTATACGCAACAAAACAGATAGGAAAATCAACATTAAAGAATACCATTGGGACTTGGATAGGGATCACAAGACTAACTGAAATAGGATGTCTAGGCTGAGCACTGGCTGAGAAAGCTCTCTATCTTATATCAGGTAATTCGTGTAAAGGACCACTGGATCAAGACCTTGTAATAGGTCGGTGGGCCAACTCATGAAATTAAGGCAACTTTATGTCTTTGAACTAGATCTTTGCAAAGCCATGATCAAATATCTCAATATTGAGGATATTTGCGACATACTAACTGATGAAGTAAAATATTTAACCAGATCTCTTAGGACTACTAACTGAAGCCAAGAGGCCCTCCTTCTAGGGGCCAATTTATGTTGATGTGATGTTTAGTCACACTCACATGAATAATAAGTTCACAAAGAAAACCCTTATTCTTCTTAAAAGACTTTAAATTCACTAAGAATCTAAGATCTCAAGTCTCTGATTGTCAATTCTTGACCATGTGTTGTCACTCAGGGTTTGTTGTGATTTGTTGTTTCCATTTTGGGGACTTATGGGCTTCCAAGTCACTTCCACCAAGACCAGGTCATGATTCACTAGTATCCTATGTATATTTAACTTAGTCTGCACATATCCTCTCAATTTATGTCAAATTCTTAAGTGAATAAATAGATTTCAAGTATATTGTTACAAATTTGATGTAACTTAGATCAATTCTTCTAAAATTATTGTTAACTTTGATTAGTTCTTATGAAATGATTCTAACTTTGATCACTTCTTCTAAAATGATTCTAAATTTGATCAAATCTTCTGAAATGATCTCTATTTGAACTAATTTTTCACATAAACTCTAAATTCATCTAAAGATCTTTAAAGCATGTGATTCATCAGGATTTACAATTATTTGCTTTAGATTTATCATTATTTGCAATTTCTCACCACAATTTGTAAGAATAAAAGACTAAAGGACTATATTGAGGGAAAGAAGTTCTAAGAATTTTAAAGTTCGCTAGAGATCCATATGTATATCCAAACACTGTAATGAAACAAAGAAAATCTAATTATACTTCACTAGGATTTCCACAAATATGCATAATAGATGCTAATCTTCAAAGGAAATTAATAACAGTAAGTGGTTAAATGCACTCCAAGGGATGCAACATCCAACATTCCATACCAGAAATCAATGAGAGATTACTCAAGGTTTACAATTAGACTATAATTTGTATCTTCAATTCCATTATCATGTTTGAAATATATACAAATATTTCATTAACTTGAGAGAGAACCATGAGGTAAGCGATAAAGTTACAAAGAAACTGACTCAGTACTTAACAAGAATTCATTAATTCAATCTCACTATCTACAAGTGACTTGGATCCTTTTATAGGAAAAATATCCAAAATCAGTTATAATATCAATGGTCAAGATCTCATTCAATACATCAACGGTCAGAAAGTGAGGCACGTGATTGCCAGTTGGCAACCTAGAATGAATGACAGTTGGCCATGGGATATTCCTTAATATCTTCAATGTTGCCTCTTCTAGAGTACCCCACCAGGTCAACTTATGCATATCATCAAAAATTAAAATGTACCCTAACAACAATTCATCATCTAGATGTCTGGATATCCTGATTCTACAAAGAAACCAAAACTATTGGATGCTTGAACTATTCTATGGTTGAAGGTGCATCATCATCGATCATCATTCCTCCTGAATCCAACATCTTATATAGGTCATATGCCTTGGTAGTTTTGTCTATCTCCATGTTGTCAAACTATTGTGCTTTAGTCCTGGCATATTATTGCATTTGGATTTGATCACTTAGGTCTATCCATTTATTCAATCTAACATCCAAATTCTCCTTGTACATCTTCATCTTTGTAGATAAATCCACGACCTCATCCATGGTTTCTTCTGAAAGATGTCCTACTGGCTCCCTCAAAACTAGATCATATATGGCTCTGAATACCCCCACAGATGCTTGCTCTTCATATGTTTCTTTCTCATCCATCAGTGTTCCAAGAAACTCCTCTAGTATTTCCATTTCATCAGTTATGAGGTGATGTGCTTTGACACTTATATCCACTTCCTTGATTCAACATCCATTCAAAATATCTGCCTCAAATTTTAGGTCTTTTATCCATAAGGATATCTTGGGCATAGTTTGGAGCATCATTATCTTGTGGCTTAGTAGTACTTTATCTTGCAATTTGTGGATGATTTTCAATTTGCTAAGATCTTGATCATTTTGATCAAGTCTAACTGCACACTCCTTCAATCCATCTGCCTTACCATTGATGAATGACAGAGTATCCCAATTTGATAGTGAGGTATGGATGACTTCTTCCCTGTCCTTAATAAACTTTTAGATCCAGCCCTAGAATACTTATGCTTGATCTTTCTTGTCATCCAAATCATTTATCTCTTCATGTGTCACCAGCGTTAGATTAGCTAGGACTTCTGTAAACTACATTTCCAGAGACACCAATCCTTTGACAAATCCTTGGAGCTGGGCAATTCACCCCTTGAGCACCTTCTTCTTCAGCTTGTCCTTTCAGATCCTAGCTACTATAGCTTTGGCACTGTGTAGGAGCTCTTCAAGTTCCTGCTCTGCATTGGCATGCCCTAAATCTAGGGTGGTAACTTGATATTCATCTATAGTAATCTCACCCTTTTCTTTCTCAACTATAGGCACAACTAAATGAGTTGTCCTAAGCCTTGTGGTATCCCTTTTTATAATAGATATTGCCCTCACCTTGCTCTTGGGCCATATTGCTTCTTGGAAAACAATGCCTTAAAATCAAAAGGAATTAAATTGATGGCAGGCTCAATTACCTCTGACGCCAGCCATTTTGGGATGTTCGGTCTTGGTCCTTCTTGACCAAGTTGCTCAATGTGAGAATCTTTTATTACTAACTCATCATCCTTGTCAGGACCTTCCCCTTGTAGCATTTCCTCTTGATGATCTTCTTGCTGCTGCATCTCTGCATGATAACCTTCTTCCTGGGGCAACTCTACCTAAGGAATTTCTTGCTGAGGCAAGTCTAATTGGAGAATCTTATGTTGAGGTACCTATGTATCCACCTCCATTTCTTCATGTGTAGGACCTTCTATCTCTATTTTTTTCTCACCATCTCCTTGGTCCTGATGATCATGTTCTTCGACATGTTTGATGGCTTCTTCCTTAGATGGATCTTGAAGATCCTCTCCTTGAATATCTAAAGAGACAACTTCTGCAACTAATTTATCAATCACCTCTTCTTGAACCCACTCTACTTTTTTTGGTACCAAGACCTCTGTAGAAACTGGTTGGTTCTTTGGTACATTAGTTGATCTAGACCCTTCTGAGTCCAATATTTCTTCTACCTCTAGACTTTTGGTCACATCCAGACCTCTTATTATTTCAATCTCAATTTCCTCCTACCGAGGCTTGTCATGTGGCAGCTAGTGTGCCAACAATGAAGCGGTTGAATCATTGGTCACTATGTAGATGACCTCATCATCAATCAAATCTACCACTTTACTTAATGGTAATTGTAATTCCTCATCCTGGGCCTATTCTTTCTCTTTTATCTCCTCGACCAACTCTCGCTTTACTCTAATTATTTGCTCAACTGATTGGCCCCTTTGCAGTTGCATGACCTGCCCTCCAATGTGAGCATGGTATGCCACCAACTATTGTGCCAAATGTGCTTGGAGTGCAACTTGTGGTGAAGATGTTTCTCCTTGGGATTAGACATATACAAACATTAGTTCTATTTTGGTTGGTCCTGAGGTCTCAGCTTGGACATCCACAGGTTTTGCAATTGCACTTCTCATGGGTGTCATTGGGACTGCCCTCTTCTATTTGGGGATTACCACCCCTTCTAGTATATATGTTGAATGATGTTCCTTAGTAGTTGTTCTAGAGATGGGCATTTCCCTTAAGGGTTGGTTCCTTGGGGGTGAAGGCATAGTGGCAATGGTGATTCCCTCTGTTGTTAATTCCTTTCCAGATGCAGAAGTCCCTAGCTCTACTAGCTTAGCTTCCATAATTCTCCTTTTGGTGATGAGAAAATCATAATAATATACATCTCCCCACTCTTTTCTCTTTCTCTTCTTATCATATGTGAGGGCTATGCCCTAGACTTTCAATCATTCACCTTCTTATCCACTCACTTTTGAGTGATGACCATGACTCTTCTAGTGATGACATCAATTGATTTCTCATCTAGTTGCATCCAATCGGGGAGGAGCAAGGTCTCCTTATATATTTGCTTCTCATCATACTTTGAATCAAGGACTTGACCATCATCTGCCTTTATCTAGGGAGGGACCTTATCTGGTTCAAATTTAACCTTTGATACCCCCTTTTCCTGACTTCTTTCTCATCTAGACAATCCTCCCAGTAATCTTCTAGGTGTCGGACATGTTGTAACTTCTTGTTGATGAACTTCTCCATCCTGTGATATGGATCATAAGTTCTTGTTAGGGGGAAAAGTGGCAAGCTCAACATTTGAAGTTCAGACTCTGATAATTTGTAGTCTTTGAAGTCTACACATCTGTAACAGTGGATATCTAGAGGGAACTTAATGGTTCCCTATTTGTTCTTTCAGATGAATGCTTCATAAGATGGTATTATTTATTCAAGCAATAGGACCTTGTCGGTCGGGTATCTAGGAAAAATAAATGGATTTCCTTCAAAGCACTCCATCCTAATGTAGGTAAATGTCAAGAACTGGATGAACTAGGACCCATGAGTTGTAATTAGGGTTTGAGCTTCCCTTGAGATCCTCTTGGCTTGGTCACCTTCCATCAATTGGACCAGCAACATTACGAAACAATCATTTAGCCTTGGGTAATGCTGCATCGACTGCCTCCTCTCAAGATGTGGGTAGTATTCCCACACTAATTGCTCTATTTTCTTATTCCCTATTTTGCCTAAAGTGGTTAACACATAAAATTGAGCTCTGTAAGCACAGACATACGCCACGTAGGAATTTAGTCTAAACCTACGCTTCTTCTTTTTCCATCCAACCATCCCATCATGTAGGGAGTCACTAATCAATTTTGCCCAGTGCACTACTTCACCTATTTCAATCACATGCTTGATGAGGCTAAACATCCACAACTCTAGAGTCCTAGAGTCTTCCTTTCTAGCCATCCTACTTAGTAAAGTTATCATATATTGCACCTCAAGGAAGAAATCATACTTATACAAATTCTGAGGCATCTTAGAGTCTACCTTTGGTTTGCTCTCTGGATCAATCCATGAAGTATGCATGTTCTTCTGGCATCTTGAGACATTGGAATTATACATCATTGATAGATAATTTAGGTCTATTTCATAGACCTCCTGACTCCTTGGAAGCTTTAAGGCTTTTGTGATGCCCTTTTCTAAAAAGTTTGTCCACTCTCCTATTACCAAGGTTATAGTTCCGAGCACACTCAATCACCAACTCTAGGGCCTCTATAGAATACAGAAAACAAACTATGTGGTACATATTGTTAGGTCTCAAAAACACAGGTTTCAAACCCTAAGAGGTTGCCAAGCTCTCTTAACGCTTTTGGCTAACGAAATAGGGCTGATATGATTGAAAGCCCCCTTCTCTTTAGGTTCTACTAGACCTAGGTAGGTGTACCTCAATAGTTAATGCAGAATTGTATGACCTTAGTGATCTAATCACAGTGGCATGTAAGTGTGAGATAGATATAAGAATGAAATTTGTTCCTACTCCTAATGTTTGAATCTTGAATATGTGAATAAGGTTTTGAAATATTACTTTGATTTGACCAGTGCTTTGTCTATTATGGGCAACAAAGTCAGAATGTGTATGATAGATGTGTCCTCCCTCTTGGATTAAATCAAATTATTTGGAACTTTTCAAATGTTTATATCTTGTATAAACGTGCAAGGATATTGGTTATGAGGCTCTTATTATCGATCCCAATGATATTTTCCCAGGTTACTGTGATCAATTAAAAGGAATTTTAATTCTGGTGTGAAGGAAACCAACCAAGATGATTTGTTTAAAGGGTTTTAAATCCTGGCAAAGACCAATGAACATAAACCACTTAGAAGTACTTAAATCAACTTCTTATAGAAACCAATCAAGAAGATCACACAAGTGCAGCAAATGTGCCCTGATAAATTAAACACTTCCTTGATATATTCAATTTAAACAACAAAGGAAAACCATTCTGGAGATAACACATATAACACATATGAATGAATATTAACAAATAATTGAACACCAAAAAATGTTTGGACATGAGATTATTATATTCCTCTCCATTGAATTACTTCATAAGATTTTACATTTTATGCTTGGAAAGCTCCATTGACTGATGTATTAATCCTAATGATTGTTGATTGCTCTGATTATTGTTGTTTCTTCTGATTCTTCTCCTTTTTGTTTCTTCAATTTTCATCTCTCATATATGTTTTTTATGACCCTTCATTCATTCCGATGCAACCTTTCGTTATTTTGATTACCTTCAATAATAAAATATTTAATCTAACTTCTTTGCCTCCATTTCCATGATTCCTTTTGTATATTAGAATACGTGTAATACACTTTATGCATTTGTAATCCATTTTCATTCGCTTTGCGTATTTCACTCTATATGATTATGTATATCTTATACAATTGTCAAAACATACAAACATGGACTCTATCAGATTTATAAAACAAATTGGAATTAGTTTCAGATCCAGTCTTGTATATATTTGCCTGTATCATCTTTTGTATATCACATACATGCACTTTATACATACACAAATGCATTGTAGACTTTTCCTCTTTCATTATGTATAGATCCTTACATATGTATTTCGTATATCTTATGTAATAGCAACAACATACACATGCGGACTCCATTGGGTTTATGAAATAGACTGGAATTATCTTCGGGTCCAGTTCTAAATATATCTTGTTTGTATTACCTTTTGTATATCACATGCATGCACTCATACATACATACGTGATGTTGACTTTTCCTCTTTCATTATGTATCTAGATCCTTGTATATGTCTTTTGTATATCTTATGCAATCGCAACAACATACACATGCGGACTCCATCGGGTTTATGAAATAGACTGGAATTATCTTCAGGTCCAGTTCTACATATATCCTGTTTGTATTACCTTTTGTCTATCACGTGCATGCACTCATACATACATAGGTGATGTTGACTTTTCCCCTTTTCGTTATGCGTAACTGCACTTTACTCGTAATTTAAGTTCAAGTCCGTAACTATATCTTGCTCTTTTGTATATTTAATACATGCATCTCAGCATATAAGTGTAGACCTCACCTGAAGTTTATAAAGTCTTAACTTTCTAATCACATCTGGATTTGTATCTATATTTTAGATACATGTGCTTAAACAACGATACAAATATAACCACTCACTCCCGCTTTATAAACTCAATTGAATTTTCTTTTCGGGTCTGCCTATGCATATGTATAAGAATGTTTTAATACTTGCAATGCATTAACTATGCACATGAGGTGACCAAGACCTTATATTCTACTTTTGAATTCCCATTGACATCTACCAATGCATATTTGAATTTGTATATGTAATACATATGTTATGACATACAAATACAAATGCGGATTTAAAACATTCTAAAACCCAGTCAAAATTGATCACGGGAGGCTGAAATCAGATATGCACACTAACATATGGCATATAAACATTCTTGTCAAGTGATTTTGCATGAAATTGAATAGGCTCCAAATTATGACACTCCAAAGTAGGTCACTAGGGTAGTTTTTTCAGGTGTATTTCTGAGTGCTGAAATTGATTTTTTTATCATGGGACCTTCAAATTTTGCAAAAAATTGAAGGAAATTTTAGGTACCAACAATACCACTCTTAACAATTTTGTCTAGTGTAGCATCTCCCTCTTGAGCCTAGATTCGTGCCCTGAAGACTTCCAGGTCTGTGCTTCCGCAATGGGTATCCATTGTGTGCCTAAATTTACTCCATACACCACCAGGAATAGAAAACATTAGCATTTTGAATTCATCGTCCCACTTTTGCTATCTTTTTTGCATCTTGACTTGCAAAATGCAAGTGTCTGGCATTAGATTTTCCATTAATGGACCCCTAGATTAACCATAACCTTGTAGAATAACTTGTGATCATTATAAAGTAGAACACAATCTACATTTACCAGAATTTACCCTAGTTAACAACAAAATAATCCTTTGAGTGAAAATAACTTGTTGTAACCATCAAGAAAGAGGGCTTTGTCGTATTCATACCTGTGAATGGAGAAATCACCTTGATTACTTCATTTGATGAAATCCATTTGTTGTTACATTCTATGTTCACTCTGTTGCAATCCTACACTAATCTCTGTAACTTTTCTCTTTCAACGATAAGTATTTGCACTAATCTCTTTAAACTTAGTAAATTCTTTATGATCACTAATGCATTAGAAATGGCCTTTAAATCTTCTTGAATTCTCTAAGTGTGGGTGCAGTGAATTTTAATTGAAGTTTGGTGAGCAATTAATGATAAGGCGTAGGTATACGGACATCTGGAAAGATGTTTGGATTTAAATTTAAATTCAACGATCATAAGCATCTTATGATATGGGAAGTAAGTGCAAGGTTTGGATGGATATTTGGTCTTAATGTCTGGTCCTAATGTTCAATGAGAATATCGAGTGCCAAGGGTTCAGTTGACTTTTTCTAAATCAAGTGGATGTCTAGATCTTAATCGATCATGTGGATCAGGATACTTACTAAAATATCCATTGCAAAATGTCCTGATGACTATGTCCTATTGAAAAGTCAATGATTGGAGTGTTCGGTTTACAAAGCAGTTGATAGGACATGGATAAAATTGACAACTTGCAATGGGCATTTACTCGATTGATCATGTCATGTCTAAAATATTCAGTCCGGTAGATGCACTCGGGACTTGCCAAAGTAAATATTGATGGCTATGACTGGATATGGATGTTGATATATGTGCTCCAGATCTCTTGATATCCGGTATATGTGGATAGTGATTGGGCTCTATTTAAATATGCTTTTGGGTCCGAATGTTATTTCAATGGATTTGGAACCCGATACTTGAACCAGACAGAACATTGGTATTTCGCCATTGTCTAGATCCCTTTGACCAAAATGTCTGGTTGACCAAAACTTCTAAACAACACAACTTACTCATTTCAATGAATTTTCACTTACTTCAAAAGGAAAAACTAATCAGAATTTTATTTTCCATTTACTCATGGCTTTCAAAGGGGATAAATTGCAACCTAAAATTTGACTTGAGTTTGGGTTGGGATGACAAGACTTTTACTATTACCGCCGAGGTGGGCAACGAGCCAACAAGGAAAACAATAGTTGGGTCCTCATTTTTCCAAGGTAAAATGGGGCATGTTGTGAGACCACACAACATGACCGTTGAAGTAGAACATGTCTTGGGAGTAATTGCATTGATCACCACATGATTGTTTAATAATGTGCATGGATCTATATCATTGTAGAGATATGCATGCATATCTATGTTATCTAATTATGAGAGAGTATGTGTTGAGGATTATAAATTATGTACAAGTGTTATTGGTTGCCAAAAATGTTAGTGTGTTTTTGGAGGTCTATTAGGATTCACATAATAGTTGTGGAGTGGAAAGTAGAGGTGAAGATAAGGGATGTTAGAAGGAGGGATATATATGGATGTGATAATAATGCTGGTCGAGAAGGAGATAACATGGGGATTAAGGAAATGATAGGGGAAATAAAGGAAGATGAGCAAAGAAGAGATTGAGTAAATGGATGTGGAAGCACATGGTAAAGGAAGATAAGTTTTTGTGAACAAATAAGGAAGGGAGACATAGCATGGGAAGTAGGTTGAAGAAGGGAAGGGATAGTGGAAGAAAGAGGAGAAGAGGAAACGGTAGAAGAAGAGGTGTGAGAGTGGGGAGGGTGACACTCATTAAATATCTATCATATTCCCTTAAGTATGTCCTGTTGGTCATGATGTTAGTCATTCGCAAACATAGAATAAAAGTTACACAACAACCTTTACTCATCTTGAAAGATACGATGAATTCAAAGAATTCATGATCCCAAGTCTCCGTTGATTAGGTCTTAATCTACTGACGTTACTCAGTGGTTGATGTGTGTTGCTGTTTTCCATTCAGGGGCCTTACGTGTTTCTGCACTGTTCATCATCATCATCTTCAGATATCCTGCTCTGGATGTTCGCTCTGCATAAACTCCAACAATTCTACCTCTGCACTGTAAATTTAGTCAAATAATGTGCATACAGGCCGATATTTGCATGATTTCTATCATTATCTATGATTCTTTGCATGATATTTTCAGTACTACATGCATTTAACTCAAATATGCTAAGGATCTTCAGTTACCTACGGGATTTCAGCATATTTCACTGTTTCTGCTTGTTATTTATCATGATTTGCAGTTATGGTGATGAATTAATGAAATTGAAAAAAAAAGGAAAAGGGTTAGAGAGTGAGATTCCTAAAATTACTGGACTTAGATCACTAATTCACATACAAGCTCCCATACTTGCAATGAAAAGAAGGAAAACTAGAAATCATACTTCACCAGGACAATCCACAAATCCGCATGATCTAGCGCAAAGCTTCAAAGGAAAGTTGACAACAACATGTAATGAAATGAAAGCGCTTCCAGTTGAACACAGCATTCATCAGTACATATCCAGAAATCAACAGAAAGATTACGTAAAATTTACAATCAGGATGTAATCTGGGACTTCATATTCATTCAGTATGCTCAAGAACAGGTACATTTACAGTGATCTGAAGAAAGAACCTTGACATTTCAACAATTCTATCCTCATTAGTCTCAGTAATCCGATCTCCTAACTTATTCTCTAGTAATTGACTCTTTGCGCCAGATGCGTCTGTGTATTCTAGTGTATTTCTCCCTCTTTTAATGTTTCAGGCTCTGGCCTTTATATAGAGCAAAAGCCAGAAAACGGTTACCGTGATCCAAAGATCAGGATCCTCTTATAGCAATTAGCGGTCCAGATGAAAAGCACATGCTTCGTCAGTTGGCAAATGCACAGCTGGCACATAATATTCCAGCATCTTCAACTTGATTCGGTCTCCAGCTGGCGAACAGCATATTTGACAATATCCTCCTCATTTCTGGCTCATGTTGCCTCCATGCGCAACTTTGTAATGCTCAACTTCAGCAGCAGCTCTAACAGCATCATGATTTCAATGCTCAGCCTCAGCAGCATCATGACTTCAATGTTCATCCTCAGCAGCATCATGACTTCAATGTTCATCCTCAGCAGCATCATGATGACCTCCTGCAAATAAACAGACAAACATTAAGTTCATCATCATATGGATAAACAACAGGAATTTAAACATTTTATTAACAGGCTTCAAAATATGCAACCACAAGCAATCGGGCTCCAAATTTCCATCGCTTCATGTTTTTGCCCATTTTCTTGTATATCGGGTTCAAAATATGATCATGATGATCTTAAATTATACAAGGAAATAATCGCCCTTCAACCATCCTTAGAATCCGGCCTTGCATCATCATCATATTTGTATCGGCGTGATTACATATGATCAGGGTGACAGTTTTACCTTAGGCCGACGGCAACAGTTATACTGACGCCAAACATCATGAGGATGACCAATCCTATATCTTCTATCCAGCTGCAGGATATCATGAAATATGATGCTTCTCCTTTCCGAACGCTCTGATGAAAAACACATCAGGATGTTTTGTTTTTTGCATATTCGGGAAAGAAAGACATCGTCATCATCATCATGATGAAGACAAACAGGAGGACTTGGAAAATGATCCTGCCGCTGAGGAATATCATGATGACGTCATCGTCATCATCAGGCTTCGTTAAAATGCAAAGGGATGACGTCATCGTCATGTTTCGTTAAAATCAGGAGATAACTGGAATATCGGGTCACCTCCAAGGAAGATGATCGCGTGGATGAATCAATATGCCCCTTTTGCGAAGAAGGTGATCCTATCGAAAGATCAGGATGATGATCATCATCATCATCATATCCGCATTGGGCGATCTAAAATATGATCCTGCTGAAAGTCCTGATGACGTCATCAGGATATCCGGGCCTTCTTGTTAATCTTCGAACATGACGTCATCGTCATCATCATATTGGCGAAATGGATCACGCCTTGGAAAATATCCTGCCGAAGGAGAAAGGTGATGGTGACGTCATCGTCATCATCATATTTGCAAAAGGATATACTTGTCGGCAGGATGATATTACGAACTGTCAGGTAGAGAAAGATCATGATGATGATGTCAACAAGACTAAGGAATGAAATATTACCCTCCGCTTCGAAAGATAAGGTGATCATCATGATCACGCAAAAAGGAGATCAGGAGGGTATTAGGAAATGTGATCCTGCCATGAAAGATCATGATGATGATGATCACGCATAAGGACTTTGACGTGCGCGCGATAATTATGCAGATGGCATATTTCCTAAGCAAGGTGACGATGATCATCAGCATGATATTATCACATCGGGTGATTTTAAATATCATGATGCTCGCAATGTTGGAATATCATGATGCTGATGATGTTAGAATATCATGATGATGATGATGTTTCCAGGGTCGCTTGACGGGAAAAGCTCACTATGACTTAAGATTGACGTCCGGATGTTTCGGGACTGCATGATTTTTATCAGGTGATAGAGTAAGATCATGATGATGACCTTTGGCGACACAAAAGACCGCTCGACGGGAAAAGATTACTACGACTTAAACTTGACGTCCGGATGTTTCGACCTCAGGATATTATCGGGGAGCTTTTCAAATATCATGATGATGATGTTCATCATACAGCAATTATCAGGTTTGACCAAAACTTTGACTGCTCATAACTCTTTCATATGGACGAATTTTCGGGTGATGTAAAAGGCAAACCTGCATGGAATTTCAAACTCTTTCTAACCATGAAGTCATAGAAACAAAATATGAACCTTGACAAACTAACCTCATGATGATGACCTACCTCATCCTGACCTTCATGATGATGATGCACCTGACTTATTTTTACCAAACCGCCAGAAACAGACAACACAAGCCAGAACAAAAGTTGGGTCCCTGTTTTGATAAGTTAAAATGGGGCGTGTTGTGTAACCACACAACAACTTGCCACCAAAGAAAATAACAAAATTCAAATAATTCAAGTGATGTGATCACATTTATCTATAGTATTCTAATTCTTTCTAAGTAAAATCATCATGATTTTTGAATGATAAAATTTCATTAAGGTAACAGTGCTAACAAAGGATCAGGTGTGTGCAGATGATTAATTATCCTCATCTTGAAAGCAAGTTGAAAACATAAGTAACTGGTGTTAAACTACATAGTTGGAGATCATCCCTCATAGCCAACCTGGATAGAGCCTTGCTGCCAGCAGGTGTCCATAACCCCGGCAAGGTTATCTATACAATCTCCCTAAGTAGAGCCCCACTGCCAGCAGGCGTCCATAGCCCCGGTAGAGTTACTTAGATGGCCTAAGTTTATTGTTTATATATTTTCTATTTATATACTTATATTTGATATCATCATGTCAGCTCACTTGTACAAGGTGTAGTCACTTGCAGCTTTAGGTTGGAGATTGTATTGGTAGCAAGGGAGTCCCTTTAGATTTTTCACTTAACACCTATACTCATATCTTCAACAAGCCCAAGGCTGTTAGGTGTTTCATTGTGTTTGATTCACTTTGGACAAGAAAAGGCACCTTGATGAAAAGACATCATAAACCTGATCATGAACATTTCTTAGAATGAATCATAACCTATATTTAAACGTGATCTCATCACTTGAATCCTAACAATTTAGTTATTTTCTTAGGTGATGAAGTGCATCATCTTGACTTACCAAAACAAAACTCAACCAAAACAACACAAAACAGAAGAAACCCTATACAAACAACTAACCTACAAAAAGGAAACAACAGGAACAGAACAAGAAAGCAAAACAAGCAGACTGTACAAACAACTAATCTACAAAATTATATACAAACCACTACTAGGCAAACAAAAACCAGAAAAAGACCTAAGGACACCTGCATTTGCATACTTCTTTTGATTGTGCAGGAGCATCAGGGTATTAGTTATGGTTCTCAACCTAGCAAGTTTATCTTTATATTCTGAAGAATATTCTGGTATTCTGAATTCACTGTATTCAACAGAACAACTCTTGATGATCAGCAACTGAGGAAGCTCATCATGTTCATGATTAATCCATATGCATGTCTTATCTCCTGAATTTCCATAATCAAAATGGTATTCAACATCATTTACTGTGGAAAGGAGAAATACAACCTGGTGTATTTCTGGCTTTGCTGGACATGCTTCTTCATTGGCAGTTGGTCTTCCATTTGTCATTATATTTTCACTGCTTGGCTCAGTGCCTGGTCCCTCTTCGAATTGAAGGATGTATGACCTTTGATGTGTTAATTCTTCATCTTTATCCAACCTTATCCCTCCATTCTGGATGTTCAGTTTATCCTCCAGTTCAGGAAACTTCTCAATATTTTCTTCAATTTCCTGCACATCAGTGTCTAAATAAGTATCTTTATTATCACAACCTGATATACAGAAATTTATCATTTCTAAATCATTTGACTGTAAAGGAGAAACAACTTTCACTTGATGAGGACACTCCCCTGTTTTATTTTCAAAATATTTCTGGAGTGACATCTGATTATGCACAACGACTCCAAAGTCTTCTACATCTTCTTCTTTCAGGAATTGTTCATTAAATAATTCACATTTTCTATCTATTAGAGGATCTGGTTCCATTAACCTGCAACATTCTTGCATTTGATCATTTAATTCAAAGAAGTCAGGTAATAAATCAGCATTTATTTTCTTCTCTATGACTCCCTGAGTTACTATCATAGGAACTTCATCATCAGCAGTGCATTTAAATTGTTCTACTATCTGTTTACACTTCTCTTTACCATAGAATGACTCCAGGAAAGATGCTTCATCTTCTTTATCAAAAGTATTAGGATCAGAATCAAAAATATTATCCTGATTAGTGATTTCTTCTCTAAAATTTTCACAAGATTCATACCTGCATACTGACTGGTCCTTACTTGTATTAGGAAGTAGAGAACTCCTATCAATCTCACCATAAAATGAATCCAGGAAAGATGTTTCCTCTTCATTACCTTCTGGAACTGATTCAGCTATTGTATTTTCTAGAATCTTTTTCAACATGACCAAGCAAGGGTAGCAATCTCTCTCTGAATGCTCTTCATCATGTAATCTGCACCAGCTTTCAATCAAGACATCATCAATGGGCAAACCTAATATTTGACTACACTGTATATTTCTAGACAAGTATAATTCAAAATCTTCAGAATGATCCACTTCAATGTCTGGACAATTAATAACTTTTGGTGCTGCATCTGCTTGTTGCTCCAGAATTTCTTCATTTTTCTGGCAGACTTCTTCATTTTCTTGGCAAATTTCAAACCTGAACACATCCAGAAAGAATATTAGTCCTTTCAAATATAAATCCAACCTTGTAAGGAAAGTTAAGCAATTTATTTCACTGTGTTCTGTAGTCTGGTGTATCCTGCAACAGGTAGATAAACCAAAGCTAGACAAATTGTGAGGATAAATCTGCCTATTTAAAGTTTCCTGAAATAAAGGAATGTTAATTTGACCATTATTTTCATATACATCCATCAAAATGAGATTCTATTCTTCAATTTTTTAGTATTTTGCAATTTTAAGGAGATCTATCATATCTCAGACTAAAACTTGAAAGTCCAGAAAATCAAACAAATATTTGATGCTTTGGGCTAGATCTTTGCAAAGGTGCAACCAAAACATCTCAGGTAAGAGATATTTGCAGACATTTAACTCAAATGCTGAAATATTTATGCAATATTTGCAGAAATCCAAAAAATTCTTTGTTCAGGAACATGATCTATTTTCCGCCCTCCTTCTAGCGCCAATTTATGTTGCGTTAGAAGCGAGGAGCCTGCATAAAATGAATGATGACTGAAGCAGCGGTGCCTTTTCCAGTTGGCCCTCCTTCTGTTGATGAAATTCATAAATTCTCTGTCCGGCCCTCCTTCTAGCGCCAATTTATGTTGGTCATGATGTTAGTCATTCGCAAACATAGAATAAAAGTTACACAACAACCTTTACTCATCTTGAAAGATACGATGAATTCAAAGAATTCATGATCCCAAGTCTCCGTTGATTAGGTCTTAATCTACTGACGTTACTCAGTGGTTGATGTGTGTTGCTGTTTTCCATTCAGGGGCCTTACGTGTTTCTGCACTGTTCATCATCATCATCTTCAGATATCCTGCTCTGGATGTTCGCTCTGCATAAACTCCAACAATTCTACCTCTGCACTGTAAATTTAGTCAAATAATGTGCATACAGGCCGATATTTGCATGATTTCTATCATTATCTATGATTCTTTGCATGATATTTTCAGTACTACATGCATTTAACTCAAATATGCTAAGGATCTTCAGTTACCTACGGGATTTCAGCATATTTCACTGTTTCTGCTTGTTATTTATCATGATTTGCAGTTATGGTGATGAATTAATGAAATTGAAAAAAAAAGGAAAAGGGTTAGAGAGTGAGATTCCTAAAATTACTGGACTTAGATCACTGATTCACATACAAGCTCCCATACTTGCAATGAAAAGAAGGAAAACTAGAAATCATACTTCACCAGGACAATCCACAAATCCGCATGATCTAGCGCAAAGCTTCAAAGGAAAGTTGACAACAACATGTAATGAAATGAAAGCACTTCCAGTTGAACACAGCATTCATCAGTACATATCCAGAAATCAACAGAAAGATTACGTAAAATTTACAATCAGGCTGTAATCTGGGACTTCATATTCATTCAGTATGCTCAAGAACAGGTACATTTACAGTGATCTGAAGAAAGAACCTTGACATTTCAACAATTCTATCCTCATTAGTCTCAGTAATCCGATCTCCTAACTTATTCTCTAGTAATTGACTCTTTGCGCCAGATGCGTCTGTGTATTCTAGTGTATTTCTCCCTCTTTTAATGTTTCAGGCTCTGGCCTTTATATAGAGCAAAAGCCAGAAAACGGTTACCGTGATCCAAAGATCAGGATCCTCTTATAGCAATTAGCGGTCCAGATGAAAAGCACATGCTTCGTCAGTTGGCAAATGCACAGCTGGCACATAATATTCCAGCATCTTCAACTTGATTCGGTCTCCAGCTGGCGAACAGCATATTTGACAATATCCTCCTCATTTCTGGCTCATGTTGCCTCCATGCGCAACTTTGTAATGCTCAACTTCAGCAGCAGCTCTAACAGCATCATGATTTCAATGCTCAGCCTCAGCAGCATCATGACTTCAATGTTCATCCTCAGCAGCATCATGACTTCAATGTTCATCCTCAACAGCATCATGATGACCTCCTGCAAATAAACAGACAAACATTAAGTTCATCATCATATGGATAAACAACAGGAATTTAAACATTTTATTAACAGGCTTCAAAATATGCAACCACAGGCAATCAGGCTCCAAATTTCCATCGCTTCATGTTTTTGCCCATTTTCTTGTATATCGGGTTCAAAATATGATCATGATGATCTTAAATTATACAAGGAAATAATCGCCCTTCAACCATCCTTAGAATCCGGCCTTGCATCATCATCATATTTGCATCGGCGTGATTACATATGATCAGGGTGACAGTTTTACCTTAGGCTGACGGCAACAGTTATACCGACGCCAAACATCATGAGGATGACCAATCCTATATCTTCTATCCAGCTGCAGGATATCATGAAATATGATGCTTCTCCTTTCCGAACGCTCTGATGAAAAACACATCAGGATGTTTTGTTTTTTGCATATTCGGGAAAGAAAGACATCGTCATCATCATCATGATGAAGACAAACAGGAGGACTTGGAAAATGATCCTGCTGCTGAGGAATATCATGATGACGTCATCGTCATCATCAGGCTTCGTTAAAATGCAAAGGGATGACGTCATCGTCATGTTTCATTAAAATCAGGAGATAACTGGAATATCGGGTCACCTCCAAGGAAGATGATCGCGTGGATGAATGCAATATGCCCCTTTTGCGAAGAAGGTGATCCTATCGAAAGATCAGGATGATGATCATCATCATCATCATATCCGCATTGGGCGATCTAAAATATGATCCTGCTGAAAGTCCTGATGACGTCATCAGGATATCCAGGCCTTCTTGTTAATCTTCGAACATGACGTCATCGTCATCATCATATTGGCGAAATGGATCACGCCTTGGAAAATATCCTGCCGAAGGAGAAAGGTGATGGTGACGTCATCGTCATCATCATATTTGCAAAAGGATATACTTGTCGGCAGGATGATATTACGAACTGTCAGGTAGAGAAAGATCATGATGATGATGTCAACAAGACTAAGGAATGAAATATTACCCTCCGCTTCGAAAGATAAGGTGATCATCATGATCACGCAAAAAGGAGATCAGGAGGGTATTAGGAAATGTGATCCTGCCATGAAAGATCATGATGATGATGATCACGCATAAGGACTTTGACGTGCGCGCGATAATTATGCAGATGGCATATTTCCTAAGCAAGGTGACGATGATCATCAGCATGATATTATCACATCGGGTGATTTTAAATATCATGATGCTCGCAATGTTGGAATATCATGATGCTGATGATGTTAGAATATCATGATGATGATGATGTTTCCAGGGTCGCTTGACGGGAAAAGCTCACTATGACTTAAGATTGACGTCCGGATGTTTCGGGACTGCATGATTTTTATCAGGTGATAGAGTAAGATCATGATGATGACCTTTGGCGACACAAAAGACCGCTCGACGGGAAAAGATTACTACAACTTAAACTTGACGTCCGGATGTTTCGACCTCAGGATATTATCGGGGAGCTTTTCAAATATCATGATGATGATGTTCATCATACAGCAATTATCAGGTTTGACCAAAACTTTGACTGCTCATAACTCTTTCATATGGACGAATTTTCGGGTGATGTAAAAGGCAAACCTGCATGGAATTTCAAACTCTTTCTAACCATGAAGTCATAGAAACAAAATATGAACCTTGACAAACTAACCTCATGATGATGACCTACCTCATCCTGACCTTCATGATGATGATGCACCTGACTTATTTTTACCAAACCGCCAGAAACAGACAACACAAGCCAGAACAAAAGTTGGGTCCCTGTTTTGATAAGTTAAAATGGGGCGTGTTGTGTAACCACACAACATGTCCTTACCATAGGTGGTAGTGAAAAGGATGGTGTGAAGGACATATACAAGCGAGGAGGGGTTGGTCTTGTCCTTAAGATTAGTAATGTCATCATGGAGAAGCTAAAGATTTTGTTCAATCTACTCCTAACACACATTGTGATAAAAAATTGTTCTCATCATTAAGGTATGGGAGGTATTGACATCTTATAGGAGGGGGTTTGCATTGTGATCCATTGTAGAAGATGGGTTAAGCCTAGGGATATTCCATAAAGGGATGGAGGAACAACATGATTTCATACACCCTAAGGCACACATATAATGGGTTTGCATGAAAATAAGAGAGAGTGTTGGTTGGCTTGGATTGGGGATGTGAAAGTGGCATTTACATTGTGTAATAGTTGGCAATAAAAGAAATTAAAGGAATCTATAAATTGTGAGAAAGAAAAGTTTTGGTGTGTTTTAATTTTTTTGTACTTAAGGGTGTTCTTTTTTTTTAAGAAATAAATGAAGAAAAAAAATATTGAAGTGTTTAGAAATTATATCTATGTACTCAAAGTGTGTTTAAAACATGAAAGTAAACTTCAACATTTAAACTAGATTTGTAGTAAAGAATCCACAATAGAAGTGTTTATTTATTTTTGTACTTTTGGAAAAAAAGATTTGACTTTTGTGTAATAATGTTAGGTTCAACAAAATGAAGTGTAAAAATAGATAACCTAATCTATATTTAATTTACTATATGTTGTTCCTTTTTCATTTAGAACCTAAAACTAGAAGCATAATAGAGCATTAAAATACATTTTAGATTCTAAATTTGAAGAATTAAGAGTAGAGGATGAGATTGACCTATGAATAGGAATGTGACAAATGAAAGAGGGCACAATAGGCTTGTCTATTTCAGTGATCGGTGAAGATGTTTAAAGATGAAGGAGGTAAGGAGGAGGGATGACATTGTTAGACTTATATTCTATTCTTTGTATTATGTGTTTATGTTGTTAATGATAGGATTGTACGTGGTAGAGTCTTGTTAGGCATGAATAGTACTATCCATAAGGCCAGAATAACATATACTCCACGTGTTGGCATCTTATATATCCACACTAGTGTCTAATTTGCATGCTAGCATCTCAAACAACCATGATGACATCCTTTGTAACTTTTTATTGATTCTTATGATTTCTAACTACTTCCTTTGCAATTATATGTTCACTAATGAATTTTTTGGGATAAGTTAGTGCATATGGCATATTTGTAGATATTTCTTAGGCTGATTCAATATGATGTATTGAAAATGTGTCTGAAAACCTCTAGATGCAAGGTGGTTTGTGCAATATAATAGTGGAAGTTCAACAATGGAGGTGCCTACAATGTTGTTGTTCCCTATGTGTTTTGTCTAAGTGGTCTCTTAGATGTCCCCAGTGCTCATGATTCTATTTATAGCTATATCCATTTTTATTAGGTCAATTTTGATCCTTTTTTATAATTGAGGAGGAAAATTAAGGCTTGGATGTGAAGGAGAGAGAAAAGTAAGGGTTTGGATGAGAAAAAAAGCATTTGAATTTGAAGGCACTATCATGTGCAAAATTGTCTAAAGTGTAATTAGAGGACACACTAATGAATTAGATAGCAAGAAAAATAAAACTAAAAATGTGAAAACATTTAAATGTGGGAAAAACTTTATTTTAATATATAATACAAATTAAAAAACAATTAATATATCAAATTATAAAAACACTCAATATCATACATAATAATAAATAAAGGTGGAAAATGCTTCACAAAAACCAAAAATATTAGGTCATATTGCATAAGGCAAACACTTCGATATTAAATCTACTCATAGACAAAATCAAGTATGTTTTCCTTCATAATAGTTATTAGTGACCGAATAAGTAATGAAATCATAGCTACTAGTCTCTCCAAATTTATTATTCACTATGGATGCAAATTGGTAGGTCAATTCTTTAATTATGTTGCTTGGGATTTAAAATATAAGTAATTATAGCATTTGTCGAAGAAAGCAAAAAGTAAAGTCTCAAATATAAAATGGTTAAGTTCAAATTACCTAGAGATAAACATTGAATTTTTGCATTTTTCATTAATGACCACCCTTGTCCAATACTCTTTTTCCATAGTGGACTGCCAAGTCGTTCTAAAATTACAAAGGAGAAAAGTATATGTTGCTTTACATGTTTTCGTGTATGTTTTTATCTATATTTTTTAGATTTTTGGTGTATGGAGTGATCAAGATTTATTTTATTATATAACTTTTTAATTGGGATATTTTTTATATAGTTTTTAAGAATATTTTTCATTTTAAATTGAATTGTATTAATGATTATGTTTCTTTTATAAAATTGTAATTATATTTTTATTTTTATTTTTTTATTTTTTATGTTTTAAAATTATAATTTTAAAAATTATGTTTAAAAGTTCATTATTTGAATCATATAATTAAGGAATTAAAAAATCACAATATTCTTTAGTGCCATCATCTTTTTAGTTATTTAAAATATACAAACAAGTGTGGTAAGTCAAAGGTCAAATTTTACTCATGAAAAAAATTAGTATGAGATCACACCACAATTCTATCCTAGATTCTTAGATTCTTATAATGCAATCATCTCTACTGTTTGATCCAATTTTTGCTCTTAATTTTTAGTATGCATTCTTCTATCACAATACAAACTCTCAAATTCTTACAATGTGGTCATCTTTACTCTTTGATCCAATTTCCATTCTTATTTTTTTAATTTATTACGCCTAGAGGCGTTCTACACTCACAGCAAGGGCTAAAAGATTCAGATTCCCATAAACAATTAAGATTCAGATTCTCATGTAAACAATATTCATAAAATGTGTAAATAAATAAATTCGTGGAAGCCAAATGGATAGAAAAACTTGGGTAGTTATGGAGTGAAATTGAAATCTTTATTACGTTTGAAGAATATGAAAAGTCTCGTAGCATAGTCTCTTTAAATTAACTCATGTGAGTGGGCAGTTATGGAGTGAAACCTTTATTACGTTTGAAGAATATGAAAAAGTCTCGAAGCATAGTCTCTTTAAATTAACTCATGTGAGCATATCAAATATTCTAACTGCAAGTAATTTATAAATGCCAACAAATTGGAAGATATCTCTCAGTGTATTGTAGATATATTTTTTAAATATAAATATACTAGTAGTCTTCTATCACAACACCATACCAATTCAAATTAACATTACAAAATATGTAATCTTAATTATTTTATTTCTATATTCATTATCAATTTTACTTAACTTACTTCAATCAATTAATTATATTTAACTTATCTATCTAAAATATTCAATTATACTTTATAAATTTATATTACTTTTATATATTTAAGAAAAAAATTATTTCCCTTCAAAAATATAGGAGAAGGATAAAGAAACAAAGAATAAGTGTATGTGCACTCAAAATGGGGTCTATAACTTTATATTTGTGGGTTTGAAAATATTATTTTAATAATTTAAAGAAGGTATTTCAATAAGTGAAATTAATTTATTTTCATCCCTTGTAAAGATGTAAAAAGATGTTAAAAAAAATTAAGATGTTGTCATGCCCACATTTTACACGTGGACATGAAAACTGAAATATCAAAAAATTTAATAACACAAGACACTAAACTCACTCACACATCAAATATGAACTTAATAACATACACACGTAACATTGTTGTGTGTGCAACATACGTTAGGCACGCCACACTATGGTGGGGAAGTCAATCAAGATGCGAGAAATGTGAAACTCCTTTTGCACCACTTCGAAGATGGAAGTAAACTAAGAGGAATGACATCGCATCTTGTGTCGCCAAGAGGGATGGTCTCCATCGAGAAACCACCCCTAAGGTTTCTGTTGGGACAAGAAAACTTGAAATTTTCTTGTGTTCTTACTCACTTATTTCCGACCAAACCAAAAAATATTTTGCCCAAAATCAGAATAAACAACTGATATATCCCATGACTTTTATCACAAATAATGTAAAAGGCCTCAATTTCTTAACATCGGCAAGACCTTCCTTTTGTTATACCGATCCATGCTCCATGAGAAACTAGTTGAAATGGCTATCAGCATGACAATAAGGATCGGGGAGAATGTTTTGGAAGACACCAATGGCGAAAGTGGCACCGATGCCCTTTCATCGGGGAGAAAATGCAGGGTCACACCGATCAGCATAAGGAAATACTATTGGCGAATACTCTACAAACCCTCCCGACAGTATAAGTCATGCCGATAGTGGAGTTCGGTAGGACTCTCACCGATCATTCAATGGAATGGAGGGAACTAGTAGTCATCGACAAGAGATAAGCATCAAAAAGAAAAATCAAGGAGTTTCTGATATTCTAAAGTCTCACCGATTGAAGAAAAGTGCTTCGGCATAGCTTACACCAATATGCATGAAGATCCGGACTTGATGACTTTTCATAGAAATGGACCCGACAGAGTTAAGAGTTTAAATAAATAATTGGTCAAGTCCGTCAGATGTATTTTGAGTTTGTATGTTTGGCAAAGGGAAACATACAAGATGATATACAAAGCTATATGCATATTGCGGAACCGAAAAGATTATGAAATGAGGTTTTATTGTTGTATGTTTTGTGCATTGTATGTATGTTTTAGGTTATACATTTCAATATACATACAATGCGGAGCTCAAGGAAGGTTGAAATTTGGTTAAAATGATACATCATGACTTAAAGTATATCGGAAGATGCATTGCACTTTATACACATCGCGGACCCAAAAAGTAAGTAAACTGTGGTTTATAAAAATGATAAGTCTGAAGAGGTGATACAAAGGAGTTTGTATGTATTCGGCTTTGTATCTAAAAATTGGATACAAGTATTATTGCATTTTGGAAGATACAATCAGAAAAGTGATGTGGGCTCCATCGTTTGCATATCGGGCTTGTATAAATAACAATGTATATCTTTGATATACAAGCTGATATACAAGTTAAAAGGATGCAAATAAGAGATACAAACCGGATACGAAAAGAAAGTTAAATACTGAAAAGTCTTTGTATGTTCGGGGTGCTTGTATGTTTACAAACCCGATATACAAAGGAATAAAAAGCATCGCTGGGGATAAAAGGTAAAGAGAGGGTTTGTATAAGATGCTTTGTATGTGTGCTTATACAAGATAACATACAAACGGCAATATACAAAGAAAATATACAAGAGAATAATATACAAAACCCAACATAATTGGAGATTTGAATATTATATACATCGGGTGGAGACCACATATGTATGTTGGAGATATATGTATACGATATGCAAGAAAGTAATACAACAGGATATATACAAAGGCGGATCCAAAGATAATTTCAATTTATTTCATAAACCCAATAAAGTTTGTGCTTGTATATGAAAGATATGTATTCGATATACAAGAAGGTGATGAAAAGCTGAACTTGAAGATAATTCAGAAGGCTGTTTTATAAAACTGATGGGGTCTGCATTTGTATATATGTTCCAAATTCATATGATATACAATATACAAATGCAAAGATTGAAAGGAAGGAAATTTCAACATAATATAGAGGCCAACCACATATGCATATGTATATGAGATATAGAATGATAAAACTTGCATATACAAGTCCCATAGTTAGCCAAAAATGAATCTGATATTAAAGGGCAATTATCCCATGTTCTTAAAATCCAACCTGGTGGTGTATCTACTGAAAAAGTGAAATAGACATATACAAATGCATCCGGTGCAAATTCAGAATACTGTTATCCTCAAATAGAGATTACAGAACATTTCGAAGACAAAGAAGGTTAAAATTAAAATGTTTTAATCTATTGAAGATAATTAATTAAGTGAAGAGTTGCATCGAGTGGTTGTCTCAAGGGTCACAACCCTTGAAAGTGCAATGTATATATGAAAGATGAAATCAACAGTAGAATAGATATACATATAGTTTACAATGTTTCTCAAAGACCATGTTGCAAGTTTATTATTGAAGAAGTAAATTGAAGTTCTTTGATTCAGTGGTTCTATTCTGGCATCAATTATTTGTTAAGATTATTCAATTGTGTGGTTGTCTCCATTTCAGTATTTCCTTGTTATTCAAATTAATATATCAAGTATATAGTTAATTTGTCAATGCACATTTGTTGTATCTGTGTGATTGAATAAATTAGTTTCTATTAGAGGAATTAAAATCCTTCTAATCAATCACAGTAACCTGGACATATTAGTTTAGATTACTAAGAAGAACCATATAATTAGGATTGTTGTTCTGTCTCCAAGTTAATATTATCTGTTATTCTTGTATATTTCATTCAATTGGTTCCATCAAGAAAGGATTAAATTACCTTCTGGTGAATTACAAGATATCTTATTATATTGGTTGGATTATTAAGAAGAGTTTGTCAGTCATTTCTTTGCACGTTTATACAAGTTATAAACTAAAGTATTTTGCCAAACAGTTAGAGTTACTGCCAACTACAAGCCAGTAGTCTTAGTATTCCATTTGACTCTGTTTACCCAACAAGGCACTAGTCTCATTTCAATTCATCACTTAAAACCCTTTTATTAGTTAAGCACAGTCATAGAATTCACCTTGATATTGCTTATACAATTTCTACCAACCATTCATCAGATATTAGATATAGAATTCATTAGCAAGCTTTCATCTATCTTACACCATTTGCCACTATAGGTAGATCCATTTAATTAGTCAATACATTTACATGTAGTTTGATTTAATTCCCAAGGTTCACCCACCTAGGTGTAGCAAGACCTAAAGTGTAGGGAATCATCAAACCCTAAAGGTTGATTCTGTCGCGTTAGTTCAAAAATGTTGCGAATCTAAGCATAGAGCCTGGCATTCTCTTAGGATTAGCAACCTACATTTTTGAGACCTAACAAATTGGCGACTCTACTAGGGACAAAAATAAAAGACCTTAGTAACAAACCATTCCTTTTATAGTCCTTTCAGAAACTTTAATTTGGTAACTCTGCTGGCAACAAGAATCTAGAAAGATAAATTACAAATGTTTTCCTATTTACAAAATAGGTGGCGACTCTAGTGACTGTTATAACAGAAAATTGATACCAAATAGATGGTAGGAGATCCAAGATGGAAGGCAAGAAATTGCAATCATCTCCACCAATTAGAAACATCTCCAAGAGAAATGGAATATCAAACTATTCTCACCAGAATAATAACCATGAGGCTCAAGAAGATAATGCTGAGAAAACTATTGCAATTCATAATAAGTTTACACCTCTGCATGAATCAAATGAGAATCTCAAAAAAGTAACTGATGATATATTGGCAAAATCCAGATCGGATTCTCAAGAACAACTTGAGTATGAAGCACAGGCCATGAGGGAAATTGATCAAAGGCAAGCTGAATATGATTTTAAAATGTCACTACATCAGGGAGAAGGGATAAAACATGGACTCTCAATTCAAGGAATAAATGAAAGTCCAAAGAATCCAAGAGGTGTGAATCAAGCACAGCAGGATCTACTTAGGCTCTAGGAAAAACTTGAAATGATTAAAATAGAGGAAACTAAGAGGTTGTTGCAACAAGAGATTCAACAGATAAAGAGTAGAGCTAAAATAGCCCCCCCAAAATACGTACCTCCACATAGGGGAAACACTTCAAGGAATCCACAGCAAAATCTACATCAAAATACATGTGGTGCTTCAAATTCACAAGCATCTAGAAGTCATCAGAATACTATTCCTAAAGTTCCTAGACCACCTCCCATGCACAATACCTCTCAACATATGGCTAATCCTTACCCACCCCCTGGCCAACAATATTATAGACCACCAAATCGTTACATAAATCCCCACATAAACCCACAGCAACAATATACCTATCATCAGCCTCTAGGTGTCTATAATTACTATCCTAATCCACCACCCATGAATTTTCCACCTCAAAACCTTGCAAACATATGTAGCCAATTTGATTTGACTGGGTATCAGTTGTATCCATATCCTATGGATAGTAATTGGAGAAATATAGTTCCCAAGTTTACTGGGAACAATGCAATATTAGCTGAAGATCACATCAGAAGCTTCAATGCTTTTGTGCACGATTTTGGTATGGACTGGGAAGATGTTAGAATGAGGTTATTCATGATGTCCCTGACTGAAGATGCAAGAGACTGGTTCAACAGCTTACCTGATGCCTCAATCAGTTCAATAACTGATTTCCATAACCAATTTAAGGAACAGTATGGTAATCAGTATGCCCCTAAGTTTGCATTACATGAATTGATAAGTATCCAGAAATACCAAAATGAATCAGTGTATGACTTCAATCTAAAGTTTTCCAAATTACACGACAAGGTACCACACGGATCCAAACTATCTAATCCAACAACATTGAGCATTTATATGAAAGTATTTGATCCCAACACAGGGTACAAACTTAGAAATCGATGCCCTACAACCCTAGTTGAAGCACAAAAAGTAGCCTTAACAATTGAAAATAATAGGAAAGCTACAGGTATGGTCAGCAAGAGGGATAACCCTAGAAATCCTCAGAACCCAAACGTTCAGCAAACTAAACAAGAAGGTCAACATAGGCATGAAAGGCCCAGGTTGCATGATATGCCATATAATACAAATTGGAAAGATGGGAGACCCATTGATAATAGCAAAAAGCAACACTATGGCAAGGATACCCCTGACCCTCTAAAAAGAAATATGGCACATATGGTAGGAGATAAACCTTGGTGTCTGGTATGAAATTTACCACATTCACCTGAGTATTGTGAGGTGGCTAAAATAGTACAACAAGAAGAAATGTTATACAATTATAACAGAGACAATCACACCATAAACATGATGCAAGATACACCATATTTGCTGACTGAAGACTATTCTTCTACGGAGGAATAGGGATATGAATATGATGTGGGAAACTAGAGACATCATATCAATATGGGAGAACAAGAAGTGTTCTCAGATCAGGAGGATGGTTATGAGGAACCTACCTATTATAACAATCAGTCATATGATCAATGGAGAAAGCCCACTGAAAATGAAGAGAGGCTCTTACAATAGCTGCAATAGCTCAAGCTAAAAATGCCTATAACTTAAGGAACCAGACAGTGAATGTTGAACAAGGAACACCTGGGAGTGTCTTTATAAAAGGTCAGAATTATAAAAAGAATAATGCAAAGTCATCATTCAAAGAACTAGAAAAGCCTTATAAAAATAAAACAAAAGAAAAATCACAAAATAAAGAAAAAGAAAATATAAAGACAGAAAAGAATGATCAGACTATGGCCCATTCTTTTGACATTGCTCATGCAATATCTCAGGTAAAAATATCAGTTCCACTTTTAGAAATGATGAAGATAGACAAATACAGGAATGCAGTAGTTAAACTGATTTCAGATATACCAAGTCAAAAACATAAAGGATCTAAAAACAAAACAAACAATGTTCATCAAGAAACATTCCAAATGCCTAAGGTATACCTAGGTGATACATTGACAAAGAATCCCTCACAGGTGGACCCTTTCTACACTACATTATTGATCAAAAACAGGATAGTGAGGAATTGCATGATTGATTTAGGTGCTTCCATGAACATCATGCCAATAGCAGTTATGAAAGAACTGGGAATGTGGGTTGATACTACATTTGGTAGGTGTTATGCAATGGATAATAGATCCATCCTAGTCATTGGTATTATGAGGGATGTGGAGATAAAACTTGCCTCATACCCTGAAGCAACTTATAACATTAATATTACTGTGGTTGACATCCCACCATATTATGGAATGCTTCTATCAAGACAATGGGCTGCAATGGTAGGAGGGAATGTCCAATTGGACTTATCATATGCCACAATACTAGTTGGAGGTAAAGAAATCAAGTTGTGCAGGGAGCCAAGGTATGAAAATATTATAGAACGCTTGGATCAACATCAAATAAATTTGTTTTACGATACAAATTTGGGAGCCTTCAAGGTTGGAAAAAATAAGCCAGAATTGCAGAATATTGATCCAATACATATTGAATCTAAGAAAGAAGAAAATGATGTATGGAAGATGTATTTTGATGGTGCATGTAGCAAAATAGGAAATGGGGCCGGAGTAGTGTTTATTTCACTAGGAGGTAAAACTTTCAAATACTCCTTTCTATTAACATTTGAGTGCACAAACAATGTAGTAGAGTACGAGGCTTTGCTCATTAGTTTAAAAATAGCCACCAAGCATAAGATAAAAAAAATTAGCTGTATATGGTGATTCTGAATTGGTTACTTCCCAAGTGAGAGAAATACCTGTCAAAAAACAAGAGATTGAGATAGTACAGAAATGTGGTATGGGATGATATTAAGTTATTTGATGTCTTTTCAATCAACTGGATTGATAGGTCAAAAAACATTATGGCAAACTTTCTAGCGAATATCGCATTGAAAAGAGATGATATCACATTAGTAGGTATTATAGAAGTTGAATTCAAAACTAGACCCACCATCCCAAATAATGTACATAATTGGTAAGTATTTGACAATGATGCTGATATAATCAACTTCATACATTGTGCTGATCATTATGAAAATCAAGAGATTGATTGTAATGCATTTGTAGAAGAACATGATGGGAAGGAAACCCCTTTTGGTCAAGAAATAGTTCAGTTAAAAACAAATAAAATACCTAAGGGACTTATAGCATTGGAAAAGGCATTTGATGGACATGATAGATTTAAAATGAAAGACACACCAGTGGTGCAGAATGACCTTGAAGAGATTAATTTGGGGATACAGGCAGCCCCAAAGAATGTGTATATTGGAAAAAATCTTAACCCAAAAATTAGGAACAGAATCATCAACTTACTTAGGAAGTATAGACATGTGTTTCCCTGGTCATATGATGATTTAAAATCATATAGAGAGGACCTTTTTTAGCATGAAATACCATTGAAACCAGATGCTAAACCGTTCAGGCAAAAACAGAGGCCAATCAATCCTACATTAGCTCCTAAGATGCTTGAAGAGCTTACAAAATTAAGAGATGGAGCTATCATTAAACCCATCATGCATTCTTCTTGGGTTTCTAATTTGGTGCCTGTCAGGAAAAAGAACGGTGATATTAGATCATGTGTGGACTTCAAGAACTTGAACAGATCTTCCCTGAAAGACAACTATCTCCTCCCTAATATGGAAGCAATATTACAAAAGGTTACCGGATGTGAACTATTATCAATGATGGATGGCTTCTCAGGATATAATCAGGTGAAGGTCAAAGAGTCAGAACAATTTAAAACTGCATTCACCACCCCATGGAGAACATATGTATATTTAAGGATGCCATTTGGACTCACCAATGCTGAAGCAACATTCCAAAGAGCAATGGATGTGGCATTTGCTAAATTGATTAACAAAATCATGATAGTATATCAAGATGATATGACAGCATATTCAAAAAGGGCTAAAGATCATTGTGCACATTTGGAGCAAATATTTATCAAAGCCCTAGAATATGGGATTTCATTGAATCCCAAGAAGTGCCATTTCGCAGTGACAAAGGGGAAGTTGCTTGGCCACATAGTCTCAAAAGATGGAGTGAGAATAGATTTTGAGAGAGTAAAGGCAATTGACAAAGTTCCTATTCCTAAAAATGTGAAAGCTATACAGTCAGTTTTTGGCCAAATTAACTTTGTCAAGAGGTTTATATCAAATTTTGCAGAAATAGTTAGTCCCATATCAAGGATGTTGAAGAAAAACTCAGAAGTAAAGTGGACAATGGAAACCATAGAAGCATTTGCCACTATTAAGAGAGCAATCAAAGAAGCCCCTATCCTGATATCCCCTAATTTTAGTAAACCATTCCAACTATTTTCATTTGCCTCTTATCATACAGTTACAGTAGTACTATTGCATAAAAATAACGATGGACATGAACAACCCATTTCAATTTTTAGAAAATCTCTTCAAAATGTAGAGCTAAAATATGATATTGTTGAGAAATAGGCCTATGCATTGGTGAAGGAAGTTAAAACATTTAGGCCATACTTGGTGGGAGCTGAAATCATAGCATATGTGCCTAATGCTGCAGTAAAAGATGTATTGGTCCAAACTAAAGTCACAGGTAGAAGATGTAGATGGACCAATAGAATTCAGGAGTTCAATATTGAAATCCAGATTACTAAACTAGTGAGAGGACAAGGTCTTGCCAGGTTGATGGCTGAAAGTAATCTTGAAGCTTCTCAGATATGTAGTGCTAATGATGTTGATAATACAAATTCTAGCATTGAGCATACTCCATGGTATACTGACATCATATATTGTTAGATTTAGGGCACACAACTGAGAGGGGGGGTGAATCAGTTGTGCAAAACTTTCTCTAATTAAACACTTAAATCTTCTTAGTGATTAGCAGTATATTAATCATGAACCATAATGCATTCAAATCAAGAGTAGAAACACATCAACACATAAGACACCGAGATTTTGACGTGGAAAACCCGGTTAAGGGAAAAACCACGGGGTGATTAACCCAAGATTGTATTCTCTGTTAGAAGAATAGAAAGAACAAAATGGCACATGCCAATTAGGGCTCACTGCCCGAGCACACTGCTCACAAGAGGCTCACTGCCTACAAGAGACACACTATCTACAAAGAAATAAATATCACATACATGAATTGGAGAATAACATCTTCACCATGCTTGAATCAGTTCCATTTAAGCCCAATACTTTTGCTCTGCCTTTCACTCTCCTCCTCACTACAACACTCTCATCACAACAAGGATAACTTCAAACTGACTTCGCAATCCCTTTTTTATACAAGGCATCAACTTAGGAATGATCATCTAAGTCAGAAAACATTCATAAGATCATCTGCCAGATGCATAACTCATCTGGTCGGCCTGTCTCAAGAAGAACACCATCATCTAGAAGTTACTCTTCAATTGCGAGCTTCAACTTCAATGCGGACCACCAACACAAACTAGACATGATCCAAAGACCTCCACAAGCTTGCCTGAATCACCAAGAACATCCACACTTCTTCTGCTTATTGAAATCCTTCTCTCCTTCATCTAGAACCTCAAGAACACAATCTGTCATTACTGTCACAAAGGAATAGATGTTTGTGGACCTTCAAACCATGAACTAATAGAGTTGATACACAACGAAGACTTTCTCAGCACTCCCTTAAATCTGCAAAGCAGGAAACTTCATTTCTGGATCTCACCAGACCTTTCTTATTACACTCTATCACCTCTGAACACCTACCGGAATCAGTTTTACTTGAGCAGACACAACTCCTTCATATCTTCATACGGACCTCTAAAATCTCTACTGGATCACCTATAGACACATATCTATAAACCCTTTAATCCGTATCCTCTGATCCTCATCCTATCTTGGACTTTTTCCTTACTGTCATCACTGTTCTTCACTGTTCCTGATTGAGACTAATTTTCTCAATATCCTCAGCTCACGGCTCATCCAAACCTTATCATTAATGCAACAGGGGTATGTTGACATTAATGACAACACCAGTTAGGCCCATACTTGCAACAATCTCCTCCTTTGTCATTGATGGCAACATAAGATGTGAAAAATTGTTTTAACCATCAAGACAAGAACTTCTCCTCACTGTCACAACTCCCCCTATTAGCAATAACCATTCATATGTCTTCTCTCCTTATACTGCTCTCCCTTTGATCAGAAACCACATGTTTTTCACATGTCTTCTCTCCCCCTTTCACATCAATGGCAAAGGGCACATACTTGCAATTCCAACACTTCAGAATCATACCTGTTGCTCCCCCTGAGTAGTAGCTCCCATCAATCCAGATCACAAGTGATATCCACCAGATTGATGCACCTCAGTGCACCTTAGTTCATCACCGGAGGGGCAATAACCCCTAACTTCTCCCTGAGATAAACAAAAGAGTCCTTAGGTAGAGGTTTAGTAAAGATGTCTGCAATCTGATCCTTGGAAGGCACAAACTCTAATCTGACTTCATTCTTGTTCACTTGCTCTCTCAAAAAGTGAAACTTGATGGATATGTGTTTAGTCTTTGAATGCAACACCGGATTATTAGATATATTTATAGCACTTGAATTATCACAGAAGATTGTGATAGGTTCCTCATACTCCACTTTGATATCTCTTAGCATCTGCTTCATCCACAAAACTTGAGTGCAACTACCTATTGCTGCAATATATTCTACTTCAGTTGTAGACAGAGATGTTGCCTGTTGTTTCTTGCTTAGCCAAGAAACCAGTCTCTTCCCCAAAAAGAATGCTCCACCACTGGTACTCTTCCGGTCATCCACATCTCCTGCCCAATCAGCATATGTATATGCATGAAGAGAGAAACCATGATCTCTAGGATACCATAGACCATACTCAACCGTCCCTTTTAGATATCTAAAAATCCTCTTGATTGCCATGACATGGGATTCTCTAGGATTAGCTTGGAATCTAGCAACAAGACCAACAATTTGCATAATATCTGGTCTAGTTTGAGTGAGATACAACAATCCTCCAATCATTGATCTGTATTTTGTCTGGTCTGCCTTAGGAGAGTCATCATCTTTTCTCAACTTACATCCTGTTGCCATGGGAGTATTCATTGGCTTTGAATCTTCCATCTGATATACCTTGAAATCCTTGAAGGCAGCAAAGGCAAGAAATAATCCTTCTATTTGAGAGTAGCCCTTGCAGACCAATCTGGCTTTATTTCATATTACTTCACCAACTTCATTTAGTTTGTTTCGGAAGACCCATTTGGTTCCAATCACATTCTTGTTTCTAGGTCTGGGAACAAGATCCCAAGTGTGATTTTTCTCTATTTGTACCAGCCCTTCCTCCATTGCTTTAGTCCAATTTTCATTATTGCAAGCTCCATTCACTGTCTTAGGTTCAATCTTTGAAATCAAACAATATTCTTTTGAATCTTGAGCAATTTTCCTTCTTGTTAGTACTCCTTTGCTTTTATTCAGAGTGGTTCAGTCTTACATACCTGGGAACTTTAGGAATTTCTTGCACTTCTGATTCTTGATCAGGCTCATTGAAACTTATTTCTTCTTCCTGGTTTACCGGATTAGCTTGAATCTGACTAACAGATGAGGCTTGGGCTCCTTGAGTCAGAACACCATTCTGATCATCTTCATCATATTCATAAAACCTTGAGGGTTTCTCAATTCCCTTATCAACCTTCACATTTGTACTTTCTATCATCTTTCTCAGTCTTTTGTTATAACACCGGTATGCTTTGCTTTGAGTAGAGTAACCCAAGAATATTCCTTCATCACTTCTAGCATCAAACTTTCCTAGATCTTCATCTCTTTTAATGTAACATTTGCTACCAAAAAATCTGAAATACCTCACAGTAGGAGTGATGCCAAACCAAAGTTCATAAGGAGTCTTACCAGTATTGCTTCTGATTTGAACTTGATTGAGAGTATAGACTGCAGTGCTGACAGCTTCTCTCCAATAGATGTGAGGAACATTTACTTCCATCATCATGGTCCTAGATGCTTCCTGTATGGTCCGGTTCTTTCTTTCCACTACTCCATTCTACTGTGGAGTCCTAGGAGCAGACAACTGTCTCTTTATTCCATGTTTCTCACAGAACTCTATGAACTCATTGAATGTGAATTCTCCACCTCTATCAGACCTCAGACATTTCAATTTTAATCTAGTTTCATTCTCTACCATAGCCTTGAATATTTTGAATTTCTCAAAAGCTTCTGATTTCTCTTTCAGAAAAGTTACCCACATCATTTTGGAATAGTCATCAATTAGTAACATGAAGTATCTATCACCTTGCATACTCCTGATTCTTGCTAGGCCACAAAGGTCAGTATGAACTAAGTCCAATAATCTGGTAGAAGACAGTTCCTTACTCTTGAATGTGATTTTGTTCAACTTACCCAACTTAGGAAGATTCTTTGCACAAGCTATTAGTAGGTTTCACCAATTTAGGAAGATCTCTTACAGCCTAAGTATTGCTTATCTTGATGATGTTATCAAAATTCACATGACACATTCTCCTATGCCATAACCAACTCTGATCAACTTGAACAAATAAGCAACTTTTACCAATGCCAACCAAGTGGAAGATATTACCTTTAGTTTGGGTACTAGATGCAATCTCTGTTCTGGAGCTTTCAAAGATCTTGCATTTTCCATTCTTGAACCAGAGATCATAGCCTTTGTCCACCAACTGTCCAACACTGAGAAGATTGTGCTTCAAGCCTTCAACATATAGAACATTACCGGTTTTGTTCCTTCCATCAAAGGAAATAGTTCCTCTTCCTCTAATTCTACCAGCAGAATTATCACCAAACTTCACCACTCCTCCTTCATACCTTTCCAAATCTATGAACTTATTTTTGTCACCTGTCATATGGTGAGAGCAACCACTGTCAATGACCCAATCATCCTTTTCTTCAACTTGGGCAGCCAGAGCTCTTTCTACAACTTTATGATTGACAGATACAGAGGATATTGGTTCTTCTTCCTTGATGGCAATAAACACCCATTCACTTCCAGATTTGTTTCTTGTCTCTGATTCATCATCTATTACTCCTTCATTATCATCTTCTTCATGAACATAGTAACAATTCTTTTGGAACCTTGATCTGTTAGGATTTGGCCTTGAAAATCTTTCCAGACATCTTGAGGCAAAATGACCAATCTTATTGTAGTTAAAATACTTAAAAGGCAATTTTCCTTCATACTTACCGGATCCTCTTGGCAGTCTCTTTGCAATGAGGGCTTCAAGTTGAGCAATTTCTACTTCTTCTTCTTCCAGGTCTTTTCTTTCTTTTTCATACCATGACAGTTTCCTTGATGAGTTCTCTCCTGGATCAAACCTTTGTTTACCTTTTACAAAGGCACTGGCTTTGAATGCAAATTCATTCTTGGGAGGATCATCTCCAAACTCAGTCATTTCAAATGTAGCCAATTGATCTCTTGTGACAGTTGTATGGGCTCTAAATTTATCAATGGCAGTAACCTTGATTTTGTAAGAAGCAGGGAGGGATCTAAGAATTTTGCCAACAATCTCATTTTCATCCAAGACTCCACCAACATTTCTAATTCCACAAACAAGCTCATTTACTCTTGGCATAAAAGTAGTAATATTTTCATCATCTCTCATCTTCAGGTTTTCAAATTTCCCTTTCAGACTCTGTAACCTTGCACATTTAACATACAGGTCTCCTTCATGCAAAAGTTCCATTTTTTTCCAAATATTAAAAGCAGTTGGAAGGTCAATAACATTTGAGAGCTTTGAATCAGATAATGCGCTTAGAAGAGCTTCTATAGTCCACAGATTGTTTTCAGCATCTGTGATTTCATTTGGAGCTTTTGGACCACCCTATGGAGGTACATACTGTGTTGTAACCATGGTCCAGTATGCCATTCCCATGCATTGCAAGTGACACTTCATCCGACCTTTCCATAGATTGAAATTCGTTCCATCAAACTTCGGACTATCCTTCTTGTAGGACAACATCTTGGATCTCCTCAAGTAGTTAAGCTCTTTTCGAGGAACTTAGCTTTGATACCAATTGTTAGACTTAGAGCACACAACTGAGAGGGGGGGTGAATCAGTTGTGCAAAACTTTCTCCAATTAAACACTTAAATCTTCTTAGTGATTAGAAGTATATTAATCATGAACCATAATGCATTCAAATCAAGAGTAGAAACACATCAACACATAAGACACCAAGATTTTGACATGGAAAACCTAGTTAAGGGAAAAACCACGGGGTGATTAACCCAAGATTGTATTCTTTGTTAGAAGAATAGAAAGAACAAAATGGCACATGCCAATTAGGGCTCACTGCCTAAGCACACTGCTCACAAGAGGCTCACTACCTACAAGAGACACACTGTCTACAAAGAAATAAATATCACATACATGAACTGGAGAATAGCATCTTCACCATGCTTGAATCAGTTCCATTTAAGCCCAATACTTCTGCTATGCCTTTCACTCTCCTCCTCGCTACAACACTCTCATCACAAGGACAACTTCAAACTAACTTTGCAATCCGTTATTTTTACAAGGCATCAACTTAGGAATGATAATCTAAGTCAGAAAACATTCATAAGATCATCTGCCAGATGCATTTAACTCATCCGGTCGGCCTGTCTCAAGAAGAACACCATCATCCAGAAGTTACTCTTCAATTGTGAGCTTCAACTTCAATGTGGACCACCAACATGAACTGGACATGATCCAAAGACCTCCACAAGCTTTCCTAAATCACCAAGAACATCCACACTTCTTCTGCTTACTGAAATCCTTCTCTCCTTCATCTAGAACCTCAAGAACACAGTCTGTCATTACTGTCACAAAGGAATAGATGCTTGTGGACCTTCAAACCATGAACTAATAGATTTGATACACCACAAAGACTTTCTTAGCACTCCCTTAAATCCACAGAGCAGGAAACTTCATTTCCGGATCTCACCGGACCTTTCTTGTTACACTATGTTACCTCTAAACACCTACCAGAACCGATTTTACATGAGCAACCACAACTTCTTCATATCTTCATGTGGACCTCTAAAATCTCTACTGGATCACCTATAGACACATATCTACAAACCCTTTAATTGGTATCCTTTGATCCTCATCCTATCTTGGACTTTTTTCTTACTGTCATCACTGTTCTTCACTGTTCCTGATTGAGACTAATTTTCTCAATATCCTTAGCTCACGGCTCATCCAAACCTTATCATTAATGCAATAGGAGTATGTTGACATTAATGACAACACCGATTAGGCCCATACTTGCAACAATATATTATCTAATGCACATGAAATGTTCTGAGGGGTATGATGATAACAAAAGGACACTTAAATTACAAGCCTCAAAATATGTATTTATTGACGGAGATCTTTACTGGAAGAATAGGGATGGAATTCTACTATGATGCCTATATGAGCATCAATCAAAACATATTGTGAAAGAGCTACATGAAGGCATGTGTGGAGGTCATTTTTCAACAAAGACTACAGCCCACAAGATCCTGAGGGCTGGATACTATTGGCCTAAAGTTTTTAATGATTCATATCATAACACTAGGAAATGTGAAGCATGTCAGAAATTTTCAGGAAAGTTGAAATATCAAGGAGCATTGCCTTTGAAACCCATGTAGGTGGAGGCCCCATTCTATCAGTGGGGTATTGACTTCATAGGAGAAATTGTGGAGAAGTCAAGTGGTGGACACAAATAGATTTTAGTGGCAACAGATTACTTCACTAAATGGGTGGAAGCAATCCCAACCAAACAAGCAACAAGTAGGGCAGTGATTAATTTTCTGATGGAAAATATTATATTCAAATTTGGCACTCCAGTAAGGTTGATCACAGACAATGGGATGTGTTTCAAGTTTGATGAATTTAAAAATTTCTGTGGTACACATGGCATCACTGTGTCCTATGCTGCCCCTTATCATCCACAAGCAAACAAACAGGCAGAATCCAGCAACAAAAGCCTTTTGAAAATCATAAAAAGAATGTTGGAGGGAAACAAGAAAGCATGGGATTCAAAGTTAAGAATGGCTATATGGGCTGATAGGATTACTGTAAAAAGAGCAATTGGGAGATCTCCTTTTGAACTAGTATATGGAACACAAGCGAGAATACCATTAGAAAATCTCATGCTAGTTTACAAATTTATTCTTCATGAAGATTTAAACTTTCCTAAACCAATGGAGGAAAGATTAGAAAATCTTGCAGAACTTGATGAAACAAGGAGACTAGCCCAAGGCAAAATATTAAGTTGCAATCACAAGTGAAATACCTATTTGACAAAAAGGCCAAAGATAGGGAATTTGAGATGAATGACTTAGTGCTGATGTGGAATGCTAGGTGCCAAGACAAAGGAAAGCATGGAAAGTTTGAAGCTTTATGGTTAGGTCCTTTTGTTATAACTGGCAAAAGAGGTGATGATTCTTACTATTTGCAAAACATGTTCAGAGAAGAGCAGGAATTGCATGTGCATGGGCAATATCTGAAGCCTTTATTTTCATAGAAAATCATGTTCAAAGAGAATTAAGTGTTGCCAGTGCATGGACAACCCTTAAAATTTTGAAAATAATTTCATTCCATGCACAATAGTTTAGGGAAACCAAAAGAGATTAGGATCTGCCAATACATGGACAGTCCTATCAATCTCTATCAAAAAAAATATATCATCTTTTCCATGTATAGTAGTATAGGATCATTCCCTGTTCCCCATCATTATCACCCCAATCCCCCATTCTCATACAATTCTATGAAACCGCAATCTCGAATAAATGAAACATATGGTCTACTTCCCCAAGAGATCTGAATTCTTGTTATACTCACAAGGAGTATACATCCTAGATAGAACCACTGTTGGGACAAGAAAACTTAAAATTTTCTTGTGTTCTTACTCACTTATTTCTGACCAAACCAAAAAAATATTTCACCCAAAATTAGAATAAACAATTGATATATCCCATGACTTTTATCACAAATAATGTAAAAGGCCTCAATTTATTAACATTGACAAGACCTTCCTTTTGTTATACTGATCCATGTTCCATGAAAAACTAGTTGAAATGGTTGGCAGCATGATAATAAGGATCGGGGAGAATGTTTTGGAAGACACTGATGGAGAAAGTGGCACTGATGACCTTTCATCGGGGAGAAAATGCAGGGTCATGCCGATCGGCATAAGGAAATACTATCAACGAATACTCTACAAACCCTCCCGACAATATAAGTCATGCCGATAGTGGAGTTCAGTAGGACTCTCACTGATCATTTAGTGGAATGGAGAGAACTAGTAGTCATCTGTAGGAGATAAGCATCAGAAAGAAAAATCAAGGAGTTTTCGATATTCTAAAGTCTCACTGATTGAAGAAAAGTGCTTTGGCGTAGCTTACACCAATATACATGAAGATCCAGACCTGATGACTTTTCATAGAAATGGACCTGACAAAGTTAAGAGTTTAAATAAATAATTGGTCAAGTCTGTCGGATGCATTTTGAGTTTGTATGTTTGGCAAAGGGAAACATACAAGACGATATACAAAGCTATATGCATATCGCGGAACCAAAAAGATTATGAAATGAGGTTTTATTGTTGTATGTTTCATGCATTGTATGTATGTTTCAGGTTATACATTTCAATATACATACAATGTGGAGCTCAAGAAAGGTTTAAATTTGGTTAAAATGATGCATCATGACTTAAAGTATATCGGAAGATGCATTGCACTTTATATACATCGCGGAGCTGAAAAGTAAGTAAACTGTGGTTTATAAAAATGATAAGTCCAAAGAGGTGATACAAAGGAGTTTGTATGTATTCATCTTTGTATCTAAAAATTGGATACAAGTATTGTTGCATTTTGGAAGATACAATCAGAAAAGTGATGTGGGCTCCATCATTTGCATATTAGGCTTGTATAAATAACAATGTATATCTTCAATATACAAGCCGATATACAAGTTAAAAGGATGCAAATAAGAGATACAAACCGGATGCAAAAAGAAAGTTAAATACTGAAAAGTCTTTGTATGTTTGGGGTGCTTGTATGTTGATAATATACATACCCGATATACAAAGGAATAAAAAGCATCGCTGGGGATAAAAGGTAAAGAGAGGGTTTGTATAAGATGCTTTGTATGTGCGCTTATACAAGATAACATACAAACGACAATACACAAAGAAAATATACAAGAGAATAATATACAAAACCTGACATAATTGGAGATTTGAACATTATATACATCAGGTGGAGACCACATATGTATGTTGGAGATATACGTATACAATATGCAAGAAAGTAATACAACAGGATATATACAAAGGCAAATCTGAAGATAATTTTAATTTATTTCATAAACCCAATAAAGTCTGCGCTTGTATATGAAAGATATGTATTCGATATACAAGAAGGTGATGAAAAGCCAAACTTGAAGGTAATTCAGAAGGCTGTTTTATAGAACTGATGGGGTCCGCATTTGTATATATGTTCCAAATTCATATGATATACAATATACAAATGTAAAGATTGAAAAGAAGGAAATTTCAACACAATATAGAGGCCAACCACATATGCATATGTATATGAGATACAAAACGATAAAACTTGCATATACAAGTCCCATAGTTAGCCAAAAATGAATCTGATATTAAAGTGCAATTATCCCATGTTCTTAAAATCCAACCTGGTGGTGTATCTACTGAAAAAGTGAAATAGACATATACAAATGCATCTGGTACAAATTCAGAATACTGTTATCCTCATATAGAGATTACAGAACATTTCGAAGACAAAGAAGGTTAAAATTAAAATGTTTTAATCTATTGAAGATAATTAATTAAGTGAAGAATTGCATCGAGTGGCTATCTCAAGGGTCACAGCCCTTGAAAGTGCAATGTATATATGAAAGATGAAATCAGCAGTAGAATAGATATACATATAGTTTACAATGTTTCTCGAAGACCATGTTGCAAGTTTATTATTGAAGGAGTAAATTGAAGTTCTCTAATTCAGTGGTTCTATTCTAGCATCAATTGTTTGTTAAGATTATTCAATTGTGTGGTTGTCTCCATTTCAGTATTTCCTTGTTATTCAAATTAATATATCAAGTATATAGTTAATTTGTCAATGCACATTTGTTGTATCTATGTGATTGAATAAATTGGTTTCCATTAGAGGAATTAAAATCCTTCTGATCAATCACAGTAATCTAGAAGTGTTAGTTTGGATTACTAAGAAGAACCAAATAATTAGGATTGCCATTTTGTCTTCAAGTTAATATTATTTATTATTCTTGTATATTTCATTCAATTGGTTCCATCAAGAAAGGATTAAATTACCTTCTGGTGAATTACAAGATATCTTATTATATTGGTTGGATTATTAAGAAGAGTTTGTTAGTCATTTCTTTGCATGTTTATACAAGTTATAAACTAAAGTATTGTGCTAAACAGTTAGAGTTACTGCCAACTATAAGCCACTAGTATTAGTCTTCCATTTGACTCTGTTTACCCAACAAGGCACTGGTCTCATTTCAATTCATCACTTAAAACCCTTTTATTAGTTAAGCACAATCATATAATTCACCTTGATATTGCTTATACAATTTCTACCAACCATTCATCAGCTATTAGATATAGAATTCATTAGCAAGCTTTCATCTATCTTACACCATTTGCCACTATAGGTAGATCCATTTAATTAGTCAATACATTTACATTTAGTCTGCTTTAATTCCCAAGGTTCACCCGCCTAGGTGTAGCAGGACCTAAAGTGTAGGGAATCATCAAACCCTAAAGGTTGATTCCGTCGCATTAGTTCAAAAATGTTGCGAATCTAAGCATAGAGCCTGGCATTCTCTTAGGATTAGCAACCTACATTTTTGAGACCTAACAGTTTCCTAGGTGAAAATGAGAAATTGATTTCGACCGAAGTCGAAACCCTAACCCTAAAAAATAATAAACCAATTAAATAAACTATAATGCGGAAGAAAAATAAAACTATAATATAAACTAATCCAACATTACTAACCTAACTCAATGAAATAAAATAATAATAAATGTCTTTCAAAATCCTAACAAAAATAAATTAAAAGGGAAACTTTTAAATCATACTATACAACAAACGATTTAATCTAATTCGATAAATAATTCACCATTAAAATATCTATCACAAAATCCCATCTAAAACACTACTTCAACTAACCAATCTCTCAAAAATTTGGCAGCATAACATTACCCAGGCATCTAATTTTCCAAAAATTTTGATAGCATAACATTACAAAAGTAAACTAGGGAACAAATTAAATCAAATGTGCAATAAATTAAAAAATTAACTATAGAAATATACAAATAAATCTAATTTTCACTTAAGTGGGGTTGAGATGAATAAAAAGATCTAAAAATTGTTTAACATTCCCTAATCAGTAGGGCAACACTCTCAAACCTAAAATAGGTTTATAAAAGAACATACTCCCTATTGACACCTGAAAAACCCAGTTCCCAACTTGCATTAGTTTGCCCCAAATCCATAAAAAATCCCAGTTTGTGCCTTTGCTGTCTAAACCCATCATTTATGCCCGATCAAAGATAATTTCCAGGTTCCCTTCATAAAAATTCTAAAGTATAAAATCCTCCAGCCCCTTGTGTTTTTCCATGTTATTTGTGAAAGGAAGCTAGGTGTGCGGAAATTACTTCCTACACTAATCTAATGAGGAGAGATGTATGTTAGACTTAGGGCACACAATTGAGAGGGGGGGTGAATCAGTTGTGCAAAACTTTCTCCAATTTACAAACTTAAATCCTCTTAGTGATTAGCAGTATATTAAACATGAAACATAATGCATTCAAATCAAAAGCAGAAACTCATAAACACATGAGACACCAAGATTTTGACGTGGAAAACCTGGTTAAGGGAAAAACCATGAGGTGATTAACCCAAGAATGTATTCTCTGTTAGAAGAATAGAAAGAACAAAATGGCAGATGCCAATTAGGGCTCACTGCCTGAGCACACTACTCACAAGAGGCTCACTACCTACAAGAGACACACTATCTACAAAGAAATAAGTATCGCATACATGAACTGGAGAATAGCATCTTCACCATGCTTGAATCAGTTCCATTAAGCTCAATACTTCTACTCTGCCTTTCACTCTCTTCTTCGCTACCACTCGCTCATCTCCACAAGACACCCTTCAAAATGACTTCACAATCCCTTATTTATACAAGGCATCGACTTAGGAACAATCATCTAAGTCAGCAAACACCTACAAGAACATCCACAAGATGTGTAATACATCCGGTCGGCTAGTCTCAAGAAGAACACCAATATCCGGTAGTTATTCTTCAAATGCAAACTCTAAGTTCAATGCGGACCACCAACATGAACTGGAGATGATCCAACGATCATCATAACCTTCCCTGAGTCACCAAGAACATCCGCACTTCATCAGCCTACTTGAATTCTTCTCTCCTTCATCTGGAGCTTCAAGAACACAATCTATCATCATTGTCACAAAGGAATAGGCTCTTCCTGACCTTCAAACCATGAACCAATCTAGTTGATACTTCACAGGGATGTCCTCAACACTCCCTCAAATTCACAGAACGAGATAATGAATTTCTGGATCTCACCGGACCTATCTGTGACACTCTGTCACCTCTGAACACCTGCCAGAACCGGTTCTACTTGAGTGACTATAACTTCTTCAGATCTTCATGCGGACCTCTGAAAACATGATTGGAGCATCTCAAGACTTATATCTACAAACCCTTTAAAACGTATGCTCTGATCCTCAACCTATCTTGGACTTTTACCTTGTTGTCATCATTGTTCTTCACTGTTCTTGATTGAGACTAATTTTCTCAATATCCTTAGCACACAACTCATCTGATTCTTCTCATTAATGCAACATGAGTATGTTGACATCAATGACAACACCGGTTAGACCCATACTTGCAACAATCTCCCCTTTTGTCATTGATGACAACATATGATGTGAAAAACCATCAAGACAAGAACTTCTCCTTACTGTCACAACTCCCCTTATCAACAACAACTTTTCACATGTCTTCTCTTCCTTTACTGCTCCCCCTTTGATCATCAACCACTTGTTTTTCACATGTCTTTTCTCTCCCTTTGACATCAATGGCAAAGGGCTCATACTTTCAACTCCAATACTTCAGAATCATACCTGCTGCTCCCCCTGAGTAGCAGCTTCCCATCATCAATTTGAATCACAAGATGTGACTGTGATATCCACCGGATTGATGCACATCAGTGCATCCTAGTTCATCACCAGAGGGGCAATAACCCCTAACTTCTCCCTAAGATACTCAAAAGAGTCCTTGGGAAGAGGTTTAGTAAAGATATCTGTAATCTGATCCTTGGAGGGCACATACTCCAGTCTGACTTCATCCTTGTCCACTTGCTCTCTCAGAAAGTGAAACTTGATAGATATATGCTTAGTCTTAGAATGTAACACCAGATTCTTAGAAATATTTATTGCACTTGAATTATCACAGAAAATTGTGATAGGCTCCTCATATTCTACTTTAATATCTCTTAGCATCTGCTTCATCCACAAAACTTGAGTGCAACTACTTGTTGCTGCAATGTATTCTGCTTCAGTTGTAGATAGAGATATTGCCTCTTGTTTCTTGCTTAGCCAAGAAACCAATCTTTTTCCTAAAAAGAATGCTCCACCACTGGTACTCTTCCTGTCATCCACATCTCCTGCCCAATCTGCATCTGTATATGCATGAAGAGAGAAATCATGATCTCTAGGATACCACAAACCATACTCAATTGTTCCTTTTAGATACCTAAAAATCCTTTTGATTGCCATGACATGAGATTCTCTGGGATTAGCCTGGAATCTCGCAACAAGACCAACAGCCTGCATATATCTGGTCTAGTTTGAGTGAGATACAATAATCCTCTAATCATTGATCTGTACTTTGTCTGATCTGCCTTAGGAGAGTCATCATCTTTGCTCAACTTTCATCTGGTTGCCATGGGAGTATTCATTGGCTTTGAATCTTCCATTCCAAATTTCCTCAACAATTATTTCACATATTTGGTCTGAGAAATAAAGATTCCTTTCTTTGATTGAGTAATTTGTAGACCCAAGAAGAAATTCATTTCACCAAGCATTGACATCTCAAACTCACTTTTCATTTGATTTGCAAAGGTTTTACACATACTGTCTCTTCCTCCAAAGATGATATCATCAACAAATACTTCAACAATCAAGATGTTTTCATGATCAATTTTAAAATATAAGTTACTGTCTGCAGTACCTTTGTTGAAACCAATCTTCAAAAGATGTTTGTCCAATCTTTCATACCAGGCTCTTGGAGCTTGCTTTAGTCCATACAGTGCCTTCTTCAGCTTGCAGACCATATCACTATGCTCAGATAATTGAAATCCATCTAGTTGTTCAATGTACACTTCTTCTAAGTCACCATTCAAGAAAGCAAATTTGACATCCATCTAATACACCTTGAAATCCTTGAAGGCAGCAAATACAAGAAATAATCTGACTGCTTCAATTCTTGCCACCGAAGAAAAAGTTTCTTCAAAATCAATTCCTTCTATTTGAGAGTAGCCCTTGCAGACCAATCTGACTTTATTTCTTATTACTTCACCAACATCATTTAGTTTGTTCCAGAAGATCCATTTGGTTCCAATCACATTCTTGTTTCTAGGTCTGGGAACAAGATCCCAAGTGTGATTTTTCTCAATTTGCATCAACTCTTCCTCCATTACTTTGGTTCAGTTTTCATCATTGCAGGCTTCATTTATTGTCTTAGGTTTAATCTTTGAAATCAGACAATATTCATCTAAATTTTGAGCAATTTTCCTTCTAGTTTGCACACCTTTGCTTTTGTCACCTATGATCTGATCTTCAGAGTGGTTCAGTCTTACATACCTTGGAACTTTGGGAGTTTCTTGCACTTCTGCTTCTTGATCAAGCTCATTCAGACCTATCTCTTCTTCCTCGATTTACCGGATCAGTCTGAATCTGACTTTCAGAAGAGGATTGAACTCCTTGAACCAAAACACTATTCTGATCATCTTCATCATATTCATAAAACCTTGAGGTTTTCTCTATTCCCTCATCAACCTTCACATTTGTACTTTCTATCATCTTTCTTAGTCTCTTGTTATAACACCGGTATGCTTTGCCCAAGAAAATTCCTTCATCACTTCTAGCATCAAACTTGCCTAGATCTTCATCTCTTTTAATCTACCAAACACTCTGAAATATCTTACAGTAGGAGTGATGCAAAACCAAAGTTCATAAGGAGTCTTACCAGTATTGCTTCTGATTTGAACTCGATTGAGAGTATAGACTGCAGTGCTGACAGCTTCTCTCCAATAGATATGAGGAACATTAGCTTCCATCATCATGGTCCTAGAAGCTTCTTGTATGGTCCGGTTCTTTCTTTCCACTACTCCATTCTGCTATGGCATCCTAGGAGCAGACAACTGTCTCTTTATTCCATGTTTCTCATAGAACTCTATGAACTCACCAGATGTGAATTCTCCACCCCTATCAGACCTCAGACATTTCAGCTTCAATCCGGTTTCATTCTCTACCATAGCCTTGAATATTTTGAATTTCTCAAAAGCTTCTGATTTCTCTTTTAGAAAAGTTACCCACATCATCTGAGAATAGTCATCTATTAGCAGCATGAAGTATCTATCACCTTGAATACTCATGGTTCTTACCAGACCACAAAGATCAGTGTGAACTAAGTCCAATAATCCGGTAGAAGACAGGTCCTTTCTTTTGAATGTGACTCTGCTCAGCTTACCCAAATGACATTCCTTGCACAAGCTGTTAGTAGGTTTCACCAATTTTGGAAGATCTCTTACAGCCTGAGTATTTCTTATCTTGATGATATTATCAAAATTCACATGACACATCCTTCTATGCCATAACCAACTCTGATCAACTTGAACAAATAAGCAGCTTTTACCTGTACCAACCAAGTGGAAGATATTACCTTTAGTTTGAGCACCGGATGCAATCTTTGTTCCGAAACTTTCAAAGATTTTGCATTTTCCATCTTTGAATCGGAGATCATAGCCTTTGTCCACCAACTGTCCAACATTGAGAAGATTGTGCTTCAAACCTTCAACATACAGTACATTACCAGTTTTGTTTCTTCCATCAAAAGAAATAGTTCCTCTTCCTCTAATTCTACCAGCAGAATTATCACCAAACTTCACCACTCCTCCTTCATACCTTTCCAAATCTATGAACTTATTTTTGTCACCTGTCATGTGGTGAGAGCAACCACTGTCAATGGCCCAATCATCCTTTTCTTCAACTTGGGCAGCTAGAGCTCTTTCTACAACTTTATGATTGATAGATACAGAGGATATTGGTTCTTCTTCCTTGATGGCAATAAACACCCATTCACTTCTGGATTTGTTTCCTGTCTCTGATTCATCATCTGTTACTCCTTCATTATCATCTTCTTCATGAACATAGTAACAATTCTTTTGGAACCTTGATCTGTTAGGATTTGGCTCTGAAAATCTTTCCAGACATCTTGAGGCAAAATGACCAATCTTATTGTAGTTAAAACACTTAAAAGGCAATTTTCCTTCATACTTACCAGATCCTCTTGGTAGTCTCTTTGCAATGAGGGCTTCAAGTTGAGCAGTTTCTACTTCTTCTTCTTCCAGGTCTTTTCTTGCTTTTTCATACCATGACAGTTTCCTTGATGAGTTCTCTCCCAGAACAAATCTTTGTTTACCTTTCACAGAGGCACTGGCTTTGAATGCAGATTCAGTCTTGGAGGGATCATCTCCAAATTCGGTCATTTCAAATGCAGCCAATTTGCCAGCCAATTGGTCTCTTGTGACAGTTGTATGGGCTCTGAATTCATCAATGGCAGCAACCTGATTTTGTAAGAGGCAGGAAGGGATCTGAGAATTTTTCCAACAATCTCATTTTCATCCAAGACTCCACCAGCATTTCTAATTCCACAAACCAGCTCATTTACTCTTGGCATAAAAGTAGTAATATTTTCATCATCTCTCATCTTTAGTTTTTCAAATTTCCCTTTTAGACTTTGTAACCTTGCACATTTAACATACTGGTCTCCTTCATGCAAAAGTTCCAGTTTATTCCAAATCTCAAAAGCAGTTGGTAGGTCAATAACATTTGAGAGCTCTGAGTTAGATAATGTGCTTAGAAGAGCCTCTTTGGGCTGCAGATTGTTTTTAGCATCTGTGATTTCATTTAGGGTTGTCAGACCACCCTATGGAGGTACATATGCTTTTGTAACCATGGACCAGTATGCCATTCCCATACACTGCAAGTGACATTTCATGCGACCTTTCCAAAGAGCAAAGTTGGTTCCATCAAATTTTGGACTATCCTTCTTGTAAGATGACATCCTGGATCTCCTCAAGTGGTTAAGCTCTTTTTAGAGGAACTTGGCTCTGATAACAATTGTTAGACTTAGGGTACACAATTGAGAGGGGGGCTGAATCAGTTGTGCAAAACTTTCTCCAATTTACACACTTAAATCCTCTTAGTGATTAGCAGTATATTAAATATGAAACATAATGTATTCAAATCAAAAGAAAAAACTCATCAACACATGAGACACCAAAATTTTGACGTGGAAAACTTGGTTAAGGGAAAAACCACGGGGTGATTAACCCAAGAATGTATTCTCTATTAGAAGAATAGAAAGAACAAAATGGCACATGCCAATTAGGGCTCACTACCCGAGCACACTGCTCACAAGAGGCTCACTGCCTACAAGAGACACACTGTCTACAAAGAAATAAGTATCACATACATGAACTGGAGAATAGCATCTTCACCATGCTTGAATCTGTTCCATTAAGCTCAATACTTCTGCTCTGCCTTTCGCTCTCTTCTTCACTACCACTCACTCATCTCCACAAGACACCCTTTAAAATGACTTCACAATCCCTTATTTATACAAGGTATCGACTTAGGAACAATCATCTAATTTGGCAAACACCTACAAGAACATCCACAAGATGTGTAATACATCCGGTCGGCCAGTCTCAAGAAAAACACCAATATCCGGTGGTTATTCTTCAAATGCAAACTCTAACTTCAATGCGGACCACCAACATGACCTGGACATGATCCAACGATCATCATAACCTTCCTTGAGTCACCAAGAACATCTGCACTTCATCAGCCTACTGGAATTCTTCTCTCCTTCATCCGGAGCTTCAAGAACACAATCTGTCATCACTGTCACAAAGGAATAGGCTCTTCCTGACCTTCAAACCATGAACCAATCTAGTTGATACTTCACAGGGACGTCCTCAACACTCCCTCAAATCCGCAGAATGGGATAATGAATTTCCGGATCTCACCGGACCTATCTGTGACACTTTGTCACCTTTGAACACCTACCAGAACCGGTTCTACTTGAGAGACCATAACTTCTTCAGATCTTCATGCAAACCTCTGAAAACTTGACTAGAGCATCTCAAGACTTATATCTACAAACCCTTTAAACCACATCCTCTGATCCTTAACCTATCTTGGACTTTTACCTTGTTGTCATCACTGTTCTTCATTGTTCCTGATTGAGACTAATTTTCTTAATATCCTCAGCACACAGCTCATACAATTCTTCTCATTAATGCAACATGAGTATGTTGATATCAATGACAACACCGGTTAGACCCATACTTGCAACAATGTATGCAAATTCTTTTTAACCTTTACAATTACAGTGTTATTAACCCAACAACAGAGATATTGCAGCAATACACAACACAAGAATGTAAGACAGAAGAGAGAGAGAGAGAGAGAGAGAGAGAGAGAGAGAGAGAGAGAGAGAGTGGGGAAAACCCTTACGGGTGAAAAACCCCACACTCCAAAACCTACACAATGTATTATCTAAACAATGAAGTTTACAACACACTTGCAATGCAAGTCTTTGTAGGAGTCTTCGACACTCGTATCTAGAGACAATCTGGTAGCATAATAGTACTTGTCCATCACACAATACATCTTCTCTCCAAGCACCTGTTTAAATAGAAGTTACAAGGAAAAAAAAGACCTTTCTTGGAATGGGCGTCCAGCTTGGCCTCATGGCCCAAAACCCACGCCTAGGGACACTTGTCCAACACTACATCATGGTCATGACACTTGTCACATCACCCCATCCCAATATGGGCACCTAATCCCAAGATAGGCTATGACAGATGCTCTTATGCATCTTATGGCTGTCATAGAATCTGTCATACTGACAGTACTTATAGTTGTAAGAGAATTTGTCATACACTAACTAAAAATAGCATATTCCTCTTACAACATGTCATAACCCACGTCCTTGGGTGCCCCAAAGATGCTCTTCGACACTTGTCTTCACATGTTATAGGATCTTCTATTGCCGACTCTTACGCGTCATAGATTCTGTCATAGGAATATGTCATAACCGTTTCAGTCAAGATTCACTTACACACTAGTTAAGATGCTGACACATGGAAGAAAACCTCTAACACATAAAGGGGACACCTATCTCCACATGGAGTGAGTTGACCATCCTAGTCATCTTACAAGTGGAGTGACAACTCATCATGCCACTTCACACTAAATGACAAAATAGGATGTGCAACAAAATTACAACATAGGCTAAATAAATAAATACATTACAATAAATAAATGCAAGGAATTACCAAGGTTGAGACACCTTAATTCCCAACATTCTCTATGCCCATAGACTTCGAACACCATCTGCACTTCTCTGTGCCCACTGGTTTCATCAATGCATCTGCAACATTCTTCAAAGTGTCTACCTTCTCCAAATTTGCCTTCCCATCCTCTACCATGTCTCGTACGAAGTGAAACTATACGTCAATATGCTTTGTTCTAGCATGGAAATTTGGATTCTTTTCTAGGCAAATCACACTCTGACTATCACAATAGATCATAATCTATCCTGCATCAACACCAATATCTGAACACAATATCTTAAGCCAAATGGCTTCTTTGCAAGCATGAGTTGCTGTCATATACTCAGCTTCTATCATGGACAAAGCGACTATAGGTTTCCTCTTACTCATCCAACTAATTACACCATCGAATATAGTAAACACATAAGCACTGGTGGATCTCTTGTTGTCAATGTCACCCACCCAATTAGAATCCATGAATACAAACAGAATGCGGAGGTCTTGTAGGATTACCATGATAGCATATGGAATACTTAGAAGTAACCCTCAAATATCTAAACACTCTCTTTAATGCATCCAAATGTACCCATCCAGGATTAGCCATAAAACGACTAAGGACTCCCACTGCTTGGGCAATGTCTGGTCTTGTGCAGGCCATGGCATACATCAAATTGTCAACAACACTAGCATAAGGTACTCTGCTCATGTCCTCCACCTGAGAAGGATATTTTAGACAATCATTAACAGATAACTTTGTCCCCAATGAAATAGGAACACACAATGGTCTACAATCTTCCATGTTGAACCTATCCAACATGGTCTTCACATACTTACTATGGCTTAATTAAAGTTTTATGTTAGCTCTATCTCTTCTGATTTCCATTCCCAAATTGTATCTAGCTTCCCCTAGATTTTTCATCTCAAAATGTACTGACAATTAAGACTTCAAATTAGAAATCATATTCTTACCATTCCCAATTAACATCATGTCGTCAACATACAATGCAATAATGAGAATGTGATCATTGTCAAATTTGTAATACACACAATGATCTGATTTTAATCTTAGAAATCCAATCGACAACACAAAGGCATCAAATTTCATATACCACATCCTAGGAGACTATTTCAAACCATACAAAGACTTCTTTAGTTTGCAAACCAAATTTTCTTTACCTCTCTCTATGTAATGCTCTAGCTGTGACATGTAAATCTCTTCCTCTAAATAACCATGAAGGAAATCTATTTTCACATCCATCTGCTCCACCTGTAAGTCATAAGCTACTGCAAGAGATAACAAGAACCGAATAGATGTCAACTTTACAATAGGAGAGAAAATTTCACCATAATCAATTCCCTCCACTTGTGAGTACCCCTTCGCAACCAATTTGGCCTTGTACTTTTCAACACTGCCATCTGCACCAAATTTCTTCTTGAACACCCATTTGCATCCAACATGTTTCCATCCTTCAGGTAAAGGCACCATGTCCCAAGTTTTATTCTTCTCCAAAGAAACCATCTCATCTTCCATGGCCTCCTTCCAAGAACCTGCATCTTTCATGCCCATAGCCTTTGTCACGATTCTAAGCTTATCAGTGTTAGTAAGCAAGGCAAAAGCACAACTAGAATCAATAAATGAATAACCAAACCTATTAGGTTGCTTCCTTGTTCATGTAGACCTCCTCAAGGGCTGAGGTTGAGGTTCTGCTTCTTCTTCTGAGCTTTCAGAGCTGCTAGATCTCTCCTCAACATCAGGTCTCACAGGGTCTGTTAGTTGAGTCTTCTCAGGGTAGTGGCAAACTGAACCACATCATCTTTCTTTTATTTCTCTTCTAGTTGTAGAACAACAGAAGAAGGTGTTAGCTCTCTGAAAATAACACTTCTTCTATACAACACTTTTTCAGCCACAGGATCCCAAAGCTTGTATCCTTTCACACCGACACCATAGCCAATGAAAATACACTTAATAGCCTTGTTCTCCAATTTTGACCTTTTGTCCCTAGGCACATGTGCATATGCCTCACAACCAAAAACATGAAGATGTCTAACTGAAGGCTTCTTACTAGACCACACCTCCATAGGTGTCTTACCAACAAGAGCTGATGTAGGAGACCTATTTACCAGGTAGCAAGCAGTGGCTACAACTTCATCCCAAAACTTTTGTTCAAGGCTTGCTCCAGTAAGCATACTCCTAGCCTTCTCCATTAGTGTCCTGTTCATCCTCTCTGCAACTCCATTTTGCTGCGGGATGTATGGAGTTGTCTTATGTCTCTCCATCCCTTGCTCTTTACAGAACTTATCAAACTCTGTCGAACAAAACTCACCACCATTGTCAATCCTCAAACACTTAATCTTTTTACTAGTGTGATTCTCAACAAAAGCTTTAAACTCTTTGAACTGACTAAAGACTTTAGACTTGCTTCTGAGAAAATAAATCCATGTCCTTCTATTGTAATCATCTATAGAAGATACAAAACATATAGATTTGAAAATCGAAGGAACACTAACAGGACCAAACACATCAGAATGAATAAGGTCCAACACACCAGAAGACTTGTGAGAACTAGAGTAAAACTAAACACGGTTTTGCTTTCCATATATATAATGTTCGTAAAAGTTGAACTCAAGATTACAATCATTTAACCCCTCAACAAGGTTTTTATTTTTTAGGGTTCTAAGACCCTTCTCACCAATGTGGCCAAATCTCATATGCTATAACATTGTCTTTTCAGTAGGAAACTTAACTTCCAAAGCATGAGCACCCTTAGGTACCCAAAATGCACTACCATCAGAATTTGTTACAACAAACTTTTTCACTGCCGGTTCCAATGGTGGGGATGAATTGATTGCATCTCTTTTCTTTGAGTCAAAAGAACTATTGCACTATGAAGTGCATGCCTCCAGCTAAAAAAGAGTACCTCTCCAAGTACCCTTCGCAAGCACCATAGATCATCTAGTCATGTTGCATTCGTCCTTCGAAAAGACAACCTGCACACCTGCGTCATTCAACTTACTTACAGAAAGTAGGTTCTGTGCCAAGCCTGGGATGTGCATGACCCCAGTGATCCCCTTCACTTGTCCATTAGGGAATCAGATTGAGACTCTTCCATGACCAACAATCTTTAGATAAGAATCGTCACCCAGGTACACTCTTCCACCATCGAACTCTTCATACTTTGTAAACCAGCTTCGATGTGAGGTCATGTGGAATGATGCACCATAATCAATCAACCACACATCATCAAATGCATGGGTGGCCAGGGCTGTGATGAAGGCATCACCATCATCTTGTGACTTGTCAGAATCTGAGTCAGGGACATTCTTCTTCTTCTTCTTCTTTTCTTCTTTGCTTTCCTTTCAGAAATGCCCAATTTTTCCACAATTCCAACAGAGAGCCTTAGACTTTCCAGGAGATTTGGATCTACCCTTCTTAGCTTTCTTGTCCTTCTTTTTCCCTTTCTCCTTGGGTCTTCCATGAACTGCAAGAGCCTCTTTTGTTGCTTTAGAGGACTTTCTCTACATCTCTTCAGATAATAGCGAAGATACCACTTCATCCATTTTAAAAGTGGATGTGGTACTCCCAATAGCCATAACAAGATGATCCCATGAGTCTAGTAAGGAACAAAGAAAGATCATACAATGATCCTCCTCCTCCATCTTCACAGCAACAGAAGTCAACTATGCAACTAACAAGTTGAAAGAATTCAAGTGATCTACTATAGACTCTCCATCCTCCATCCTCAGAGAATACAACTTGTTTCTCAAAAAAATCTTTTTCACTAGGGATTTGGCCTGATAAACATTGCCCAGCTTCTTCCAAAGATCTTTCATGGTCTTTTCCTCATGGACATTTAATAGGACAGAATCAGCTAGACTGAGTCTTATGAGACCCTTAGCCTTCTGATCTTTGAGATCCCAATCAGCTTGTACCATTGCAGTTGGTTTTACACCGGAAACAATTTCCCATAGGTTTTGATCAACAAGAATGTCTTCCATCTTAAGTTTCCATAACTCAAAATTTGTGTCATTAAAATTCTCCACTTCTAGTCTTCTAGATGTGCCTACCATCTCCTTCCTGTAATGAGATTACAAAATACTCTGCATAGACTCCCACTCAATCTAAGATTAGCTCAAAAAACCCCTACCCAACAGCTAGGACCAAAGGTGATCAAGCTCTGATACCAACTGAAAGGAAGCTAGGTGTGCGGAAATCACTTCCTACACTAATCTAATGAGGAGAGATGTGTGCAAATTCTTTTTAACCTTTACAATTATAGTGTTATTAACCCAGCAATAGAGATATTGCAACAATACACAACACAAGAATGTAAGACAGAAGAGAGAGAGAGAGAGAGAGAGAGAGAGAGAGAGAGAGAGAGAGAGAGAGAGAGAGAGAGGGGATATAATGTGGGGAAAACCCTTATGGGTGAAAATCCCCACACTCCAAAGCCTACACAATGTATTATCTAAACAATGAAGTTAACACACTTGCAATGCAAGTCTATACAGGAGTTTTCTACACTCATATCTAGAGACAATCGAGCAGCATAATAGTACCTATCAATCACACAACACATCTCCTCTCCAAGCACCTATTTAAATAGAAGTTACAAGGCAAAAATGGACCTTTCTTGGAATGGGCGTCCAACTTGGCCTCATGGCCCAAAACCCATGCCTAGGGACACTTCTCCAACACTACAACATGGTCATGACACTTGCCACATCACCCCATCCCAAGATAGACAATGACAGATGCTCTTACGCATCTTATAGTTGTCATACAATCCGTCATACTGATAGTACTTATAGTTGTAAGAGAATCTATCATACACTAACTAAAAATAGCATATTCCTCTTACAACATGTCATAAACCACCTTGGGCACCCCAAAAATGCTTTTCGACACTTGTCTTCACCTGTCATAGGATCTTCTATTTCTGACTCTTACGCATCATAGATTTTGTAATAGGAATCTGTCATAACCATTTCAATCAAGATTCACTTACACACTAGTCAAGATGCTAACACATGGAAGAAAACCTCTACCACACAAAGGGGACACCTATCTCCACATGGATTGAGTTGACCATCCTAGTCATCTTACAAGTGGAGTGACAACTCATCGTGTCACTTCACACTAAATGACAAAATAGGATGTGCAACAAAATTACAACATAGGCTAAATAAATAAATACATTACAATAAATAAATGCAAGGAATTACCAAAGTTGAGACACCTTAATTCCCAACAATTTGTCTAAGTGTTAAAGTCTTCCAAAAAATTGTTTAAGTATTGCCTTGTTGGCAAGTTCTCAAGTTCGTGAACTTGCCGATTTGCTGATTTTCCGACTGGCCAACAAGGTGAAGAAGAAGTGGAAAGTTTTCTAAAGGAAACAAGTGTTTTCATCACCAAAGAAGATGGTTTGCGAACAATAAGGTTCATTGATGAGAGATTTGGTTGACAAAGGGAAAGATCAAAGTAAAGAGACAAGGATGATAGTTCTCTGTGGGGAGGATTTGCCGACAAAGGGAAAGATGGTAGATAAAAGGAAGAAGAAAAGATAGAAAAGAAGATGACAATGAAGCTCATGAACCGAAAAGTTTGCCAGCATCACAGTTTGCTGATAAGGCAAAAGGCTGACCAAGAAGGAAAAAAAGCCAAAGAGATAGAGAAGAAAAAGAGCTAATTCCTTGTTATTTGTCTAAGTGTTAAAGTCCTTCAAAAAATTGTTTAAGTATTGCATTGTCAGCAAGTTCACAAGTTTGTGAACCTACCGATTTGCCAATTTGCCGACTAGCCGACAAGGCAAAGAAGAAGTGGAAAGTTTTCTAAAGGAAACAAGTGTTTTCGTCAGAAAAGAGGATGGTTTGCAAACCATAAGGTTCATTGATGAGAGATTTGGCAGACAAAGGGAAAGGTTGAAGCAAAGAGACAAGGATGATAGTTCTCTGCGGGGAAGATTTGCTGATAAAGGGAAAGATAGTAGATAAAAGGAAGAAGAAACGATAGAAAAGAAGATGACAACAAAGTTTGCGAACCAAAAAGTTTTCCAACTTGACAATTTGTTGATAAGGCAAAAGGCTGACAAGGAAGGTAAAAGAGCCCAAGAGATAGAGAAGGAAAAGTGTTAATTCCAAAGATTCGCGATAGAAGAATTTTGCTGATAAGACATATTGAAATGTAAAATTCAAATGTAAAGCATGAAGTATAAATGTAATAGTTTAAAATATTTTAAAGTGTTGTAAAAGCTTTACAGACGCTTTCAGCGGGATTTTATTTTAAACACCCTTTGCTCCCTAACCCCCCATGAATACAGAACTGATGAGGATGTACATGTTGGTGGCAAAGTTAGGTGGAATTAATTGTAGGAGTAATGGTAGTTTGTGGGGTAGTTTTTTTCCGCTCAGGATGCAGAAGTAAATAGAAGGATATATATACATGATTCAAATATGTTTTACAGGTTGGTTGTTAAACCAATTATCTGGTCTGTGAGTGCCTCGGGTTGATTTTAGGGCTTCGAATCAAGCTAGTATGGGTAGTGAATGGAGGAATGCATCTGCTACAGTGTAGGGAAGGATTGTAAAGCACATCTTCATGCAAGGCGTGTCTCCATGGAAGATTGTGATAATTCAGGGGAATATATGAACACAATTATGTATTTATAATGTATGACAACATTTAAATCAATAAAAGCTTTGTGTTGGGTCATTTATTTTGTTGCATATGGATCGTTGTAGTTTTACTCATGATTAATAAGTATGCCCAGTGTATGAAATGTAATCTGAGAAATGTATGTGAATACATTTTAGTTTTCTATTGATGTTGGTTTGATCCATTTCCTTCCCCTTTATTGTTTATGACTCAGTTGCCCAATGGAGTAGGCACCAGTTCATATTGGGGATAGATCAATCACCATTTTAATCAAACCCCCATCCTGTTGGTTGTAGGAGTAGGAGTAGATTTAGTTTAGGGTTCTGCATGTTGTCCATGATTCAATGAACAACCAGGAATAGATCTGAAGTGATGCAAAATTGTTTTAATTAATGGTGAATCATGTACATGTATGCTTGCACTGTGTATCTTGTGTATGATAAGTTAAGTGGATTCATCTCAAGGAGTATAATTGCAATGTTTGGGTGCAAATTCATAGTGAAGTAATCAACTTAATCAGAGGCCTGTGCAACTAGTTTGTCTTGACCCAGTGACAACTTTAGGGGTCAAGTGTACATTGGGTATGGTTGTGTGTGTTTGTTTGTGTTTTATTTCATGCCTCTAGGAATATCCCTCCTAAGTCTAGTTTATCTTGAAATATAGAGGAGCATACCCACTTCTATCAGTTGGCCAAAATCACACTTGACCTGTTGATAAACCTCTTTCAATCACCTTGATGACACCCCTAGCCTGGGTGATTGTGAAATGTTTTAGGGTTTTGGGTTGTAGTCATTTTGGGAACCAATAGATTGGTGTCATTGTCAGGGAATGAATTAAAAGGTTGATCAATTTAATGTCCTCAATAATAGTGATCTACATTTGTGCATTTTGTTTGGTTAAGTTTGGTATCCCATCAACTTACGCTAATAGATTGGAATCATTGTCGAGGATGATATTGTTGGGTTCAAATCAAATGGAGACTCTACTGGTGAGATGAAACGAGAATAAATTGTTGGCCTTAAAGATGAGTCAGACTTCAAGGAATTCCTCTTTGGAAGAGGTGGCGACTCTGCTATCAAAAAACATGAAGATATTTGCTATTTTCTACTGTTGGTGAATCAAATATCACACTTCAAATGTACAATAGCTGGTTGTTGAAGGTACATAGTTTCTTTTCTTCCTACTTTTGGAATTTGTTGTTCCTGTCATGTTGAAGGAACAAATATGTATGCCTCTATTTTTTGCCCTGCATTCTAGGATGCTTTAGTCATGGCCAATTGGTATGAATGTGGATACCCTAGGGATGCTCCTTCCTATGCATCTTTCTATATTACAGACCTTAGGAACTATATTGGAGTGGATTACCATGACCATTTTGAAGGAGCAGTCATTTTGGGAACCAACACTCCCCACATTGCTCTCACATTTGTTATTTGGTTTTGCAGGTTGATTTGGAGGAGAAATAAAGAAAGATAAATTTCTTCCCTCATGGGAAGATTATTTCTCACATGGCTTTAGTTTTCTAATATTTCTATTTTCTATGTCTAAAGTTTAAATGTTTAAGTTCCAAAGTTTTTCAAGTTTAGCTTTGATTCTAAGTTTAAAATTTTCCAATGCTTTAATTTACTAAAAGTTTAAACTAGTTTTCCCTCCAACTTATTTTGAAAATATTCTATTACAATAGATATTTAATTTCCTAGCAATACCCCTATATCCATATATTTATATATGAATATATATATATAGAGAGAGAGAGAGACAGAGAGAGAGAGAGGCACGAATATAAAAAGAATAATATGAAATATATATATAACTAAAGAAAAGAGGGTTAAATAAAAACCCTCTGTGTATATACACATAGTTATGTATATACATAGATCTCTATATATACACAGTCTTGTGTATATACAAAGGGGCGCATCATATATATATATATATATAAAACAAGCATAACATAGGTCAAAGAAAAATTAAATAACAAAATATTGTAGGGGACGATTTTTTTTAACAGGGTCGAACAAAATGTTTGTGGGCTGAGTCAGTCGTGGCCCGCGGCCTTTGTAGGTCATGGCTGACTAGCCGAGGGTAGGGTCCTCGGACCTCGAGCCCTCAGCCCCACAGGCTTAAATCCTACGTTTAAAAAAATGCCTTCAAGTATTTAAAAAAAAAAACTAAAACCTAATATATATATATGAACCTCCCTTTGTTCTTTTAAAAAATAGAGATTAAAAAAATAGAATAATTAATATATATATATATATATATTATATTTATCTTTATATATATATAATTTTAATCAACTACAAAAAATAAACATATATATTTCTTTTCTTTCAACAACAATGAGAAGGAGAGGTAAAGATATATTTTATTTTTTTAAAACTTAAATAACCATGACCTTATTTAAATTTATTAAACTAGCTATTTAGCTTCAAAGAGAGATAGAACACTTATTTTATTCCTTCCTTGTAGATACAAATACTAGATAGCAAGTATGAAGTAAGGAGAGAGAGAGAGAGAGCATTTAAATCAAATATTCCATTTCTTAAATATACAAGCAAGGTATAGAAAATATTACATCTAAATATTCATTTTCATTTTGAGTCAAATACATTTCACAAAGGGACTAATACAATACAAATGATTTTCCAAGAGAGAGAGATTTGCCCTCTCATACACCAAACCATTTACAAGCTCAATGAGCCAAGGCATTTACATTTCCATACAAATAAAACTTGTTCAAAACCACATAAGCCCCTCAAGAAGGCCTCTCTCAAATTCCTCCTCTATAGAGCCAAGAAAACCTGTAGGACAATAAAACTTCTCCCATAGCCAAGGGAAGCTCACCTCCCAACCTTAGGCTTTCTTGTAAGCCACTCAATAGCTAGGAGGTCTACAAGTAATCTAATTTCATACACACACATGGGATTCAAAACACACTCACAAAATACACATTAACAGCCAACCCAAGGGATCTTACATAACTAAATCCATGAATATGGATTTCAAAGGGACAGAGAGTGGACATCACTCACTCAAGGGGAAAGACCATCAAGAATCATAGTATTCCAAAACTCTTTTCTCAAACATCAAATCCTCTTGCTATCAAATAAATAAACTTATGGCTCCAAAAACCCAAGGCACTCATGCCATCCAAACTCACACCAAGATCACCTAAAACAAGGCCAATGCCTACCAAAACTCCTTATCAAGGAGTGACTTTCCCCAAGGAGGTTCACTCCTCTCTCACCCTACACAAGGTGAACTCTCTCACATCAAGAGCTCATACCGACAACCCATAAACCCTTCACAACACACAAAAAACACATAAACTAAAACACATAAACAAGCCTATAAACATATATGAAATAATATACAAAAGAAAGAAAGTCTTGAAGCCTTGAGAGCCTACCTCTCAATTTTTCAAGTGAAAGAACATATAGTTTAAGAAGCCTTTCAAGATCCTACTCCAAATATCCTTAGCTCAATCTCCCTTCCAAAATACAACTCCAAAAACCAAAAGAAATAACCCTTCTCACCTCAACAAGAGGGAGATAAATAGGCCTGAACAAAACATCCCAATGAATGAGGAGGTGACACTTGTCACCTTCTCATTCACTCTCTCAAGCACATCTCCTAACATGTGCTCTCACACATGTGTGAGATATTGAGGAGTAGAGAGGTGACACTTGTCATCCTCTCATTCTTTCTTAAGAGCACACCTCCCCACACTTCTCCTCACACATATGTGAGACATGGGGAAAAGGGGAGTACTTGGGGTTCTCTTCCCAACATATCTTACAATGTGTTCTCACACATGTGAGACCTTTGGGATTCCCCCAAGCCCTTACATGAACCTAGGGTTGTGGGATTGGGATGTGACAAGTCACCCAACCGTCATCCCAAAACCCTAATTCATCACTTAACTCCCATGGTCAAATAGAGTGGTAAAATACAAGTTAAAACTCATGATTTGAGGTCTATAAGGTACCTAACCCATAGGTACTTGACCTAGGGCCCTTAAACACATGAAATAAACATAAAAAACTCAAAAATCAACATTTAAGTAGCCCCTAAACCCATGAACGAAAATAGAGACATGGATGACACTCATCATTCACCTCATCCTAAGTCAACCTTAGGAGACTCAAATAAAACCAAAACAAATTATTAACACAATACATTCATGATCAAATAACATATAACCTTTGTCCACCTTAGGGACTAGGTAGGCATTATAGGGATAATAACTGGGGTTACTTTTGAGACATCTGATTTCCATTGGCCATGGAATTAACCTACACACTTACACACACACATCAATAGTCCAATGTATCTCATAGCTGAAGCAACTCAAATTACGCACACACAAAGTCACACAAGTTCATACATTTCAATTAGGTCAATTCCATAAGACATGGTACAATTTACTATATTTTCAAATCAATTTACTTTCAAAACCACATAGTCCTAATCATGCAATCATAAATCAATATACTAATCCATTTACTCAATATAGATCATTCTATGAATTCAATTGTATCATGTAATTCAAGACATTCATTATCATAGAAAAGCATAATAGAACCTAACCATGTATAGATGCATCATCAATAATATAACAACACATCTATCTACTCCAATCACAAAATAATGCCATCAAAAGTCTAATGGATGGTGGTGGTACCTATAGGGGTTTAGGGTTTTAGGTCCATCAAATTGCAAGTCTTTGCCTTTAAAATCTTTTAAACCTAAGTCCCTAAGTCTTATGCACTTTATCTTCTAAATCCCTGTCGACCGTCTGTGGTAGGTCCCTGGTCATCTAAGTTATAACTTGAATCCTTTATGTTTGTTAGGTGACCAGCCCCGTGTCCTAGGTTTACCCTTTGTATCCCGTGAAATATTAAATCTATGTCATAAGCCTTCGTAGGGTTATAAATTGTTATGTAAAAGTATTTTGTAGCATTGCATGGCATCAGAGGTGACGTCATCATCCCCCTGCGAGGCTGCGACAAGGTGACACTTGTCAAGAAATCTGGGCTTACAGTCCCTTGATTGAAGATCCCAATCGAGGAACCATGTGCTGCCAAGTGTCGTAATGAGATATGACCTGCAAAGAGGCTCAAATCTGATGGTAGCACATGCATGTAGGAGGATCCTGTCAGAGGAGAATATTCACCACGCGGTTGTGAAATGGCAACATGTGGCCATCTTTCAATGGAGGCCTGTGTGGAGGCTTAGTGCAAGCACATAGAGCCAAATAGAGGTGGCCCACCTCCTACCGCGCGGCTGCGATAGTGCAACATGTGGCAGTCTTCTATGCCAATATGAGTTTTGACTAATTAAGAACACCTGATTGGCATGTTTTCATTGGTTGAAGACTTTTCAATGAGGAGGATGTGGTTTTTCAAACTTGGCGAGCTAGCTCATAATCGTCGATCTCATAGAAGGATGCCTGAATCTACGGTGGAGATTTAAAGCTTGAAGTGGCTGTCTATCAGCATCATTCTCGTGCAGCTTCACTCTGCAATTAATGAGACTTCAACATGACCAGGCTCAGAATTTCAAATCTGCTCCTAACATTTGTTGTCTAGGATATTTTTCAATAGGTTTTCACCAAGGAATCTGACTGCTTTAGCTACTCTCTTAATTAAGGATTTGAGTACATAAAAAATCTGTAAGGATCTAATTGTTTCATTAAAAGTTTGTCAGAATGTAGGTGGCCGGAAGTTTTTTGATCCTTTAAAAAGGAATTCAGGTCCATTCTACTGGGGATTTTCTGGACTTTGGATACAAGGTATCCACACTTTGGGAAGCATTTTTTGTTGCAGACTTGGCTCTTGTGTTTGGGTGTAGAGGTATTTTTTGTTTTGTAAATGTATAAACTTTTGAATGACAATGTTCTTTCCAAATTGAGATATATGAAAAACACTTTCTGTGTGTGTTATTTTTGACTGTCTCCTTGGGTATTAGCAATTTTTTTTTGAACAAAGTTACCAAGGGTTTCTAAGTTCCTTAATGTACACTTGCTATGTTGCATATCTAATTTTTTGCATCTATTCAAGGAGTAGATTAAATTTTCTTTAGATTAGATATGGGGGAAAGTATGTAATATCAATGGATTAGTGAAGTATGATCATAGATAATACCTTTTCATGGACATGTTACTGTAAGGTAGTAATATTTTATTTTGGGTCCTCTGGATATGAAGTTTTGTTGTCATGAGGGAACATTTACAGTGATGGGTCTGACTTTGTTGCCTTGATAAAGCAGCGGTCCAGGATATGTTTTCCCAAAGGGTCTAGGAAATCATTGCTTTTAGAGACAAATCATTTGAATCAAACTATTTTATGTTTTATTTTGTTTTAGGTTAGGGTCTTGCATGTTCTCTAATGTAAATAAGTTATATAATCCAAGAACATTGCCAATTTGGGGTTAATCTCATAAATTTTGGTGCATACATGAGAACATTCTTCCTGGTATTGAAAAGTTATATTTATGGATTATGAATGAGGGACACCCCCTAGGTGTGGTAGAACCTGAAGTGCAGAGGAGACATTAGAGTCTATCTTTTGTTCATTGGCCACTGACCTGAGCTCCCTATGGATAGATGGCAACTTTTTAGGGGAACTCAGACAATCAGTTGGGAACACCAACAGATTGGCAACTCTGCTGGGGAGAATGCAACTGATCATCTTTTGGGAGAGTCAAATGAGTTAAAGGGTTTTCACGGTTTAAGGTGGAAGGCATTGCAACATTTTTTAAAGACTTTTGAAGCATGCTCTTTTGGTGAAATAAACCCAGAATACAATTGATCAGGCAAGGGCTTTTGGTTTGTGATGTTTTGTCCTCTTTGGAGAGGTGGCGACTCTGTTGTTGTTGAACCTATTTGAAGTTGTAGTACATTTCTAGGTCTTCATCTTTTTCTTTCAAAATGACTAGATTAGAACAACAATACTGGTCATGTCCTCAAAAAAAGTATTCTCTGTTGAAAGATATAGTGCTCTAGATTTTGATGGGATTCATGGGTATCCAAATAGTGTGTCTAGTGAAGTTAGAAAGTGCTTGCCAAAATATAGTGGAAAAAACCCTGAGTCAGCAAGCAAGCATTTGCAAGAATTTAATAATCTGATGGAAGACTATGAGATTGAAGCTGAAGATGTTGTAATTAAACTCTTTGTTCAGTCATTAAAGGATGATGCTAGGGTCTGATTTTCAAATTTGCATGTGTTTTCAATTTCTTAATGGGTAGATCTAGAGAGTGCATTCCTAGAACGGTTTGGTGAGAAGACTGATGTTGCCTCACTAATTACACAATTCACGAACATTCAAAAGGAAAATGATGAGTTGGTTCCAGCCTTTAATTTAAGATTTACAAAGTTGCTCAAACATATTCCAAAATATATGAGAACAAATGATGCATTATGTTTGCCAATCTATCTAGTTGCATTCGACAAGGAAATGAGCTATTTGTTGAGAGATAAGGAACCTGCCACATTGCATCAGGCCTATAAATTTTCCATGGAAATTGAGAGTAATCAGAAGTATGGAATGCCAATAGGATACATGACTGCAAGTTTTCAAAATAATTTTTAGAATGAATGTGTTTCTGTTGCTTCAGCAGATCATGAGGAGTTTCAAGTCATTAGTGAACAAGTTGCAAGTACTGTTGATCCTATGTTCTTTATTCATTCATTGTTTGATTTGAAGAGACAAGAAGGAGAATCACCTTATGCTCTGTATACACGATTCATGAAGATATTGCTGGAAATTCTAGGGTATTGCAGGCCTGAGGATTCCTTATGTGTTGATTTGTTCTGTGAAGTTTATGAATTGGGTTTGAGCACTTCGCCAGAAGATTTGAAGCCTAAAAATCTTGATAAGATATTATATTGGATTGGGATTATGGAAAGTGCTAAGGGTGATTATGCAAAAAGCAGTCATGGTATAATACATGAAGATGAAGAAACTGTTGCAAAAAATGAAGGCACATCTTGTAATGATAAAAATGAATATTGTAATTAACCTGTAGAAGAGAGGTATGCAGATGCAGACTACATACATGATGAAATAAAAGATATATATGAAGATGTGTCATGTAGCAGTGTTGTTGAAGAATCAAAATAATACACTTGTACTAGGCATGTTGCATTCATAAATGAGTATATCCCAGTTGTTCATGATAGTTTATATGAAGTAGAGATGGAGGTTTTTGCTTTGCATAAATAAGATATTTTCTCATCTATGGAGGATCCATTCGGTGATCAGGTTTGTGTGGATGATGAATATGTTGGTTTTTCTATTTGTGTTAATCATGAACATAATATGGAGATGGAAGTATTTACTTTCAATAATGAATGCATTAGTTAAAGTGTACACTCTGTTGAGGACAAACAAGTTTCAAATATTCATACTGATGCAACAGAGGATAGCATTGATATCCATAAGGATAAGGATTATGATAAAAGGCCATATGCTGAATTTTTCAAGCCTTCTTTTGAAGCATTCCAGGTGGAGTTTAATGATGAAATTGTTGAGCACAATAATGATAGATATGAAGATGTTTTTAATAGTGAGCTCCTTCAGCCTATTGGTCATGGTAACTGTGAGTATGACCAATTTTTAACGGATTATGATTATTTGTATGATCATGCTTTGCAAATTTTTACTTCAAGGTTTAAAGGTTTATATGAATGTGAAAGTCAATGCCCAGCAAGGCAAGTGGAAATACTGCTTGTACCTGAGTATCACATGTTCAGTATAGAGGGTGTCTCATTGCTTGAAGGAGGGCAAAATCCAAATATGGATTCATTTGTTTTATATGAACCTTTTTCTTCTTCTGATCTAAAGGTGACATATGATGAAGATAATCTACAACTATTGACATAAAAAATAGATCAAGTTTATTGTAAATTTGTTGAGGATGTTAAAGATGAAATTGGTAGAAGCACAGCTAACAGTAAGATGGAATGTTGCAGTCAGCATGGTGTTTCCAAGTTCAACCTGAAGTAGTTAGATGAGAACATGTTATTTGACAAAGGAAGGTACTGGTTTTTCATTTTTGGTGGCCTAGGGCTGCCAAATGAAAATTGAAGGCGTGAATTTTGATGTAGGATGGAGTACTTGCAGTAGCCCAATGGATAAGGCACCTAGTCTGTATCCCAGAGATAACTGGAATCTCACCATGCCTATAGGAGGCATGCATCCCCGAACAAGAGCCAATGTTGGTACCTGTAGGGGTTTAGGGTTTTAGGTCCATAAAATTGCAATTCTTTGCCTTTAAAATCTTTTAAACCTAAGTCCCTAAGTCTTATGCACCTTATCTTCTAAATCCTTCTTGACCGCCTGTGGTAGGAACCTAATCGTCTAAGTTATAACTTGAAGCCTTAATGTTCATTAGCTGACCGGCCCCATGTCCTAGGTTTACCCTTTGTAGCCCGTGAAATATTAAATCTATGTCCTAAGCCTTCATAGGGTTATAAAGTGTTATGTAAAAGTATTTCACAGTGTCACATGGCATCAGAGGTGACATCATCATCCCCTGCGAGGCTACGACAAGGCAACACTTGTCAAGAAATATGGACTTACAGTCCCTTGATCAAAGATTGCAAATCGAGGAACCATGTGCTGCCAAGTGTCATATGAGATATGATCTACAGAGAGGCTCAAATCTGACGGTAGTGCATGTGTGTAGGAGAATCCTGTCAGAGGAGAATATCCATCGCACAGTTGCAAAATGGTGACATGTGGCCATCTTTCAACGGAGGCTTGCATGGGGGCTTAGCGCAAGTGTGTAGAGCCAAATAGAGGTGGCCCACCTCCTACCATGTAGCTACGATAATGCGACACGTGGCGGTCTTCTATGCCAATATGAGTTTTGACTGATTAAGAACGCCTAATTGGCATGTTTTCATTGGTTGAATACTTTTCAACGAGGAGGACGTGGTTTTTCAAACTTGGTGAGGTAGCTCATAACCATTGATCTCATAGAAGGAAGCCTGAATCTACGACCGAGATTTAAAGCTTAAAGCAGTTGTCTGTCAGCGTCATTCCCATACAGCTTCACTTTGCAGTTAATGAGATTTCAACACGACCAGGGCCAGAATGTCAAATCTGCTCCTAACATTTGATGTCCAGGATATTTTTTGACAAGTTTTCACCAAGGAATCTGACTGCTTCAGCTACTCTCTTAATTGAGGATCTGAGTACTTCATAAAAAATTTGTAAGGATTCAATTGTTTCATTAAAAGTTTGTCAGAATGTAGGTGGCCGGAAGCTTGTTGCTCCTTTAAAAAGGAATTCAAGGCATTCTATGGGGGATTTTATGGACTTTGGATACAAGGTATCCACATTTTGGGAAGCATTTTCTGTTGCAGACTTGGCTCTTATGTCTGGGTACAGAGGTATTTTCTGTTTTGTAAATGTATAAAATTATGAATGACAATATTCTTTCTAGATTGAGATATATGAAAAACACTTTCTGTGTGTGTTATTTATGAGTGTCTCCTTGGGTATTAGCAATTTTCTTTTAAACAAAGTTACCAAGGGTTTCTAAGTTCCTCAATGTACACTTGCTATGTTGCATATCTAATTTTCTGCATCTATTCAAGGAGTAGATTAAATTTTCTTTAAATTAGATATGGGGGAAAGTGTGTAATATTAATGGATTAGTGAATTATGGTCATATTAAATACCTTTTCTTGGACATGTTACTGTAAGGCAGTAATATTTTATTTTGGGTCCTCTGGATATGAAGTTTTGTTGTCATGAGGGAACATTTACAGTGATGGGTCTGACTCTATTGCCCTGATAAAGCACTGGTCAAGGATATGTTTGCCCAAAGGGTCTAGGAAATCATTTCTTTTAAAGACAAATCATTTGAATCAAACTATTTTATGTTTTATTTTGTTTTAGGTTAGGTTCTTGCATGTTCTCTGATGTAAATAAGTTAGATAATCCAAGAACATTGCCAATTTGGGGTTAATCTCATAAATTTTGGTGCATACATGAGAACATTCTACCCGGTGTTGAAAAGTTATATTTATGGATTATGAATGAGGGACACCCCCTAGGTGCGGTAGAACCTAAAGTGCAAAGGAGGCATTAGAGTCTGTCTCCTATTCGTTGGCCACTGACCTGAGCTCCCCGTGGATAGAAGATGGCAACTTTTTAGAGGAACTCAGACAATCAGCTGGGAACACTAATAGATGGGATCAATAGTCCCCAATAATATCTAATGTCAAAATATAAATTCATAGATAATTAGTCTGGAAGTTGAATCAAGAGGTGTAATAAGGGTGGGTCTCATAGATGTGAGTTGTTGATATTATTATATGTTGTAAGTATGTTTATATGCTTGCATACTATAATCTAGTAGTGGTTAACTATTAATTATATATAATAAAATATTATAAAAGATAAATGGCCATTTACATTATTTATGTGTTAATATTATATTATTTTTGTAAGGGTAAAATGGTGATCAATCAAATGAATTAAACAAGACCCAAACATCAACAGAATAGTGAAACAAGAAGGATTCAATAAACGAAGCAATGAACAAACATAGTGCAAACCTCTTCCGTTTCGAAACTTCTGTTGTTCGCCTATCACAGATTGTCCTTTTGCAGATGAGATGAGCCCTCAGAGAGTGCAATCTTTTTAGCTGTTTGTAGGAAGTCAACGGTGAACGGCTATGGTGATATGCAATGAAGATGAGCTCCAATGCAAGTATGTGATCTCAAGCTTGTAGATGACAAAGGGGTGCCAAAGGCGCGCTGGTGATATTTCTGCAGAGTAACGATGTCAAAAGCCTGGATGATTAAAATGGAAGAATGAAGCTTCATTTATAGACTTGGAAGAATGGGAATCAACGGTTGAGAGGAGATGTGAAGATCGACGGCTGAGAATGGTTGAGGAATGTGCAACCAGTAGAAATGTGACAAGTGTCCCAGCTCCATCATGAAAGAGGGGATGTGACAAAATTGATTGGAGAGTTAACTCCATTGACTGAACAGTTAACAGACTTGATTGATCAGTTAGAAGAGTGGATTATGGGATTGATTGAATTGATTGACCAGTGAACTGGATTGATTGAGGAGTCAACAGAATAGATTGACCAGTGAACTCAAATGACCAATCAGTTAACAGATTTGATTGATTAGTTAACTAACTTCTGATTTGAGAAGAAATAGGCCATGTGGGTGAGAGAAAAATAGGTAATTAAATATTAAATATATTTAATTACATGTGCAACTTGATGATGTGGACAAGGTGAGGTGGAAAAGGTGAGGTGGATTTTTGAATTTAGAACTTAGGATAGAGAAATTTAGATTAATTAAATAATTTATGATTATTTAATTGTGTAGGACATTTGGAAGAATTTTAATTAAATAAATAGAATTTATTTAATTATGGAACAGTGAATCGATTAAATAAATTTAGAATATTTATTTAATTAATAGAAGAATGGAATAAATATTTAGAATATTTATTTAGGATGATTCGTGTCATTTTTAGGCGTATACATTTTGCCCCTCTTTGATGCAATGCAGTTTACAGCATTGCTTCAAAGAATAAATAGCCTGACAGTGATATATGCCCCAGTTTGCCCCTGGTACAAGTTTAATGACAGGATGCCCCCTCGGGAGATTGGACGAGAAGAAGGCAGAAGGCATGAGACGGACAATCTCATGATGAAGAAGGTTGAGTTTGAAGAAAATGGGTGAAGAAAGTGTCAAATGATACGTGATGCAAGATGGAATGATGACACACACAAGCAAGCAAGCAAGTATACACAAATGACACAAGAACAAACAAGGTATTGCCCCTATCAAGCGGTAAACCAATGATATACTGATAATGATATACGACAGTGTTGTCATGGCGGGGAACAATATATCCCTAGACCAACACGACAGGCATGTTGTCATGGCGGGGAATGATAGATCCCTAGAGCAACATGAAGGATAGTGTCTGGTTTCAGGAAATGAAGCATGTCGTGTAAGACGCGTGTATTGGTCTAATTTTGACAATGCAACATCCTGTATAAGACAATTGATTGATTAACTGATCGAGTTGGTTTACGACCAGACAAGGATCAAGACCACTGATTGTGAGTGGATCATTTGTGCAAGATTGACTTGACTTGATTGGTATGGATTAAGGATGGACCTTGCATTTGGATCATTGCTCAGATTGACTGGACAAGGATGAAAGATATGATGATAGATAGAAATCTGATTGATAGAAGAAAGACTCGATAGAAAGATTTACAAGCTTTTATTTGTATTGATACTCTACATTGTTGGATCTTTATTGCATGGGGTATGGTATGGATGTATAAATGGATATAGGATGGATGCTTTACTATTGGAGTGCTTTAGTTCATCATTGGGCATTTTTTTTTGTGGTACTTTTCTGAAATGTTGTAAGTGAATACAAGCATCTAGGTATAATTGAACCGAGATGACCTGAGTATCGCTTACATGGATTGTGATTTAGCAAGTTAATACAAGCATCTAGTCAAAATTGAATCTAGATGATCTGAGTACCTCTTGCGTTTCAACAAGCAAGGATTGCCCCCGTTCATGTTAGACCTTTGATGTCCTCGATGATCTTTTGCCGATCACGTCCTAAGACAAGGCTTCACATTACTAAAGTTTAATCCCCAAATAGCAAACAAAGAAAATAATCATGCCCCCATCATAGCATCTCTAGCTTTTGGCATCCTTGAGTAGCATAGGAGGGTATGATAGCAAAAATCAGGACTCAAACTATTAACCATGTTTCTAATCTACAAAGCATATTTGTGTTGATATGTGTTTAGCTCTTGCCTTAATTTGCATAAAATCGTTTAGAAGACCTTGGGTATTTGCTTTGCTTTAGATAGGTTAAGATGCTCATAGTCAAGATTTTTGCTTGAAGCATGGGTTCTGCTTGCATTTGCTTGTTTGGTGAGAAGATTGCACAATCCTTATTAGGGAGACGGACCCTAAGGGACTGACCTAGTGCCTCGGGGGCTCATTGCTAAATGGCCTTGCCTATGTGACGACGCAGAGGCAACGTAGTTTGGGGTAAACCCTAATGGACCATGGATGGACTAGAAGAAAGACGACAAGAATGAAGACAAGAAAGGGGATGAATGGGACCATGGAAGAAATGGAAGCCTCGGGGGTGCATTAGAATAATGGCCTTGCCTACGTGACGGCGCAGAGGCAACGTAGTTCACGGACTTGGACCATGGACACCGACGAGAGACACTATACTAGGCTCACATTGAGGAGACGGTATGGGACAAAAACTTGGTTGACAAGGCCACAAGGTGAGTATCAAGCCATGATAGGTAACTATCAAGTGTTTATTGTGGGGTAGATATGGGTCGAATGGAAAATGAGTGAAGGAAGAATGGACTCAAGGTGATTGGATTCTCAAAGATGGAGAAGGCAGTTTATCACAAGTAATGCCTGTTTACCAGGTTTTCATCACTTGCTTTTATTTGCATGAGGAGCTAGAGAGTAACATGATGCCTGTTTGCCAGGTTTTCATCACGATACCTATCCAAGGTGCCTGTTTGCCAAGTTTTCACCAAAGGACAAATTTTTTTTTGTTTGTATGATTTCTATTTTTTTTCCAATTTTTTTTTTTTGTATTTTTTTTTTTATTTTTGATTTTTTCTGATTTTATTATGCCCCCTTGCACTGGGGTTCCCCTAGGTATAGAACCGACGAAGATGCATGCTATTGATTGGATCATCAAACAACTCACCCTCTGATGTGGCCAACTGATATGCCCCCGATCCGTAAGCAGCTACAATCACATAGGGCCCAAGCCAGTTAGGCTCGAACTTACCTTTCTTTTCTCTGTCCTGTTGATTGTGAGGGTTCTCTTTTAGAACTAGGTCCCCAACCTTGAAGCATCTTGGTCGAACCTTGTGGTTGTAGCTTCTTGACATCATCTGTTGATAGGCTTTGGGATGGTCAAAAGCTTTCTGGCGCCTTTCCTCTAGCAGCTCTAGTTCTTGTAGCCTGGAGACTCTGTACTCTTCATCTGATATGAGACCTTTCAACGACACCCTGAGGGATGGGAGTTTGACCTCAATGGGAAGGATGGCTTCGGAACCATAGACAAGGGCGTAGGGTGTAGCACCTGTGGGAGTGCATATACTCGTTCTGTAGGCCTACAGAGCGGGATTGAGTTGGACGTGCCAATCACGACCAGCTTCATTGACAGTCTTCTTTAGGATTTTCAAAATGGTTTTATTCGATGCCTCAGCTTGGCCATTACCTTGGGGGTAGTATGGAGTGGAGAAACGATGTTGGATTTTGAAACACGCACAAAGTTCCTGGACATCCTGATTTTTGAATGGTCTCCCATTATCCGTTATGATGGATGAAGGGATGCCGTATCGACAGATAATGTAATTCAGAATGAACGAGGAAATTTGTTTTCCTATGATGGTGGTTAGGGGAACAGCTTCAATCCACTTTGTGAAGTACTCAGTGGCGGTTATGATGAATTTATGGCCGTTGGAAGAAGGTGGATGGATCTTTCCCACAAGGTCAAGTCCCCACTGGCAAAAGGGCCAGGGTGTCGTTAAAGGTCTCAACTCCTGAGCAGGTGCATGAATCAGGTTCCTGTGTATTTGGCACTTTTTGTACTTTTTTACGAACTGATATGAATCCATTTCCATATTGGGCTAGTAATAACCCAAATGCATGAGTTTCTTAGCTAAGGAAGGACCACTGGAGTGTGTTCCGCAGATCCCTTCGTGTATGTCTCGCAAGGCCGTTATGGATTCTTCTTGTTCTAGACAACGGAGTAAAGTACCATCCAGACCACGTCGGTAAAGGGTATTAGCAATGATGGTGTAACGGGAGGCTTGTCAGATGAAAGTTTGTTTTTGGTTGGAAGAGAGGTTCGGTGGAAGAATAGTGTCCTTGAGGTAAGTGTAGGTCTTACCGTACCAAGGTGAATCAGATCCTACTAGGAGGCAAATGGAATGGGTTTCAAGGAGATCATAAGCCGGTTGCCGAATGGTTTCTACTAAGAACTCATACCGTGACTCGTAATCAGGTATTTCAAGAAGAGAGGCTATGGTAGCCATTGCGTCTGCTGCTTTGTTCTCGATCCTAGGTATTTGTTCAAAGGAGATGGTCCCAAAGTGTTCCTTGAGGTCATCGACCATTCGTTTGTATGGGATGAGCTTCTCATCTTTGGTTTGATATTCATCGTTGACCTGATTTATGATAAGCTGAGAATTACCGTAGACACATAGTGCTTGGATTCTCCACTCAGTGGCCATCTTGAGACCAATTACCAAGGCTTCATACTCTGCTATATTGTTAGTGCATGGAAATAACAACCTGTAGGACTTTGGAATTGTGTCGCCTTGAGCAGTGATAAACAAGATACCTGCCCCCGATCTGTGGTTGGTGTAAGACCTGTCGAAGTAGAGTTTCCAAGGAGATGTTGACAGGGTAAATAAAGACTCATCGGGAAACTCAAACTGCATTGGTGAAGTGTCCTGTAATGGTGCCTCGGCCAGTTGGTCAGCTATGATTTGCCCTTTGATGGCTTTTCTGTCCACATATTCTATATCATATTCGCTAAGAAGCATAACCCACTTTACCTGTTGATCTGTGAGAGCTACTTTGCTGAGAAGGTACTTTAGTGGGTCGATTTTGGCAATGAGTTTGACAGGATGTGCCAACATGTAGTGTCAGAGTTTTTGTGAAGCAAAAACCACCACAAGGCATGATCGTTCTACCTGTGAGTATTGTAACTCGTAGCCCACTAAGGTTTGACTGATGTAGTACACAGCTCTTTCCTTGTTCTCATAGTCTTGCTGCGCTAGGAGAGCCCCAAGAGTAGTAGGTGTAGTAGAAATGTAGAGAATCAAAGGTTTTCCTTGGATCGGAGGCATGAGTATAGGAGGGTTCATAAGGTACTCCTTTAGCTTGTTGAATGCCTCTTCACACCGCTCATCCCATTTAAAAGGAATATTCTTATGTAGGAGGTGACTGAAAGGTTGGCACTTGTCTGCCAACTGTGAGATGAACCTTCGGATGGCCTGCAGCTTGGCCTGTAAGGATCTCAACTGTGTTAGAGTCTTTGGTGGTGGCATGTCCATTATTGCTTTGACCTTGGCCGGGTCTACCTCTATGCCGTTTGCTGACACGATGAAGCCTAGCAGCTTGCCCGATGTTACCCCAAACACACATTTCTTTGGGTTCAATTTAACTTGGAATTGGTCCAGCCGTTGGAAGACTTTCTCTAGGATATCCAGGTGTGAGTCCCTTGTGAGAGATTTTGCTTAGATATCGTCCACATAATCCTCCATGGTCACATGCATCATGTCGTGGAATATGGTTGTCATGGCCCGCTGATATGTAGCACCTACGTTTTTCAGCCCAAAAGGCATGACATTCCAGCAAAAGGTACCCCATGGACAAGTGAAAGTTGTTTTGTGTTGATCCTCTGGTGCTATTTTGATCTGGTTGTACCCTGAGAATCCATCCATGAGTGATAGCATTGTATGCCCTGCAGTAAGGTCGACTATGATGTCAATGTTTGGTAACGGAAAGTCATCCTTGCAGCATGCTTTGTTTAAGTCTCTAAAATCGTTGCATAGTTGAACCCTGCAATTTGGTTTAGACACTGGCACAATGTTTGATATCCATTCGGGGTAATCTATGGCTCTGATGAACCCCACATCTAGCAATTTCTTGAGTTCTTCCTTGACCAAAAGGGCTATATGGGGATGCATCTTTCTCAGTTTCTGCTTTACGGGCTTCACCCCTGGATCCAATGGTAAATGATGCAAAATCAGGTTTGGGTCTAAACCTGGCATGTCAGCATATGACCAAGCAAAGCTGCCTCTCTTCTTCTTAAAGAATGGTACAAACCTGGTTTTCTCCGGTGGTGTGAGAGATTTTGCGAAGTGGATAATCTTGGGCTGCTCTTCGGTGCCAATATTCACTGGCTCTGTTGGTTCCACCACAATCTGTGACCGCTCCTAGTACATATCACTAGGGAGGGTGTCAAGCATTCCATCGTCAGGTGCCACAGTTGGGTTTTCACCTTCGGATACATCCTTTCTTTTTATTATTTTATGATCTGACACTGCCGCACAGTGGTTTTCACCATTAGATCCATTTTTTATTTTAATATTTTTGTGACTAGAAGGCTTGGCGCCCTCCCCAAAGTAAGCCACAATATTGAGTTCGATAGCAAAACCAGCTTTATGATCTCCTCTTGGTAAGTGATCCCTAAGTTCCATATAGTCAATGTAAGCGTCATCGTTCTGGAACATATCTAATTGGGGGGTTCCTTGCAGATCCCAGTCAATAAGCTTAGGGTGCAAGAGGGGAAGGGAGTCAAATGACAGATCTGATTCATTAATGTTGTGAATGGAAATGTTATGGGCACTAGCGGGGGTAGTGTTCTGGGTGGTACTCTCCTCCAAGTTGTTTATCGCAATGGAATCAAAATTTTCCTCGAAAGCCATAATCTCAGGGAGGGGCAAATCAGACTCCAGTGGTCTATCCCGTTGCGTCTGTCCCTCATGGTAGGGGCTGAGAGTTTGGATGGTGTCAATCTCCTTGTCATTGTAGGAGTGCTCTGTTAGCTCGTCCCACTCATACTCATTTGACTCATCTGAATCTACGTCACTATCCACTTGGAGTGTTTGAATTGTCTCCACTAGGTAGGCGTTTTCTTTCGCTTTACCTTTACCTTTGTACCCTAGGCTAGTTGTGTTTCTAGCTGAAGAGGATGAAGAAGGTTGGATAGGTTCAATGATTCCTTCTTTTCTGAGGCCTATGGGGCCTTGTCCTTTGTATCCCATCCTGTGCAAGATAGTTTCACCCTGTCCATAGAGTTCTGTAGGGAGTCTAGGCAGCTCTTGGGATGTGTTTTCCTCTTCAGCGTAAAGCCACTGCAGGAGATCTCGCTCCTCTATCTCATCAGATAAGGTCCCCCATTTTACAAAGGGATTTGCGGGAGTTGTAGGAGCAGATGGCTTTGGAAAATGCCTAGGTTGATGCTTGGGTTTGCCAAAGGAGCGAGGAGACAAAGGCATGGTGGCAAGGTTGAGGCTGTGCTCAATGGAGTACTCCCCCACGCCATTTTCTTTTATGGGAAGTTTCAGCGGTTTGGGCCTCGAGGAGGAAGCTTCGGCAGTATGGTCTTGTGGCGGAGTAGGGGAAATGTAGGCTCGGTTCTTGGGAATGGCGCATTCAGATTTTGCTTGGAATGAATTGCAATGTTGGTAGGGGTCGGGGTCGCCTTGTATGGTGACCTGCTTGCCATCGTGTGGGAACTTTATGCATTGATGGTAGGTGGAGGGGACAGCCTTCATGGCGTGGATCCATGGTCTCCCTAGTAGAATATTGTAAGAAAGCTCCCAATCAAGGACTTGGCACACCACATCTTTAATTACCAGTCCCACTTGAATGGGTAGGACAACCGTGCCCTTTGTGGTTCGTTCCTCCTCGTCATAGGCTTTGATAGTAATTTTCCGTCTTGGATCTACTACCTATTCGGAGAACCCCAGTGCAAGGACTAGCTTCAACGTGCAAATATTTAGACCAGCGCCCCCATCAATGAGAACCCTCTTGATGCGGTGCTTGTGCACGAATGCGACAATGTGTAGAGGAGTGTTGTGGGGTTGAGATATGGAAAGGTCGTCTTGCTCTGTAAACGAGATGGAAGTGGAGGATGTCAAATTACCCACCATGGTTTGAAACTTTTCTTGGGCTAGGTTAGTGGGGACAGTAGTTTCCACTAAGGCTTTCTCAAGAATCTCCTTATGAGAAGGAGATAGACGCAAGAGCTCCAACATAGAAATGTGAGCCAGAGTTTTTTGCAATTGGTCGATGACATTATATGGGTGGGAGTTGGACGGAGATGGTGGTGACCTTGGAGGAGTGGTGTTGATCGTGACTCTACCACTATGGGTAATTATACTACAACCAGTTCTGTTAGGTCCTGGTTGTTGGTTGGGGGATATGATGTTGACTTGCGGAACATGCTCAGAAATGCAGTTAATGGTGTACTCAAAGGGAACGCTTGCATAGTTAGCATTACTTGACCCACTGTTCTGGTTTGGCCTGTTGCGATTGTTGTCATTATTGTTATGGCCATTGGAGTTGTTGCCGTTGTGACCATCGTTGCTGTTGTGGCCATTGTTGCGATTATTGTTATACGGCCGGTTGTGGTTTAGAAGAGGATCCCGGTAGGCCACATGAGATTCATTGGAGGTATGCTGTTGTGTCCCTCCCTGATTTTGATCCAGTATATCCTGTATGACATTCTTGAGGTGGATGCAATTGTTAGTCGTGTGCCCCCGTCCTCGATGATACTCACAATAATCTGTGTCCTTCCAATAGGGAGGTTTGACGATAGGCTCATAGTCACTTGTTGGCGGTAGAGAAATTTCATTGTTAGCCAACAACTTCCTGAGAGCAGACTCTTGAGATTCCCCCAACGGTGTGAATTTTCTCCTTGGCTTTGAATTGAACCAAGGTCTAGGTTCCCGAGGGGGTGGCTTGTTGAGCGCACCGGTATTTGCTTCTCCCTTAAGAGTGAATATAGGTTGTTGCTTAGGGGCTGCCGCCTTGGCATCCACTACTCCATCGTTGACCACATTCTTGTTCTTGGTCCAAAACTTTGATTTATCTGTTGTATAATTGGAAGGAGGTGTGTCCTTGTAGAGCTTGAGAGTTCCTTTAGTGATCATAGCTTTTTCAATGAAGAGGCCCATTTCAATTACCTTGGCGAATGAGGTAGGGCATTGTATCTGAATCTGATAGCTAAGATTAGTGTTTAGGTTGTGGACAAACATTTCCAATAGCTGCTTCTCAGGCATGTCGTAAGAACACTTACTAGCTAGTTATCTCCATCGTTGTAGGAAGGCGGCGAATGACTCACCACCCTTCTGTTTGGTGTTACATAGATCTAGCATAGATACCTCGTGTTCTATGTTGTAAGAGAAGTGCGTTATAAATTTATTGACAAGTTCATCAAAAGTTTTGATTCTTGGTGGGAGATGCGAGAACCACTCCATAGCTTGACCACCTAAAGATCGCGGGAATAGTCTCATTAAGTAGGTCTCATTGTGAGCTACTTCTAAACATGCTGCAGTGAATTCCCTGATATGATCTCTAGGGTCCCCCTTCCCTTTATATTTGTCAAATTTCGAAACTCCGAACTGATAGGGGAATGGTTTCATGATCAAATTTCTGTCAAAGGGGTATGGTGCTATATCTTCCAAAGAGTAGTTCTTAGAACTTGTACCGGTCTTAAGGTTGGATATCTCAAGCTTTAGACTTTCGATTTGTTGTCTCACATCTGCCATAGGAGCAATTGGATCTATGGGTTGCTTTCCTCTCTCATTTGTATGGGGGACCGTGTCATTTGTACTTCTCTCATGCACATGTGGGACTGTGTCATTTGTGCCCCTCTCATGATCATTGTTTGCATTTTCCATGATGGAGCTAATGTCAAAGTCTGCGGGGAGTTTGATTCCGAGACTAGCAAGATGATGGAAATACTTATGGGGGTCTTCAAGGATCATCTTCTCTACGACGTGTTGGAATTTTCTATCTTGCATGTACACCACTAATTCTTCATGAGAAATCTCTTCTTCACCATCACGTGGTGGGAGAAGGTGATCAGATGAGTCGGCCATTTCGATTTGTTTGTTGTACTGGGATCGAGTAAGAACCATGCAAGGTGGGGTGGGATGAAGTGGACCAAGATTTGAAATTTTGGCAAGGTGAGGACCAAGACTGTTATGAATGGGATACCTAGGATAAGACTTGGACAAAGGATTCTCTCGCTCAATGACTTCAAGTAAGACGGTTGACACAAGACTCTAGCCACTAGCAAGGGTAGTCGATACCAGTCTTACTGTGTAGGGCTTAGTCGTGCAACAAGACTACTAGCAAAGGTACTGTGACCTACTAGGCTTACGTGAATTCACTAATGAAATGAAAAAGGACTTATGCTGAATCGATATGGGATAGGCTGACTTTGGGACAAGAGTGATTTGGACAGAAAGCGGGAGAGACAATGGACAAAAGAGAAAGAGTTGGGTGAAACGGATGGAGATTGACTGCAAGGTTGACTCTGATCTCGAAAAGTGAAACTAGGCTGAAATGGGTGCTCTGATCAGGTGAAAATATCTCCTCAAAAGTAGGGCAAGTGCTCACTGTCACATATGCACAGAAACAGATGCGTAGCAGAAATGGACAAATGCGCAGCAAGTCGCAGTAAATGCACCGGTCTGGTGAACTATATATGCGCAGCAATAATGCATATATGCGCAGCAAAAAGGTATATGCGCAGTAAGTTGCTACAAAAGTGCAGCAAGTCTCTGTGTATGCGCAACAGAAATGTGTAAATGCGCAGTTCTGAAGTTTTTGCAAAATTTTTAGTTTTTCCTCTGTTTTTGGTATTTTTTGGCTAGAAAAGGTCTTCCTGATGTGATATTATGAATTTAATAGCAAGAAAACACAGCAAGCACAAATAATATTTTGTAGTTTTTCATTATTTTTGTAAATTTTATGACTCTATTGTGGACAAAAGCAAGCACAAAATCTTAGGCGAGAAATGGATTATAAGGGATTTGGGCCACTAAAACAAGAGGTATTTAATTCGGGCAACCATTCAAGTGGTTACACGTGCGGCGGCGCTACTCTTTGTTATGGAGTCTCCCAGCCTCACAGGGTTGTGCCTGAGAGGGTTTTGGGGGATGTTGGTCGTCGGTGTAACATAACAACACTTGTTGCAGGAAGTTTTCACCTCAAGCACAATTTATTTTAAGTGGCTTGGTAGGGCTTGGCGTTAGCCTGTTACCACTCAGGGTCGTTCCCACTTGGACAAGCGTGCATCCAAGGGCAGGCCCCTCCTAAAGGTTAAACAGATAGAATAACAAGTCTGGCACTCTGATCACCTAGAAGAGGGGAGAGCATAAGCCTATTGTCATTCGTAAGCACAGAATACACTGATTAATCCACCCTAGTTAAAAGTGAAAAACTAAATGGGCTAATCTACTCAAACAGAACTTTGAAGTGATTCAGCAATATAGCAGTGGTTCAGTTTTAAATCCCAGAAAGCAGTGGTGAGTTCAATTTTTAAACCGCGTAGCACGAGATTGTTAACTTTGAAATTCAGGTCTCACGATATAGCAATGGTTCATTTTAACTTCAGAAAGCAGTAGTGAGTTCAATTCTTAAACCGCGTAGCACGAGTTTGTTAACTTTGAAATTCAGGTCTCACGATATAGCAATGGTTCATTTTAACTTCAAGATCATTGATGAGTTCAATTTTAACCTTTAGATAGCAATAACTTGGAAGGTGTTTGCAATGTAAGCAAGAAATAAATCCAGTTACTTCCTCCCTAATTAGAACTAGGTGAGGATTTGAATGCAAGTTGCATAAACAATGGGTAACTCCTTCCTAATTAGAACTAGATGAGATTTGTATGCAAGTTGTATGAACAATGAGTTACTCCTTCCTAATTAGAACTAGATGAAAGTTGTATGCAAGTTGTATGAGAATGAGTTACTCCTTCCTAATTAGAACTAGATGAAAGTTGTATGCAAGTTGTATGAGAATGCCTAAATCAGTCCTATTCAACACTTAGTGAAAAATGATTGTCTTCAGTGGACGTGTTGCACCAAACTGAATTAACAGTCTCCTGATATCCACCTGTAGTCCACAAAAACAAAAATGAATCAAGAAGTTTGCAAATCAAATGGTTAGATGAAAAACACATAATCTGGAAAATTTCATGAAAATATGAATTTTGATAGCAAAATAGATATGAGAATCAGAATCTTCACGAAATTCTATGCTGTTTTAAAAAAAAATTCATGAAAATTCGATAAAAAATGCTAAAGTTATGGTCGATTGAAGTTGCAAGGTAAACGGGAGGTTTGACCGATTATACCTGATGAACTTGATCAAATGGGCTAAAAATATCTTCACCACTGCGAAGTTCTTGAGATCAGCTTTCCGATGACTATAAATTTGTGACAATTCGACCTTCCTGCAAAAAGTTATGCAAAAAAGAAAAAAAATGCCCTATTTGACTAATATTACCTTTTTTTTTTTTTTAAAAGATGAAACATAAAACTAGAATTTTTTTATTTTTTATTTTTATTTTTTTTATTTTTTTGTTAAGTTAAACCCTAAACCTAATTTTTTTGTATTTTTTTTGTTTTTGATATGTATTTGCTTGGTTTTATTTTATTTTATTGACTATGTTATATTATGTTTGTGTGCAGTGTGTGCAGGTACGGCAGGGTGGAGGCAGAGGAGGGATGGCACAGAGGCGGCGGCGGAGGAGGGAGGCGGAGGAGGATCCACAGGGGCGGCGGGATCTGGGGAGGAGGGGTTCTGGGCGGGGGGGAGCGGAGGGATCGGGGCGCGGGGTCGGGGGGGATGGGGTGGTAGGCGCGGGGGAGGGTTAGGGTCGGGGGGAAGGGAGGGTCGGAGCTGCAGGAGGAAGAGGGGAGGAGGAGGGAACGGGGAGCTGAGCGCGGGGGGTGCTTAGGGTTTAGGGGACGGGAGGGGATGGGGTTAGGGTTTCGGGGGGGAGAGGTGAGGCTGAGGGAGGCCGAGGGGCCTGGGGAGGGAGCGGGGGAACGCGGGCGACGCGTGGGTGGCGCGCAGGGGAAGGGGTGGGTTGGGCGGCCTATGTGCAGGGGCTTCGGCCCCTGCAATTTTTTATTTTTTATTTTTTATTTTTTATTTTTTTTTGGTTTTGATTTTTAAAATAAATAAATAAAATGTAATTTAAAAAAAAAAAGCTCTGTTTTTTTTTTTTTTTTTTGTTTTCTATGTAATTTTTTTTTTTTTTTTTATAATCGAATAATTAAAAAAATCTAAAAACAAATGTTTGCTATTTGTAAATAAAAAATTTCTGTATATATATTTTTTTATCCGGCAAACTGAATAAAATATATTCTAAAAACTAAAAAAAAAATGAAATTTTTTTTTTTTTTGGGGAAATATTGGAAAAATTAAAAAAAATTTCAAAAATTTTCTAGTAACCAAAAGTAGGCAAATTATATGTTATTTTTCACCTATGAGGCCTCCCGAGCTCAACGGTGAGGTCCGATTGAGCCTAAGAGGTTGTGTATGAAAGCTGATTTCCAGATTTGTAACAAAACACCCCTGAAGCTGTGACAAAACACACTCAACAAAAAAACTCAGAAACAAGATGGGTTAGATCACGGTGGGCGCCAAAAATGTAAGGGTAAAATGGTGATCAATCAAATGAATTAAATAAGACCCAAACATCAACAAAATAGTGAAACAAGAAGGATTCAATAAACGAAGCAATGAACAAATACAGAGCAAGCCTTTCCCGTTTCGAAACTTCTGTTGTTCGCCTATCACAAATCATCCTTTTGCAGATGAGATGAGCCCTTAGAGAGTGCAATCTTTTTAGCTGTTTGTAGGAAGTCGACGGTGAACGGCTATGGTGATATGCAATGAAGATGAGCTCCAATGCAAGTATGTGATCTCAAGCTTGTAGATGACAAAGGGGTGCCAAAGGCGCGCTGGTGATATTTTTGCAAAGTAACGATGTCAAAAGCCTGGATAATTAGAATGGAAGAATGAAGCTTCATTTATAGACTTGGAAGAATGGGAATCAACGCTTGAGCGGAGATGTGAAGATCGACGGCTGAGAATGGTTGAGGAATGTGCAACCAGTAGAAATGTGACAAGTGTCCCAGCTCCATCATGAAAGAGGGGATGTGACAAAATTGATTGGAGAGTTAACTCCATTGACTAAACAGTTAACAGACTTGATTGATCAGTTAGAAGAGTGGATTATGGGATTGACTGAATTGATTGACCAGTGAACTGGATTGATTGAGGAGTCAACAGAATAGATTGACCAGTGAACTCAAATGACCAATCAGTTAACAGATTTGATTGATTAGTTAACTAACTTCTGATTTGAGAAGAAATAGGCCATGTGGGTGAGAGAAAAATAGGTAATTAAATATTAAATATATTTAATTACATGTGCAACTTGATGATGTGGACAAGGTGAGGTGGATTTTTGAATTTAGAACTTAGGATAGAGGAATTTAGATTAATTAAATAATTTATGATTATTTAATTGTGTAGGACATTTGGAAGAATTTTAATTAAATAAATAGAATTTATTTAATTATGGAACAGTGAATCGATTAAATAAATTTAGAATATTTATTTAATTAATAGAAGAATGGAATAAATATTTAGAATATTTATTTAGGATGATTCGTGTCATTTTTAGGCGTATACAATTTTAAAAAATATTATTTTTTTATAGATCAAATGGAGCACATTATTTTTTAAATTTTAATATATGAAGAAAAATAATAACCATTTTATAGTATGATTTAGATAAAAACTTGAATAATTTGGATATAGATAGATAAATTACTTGATTAATTAAAATTTATACTTGAAATTTTGTGTTTACGACTTGATCAATTAAAAAAATCACTTTTATACAAGTAAATTATAAAGGTAATATATTTTTTGTTCAAGCACTTTATTGATGGAATATATCAAAATAATTATATAAAATTTTGTCTTTCAATTAAATTATTTATATTGTTTAAAAAAATATTATTCTTGAGTTGAATTCTAAAGGGATCATTTTTTTTAGGTTTTGAAAACACAAGCTTCATATAAGATAAAATTATTGACAACTTATGCATCATTTAGGGATTGAATATTATTGAGACAAGCTTAGGACTTCTTCTCTCATCTTATAGAAAGGCCCACTATGAATTGTAGCACTCATTTTCAAAAGAAAGTCAAAAAAAGTACAACATATTCTAAAATTTATATCAAAGGATGAGGCCACAACATATGGACTAATACAAGACAAAGCCATACAATGCAACCCTACCCAAAGTAACATATATCCCAATAGAGTTTTGTTATATCCTTGTATCTTTTATCCATCTTCTAATTTCTATTTCTAATCATTTATCACAACATATCATCAGGTCAACATTAATGGAAATTTGACAACACACCATAAACATAGATAAATGCATTATTCTTGTTCAATTGCATCAATTACTCAACTCTTGTATCTAGATCTATATTTTTTTATTCATATTGTTTGATTACTTTTATTAGATCTAGATGAGTTGCAATGAGATAAAATTTGTTTCTTCCTTATTTTTGTTAAACCATAACATTGATTGCACCACCTAGAGGTTTGACACTAGGTTGTTATTTAATCTACAATTCAGAGATCTTTGATTAAATCTATATCATTCAATATGGGTTGTTATAAACCCTTGTCTATGGTTTATGTTCATGCATACCTTAAATATTTAAATATGTTTTCAAAAATTCTTACATCCAACCCATTGATCATTGATAGCATGACATCCTTTTATAAACATGAAGGTGTTTTGTGCTTTTTGTAGTAATTGTTTCAATGTCTATCCAAATTTAAACATTTCATGGAGCTTGTTCTCCCTTTCCCATGCATCCCAAATCAAAACATGTATCAACATGGTTCATAATGATGAAAACTCTTTCATGGAATTTTATAGTGACTTATCTCTAAATACATCCCTTCTTAGATTGATGCATCTAGTAATGTAATTTAAATATGATTATGCATGTGATGAAGATTCTTTACCTTTGGTTCCTCATGATGTTGACATACCATATGATGATCATATTCTCCATACAACTTATGATATTTCTTCATCTAAAACTCTTTGTATTTCCATGCATATTCATAGTTACTCATTGTTTAGTGATAGATTAGTTCCTACTTTTTATGACCAATATATTATTAATGAACCTAATATTATTAAATTTGATAGATACATAGATTGTTTATTACATGTCAGATTTTTCATTTATTTATATTATGAGCATAAACATGATGATAATTTATCCATGCATGAGTTCTATTAAATATTAATTAAACATGCAATGCAATTATTTCATGAATCTCATTCTTACTTTAATTTGTTCAATTTCTTATCATTAAAATTATGCATTTATTTACTAGTTTCCCTATAGTGCATTTCCATGATGATCTCAATCTTTCACCCTTTAGTGGAGACATCTTAGGTATTTCAACATAACCTCATATTATCTTTAATGATAAATCATCCTTGTGTTTTCATAATGATTCCTTTAGTTCCTCATATGAAGTCAATATGGCTCAAACTAATTTATGAGGAGCATCTAATATATTTATTTTCAAAAATCATATAGGGATCCAATCAACTCTTTGTAAACATGATTCTCATGCAATACTTTATGCCTATATCAGGCATCTCAATGAAGATAATATAGATGACCTCAATTCTTATTGTCACTTGATTTAAAATTAAAATAAAATCCTAATAGTTGAAAATTTAAACTTTAAGGAAGTATATCACACCATTAGAAAATGAAACACAATCATTCTTCATGGTTGATATGATTCACTACCTCCACATGACAAAATATAATAGAATAGAAAAATAAGAATCCTTATTGAAATTATTAAAAATAATATCCAATATACCTCAATTCTAATGTCAATTAGGTACATTAATCTCATGAGAAATCAAATCTATTTAGAATGATATATCAAGTGAATAATTTTTCACCAATTTACATAGTTCCTTCAATGCTATATTGCAAAACTTTTAAGGTCTAGTTTGATCATTTATCCACCCATTTGACCATTCAATATTTATCTCCCTCTAGACCCATAATATTACGTTAATGCATATTTAAGATATCCTCGATAGTTGGCCACTACTAAAAATGCCTCAAGAGTAAGATATAGTTCAAGAAATGATTAACAAAAACATGACTCAAGTTGAAGTAGTTGACAATGGGGAAATAAAAATGTTACACACCCAAACTAAGATTTACAAATATATACTTACTTCATCCCCCATCATAACCAAGAAAATCATCTAGAAGTCAATAATTATGAATAAACTCATCATGCCATCATCTATAATCTTCAAGGATCATGTGTGATTTATTTTAGATCCACCTAACACACTTTATCTCCTACCATTACCTTTTACACAATGAAATGAATAATAATTCTCATAAATCAATGGACTTATTTAATATAAGATTATTTACATGATGGTAGATCCTATATTTTCCTTTAATGTTTGAATCAAATAATTCCTCTACACTCTTCATTCACATAAAGATAATTACACTTCATGTAGCATGGATCTAAAAATATCTAATCGCCAAATGTAATATAATTTAGGATGCATTATCTTAAATTTACAAATTAATGCAATGGTAGAGCCTAAATTATTTCATTTCATACATATTTTGTCTTATTGAATTAACATGCCCAACTTTTCTTGAAACTTATGGCCCTTTTGATTTATTTCTAAAAGCTATTTTTCTAAATTTACCTAGTAAATTTGATAATTAAATGCCCTTATTCCAAGTAGAATCCATCAATATTCACTCTATTGTGTTTTTTCTCCCAAAGGAGATTAGGTTTTCTAAGGTCTAGTCCCTCATAGTCAACTTATTTTTTTAATCATGTGGATGATTTTACTTTGAATCTATGTGCCATGCATTTATAAAACCTAATTTATATTGTATTACATCTAGTTGTTATGATTGATATGTGTTAAACATTTTCCCCTAATTTTTCTTTTGTGACACATGAAACTTGATCCCATTTTTGTGTTTGGGTTAAATATTATATTAAATCCACATTTTTATGATTTTCACTTAGTTTGCTTTTGTTTTTTTATTTCTCCTAGTTTCTATGTCATCTTCAAATCTTTCCACTAAGTGTGTGTTCAAGTCCTAGGGTATTAATATGTTTTTCATCATTTGGCCTCTCAACCCATTTTGAATCCAATATGACCTTTAATCTATGTGAAATTGATTTCCATATTTAGATTTATTTGTTTATGCCTTAGATTATTTATTTTAGACCTATCCATGTTTTCACTGTGTTTAATATTCATATCATGTTTATGCCTATACTAGAGCAACCTTTGGTTTATTTTCATAGTTTTACCTCTTATAACCTTTTGGACTTGATATGTATTTATTTAGATTTGATATTTTATCACATCTAAGATGTCCCAAGACTTGAAAATTTTGATTTTGTTATGTTATTCTCTGATGACCAGCTAGACATGAACTCCATTTATACCATGTTTTATTTAATAGGGTTCACCCTATTGGAGCACACTCTTTTTGTTTTGCAAAATATATCTTCCTTCATGGCCATATTTACCCTATACAAATAATTAATTTAAGATAATTCAAGGAGGGTTATGTATTCCCTTAACCTATAGGTATGTTTGCATATCTCAGGTTTCTCTATACCCTTTGGTTCAAACTCTACTAGAATTTAATGTGGCCAAGTCCCAAAGCTAGTTCCTCATACTCCATGCCTTAGCCAATTCATACTTTAGTTCATGCCAAGATTCATATTCTTATCCCATAAAATCTTCCTTATACACTTTAATTCTAATCACTTGATGACTTGCTAGACTAGTTGCCATATAACTTAAAGCATGCACTTAATTATTTTAGTGCTTTGGTTACTACTTTACCCAGTCATGCTTACCATTTTCTACCTTTCTTAACTCATCCCACAGTATTGGCCCTTAATCTCATGCATCTTCAATCAAATCACCTTATAAATTATTCTCTTAAATCTAGACATAAATCCATAATTACTTTCTATTCAACTTTCCACATCCACAATCACAAAAAAATTATCTATATGAGCTTTTGAAACCCAAAAAGTTTTATTTTCTCCATCTAAGTGGTAGTTTTAAATTTATTTTTCCATTTCTTTGCATTATCTTACTCTGACATTGCCACATGACATCTTTTGTGTCTATCACTTGTCTCTTCCTCATGAACCTTGAGCTTCTCTTGTTAGATTCCAGACTTCAAATGCTTAGTGAACTGCATTTTACTTGGTCTCTCATTTCTACGAATTCAACTTTTGGATTCTCAAGTTTCTTATATAATTGAGCTCATGAGTGAACTTAGTTTTTCATTTCCTCATGTCTAGCCTTCAATTGGTTTGGTGTCCACTTGTCTTGAGGTTCATTTGAGTTCTTCCATGTGGCCTCTTCATCTTGTTACACATGTCAGATTACTACATGCACCTTAAGTTTCTCATATTATTCTCTAGATTTTAGCTTACCAATAAACCATGTTGATGCAGGCCAAGGTCCAGGGGCTTTGACAAGCTACTGAACCAGGTAGCAAAATGAACAACACACAACAATGAAAAAATGAACTCTTTATTCATATGCAATAGAAAACATTATAGCAGGAGTGTAATGGTGTTCATACATGCCTTGGCCTAAGCCTTACATTCATTTCAATAATCAGATCATACTAACCTAGCTTTCTTGTGAAAACCCAAAACAATCTTCCAATAGAAGCCAAAAAAACTCACTATGGAGAAGTCAACCTCTTTTACTATGAAATTCCCCTATTTATAGGCATTTGAGGTGGCCACCACACTCATCACATGAATGAGACATGTGTCAGTCATTAGTTGGCTCTTGGATCAATCGTATAGGTGGTCAAAAACTATTTTTGTTGCTTTTTGGACACTTTCAAGCAATAAAGTGAGAAAAAGTGACTCAATGTGATATTGTGGGAAAAAGTGACCCAACATGATATTGTGGGAAAAAGTTACCCAACGTGATATTGCAAGAAAAAGTGAACCAACTAGATATTGTAGGGAAAACTAGGTCAACTAGATATTGCGGGGATTTTGAGGTCAACTAGATATATCCTGTTGCAGACCAAAGTTCTGCCTAAGCATAACTTGCTCAATTTTGCTCAGAATCTTGTAAAACTTGGAATTTTGGACACCCATTTGGATTTTTAACAAGATGATCATCATCACATAGAAAAAATTACAATAGGAGTACAATGTTCTTCATACATGCCTTGGCCTAAGCCTTACATTCATTCCAATAATTAGATGAGACTAACCTAGCTTTCCTATGAAAACTCAAAAAAATCTTCTAGCAGAAGCCAAAAAAAACTCACTATGGAGAAGTCAACCTCTTTAAGGTGGCCACCACACTCATCACGTGAATGAGACACATGTCAGTCATTTATTGGCTCTTGGATCAGTCGTATAGGCAGTCAAAAACTATTTTTGTCACTTTCTAGGCACTTTCAAGTGATAAAGCAAGAAAAAGTGACTCAACGTGATATTGTGGGAAAAAGTGACCCAATATCATATTGCAGGAAAAAGTGACCCAATGTCATATTGCGGGGAAACGTGACCCAACGTGATATTGTGGGAAAAAGTGACCCAACTCGATATTGCAGAGAAAACTGGGTCAATTGGATATTGTAGGGATTTTGGGGTCAACTAGATATTGTGGGGATTTTAGGGTCAACAGGATATTGTGGGGATTTTGGGGTCAACTAGATATATCCTATTGCAAACCAAAGTTCCGCCTAAGCATAACTTACTCAATTCTTCTTAAAATCTTGCAAAACTTGGAAATTTGGACACCCATTTGGCTTTTTAACAAGATGATGTCATCACTTATATATTTTTTATGGAATTTCAAGGGTCATCAGCATATATCCTGATGGCAAGGAAAGTCCCACATATCCTGTTGACGCTAAAAGTTCTACTTTTGCATAACTTGTCCAATTTAGCTTAGATCTTCACCAAAATTAAAATGTGAGCACCCATTTGGATCTTCTTCAAGATCAAGTCAACACTTGGCCAAGAATACTTAGGAAATTCTATAGAAATTTGATCATCAACTCCAACAGCAGAACATAAAGGAAAACAAACAAGCAAGAAAGCAAAGAAATTATTTTGGATGATGAGGATTGCTCATGGACCTAGATGGTCCTACATCAGATACACCAAGTAACTAAAATGTTCCATGAGTTGGAAACTCATGAACATTTTGGCAAGTCTAGAACCAGAATTCCATACTTGACTAGCTCTACAACACTCAGCCAAGAAGCTTCATATGTAGCTCTGTTCTTCCATCGGACTAGGTATTCCATGTAGTCCTTTCTTATAGTCTTCTTAGCCACTTGAGAGTTAATCACTTTATCTACTTCTTCCATCTTCTTTTCAAGTAACTAACCTAACCATCCTTGTGCATCAAGCAAACATGAGTGTTACCCCTTGTAAACATATCTCTCCTTCATGGAACTTGTATAGATCAGTAACATTGAAAATAGGAGATATGTCTATCCCTACTAGTAGGTCAATCTCATAGGCATTGAATGAGAACTTCCTCAACATGTTGCACGAGCCTATCTTCTTGAATTTCAACTTATTGTATGTTCTGTGTGGAAACCTTTATTTCCTTAAATGTACCAAAACTAAGTCTCCTACCTAGAACTCTTGTTCCCTCCTATGCACATCAACATATTCTTTGTATTTTCTAGCACTTTTAAACATGAGTGTGTACCCCCTTGTAAACTTGTCTCTCCTTCATGGAACTTGTATAGATCAACAACATTAAAAATAGGAGATATGTCTATCCCTACTAGTAGCTCAATGTCATAAGCATTGGATGAGAACTTCCTCAACACCTTTCATGGGCCTATCTTCTTAAATTTCAACTTATTGTATATTCCCTGTGAAAACCTTTATTTCCTCAAATGTGCCAAAAATTAAGTCTCCTACGTGGAACTCTTGTTCCCTCCTATGCACATCAGTATATTCCTTGTATTTGTTGGCACTTTTCTCCAACTTTTCCTTCACTTCCTTGTGAACCTCATGAATGTATTCTACAAAATCTTCCGCTACAACACTCTTCCTATTCAAATCTACACTATCTCTCAACTCATCCATACCTCTTGGGCTGTACCCATAAACTATTTGGAATGGGCTCTTTCCTGCACTTCTATTCACTAAATTATTATAAGCAAATTCTTCTTGTGCCAAGATAAGATCCCATTGATGTGGTTTGTCTCCCACCAAACATCTTAATAAGTTTCCCAAACTTATGTTCACAACCTTGGTCTATCCATTAGTTTGGGGATGATAGGATGAACTGAATCCTAATTCAGTGCCCATCTTGTTCCATAATGTATGCCAAAAGTGGCCAACAAACTTTGTGTCATTGTAAAAAACTATGCTCTTAAGTAGTCCATGCAACCTGATAACCTCTTTGAAAAACAATGCAGCTATGTGGGATGCATCACTAGTTTTCTGACATGGTATGAAATGAACCATCTTTGAAAATCTATCCACTACAACAAAAATGGAATCATTACCTCTATGTGTTTGAGTCAGTCCCAAAAAAAATCCATACTTAAGTGCTCCCATGGTCTCTCTGGTATAGACAATGGTTGATATAGTCATATGTTTTTTCATGCTCCTTTAGCATGCTAGCAAATTCTGCAACCTTGTACCGGTCTCCTCATATTTGCACTCATTCCAGGCCAAAAATAAACTTCACTCAGTTGTTCCAATATCTTATCTATTCCAAAATGTCCACTCAAGCCTCCACTATGCTTTTCTCTTATTAGATTCTCTCCCATTGAACCTCTAGGTATATACAATTTCTATCCTTTCAACAACAAGCCATCTTGGATGAAATAGTCCAACCATGGCATCCTATCTCCCTCCACTACACTTCTACTAACTACCCATGCTTCCTTAAAATTAGGATCATCAGGATACAACTCCTTCATTGCATCAAGTCCAACAACACTGACCCTTAACTCATTCATTAAAAAACATCGTCTGCTAAGTGCATCTGCTACCCTGTTTGACTTACCACTCCTATATTTTAAGATAAAAGAATAGCTTTGCAAGAACTCCACCCATTTCATATGCCTCTGGTTTAAGTGACCTTGGTTGTTGAGGTACTACAAGGCATGATGGTCTGTGTACAATACAAACTCATTTGATAACAAGTAATGCCTCCACTTCTTTAAGGCCTGCACTATAGCATAGAATTCTTGGTCATAAACTAAGTATTTCCTCTTTGCTTCATTTATTTTCTCACTGAAGTAGGCAATGGGTCTACCTTCTTGACTTAACTCTCCCCCAATTGCACTACCTCTAGCATCACAATCCACTTGAAACACTTTGCCAAAGTCTGGCAATGCTAACACTGGTTGTTCTGTCACCTTCTTACACAACTGAAAACTCTTTTCCACTATAGCATTCCATTGGAACTCTTTTCTAACACCCTTGATTGTCTCTGTAATTGGTGCACATATTCCACTAAAATTTCTGATGAACTTCCTATTGAAGCTTTCCAAGCTATTAAAACTTATGGCCTCAAACATGTTTCTAGGTAAAGGCTAATTCATGATTGCCTTAACCTTCCCAGGATCCATCTTCAACTCTTCTTCAGACACTATGAAACCTAGATATACTAGTTCCCTTTACATAAAACTACATTTATCCATGTTTACTAGTAACTTTTCTTCTTTTAATCTCTGCAAAACTGCCTTAAGGTGCAACAGTTATTCCTCTTTTGTTTTATTAAAAATCAAAATGTCATCCAAATAAATGATAACAAATTTGCCAAGGAAAGGCTTCATTACCTCATTCATCAATCTCATAAAGGTACTGAGTTCATTTGTCATCCCAAATGGCATCACTAACTAGTCATATAGTCCATCCTTAGTTTTTAATGTTGTCTTCCATTCATCCCCTTCTCTAATTCTGATTTGGTGGTATCCACGCTTTAAATCAATCTTGCTGAAGTACTTTGCTCCACTCAAACAATCCATCAAGTCATCCATACGAGGCAATGGAAACCTTTACTTAATGGTTATATTATGTATATCCCTTGAATATGTGCACATTCTCCATTTCCAATCTTTCTTAGGTGCCAGTATAATAGGTACAACACACGGACTGAGACTCTTTCTAATCAGTCCACTATCCAATAGCTCTTGCACTTGTCTATTCACCTCTTCATTTTCTAGAGGTGTCATCCTATATGGTGCCTTATTTGGTAGGCTTGCACCTGGTATCAAGTCCATATAGTGACTTATGCTTCTAGTTGGAGGTAATCCATCAAGTAAGGCCTTCATTAGAATGTTGTTGAATTCATTCAAAATTTCTTAGATTTCTATGGGAACTTCTACCCCTTTCTCTGGTGGCATAATTTCTGCAACTTGAGGTAGGAAGGCATAACATACCTTCTCCTTTTTTATTTCCTTTAGGAACTATTTTCTAGTCACTAGACAAATCCTATTGGTTTTCTCAACTTCATCATCCTTATCCTTCAAAGGATTCAACACATACTCAACCGCATCCTTCTTGATTTTAATACAATTACTCTTGCCATCATGAATGGCCTACCTATCATATTGCCAAGGTCTACCTAATGTAATGTGCCATGCATCCATTGGCATAACATCACACATTATCTCATCTTTGTAATTACCAATGTGAAATTTAACAAGGCATTGTTCACTTACCAATAACTAATGTCCCTTTTGCAGCCAGGAAACCTTGTAGGGAGTTGGGTGTTTCAACCTCTTTAGTTTTAACTTCTCCACCATCTCTTCTAACACTAAGTTGTCAGTGTTGCTGCTGTCCACAATGTTATTGCAACATTTTCCTCTAGACTTGCATATAGTTCTAAACAAATTTATTCATTGTTCTGGTTCCTCTTGTACCTTTTCTAGTGTTAGAAGAGCTTTCCTCAGCATCAAGGATTCTCCATCCTTGGGTTCTTCTCCAAATTTTGGTGGGGCTACACTTGCCACACTCTCCTCCTTAGCTTGTGCTATATGGACTCTAGTCTCTTTTCATTTTCCATTGCTTTGATGTACTTGAGGACATTCAAATGTCGTATGTCCAGCCTGTAACATGCTTTCTCTTATTACTTAGAATTACACACACAATTTACTAGGAAAGTAAAATAAAATGATATACAAGAGAGAAATATTTTTTTAAATCATTTTCTAAACTTCAAGAAATAGAAGTATATCTTTTTTGAATATTTTTCAACCTTGAAATTTAATATATTCAAAGATAACTTATAATGATAACATTTCACTTTACATTTACAAATATATTGCACTTGGCAAAAGAATAGTTTTACATCATAATCATTACATGAAATTTTACATAAAGAGTACTATCTCTAGAATCTTGATATCTATCATTCAAATCTTGGCAAGTCTTTTGCTATAGAAGGAGAGCATCATCTGAGTGCTTTACCTCCAACCACAGACCGGCTATCCCCTGCACACCTTCCTTCCTGGAAGTGGCCCTACCCTTCATGAAGAGTATAGACATGTGGATCTAACAAGTTGCCATCTAATTCCTAGTGTTGTGTCCTACATAACTCAATCGACTATACAACTCTAAACAATCTTCTAGCTAAGTATGATCTTACTAACCAGTTACGTCATCTAGACACTATGAGTCGACTATGCATGTAGAGAAAAAAACATCACTTTGGCTAAAGTTTCTATATATAAGTGTTTGCAATAACCGTAGTCATGTGTTCACACACCTCTAACTCAACTTGAAGACTATCTCATCCTACAGTTTCACTTGTTTGGCTAGTATCTCTAGACATAATTATTTGAACTATACTCAATCTTTAGTCCATCTGACTTAGAAATATTCCTTATCTAGGATATACATACAATATGCAAGTTTAGATATTTTTATCTTTTTTGAGAGTCCCTTATTGCATATCTACAATTTATCAAGGTCTATGACTTCCTACCAGTTTTACTCTCTACTCAATAATAACCATACTTGGTTTATATAACTAGTATTGATTTTCGAACAACATAGTGCTTCTTAGTCTCTTAATATTGTCTTGTTCTATGGTTTCTGAACCTTTTGTCTTTTGACCAAAGGACACAATAGACTAAATCAATATCATAATTGACTTGAGAGTTAAATATTCCAAAACTCTTCGGGGTAAAATCTAGGGTTCTTAACTTCCCTATTTAAGTACTTTGCAATATCAAAATACCCTTAAAAACTAATAGAATTGTATCTATAATATAATGTGAATAAGAGAACCACTCATCAAATCTTGACTACTTGGTCATTGATCAAATTCACCTTTTCTTAAAAAAAACATAATTCACAAGGTTTATCCTCCTCTATGTCAAGTCTTAATAGATACTAATAAAAGCATAAGAATTCTTGACTAAGTTTAATCATTTTTTCTGATAAAGGATATGTCTAGATAGATAATATAGTAATGATGTCTTTGACCTAATGGTCACCTTCTGTTCATCAATATAGAAAGATTAAGAACAGTAAAACATCATCTTTGCATAATGGAAATACATAATCTAGTTGATTAAACATATATGTTAGTATATAAATATATAACATAGCTCCAAGTGCTTCTAATGATATCTAAATCATTTTTATAAACTTTTTGAGTAAGAGAAACCCTTTCTCAAAGTCTTGGATTGAAAAACAACAAAACTAAAAAGAGATAAGAGATAAAAGAAATATCTTTATCAAAAATTCTAGTCTCTACTTCTAAGTCTCAATACAAAGATCTCAAGAGGCTCAATGATTTCAAGGGGCTCAGATTGACATCTAAAGATAGATTCAACAAGAGAAATAAAACATCATTTGTATCCTTCACTATTCTAATTGCAAGATAACTAAAGACAACCAGATTAGTTGAGTATTTTTTAGTGTAATAATTGTATGGTTATTACACAGACTCGATCTATAAGTTTAAACATGACAGAGATGCATCAATCTTAGCATAAAAACATTTCAATGCTTAATACAAACAGTCTTCTCAACTATTAAAGTTAACTGTCTGCATCTAAAAAATACCTACTATGATCATTAGCCTTTTAGCCTACATAGGTATTGTTTCAACATCCTTTAAGCTTGCACATATTTTCTATATTTATAAGGTAAAGATGTAACATAGAGAGTTCTCATTCTCTGAACGTAAGTTGAAAGAGTTTTAGCTCTACTGGCTCTATCCTTTAAGGCCATTCAGCCTCAAACATCTCACATAATAGTTGAAGATAAACTATTTGGTTTACACACAGTTATGCAAGTTTAAAGACTTCACACAAAACACAGTGGTATCTATGCTATTGACTTCTCAAGACATAGAATTATACAATTGGTTTCTTCTAACACAGAGGCAACTAAGTTCTTCGACTACAAGAACACAAATACATATTAAAATATCATCTTCACAAATCACAAAAATATATTAAGCTCTCAGCTTTTCCATAAATAGAGCTATACTAAGCTCTTTTGATTTCTACAAACATAGTGATAATAAAAAATTGTCGACTTCACTAAACACAGTGATAATAAAATGTTGTCGACAATACAAAACACAACAATATATGTATAGCTCTCAGCATTACAAACATAATAATAGATACAAACTATCGATTTCTAAAACACAAAAGATATGTTACACTATCTACTACTCTAAACATAGATAAATATATCGGTCAAACATAGAAGATATGTTATGCTATCTACCGCTCTAAACATAGATAACTATATATTCAAGGCCAACAATAATCAAATAATTCTCATCTCAAATGATGTTTACATAAAAAGAGAAGAACCTGTGAGATCAATGTGCAAACAAGGCTCCTCTAACATCGTTCTTCCACAGTCAACTTCTAATGAAGTTCTCTTTCAATGGTATCTATATTTCTACAGAGAACTCCTTCATGGTGGTCTAACCACGTTCCATCACTCTAATAATAATGCCAATCATAATTCTCCATGAAGGCATGCAAATAATGGAGATGATGGTCATTAATGACCACTCAAAACCTAGTCAAAGGCTACTCAACTCTCTCGAATCAGTTGAGAGTAAAAGGGTTGAAAAACCACGTAACAAAGCAACTAGCATAACATAAAATCTTAAATAAGTTATCAACCTTAACACAAAAGGTCTCATTTAAATATTTATTTAATATATATAACATTCTAAAGAAATCATACACAACATATACTTACGTTGTTTGATTAAATGCTTGTCAAGATTGTGAGAATGGGGTCGAGGTATTCTCCCCCTTCTTTGTCTCGCGTATATAGAAAAATAGTCAAACTTAATTAACCTGATAGGATACCATAAAGGAATTTCAATTGGAAAATACCAAAAATGAGATAGTTAACCACTATCATAAATAAATAAATAAATAAATAAATAAATATATATATATATATACTATATTCACATCATTCAAGTTAAAAAAATGACTATCGACTACATCTAGTCGATCGTCATATCATCCCTTCTTGGTTTTATGACAAACCTATGCTAAAGGAGTTTGATGTCAAATTGACTATCATTGAATTGAAATACATCTTAAACTAGTCAATTCAAACTCAACTTACAATACTCGATGGGGTTCACAAAACTATGCAACACAAGACTAAGATGGCAACAACATGTTTTGTCCATACATCTAAACACTTCTCTTCGATGACTCTCTCCCTCTCTTTCTTGGAGGATGGAAAACATGTTTTCCTGGTTACTTACAATCAACCAAAATAGGATTAGTGCATCATTAGTCACTTCATATTTCTTATGAATAAAATAATCATGACATCATATAATCATATGTCTAATTCTAAACATATAAATTCAAACTCATGAGATCATTTGATTTATCCTGACATTTTCACATAACGGCAAATCATTAAATCATGAAAAAATTGTCTACTATTTACATACAAGTAAAAAGTAAAACATAGTCAAAATTAGGGATGTGACATATCTCCCCCCATAAGATTCATCGTCCTCGATGATCCAATGTATCAAAAATAATAACATGATAAAGTTTTCGTTCAATTTTAGAAATCATAAAACAAATGATGAAATCTCTGATAAAAATCATGATAATTTTACCATGTAGCATTATCCTATACATACTAGTCCCACTAGACCTTACACTAAGTAACCTCTCTGTTACGTGAGCGAAGCTTGTGAACTTCGAGCACTTTGAGAGACTCAATCATGACCACTCCTAGGTCATGTACCTGTAAAGCATTCCAATCAAGAATATAATTATCACCTATTATATACTTTTTCAAATATGAAACATGAAAAAATTATGCATCCTGACAAGAGCTGGTGGTAGAGTTATTCTGTAGGCAAGCAAATTGATCACTTCAAGAACTTTGAAGGGTCTTACATATCTAGGAGCTAGTTTGTAAGACTTCCCAAACTTTATGGAACTTTTCTAAGGCTTGACTCTCAAAAGAAATTTTTCTCCAACTAAGAATTGCCTTGGTGTACGTTTGGCATTAGTGTAGCTTTTTTTTCTATCATTTGCTTCCGCTAATCTTTTTTTGATCAACTTAACATGTTCTTCCATTTCTGCCAACATTTATGGACCACTGCTAATCAATATCTTCTAGCTTATCCTAGCTTATAGAAAACTCCACAAAAGGTAGTGTTGATTATGATGTGAGTCATAAACAAACATAGAATAAAAATTGCACAACAACCTTTACTCATCTTGAAAGATACGATGAATTCAGAGAATTCATTATCCCAAGTCTCCGTGGATTAGTTCATAACCTATTGACATTACTCAGTGATTGATGTGCGTTGCTGTTTTCCATTTTGGGGCCTTACTTTTATCAACAAGATCTGATAAGATGCTACAAGGAAACTTTATTTCACAGTATATTTCTCCAGATGATATATTTGTACTTAAATCTTTGCATGATATGTGTCAATTTGACATGCTTTAACTCAAATATGCCACTGATTTTCAATTATCTTCGAGATATCTCCATATTTATTACTATTTTCTTTTGATTGTCAGTTATTTGCAAGTGTGATGGTGAATTATTTTGAAATTGAAAGAAATTGAAAAGAATACTTCAAATAATGATGAACCTTCAATTATTGAGCCACATACACATCAGATACAGTCATGAAGAGAAGAAATCAAACCATATGTTCACCAGGACATTCCACAGCTAGATACAGTTGATGCTAACTTCAAAGGAAAGGTATGAAGACAACACATGCAAGCTGATATGCACTCCAAGGGATGTAGCAAATCAAAGCACATATCAAGAATTCATACACTGATTACTCAAGATTCATGATGGATTGTAATCAAAACAGTCTTCTCATTCATTAAGTATGCAAGAACATATATGTATACAACAACTTTGAAATGAGCCCTAAATACTTCAACAAACAAATTTCAATTAAGTTTTGAATGTTCAAAATAGGGCATCCTTGCACCTTTTATAAAACAAGGTGAGGGAGCGGTTACAAATGACCTACGGTGATGATTTATCTTTTAAGATCTATGGCTGATATTCATCTTTGACTTTGTCAGTATTTGACGTGGCACAGGTTGCCAGCTGGCAACCACCTGAATTGCTTATTTTCCTAAGTATCAAATGCTTATGTCTTTTCTTGGTATTGCATCTTCATTTACTTTTTATCTTTCAAGTTCCTCATCTTCATCATCAGGAGCATCAGGATCATCACTTCCCAAATCTTCATCATCCTGATGGCTTTCTTCTTGTATATGGACCTACATGGATGTCCAGATATTTTCATAAGATTGTACTATCTTTTCTACTTCCCCGCCATCTTGAATTCTTTCTTTGTTGATGGCGTTCTTGTGTATCTGGTAGTTGCCTCAGAGAGCCTCTAATTTACTCCTCCTTCTGCTAGATGTTTCATTGTAGTTTTCTACTCTGACCTTGATCCTCATGATTTTGTCCATGACTTCTTCCATCAGGTGATTTAGGGGGTCATCAGCCACTAGCTAGAAATTGTTATGCAGAGCTTTAATAGCAAACTCTTCATCTTGATTCTCAATCTTTCCCTCTACTTCACCTTCCAAGGTCTCCAAGACATCTGCCTCATATGACATCATGTCATGCAACTTCATACTAATGTCTCTTAATTTGTTGTTGCATCTTTTGAGCACGTCACACTCAAATCAGATGTCCTTGTACCATATATCAATCAAAATGGAAGTATTATTATTTAATACTTGGTTATCTATGAGAACCTAAGGATTAATCCTCCTTATTTCATCTAAAACACTCAATGCTTTCTCTAACTAAAAAGACCTTCTTCCTTGAGACGCTCAAAGAATTCTACCTCTTCAAAGAGGCTTTCACTATTTCCTCCACTCCATCAAATGCAGATATCATCCATTTCCTCATTATTGATGACTCATGCTTCATGAGATCTAATTTATTCACCTCATCCTGGGAAATAGTAGTCAATGGGATTGCATGATCACTTGAAATATCATCAAGGTTCATTAACCCCTTTATATAGGCATGTAGCTGAGCAATGTGCTCTTTATGCTACTTATTTTTCTCTTTTTCCCTCTTCACTCTTTGGGTCAATGAATCAATTATATCTTTTCCCTCTTGGCCTTCTTGATCCTCATTGGCAAATCCCAAATCTACTGTACTAATCTGGAATTCCTCCAGAGTGATCTTACCTTTCTCTTTGTCAGCTATGGGAATGGGTACCTACGTGGTCCTTCTACCCATAACATGATCTCTTCTTATAGCTGAAGTCAACCTGGCCTTCCTCTTTAGCTTCATTAGAGTCTCCGAAAACAATGTTGAAACATTAAACTCCTATATCTCTAATCTGGCCTTTGTGCTTATCTCTTTCTCAAGCCATGGAGGAACTTTGTCTCTAGATCCTGGGCGTCCACCATCATCATGATGATCATCCTGATCTCTAGCAACTGCATCTATTTTTTATGGAGATGGTGACTTCATTATTTCTTCCTCATGATGCTCTTCATCTAGAGGGTGATCTTGGGGTATTTCCTCCTGTTGAGGAATTTCTTTTTCTAGAGGAGCTTCCTTTTGAGATGGAGAATCTTGCGATGCACACCTAATGATCATGCACTACCTCCTTCTATACCTCATCCACTTTGGTGATTTCCTCATCCTAAGGTCTATTCATATCAGTGGATGTTATTGTGTCTATCTTAGGTACATTAACCTAATCTGAAGCTGCTATCTGCTCCATACCTGTGGTAATTGCTTCTTGAACTTTTAGGGCAGGATCAATTGATGTATCCTTTTCTTCTGCTCCTTTATCTTGTACTTCTACTATTTTGGGTTCAGCATATGTATCTTGTTGTTGTTGACCCATATCTACAGTGTGGCTTTCCACTTCTACAAGTTTGGCTTTCTCAATATCTTCTGTTTTCTCAGGTGTTCCCACTAGATTTTTAGGATGTGCTACATCCTCCCTGTGTGTTAAATCTATAACTTCGGGGCTAGTTACCTGATCCACTAGTTTATCCAGCCCCATTTCTTGGGCTACCTTTTCTGGACTCTTTTCTTTCTCTAGCTCTACTTGCTTCAGTTCTTCTAACACTGCCGCCTATACTGATGGTGTTCCTTGTGTGTTATGTGGGTGTTAGCAGCAAGAGTCTCCATTCATTGCGAGGCAACATTGTCTACCACTTCATCATCTGATAGATCTACAGTCTCATCTAATGAGAAATGACCTGCTTGACTTGCGCTAGTAGTTTCCTTCATTTGTTCTTTAGCTTGTTCAGTCTTAAACTGAACAATGGTAGGGAATGGTAGATTATGTTGCAGCTCTTTTCGGAACACTCCACTACTTGCTCCTCTCAACATTATAGGATCATGTCTTATCTCACCTCTCATGGATGTTCTAGGTTTCTTAGGTGTGGATGCCATCACCTGAGGCACTTTTCTTTTTCTAATGAGGGGCATTGGGTCTTCTTCTGCAGGCTCTTCCTCAAGAGGAACATCCTCTTCCATTTGTTTCTGTGAGGCCTGACCCTCCTCATATGTTTCAGTAGTTTCAACCGCTAACCTTTGGATCTTTTTAGCCTTTTTTTTATCCATAGGAGGCAGTGATGATGGGGCTAGTGCCTGTCCTGATGTGGATGCATCCTCAACTGTTATAACTACTCTCTTAATTATCACCCCTTTAGGTTCATTATCAGTCTTCTTACCTCTGGGGGGTCTCTTGCTTTGTTGTTGTTGGGGTGGCAACCTTTCCCCCTTAGATTTCCTCTTCTCTATCAGGAAATCATCATATTCCTCATCCAAAATATCTTGTCTCTTTTTCTTATTCTCAACTGTAAGGGCTACACCCTTCTTCTTCAGTGCATTTGTTTGGTCATCTACCCAAGACTGGGTTAACTGTAGGGTCCTACCCGTGAACTGGTCCAATGAAATATCCTCAAGTTGAGTAAGATCAGGCTCTGATATTGTGTCATTATATATCTTTTTCTCTTCATACTCATCAGCCATGATCTTGCAATCATCCCTCTTTAGTTGTGTAGGCACTGGGATGCAATCAAAGGTCCTGATCTGGTTGAGAGTTAGCCTTTGGTATTTTCTCCTTCTAGCTTCGGCTTCATCCTCACAATCTGCCCATAAATCTTCAAGATGCCTTTTATGGATGAGTTTCCCCATGATCTCTTGCATCCTGCCATATGGATCATATGATCTTACCAGTGGGAATGGCTTTAATTTCATCATATGCAAGCCAGCTATGGCTTTCTTTATATTTTCAGAATCCTGGCATATTTACCAGCCCATTGTTACTAGAAACAATACTGGTGGGATCTTATTATTTGTTTTATATGCGTCCAGTATTGTGGATATTTGTCTCATAAACTCCATTAACACTACTGCATTAGTTGGATACCTGGGGAGCATGAGGGGCTGACCTTCAAAACCCTCTATTCTGATATAGGAGAAAGTAGCATATTGTATAAACCAGGCACCATGCCTGTAAATAACCTCCTGAGCCTCCATGCTCAGTCTTTTAGTTTTGTCTTCCTCCATTGTCCTGACCAGATGCATAGAAAATGCATCATTCACTAGCTTATAATCAGGGAGGAAATTTACTCTTTGCAGTTGAGGATAATGATCCCATATGTGGGCATCATTAGTAGTGCCACCAATCCTTCCTTCTGTTACAAGTGCATCAAATGTACCCTTATAGACACATGAATATACCACATATGATGTCATGTAAAATGTACACTCCAGACCTCCTAGGTTCATGAGCTGATCATGTAAGGCATCACTTATCATTTTTTCCCACAGTGGCTTGTTGTCTGTATAAACACACATGAGGATGACCCCATACATCCAATCTTTAAAACTTCTAGCGTCAGGTTGGCCTGTCACTCTGCTGAGTAGGGCTATCATATACTGGTATTCATTGTCGAAATCAAACTTATACAGATGCACTGGTAGCTTGGTAGCCGCAGGATAGGGACTATTCTTCACCCTCCATTGATACATTCTCTTTATGGCGGTTTTCTTGTTATTATCATATTCAATTTGCAACTTCTTCAGATCTATACTAGATACCTTCTTTCCTAATGGAAAATTGAAAGTGGCTGCAATCCCCTTGATGGATAGATCAACATAAACCCTACCATGTTTCTCTACTTTTCTGGTCTATGGGTTGTAGTTCCTTGCACATTCAACAATTAACTCTGGAGTTTCCATGGAGTAAGGGAATCCTGCAGCATTCCACATTCCTGACGCGAAGACTGTGTCCAACAAGGTGCTGTTATTCTTTTCATCACTTATTTTAGCTGACCATGTCGCCAAATCAGTGCTTCCTTGGTGTGTATATGTGATGGCACCATACTTAAACTGTACACCTTCAGGTTGAGCGAACATGGGTTTATGAAATTTGGTGTCAGACTTGCTCAGTCTCTTGTCCGCCATGGCCTCCTTCAATAAACAGTACAAGTCTTACCATACCATATTTCACATGTATGCATATAACAACATATTCTCACGACGTGATGTACATTGTATTCATTTATCATCACTTCATTATAACATGCATAGTTCACAGCTTCAAATTATTGGAAATCATACTACCTAGACATGCAGTAATGACAGGAGGGGGTTTCACTTACTTGATTACGCTTATTCTCCTGACAATGCTGATGATTATGTGAAAGAGACTCAAATACCAGTGATGTTCACGTATTTTGTTCTGCTGCAAGCCGTATGCGTCCGCAGGTAGTCGTATGAGGGTTTAAAAGCTTGGTGCCCTATAAAAATTCATTTTTATCACAAAGTGTAAAATGACTCTGTAAATTCACTTTTAACCTCCTCTTTAGGGCAGATTGGGGCAAATTAGGGCAAATCTGGATGAATTAATTAATACTACTGATTTCTTGTACGAAACTTCTGGATCTCGCCAGGTGTATATATTGCATTCGTAATCGGCGGGAACCACCTACTGCACTTATGGAATTTAATGTCATGGCGACAAAATGAGCGGGGTGATCTCTAAAGATCCGGTGATATTCTAAATATCGGGTGATGTTCATAATATCACCCTCTATGCATAATATGATCATCCGTATTGGCGAGAAAACTTATGTCGATAGATCGGGTCAGGTTGAGAATATCAGGTGATATTCAAAATATCAGGGGATGTTCAGAATGTCTGGTGATGTTTATAATATCACCCCCTGGACTAAAAGTGACTTTTCCTTGGAATATCAGGGTGACATCATCAGGGTAATAAATTGGTTCATCGTTGTCGCACTATGACACCATCGTCATGTTATGTAGAAAGAATCGCTGTTGAAAATATACCTCCGTGAGGTAAAAAGGATGATGACGTCATTGTTATGTCAATTTTCTTATTTCATCGGGACTATATGACATCATCAAGATAATGGCTCTAAGGTGATATTTTGCGCCAGGGTGATATTCTCAATGTCAGGTTATATTCAAAATATGACCCCTGCAAAATATATGACATTGTTCGAAGGGTAAATACCTCTGTCACCTAAAATTGATGTTCGGATCTCCAGATAAATGGTTTATCGAGTGATAAAATTGGATCAGGGTGATCTTTTATAAGATGACTGATGTTAAGAAATATGATCTTCCCCTCATAATAACAGGTTTGACCAGGACTTTGACTCACCATAACTCTCATTTTTTAAGGAATATCAGGGTGATCCAAAAGGCAAATCTGCATGGAATTTTGTAACCTATCTAATCATGAGGTTATTGACATGAAATATTAACTTTGAAAAACTGACCTCATCATGACACTTTACCCAGTCCCCTCTATGCAGGATTATCTATATTGACTTACTTTTACCAGACCACTAGCAAGCAGAAAACACAAACCAAGCCAAATAAAAGGTTGGGTCCCTATTTTGTCAAGTCAAAATGGGGTGTGTTGTGCAACCACACAACAACTTGCCACCAAAGAAAACACCAAAATTCCAATGATTCAAGTGATGTGAACACATTCTAACATAGCATTCTAACTCTTTTTAAGCATAAATATCATAATCTTTCTGAATGATAAAATGTCCTCATGGTAACAATGCTAACAAAGGATCAGTAGTGTGCAAATGATTAATTATCCTCATCTTGAAAGCAGGTTGAAAACATGAGTAACTGATGTTAAGCTACATAGTTTGGAGATCATCCCTCATAGCCAACCTGGATAGAGCCTTGCTGCCAGCGGGTGTCCATAGCCTTGGCAAGGTTATACATACAATCCCCCTAAGTAGAGCCCCACTGCCAACAGGCATCTATAGCCCTGGTAGAGTTACTTAGATCGCCTAATTTTATTATATTTTTGAATTTTCAACATTTATACTTCATATATCTGATGTCATCATGTAAGCTCAGTGTGCAAGGTATGGTCACTTGCTGTTTTAGGTTGGAGATTGCATTGGTAGCAAGGGAGTCCCTTTGGATTTTTCACTTAACACCTATACTTGTGTGTTCAACAAACCCAAGGTTGTTAGGTGAGTCGTTGTGAAAAAATTACTTTGGTTAAGAAAATGCATCCTGATGAAAAGATATCACAGACCTGATCATAAGTAGTTTCTTTAAAATGAGTCATAACCTATATGTAAATGTGTTCTCATCACTTGAATCTTAACAATTTAGTTATTTTCTGGGGTGATGAGCTCCATCATCTTGACTAACCAAAACAAACACCCAACAAGCAAACAAGGCCAAAAAAACAAAACAAGACGACACTGTACAAACCACTATATACAATATGATACACATGACTGACATGAAGCTATTTAGGCTTGGAAATAATGTTTGAGAAACTGTCCATTAACTGGTAATGGAACATCTTCACCTGTCAAATTCTTAAGCCTGAAAGTGTTGTCTCCTAATATCTCAGAAATTTGGAAGGGACCTATCCATAATTTATCAAACTTACCATGGTCTCCTTTCCTCTCATGGGCTTTATCCCACATCAGGACTAAGTTAGATATCCTTAAGGCTTTAACTCTGGCTCTTTTGTCAAACCAGGGTTTGACAACAGCCTGATGTTTGGCAAATTGATCAATTACCTAACTTCTTTTTTCTTCCAGGTGCATCAGATGAAGCAACCTGACCTCTTGGTTATTGTTTATGCCTAGGTACTCTTGGGTAAACTGCAAGGTAGGAATCTTCAGGTTAACAGGGAGGATGGGATCCACCCCATACACTAAATGATAAGGTGAGTTTCCTAATGCAGCCTTGTTTCTGGTTCTGTCTACCCATAAGGCATATTTTAGAAGTGTATTCCAATCCCTAGGGTTCTTGTCTACTAACTTCTTTATGATATTCAACAAATTTTTATTAGTGGATTCTGCCAATCCATTCCCTTAGGGATAGTAATTGGATGAGAACTTCAATATGATCCCATAATCAAAGGCCCAACTTGACAATTTAGTTGAAGCAAAAGAAGAGCCATTATCACTTACCAGAGCATAAGGAACCCCATACTTGGTGACTATATTACTTTCCAGAAATCTGATAACATCATCTGCACTGCAGGTTTTGGTGCTGATAGTCTCGGTTCACCTGGTACAATAGTTAGTAATTGTTAAAACATACCTGTAGCTCGATGATGATGGAGGATTAATTGGTCCTATGAAGTCCATGCCCCATTGTGCAAATGGGCGCGCTTCCATCACTTACTGCAGAGGTTGGGCAGCATATCTCTCTCTGTTGGTAGCTACCTGACATGTATGGCAACATTTAATATGTTCAGCAGTATCCCTGAAAATGGTGGGCCATTAGTATCCTACCCTGAGGATTGCATGTGTTGTGGCTAAGGATGACCCATGCGCTGTTCCAAACTTATCATGTAACTCTGATAATACTTTATCTGCTTCAGGCCTATCTAGGCATCTTAGGTATATTCCTTCATAATTTTTCTTGAAAAGTACTCCTGCTTTCATCATGTACTTCTGGGACTTTATTTTCAGGACTCTTCTTTGTGAAGCTTGCAGTCTTGGAGGACATCTTCCAGTGATCAGGATATGCCTGATGTCTGAGTACCATTCTCCACTGTCCTTCTCATTAATAACATACTACTGACTTGTGATATTTGGATCAATCTCTGATATCATCTGGCTCAATGCCTGTCCTCTTACTAGCTTCATGGGTGTGATATACATGTCATATTCCTGTAGGACAGTAATCCATTTAGCCCTTTTCTCACCTGGTTTGCTCTGCATCAATAACATCTTCACTGCTGCATCAGGTACCATAGCAATCACTCTACTTCTTAGGATATAGTGCCTAAATTTCTTCACTGCTCTGACCAAAGCAAGAGCTTGTCTTTCTACATCCATATACCTGAGTTCTGAATCTCTAAATGGACAGCTCATAAATTCTATAGGCTTTTCTTCTTTTTCTTCATTCTTTTGTGTCAGCACTGCTGCAAAGGTATGCTCTGAAGCAAATGAGTAAATATAGAAGTCCTTGGTGTAGTCTAGACTAATCAGCACTGGAGCTTCAGATATAGCTTTCTTTATGTCTTCAAAGGCTGCTCTAGCTTCTGATGTCCACTCAATCTTTGCATCCTTTTTCAACATAGCATTTTAAGGTCTAACTATTTCAGCAAAGCTAGTGATGAACTTCCTAACGAAATTTATCTTACCAAAGTAAGATTTGAGTTCTTTCTTTCTTCTAGGAAGCTGTATTTTCATGATGGAATCCACCCCGTCAGGATCAATGATAATTCCATTTTCAGTTATCAGGTGGCCCAACAACTTTCATGTTGTTACCCCAAATATACATTTCTTGGGGTTCAGGGATATCCCATACTGTTCACATTTTTTCAACACATTTCTGAGATCTGCTACAAGGTTTCCTCTATCTTTAGAGAATACTGTTAAGTCATCCATGTATATGACTATACATTTTCCTATTAAGCCTCTGAAGGCTATGTCCATTGCACGCTTGAATGTTGCTCCAGCATTTATCAGCCCAAACGACATGCGTCTATAAGCAAATATCCCCCACTTTGTGGTGAAGACAGTTTTCAGTCTGTCAATTTTGTCAACCATTCCTGATTATAACCAGAAAAACCATCCAGAAATGACATCATTTTTGCTCCATTTACAATCTGTAGAACTTCATCTAGGGAGGGTAAAGGATAATTATCCTTCTCTAATGCTTTGTTCAGGTTCCTAAAGTCTACACATAACCTAATGTCTCCATTCTTCTTTCTCACTAGGACTGGATTGGCCACCCAGGTGGAGTGTCTCACAGGAAATATAATCCTAGAATTTAACAATTTCTTAACTTTCTCAAAAATTATAGGTTCTAGCAAGGCATTGACAGGCCTTTGCTTTTGTCTAAAAGGCTTGGCATCTGGTTTGAGGGGTATGGTATGAGTTATGACTGATGTGTCATATGTTTTCAACTCATCATAAGTCCATGCAATGACATGGATGTAATCTTTGAGTGCCTGATTTATTCCTTCTAACTCTTCTTTTGTGCACACCTTCCCTATCAGAACATTTCTTTTGTCATCATTCTATCCAATATTCACTTGTGAATATTGTCCTCCATCTGCTTTTGGAAGATCTTTCTGCTTCAGCATGTTATCTAGATGAAAGGCTCTTTCTAACTCAATCATTCCTTTGGGAATCCTGTTGCTAGGCAACTCTAATATTTCTTCTTCTTCCCAAACATGATCTTCTATATTGTTTTCATCTATGATCTGAGCATCAAATATATCTCTGTTGGAGATGAAATCTAGGATATGCTGATCATCATCGAATACTTGGAGATTAGTAACATTATCAGGTACTGAATGCACTGATACCAATTCTACTGAAAACCTCTTTAAACCAGAAATAGACAGTGGCTCTAAGGTACTAGCAGCTTGGGCTAAAGCATCTGCACTTTGGTTATGTTCTCTAGGTACGTGGGTGATATTAAATGCATCAAAGTCTTCAATTAGATCCCACACCCTGTGTCTGTAATTAGACAACTTCTTATAATTGCAGGAGTAAATTCCTTGCACTTGTCTAACAACTAATTCTGAGTCTCCATAGACATGTAGAATTTTTACTTTCTTCTTAAGGGCAAACAGCATCCCATGTATTAGAGCTTCATACTCTGTTACATTATTGGTATAGGGAAACTGTAGTCTGTAGGCTACTAGGTAGGACTTTCCTGATGGATCAATGAGATCAATCCCTACCCTAGCACCTTGTTTTTACTTGGATCCATCAAATCTAAGGATCCACACTTTATCTTCAGTAGGAGGCTTAGCTGAGCCTTCCTTCTTCTTTGCAGCTCTGGCAGCTACTCCACATGATATCCATTTTAACTTAGGAATTTCAGCCTTCTCAGACTTCATCTTTCCTTTCTTCTGCGAAGCTAATCTTTCTTCTTTCTTTTCTTCATCAGAAAGATGATCTTTGGAACTAGGCACTAAATGTCTCTTTAAAATATGTAGACATAGCGAACAAGCTGTTTCTGAGTGAGGTGCCTCATGCAATCTACACCATCCTTCAGTCAGTGCATCTTGTGGAGGTTTCTCTTATTCTATCATCTTTTTATTTTCTCTTGATAAAAACTCCTCAAATCTGGTCAGGTTACTACCTCTGTCTTCATTAGATAACTCATAATCTGACTCAATCAAACAATCACTCCCTGGGGTGATCTTATTATTTCTTTTCTTATTCTCATTGTAGACTAGAATTTCTTCTGTCTCCTAGATAAAATCCTCATCTTGACTCATATTCTCTCCTATTCCTGCAGCAGATGAATAAGAATTAGTATGATCATCATCACTATATGTGGAACTTACCTCTGATGATGATGATGACACCTCTCCGCATGTGTGCTCAAGCTCCAGCATGTCGATGCAAGCTTCACAAGTTTTCTCGGAATGTGCTTCATCGTGTAACCTGCACCAACCATCAATCAAAATATCGTGAATAGGTATATCCAATAATTGACAGCGTTTTACCTACTTGGACAAGTATATTTCAAAGATCTTGAAATAATCTACTTCTGTTTCATTTTCATGATCATGATCAGGTCTTAAAACTTCAACATTATCGTCGTGAGGATGATCATCAGGATCATGATCATCATGAAAATCATACATCAGGACTTCTTCTATCCTGACAGTCTGAGGTCTAATGGAGTAAACTCTGGGTTCAACATTCACATACATGATCTCATTTGTTTTGTTGTACTCAATGATCATGTGTTTCATTCTTGGTTCAACATCTACCCTTATCTGGTTTGGTATGCCTTTCCAAGGTAGCCACATGTGACTAAAATTGGTAGACATATATCTATTGAGGGTTTTAGACTAATCTCTGCTGAGTAACATTCCATATGTATTAGGTATGTCAACTACCTGAATGTCAATATAGTACTGAATCCTAGGGTCTGATGCCAGTTGCATGTGAATGTGAGTTAACTCTCCTAGTACATTCACCTCTATTTTGTCTAGTTGGGTTACCTTCTTTAGAGATTTAGTAGGATGCAACCCTAAAGCATTGCATATGGACAAGGGCATGACATTGGTCGATGCTCCTGAGTCTACTAGACAGTTATGCAAATTCTTACCAAACATTCATATGGTGAGGAGAAATGGAGGTGACTCACTTTTATCTCTGTATATGGTCATGTGGGAGGTCTCTGCAGCTTGAACAGTAGCTGGGACTTTAGTTTTAACATTATTGTCTCTGACAGCATGATCCTTACCTCCAAATTGACCTGAAGTATGGCTATCTTCTTTAGGAGCAAGATCATCTAGTGATTTCATGAATACTTTTTTTATGGCTGGAGTTTTTAGCAACTCTGACAAAGATAGGCTGATTTTGATCTTTTTCATCTCATCTGCCAGATATGTGACTAACTTGTCAGATTCATGAGGCATGCTCAAAGCTTTTGATGTTGTGTTTGGTGATGCTAGATATTGAGCACTGACCTTGGGAAATCTTGGGTTATTGCTTGCTTTGGGATCAGGAGGGGTATTGAAATTATTCAGGGGTAAGGAAGAGGTCAATGGACGAGTAGATCTGTTAGCATTATTTCTCAAGTTATAATTGTGCTTACCCTGGTACTGCTGTTGGTAAGCATGTACCTCCTCATGCTCATTTAATGGCTCATTGTCATCTTCAAAGGGGAAAACATAATTTGACTCAAAAGCCATGGTTGATTCTTCACATGTCTGGGTATAATGTTGATGAGATGACACAATCTGCTGATAAGACTGATTAGTGTAACTTTCTAGTACTAAGGCTGAATCATATGCACAAGGGACAAGCTCATTCCCTTCTACATGATGTGAATTTCCTGTAGTATTGGACACCTCAATTTGGAAAATACTGGCAGAAATTTGAAATTGTGGACAGTCTAACTCTGCATGAGCATTTGTATTGTGTATCCTACACCAATTAGTGAGGGTTGCCTCAGCAAGATTGACTCTAGTAGTCTTTTTAGCTTCACCAGGAGGCTGATTATCTAAAGGTGATGGTAAGGAACCATTATTTGGCTTGGAGTTCCATACTCTAGGCTGTCTAGGGGGATTGTTGTTACCACTGTTATTGTTGTAGTTATTGTTGTTATACCCTCTGTTAGGATAACTAGGTCTGTCATTGGTGTAACCTCTATTCTGATTAGGCTGAGAATAAAAGTTTTGGCTTCTCAGGTGAGTAATCTCAGTTGTAAGCTTCCTTAGCTAAGCTGATATTTCCTTGATTTCTTCTTTCTCTTCCTAGACCTTGGCTACCACATTTTCAATTTGAGGCTTGAAAAAGGAAGATCCATGGTTATTGTTGGACTGATTAGCACCCTGAGGCACTTGTGTTTGACTTGGATACTATGGCATTTGACCATTTCCATTAGGAGGAGGCATGATACTTAGTGGAGATATCTGTAATGGTGTTGGCATGACTGCCGGAGGTACCATAGTTCCATTAGGATATTGTGAAGGATATGTAGGATATCCAGGTAGTGTAGGAAAGGTATGTTTGGTGTTGGAGTAGGTACTAGTTGCTGATTGACTTTGATAGCTTCCTGAAAAGCTCCTGTCAAAGTTGTGATTTTAGGATGTGCTCTCCTAATGAACATGGAAGTCAATGGATCTAAAGCTAAATAATAGATACTCTTGGCAACATATGGGGTAACTAACTTGGATAGCATTTTCTGGAACCTAGCGTTGAAATTGGCAATAGGTTCACCTTCAAATCTTTTGATTGTGGCGAATAGGTGATAGTTCATTGAAGGATCTAATGGTACCTTGAACCTATCAGTGAAATCTTTTTCAAGAACGTCCCATGATCCGACAGAACCCCGACCGAGACTAATATACCAATTATAAGCTTCTTCCCCTAAAGAAAAAGGAAATAATTTGCATACAACGTCTTGATACTTTATTCTGGCCCTACAACAGGCTTCCTTGAAAGTTCTGATATGATCATCCGCATCTTGATATGGATGATATTTTGGGTAGAGTTTATCCAAATTTTTTGGTAAAGCATGATATGTAGTAAAGGTCAAAGGTGACTCTGCTGCAAAGAATGACATTGCAACCGGAGGAGATTGAATTTGAGGTATAATGGGCTGAGGTTGAACTGGTGATCCTATAGGAATTTGCAAACCAATAGGAGTTACAGGAGGACATTTAGGTGAAGCTCCTGATGCACTAGACCTTGGAGTGTGATGGATGTCTACAGTTCTAGTTCTGAGTCCTCTAACAGGTAATTCATCAAAGATTCCACTGGATCTAGACCTGGTATTTATCCTTGAACCAAGATTTGTTGATTTTGAGGAAAATTGGCTGGATTATTGTAAAGATCGGTTGGAATTCACCAACAAAGGCTGTATTTATAGTCAGAAAATGGTACTGACTAGATATTTGTAGAATATTTGTAGAGATGCTGCAAATACATGGCGATATTTGAAATTCTGTGTCACAAATGGCGGGATATCAAGTTTTCAGGCTAACTACCTCAAAGATTTGGGCAAATTTACATGAGACAAGGCCTATTTCTGTAAATTCATGATGATCGGTTGTAAAGCTTGCAATATTTATGATCAATCCCAAAAACTTTACATAGGATTAACATGTACAAGCTTAGAACAACGAATATTTGCATCTAACTTGGAAATTTAGTGGTGTCTGAGCATTACCTTACAATCTTTATCATCACCTGAACTAATGATGATGATCCTCATCCTATGGCCCTCTTTCTAGAACCAATTTATGTTGATCATGATGTGAATCATAAGCAAATATAGAATAAAAATTGCACAACAACCTTACCTTTACTCATCTTGAAAGATATGATGAATTCAGAGAATTCATGATCCCAAGTCTCTATGGATTAGTTCATAACCTACTGACGTTACTTAGTGATTGATGTGCGTTGCTATTTTCCATTTTGGGGCCTTACTTTCATCAAAAAGATCTGATAAGATGCTACAAGGAAATGTTATTTCATAGTATATTTCTCCAGATGATAGATTTGTACTTAAATCTTTGCATGATATGTGTCAATTTGACATGCTTTAACTCAAACATGCTACTAATTTTCAATTATCTTCGAGATATCTGCATATTTATTACTATTTGCTTCTGATTGTCAGTTATTTACAATTGTGATGGTGAATTATTCTAAAATTGAAAGAAATTGAAAAGAATACTTCAAATAATGATGAACCTTTAGTTATTGAGCCACATACACATCAGATACAGTCATGAAGAGAAGAAATCAAACCATACGTTCACCAGGACATTCCACAGCTAGATACAGTCAATGCTAACTTCAAAGGAAAGGTATGAAGACAACACATGCAAGCTGATATGCACTCCAAGGGATGCAGCAAATCAAAGTACATATCAAGAATTCACACACTGATTACTCAAGATTCATGATGGATTGTAATCAAAACAGTCTTCTCATTCATTAAGTATGCAAGAACATATATGTATACAACAACTTTGAAATGAGCCCTGAATACTTCAGCAATTAGGTTTCAATTAAGTTTTGAATGTTCAAAATAAGGCATCCTTGCACCTTTTATAGAACAAGGTGAGGGAGCGGTTACAAATGACCTATGGTCATGATTTATCTTTTAAGATCTACGGCTGATATTCATCTTTGACTTTTTTAGTATTTGACATAGCACAGGTTGCCAGCTGGCAACCCTATGAATTGCTTATTTTCCTAAGTATCAGATGCTTATGTCTTTTCTTGGTATTGCATCTTCATTTACTTTTTATCTTTCAAGTTCCTCATCTTCATCATCAAGAGCATCAGGATCATCACTTCCCAAATCTTCATCATCCTGATGGCTTTCTCCTTGTATATGGACCTGCATGGATGTTCGGATATTTTCATAAGATTGTACTATCTTTTCTACTTCCCCGCAATCTTGAATTCTTTCTTTATTGATGGCATGCTTGTGTATCTGGTAGTTGCCTCAGAGAGCCTCTAATTTACTCCTCCTTCTGCTAGATGTTTCATTGTAGTTTTCTACTCTGACCTTGATCCTCATGATTTTGTCCATGACTTCTTCCGTCAGGTGATTTAGGGGGTCATCAGCCACTAGCTGGAAATTGTTATGTAGAGCTTTAATAGCAAACTCTTCATCTTGATTCTCAATCTTTCCCTCTACTTCACCTTCCAAGGTCTCCAAGACATCTGCCTCATATGACATCATGTCATGCAACTTCATACTGATGTCTCTTAATTTGCTGTCACATCTTTTGAGCACGTCACACTCAAATCAGATGTCCTTGTACCATATATCAATCAAAATGGTAGTATTATTATTTAATACTTGGTTATCTATGAGAACCTCAGGATAAATCCTCCTTATTTCATCTAAAACACTCAATGCTTTCTCTAACTGAAAAGACCTTCTTCCTGTCTCCATCTGTAATTTGTCGACCTTCTTCCTTGAGATGCTCAAAGAATTCCACCTCTTCAAAGAGGCTTTCACTATTTCCTTTGCTCCATCAAATGCAAATATCATCCATTTCCTCATTATTGATGACTCATGCTTCATGAGATCTAATTTATTCACCTCATCCTGGGAAATAGTAGTCAATGGGACTGCATTATCACTTGAAATATCATCAGGGTTTGTTAACCCCTTTATATAGGCATGCAGCTGAGCAATGTGCTCTTTATGCTACCTATTTTTCTCTTTTTCCCTCTTCACTCTTTGGGTCAATGAATCAATTATATCTTTTCCCTCTTGGCCTTCTTGATCCTTATTGGCATATCCCAAATCTACTATACTAATCTGGAATTCCTCCAGAGTGATCTTACCTTTCTCTTTGTCAATTGTGGGAATGGCTACCTAGGCGGTCCTTCTGCCCGTAACAGGATCTCTTCTTATGGCCGAAGTCAACCTGGCCTTCCTCTTTGGCTTCATTAGAGTCTCTGAAAACAACGTTGAAACATTAAACTCCTGTATCTCTAATCCGGTCTCTGTGCTTATCTCTTTCTCAAGCCATGGAGGAACATTGTCTTTGGATCCTAGGCATCCACCATCATCATGATGATCATCCTGATCTCCAGCAACTGCATCTATTTTTGATGGACATGGTGACTTCGTTATTTCTTCCTCATGATGTTCTTCATCAAGAGGGTGATCTTGGGGTATTTCCTCTTGTTGAGGAATTTCTTTTTCTGGAGGAGCTTCCTTTTGAGATGGAGAATCTTGCGATGCATCCACCTGATGATCATGCACTGCCTCCTTCTATACCTCATCCACATTGGTGATTTCCTCGTCCTGAGGTCTATTCATATCAGTGGATGTTATTGTGTCTATCTTAGGTACAATAACTTGATCTAAAGCTGCTACCTACTCCGTACCTATAGTAATTGCTTCTTGAACTTTTAGGGCAGGATCAATTGATGTATCCTTTTCTTCTACTCCTTTATCTTGTACTTCTACTATTTTGGGTTTAGCAGATGTATCTTGTTGTTGTTGACCCATATCTATAGTGTGGCTTTCCACTTCTACAAGTTTGGCTTTCTCAATATCTTCTATTTTCTTATGTGTTCCCACTAGATTTTCGAGATGTGCTACATCCTCCGTGTGTGTTAAATCTATAACTTCGGGGCTAGTTACCTGATCCACTAGTTTATCTAGCCCCATTTCTTGGGCTACCTTTTCTGGACTCTTTTCTTTCTCTAGCTCTACTTGCTTCAGTTCTTCTAACACTACTGTCTATACTGATTGTGTTCCTTGTGGTGTTATGCGGGTGTTAGCAGCAAGAGTCTCCATTTGTTGCGAGGAAAAATTGTCTACCACTTCATCATCTGATAGGTCTACAGTCTCATCTAATGAGAAATGACCTCCTTGACTTGCACCATTGGTTTCCTTCATTTGTTCTTCAGCCTGTTCAGTCTTAAACTGAACAATGGTAGCGAGTGGTACATTATGTTGTAGCTCTTTTCAGAACACTCCACTACCTGCTCCTCTCAACATTATAGGATCATGTCTTATCTCACCTCTCATGGATGTTCTAGGTTTCTTAGGCGTGGATGCCATCACCTGAGGTGCTTTTCTTTTTCTAATGAGGGGCATTGGGTCTTCTTCTGTAGGCTCTTCATCAAGAGGAACATCCTCTTCCATTTGTTTCTATGATGCCTGATCCTCCTCATATATTTCAGTAGTTTCAACCGCTGACCTTTGGATCTTTTTATCCTTTTGTTTATCCATGGGAGGCGGTAATGATGAGGCCAGTGCCTGTCCTGATGTGGACGCATCCTCAGCTATTATAACTACTCTCTTAATTATCACCCCTTTAGGTTCATTATCAGTCTTCTTACCTCTGGGGGGTCTCTTGCCTTGTTGTTGCTGGGGTGGCAACCTTTCTCCCTTAGATTTCCTCTTCTCTATCAGGAAATCATCATATTCCTCATCTGGAATATCTTGTCTCTTTTTCTAATTCTCAACTATAAGGGCTACACCCTTCTTCTTTAGTGCATTTGTTTGGTCATCTACCCAAGACTGGGTTAACTGTAGGGTCCTGCCCGTGAACTGGTCCAATGAAATATCCTCAAGTTGAGTAAGATCAGGCTCTGATATTGTGTCATTATATATCTTTTTCTCTTCATACTCATTAGCCATGATCCTGCCATCATCCTTCTTTAGTTGTGCAGGCACTGGGATGCAATCAAAGGTCTTGATCTGGTTGAGAGTTAGCCTTTGGTATTTTCTCCTTCTAGCTTTGGCTTCATCCTCACAATCTGCCCAGAAATCTTCAAGATGCCTCTTATGGATGAGTTTCCCCATGATCTTCTACATCTTGCCATATGGATCATATGATCTTGCTAGTGGGAATGGCTGTAATTTCATCATATCCAAGTCAGCTATGGCTTTCTTTATGTTTTCAGAATCCTGGCATATATACCAGCCCATTGTTACTGGAAACAATACTGATGGGATCTTATTATTTGTTTTATATGCATCCAGTATTGTGGATATTTGTCTCATAAACTCCATTAACACTATTGCATCAGTGGGATAGTTGGGGAGCATGAGGGGCTGACCTTCAAAACCCTCTATCCTGATATAGGAGAAATTAGCATATTGTATAAACCAGGTACCATGCCAGTAAATAACCTCCTGAGCCTCCATGCTCAGTCTTTTAGTTTTGTCTTCCTCCATTGTCCTGACTAGATGCATAGAAAATGCATCATTCACTAGCTTATAATCAGGGAGGAAATTTACTCTTTGCAGTTGAGGATAATGATCCCATATGTGGGCATCATTAGTAGTGCCACCAATCCTTCCTTCTATTACAAGTGCATCAAATTTACCCTTATAGGCACATGAATATACCACATATGATGTCATGTAAAATGCACACTGCAGACCTCCTAGGTTCATGAGTTGATCATGTAGGGCATCACTTATCATTTTTGCCCACAGTGGCTTGTTGTCTGTATAAACACACATGAGGATGACCCCATACATCCAATCTTTAAAACTTCCAGCATCAGGCTAGCCTGTCACTCTGCTGAGTAGGGCTATCATATACTGGTATTCATCATCGAAATCAAAGTTATACAGATGCATTGGTAGCTTGGCAGCTATAGGATAGGGATTGTTCTTCGCCCTCCATTGATAAATTCTCTTTCTGGCAGTTTTCTTGTTATTCTCATATTTAATTTGCAACTTCTTCAAATCTATACTAGATACCTTCTTTCCTAATGGTAAATTGAAAGTGGCTGTAATCCCCTTGATGGATAGATCAACATAAACCCTACCATGTTTCTCTACTTTTCTGGTCTGTGGGTTGTAGTTCCTTGCACATTCAACAATTAATTCTGGAGCTTCCATGGAGTAAGGGAATCCTGTAGCATTCCACATTCTTGATGCAAAGACTGCGTCCAACAAGGTGTTGTTATTGTTTTCATCACTCATTTTAGCTGACCATGCCACCAAATTAGTGCTTCCTTGGTGTGTATCTGTGATGGCACCATACTTAAACTGTACACCTTCAGGTTGAGTGAACATGGGTTTACAAAATTCAGCATCAGACTTGCTCAATCTCTTGTCCACCATGGCCTCCTGCAATAAACAGTACCAGTCTTACCATACCATATTTCACATGTATGCATATAACAACATATTCTCACGGCTTGATGTACATTATATTCATTTATCATCACTTCATTATAACATGCATAGTTCATAGCTTCAAATTAGTGGAAATCATACTACCTAGATGTGCAGCAATGACAGGAGGGGGTTTCACTTACTTGATTACACTTATTCTCCTGACAATGCTGATGATTATGTGAAAGATACTCAAATACCAGTGATGTTCACATATTTTGTTCTGCTGCAAGCTGTATGCATCTGCAGGTAGTCATATGAGGGTTTAAAAGCTCAGTGCCCTATAAAAATTCATTTTTATCGCAAAGTAAGTGTAAAATGACTCTGTAAATTCACTTTTAACCTCCTCTTTAGGGTAGATTAGGGAAAATTAGGGCAAATCTGGATGAATTAATTAATACTACTGATTTCTTGTACGAAACTTCTAGATCTCACCAAGTGTATATATCACATTTGTAATCAGCGGGAACCACCTACTGCATTTATGGTATTTAATGTCATGGCGACAAAAGGAGAGGGGTGATCTCTGAAGATCAGGTGATATTCTGAATATCGGGTGATATTCATAATATCACCCTCTATGCGTAATATGATCATCCGTATTGGCGAGAAAACTTATGTCGATAGATCAGGTCAGGTTGAGAATATCTGGTGATATTCAAAATATCAAGGGATGTTCAGAATGTCTGGTGATGTTTATAATATCACCCCCTGGACTAAAAGTAACTTTTCCTTAGAATATCAAGGTGACATCATCAGGATAATAAATTGGTTCATCGTTGTTGTACTATGACGTCATCGTCATGTTATGTAGAAAGAATCGATGTTGAAAATATACCTCCGTGAGGTAAAAAGGATGATGATGTCATCGTTATGTCAATTTTCTTATTTCATCGGGACTATATGACATCATCAGGATAATGGCTCTAGGGTGATATTTTGCGTCAGGGTGATATTCTGAATATCGGGTGATATTCTCAATGTCAGGTTATATTCAAAATATGACCCCCACAAAATATATGACATTGTTCGAAGGGTAAATACCTCTGTCACCTAAAATTGACGTCCGGATCTCTGGATAAATGGTTTATCAGGTGATAAAATTGGATCAGGATGATCTTTTATAAGATGACTGATGTTAAGAAATATGATCTTCCCCTCGGAATATCAGGTTTGACCAGGACTTTGACTCACCATAACTCTCATTTTTTAAGGAATATCAGGGTGATCCAAAAGGTAAATCTGCATGGAATTTTGTAACCTATCCAATCATGAGGTTATTGTCATGAAATATTAACTTTGAAAAATTGACCTCATCATGACACTTTACACAGTCCCCTCTATGCAGGATCATCTATATTGACTTACTTTTACCAGACCACTAGCAACCAGAAAACACAAACCAAGCTAAACAAAAGGTTGGGTCCCTATTTTGTCAAGTCAAAATGGGGTGTGTTGTGCAACCACACAATAGGTAGGTACTCTTCCCACTTGTATTGCTGATCCATACAATACATTCACAACAAATTTTCAAGAACTTGGTTTACCCTTTCTGTTTGACCATCTACCTCAAGGTGATAAGCCAAACTTATATTGAGTCGAGTTCCTAGCATTGAAAACAAAGTTTGCCAAAATCTTGAAGTCATGCGTGCATCTCTATTTGAGATAATCTCCTCAGGAGCTCCATGCAGTCTAAATATTTCCTGCACAAACTTGTGAGCTATGACTGGTGCTCCATCTATTAAATTTCTAGGTATAAAGTGAGCTACCTTGGTGATTTTGTTACCACTACTAAAATAGCATCATGTCTATTTCAAGACATTGGAAGACCATGCACAAAATCCATGCAAATAACTTACCACTTCCACTTTGGAATATCATGCAGATACAAAAGTCATGTTGGATGTTGATGCTCAGCCTTGACTCTCTGGCACTCTAGTTAACTAGCTACAAATCTTGCAATGTCATTCTTCATTCCTTTCTATAAATAAAGAGGTTTCACATCGGCTAGAAGTTTAGTTACTCTTGGATGACCTGAATATGGTGCGGAATGAATTTCCTTCCACACAAGGTTTCTTAATTTTGTTGAATCTAGAACATACATTCTTCCTCTGTATCTTAGAAGCCCATCTGGTTCAAAATAGAACCCATCATACCTCAAATCTTGAGGATTTACAAAGAGAGCTTGCTTAACTTGCTCATAAAATGCATCACTTGCAGAATTCTGCAATACCAAATCCTTGAAGTTGGAGTGGATTGAGACAATCGATACAATATGTCTCCATCAACTCAGAGCATCCACTACTCGATTCTATTTGCCCTTGATATAATTTATCTCAAAATCATAATTAGATATCAATTCCAACCATCTTGTTTGTCAAGAATTTAGATGGGATTGGGAAAATATATACTTAAGACCATGATGATCTGACTTCAACTCAAAAGGCTTTCCTAGCAAGTAGTGTCGCCACACTTGCAAAGAATGCACAACTGCTGCTAACTCTAAATCATGAGGAGCATAGTTCTTCTCATATGATCTCATCTTCCTAGATTCATAGGCTACCAATTACCCATTCTGCATAAGCACTCCTCCCAAACCCTCTCTCGAGGCATCAGTAATGACAACAAATTGACTTTTCGTATCAAGAACTTTCAATATTGGTGTAGTTGTCAACCTTTATTTCAATTGGTCAAATGCCTCCTGACATTCTACTATCTATTCAAAACACTTTCCTTATCTTTGAAGCGAAGTGATTGGGCTTGCAATCTTAGAAAAGTTCAAAATGAAATTTCTAACTATCTAGCTAATCCCATGAAATCGTGTGCTTCATGCACATTCTTTGGCACAAGACACTCAAGTATAGATTTTATCTTTGTAGGGTCTACAGATATTCCTTCAGTTGAAACAATATGTCCTAAGTAATGTATCTCTTTCTGAAAGAAAGTACGCTTAGAAATCTTACCAAATAATTTATGTTCTCTCATCCACTACAAAACTATTCGTAAATGTTGCAAGTGCTCTTCCTCATTCTTAGAGCAAATAAGAATGTCATCTAGAAACACTAGAACAAAATTATCTAAACAATCTCAGAAAATATTGTTCATTAAATTTATGAATACAGCAGGGGCATTCCTAAGTCCAAAAGGTAAAACCGTGAACTCATAATGCCCATATCTAGTTTTGAAATCTATCTTATGTATGTCCTCATCTTTTATTCTCAGCTGATGGTATCCAGATCACAAATCGATCTTAGAAAAAACTATTACGCCATGCATCTGTTCAAAAATATCATCAATACGTGAGAGAGGATTCTTATTCTTTATCATTTCTTTGTTAAGAATACAATATTATATACACAGACGCAAGGTTCCATCCTTCTTTTTAACAAAGATCACTGGGGCTCCCTGAGGAGAAACACTGGGTCTAATCAATCATGTAGCCAATAGCTCATGAAGCTGGGATTTCAATTCCATTAACTTCATAGTAGTAATAAGATATGACACCTTTGAAATCAGCTCAGATCCAGGTATAATATCAATTAAGAAATCTCAAGCTCTCTTCATAGGTAATCCTATAAGTTCTTCTAGGAAAACATCCCAAAAATCTCTAAGGAAAGGATAGTGTTTAAGGGAAAATTGAAGTAAACATGAATAATCAATTATAGTATATCAATAATACCCAAAACTCAATGAAAAAGGAAATAATCAAGATCAAGCAAACAAAGATGAAAAACATTTGCAAACCTCAATACTTCATAGCTTCCGTTGATTGCCTATCTCAATCGATCTTGCATGTATGAACAAGGTCCTTAGAGAGTGCACTTCCTTGCTTTTCCAAGATTGTCAATGGAGAATGGCTATGATAATGTTTTGTAATGACGGTGAGCTTCACAACAATGATAGTGATATGGTAACAAGTTGATTGCAAGCAAAAAGGAATGACATGGGTACCAAAGGCATGCTGTAATTCGTGCAGAGTAACAATACTGAAGGCTTGGATGATTGAAATGGAAGAATAGGGTTCAATTTATAGACCCAAGAGAGAGAGAAGATCAACGGTATAGAAAGAATGAGAAGATCAATGGTACAGAACAGTTGAGGAACATGCACAAATAGGAAGAAGACATGTGTCTTGCTCTATTTTGCATGAGAGGAATTAATAAAATAGAAGAATGAGTTAACTAAAGAGATTAATCAATTAAAAGAATAGATTAATCAGTTAAGAGAATAGAACTAGAAGATAGAAATTGTACGAGGATGAGAAGATATTTTAGCTCAATTAAATATTTAGAATATTCAATTGCATGTGCATATTTGATTGAATTATATTTAGAGATAACTCAATTTAGAAGAAATGGACAACTTAAATAAATAATTGATTTATTTAATTTTAGAGAAGATATTATTGGAAGAAACAATTAAATAATTGATATTATTTAATTTAGAATGAATTTGGGAGAACTAATTAAATAATTTATATTATTTAATTTGTTGGAGGAATTAGAAGAATTTAAGAATTTTAATTAAATAAATTGATTTTATTTAATTGTTGGGAGAATATGAATCAAATAAATAAATTGGTTTATTTATTTATTGATAGAGAAATTTGATTTAAATAAATATTAAGAATATTTATTTGGGTAGAGTCGTGTAATTTTTAGGCGTATACATTTTGCCCCTCTTCGATGTGATGTTCGAGATGATGAGAGTTGTGTCAAGTAACATCATTTCAAAGAAGCTGAGGTACAGATAGAAGAAAAAGATGATAATGGAAAGATATGATGAGAATGCCCCCTTGGGAGATTGGACGGGAAGAGAGTTTCGAGGGAGCAAGACGGACAATCTCACAATGAAGAAGGTTGGAAGAATATGGTTGGATGTAGAAGAAAATGGGATGAAGAAAGAGCCGAATGATATGCAATGCAAGATAAAATGATAACACACACAAGCAAGCAAGAAAGTATGCACAAATGATAAAAGAACAAACAAGGTATTGCCCCTGTCAAGTGGTAAACCAATGATAAACTGATATGAAATGATATACGATAGTGTTGTCATGGTGGGGAACGATAGATCCCTAGATCTACACCATACGATAGTGTCTGGTTTCAGTAAATGAAACATGTCATGTAAGACGTGTGTGTTGGTCTATTTTTGACAATGCAACATCCTGTATAAGACAATTGATTGATTATAACTGATTGAGTTAGTTTACAACCAGACAAGGATCAAGACCACTGATTGTGATTGGATCATTTGACAAGATTGACTTGACTTGATTGGTATGGCTTAAGGACGGACTTGTATTTGGATCATTGCTCAGATTGAGAGCTAGAACCATAGACGAGAGAGACAACGAAAGATAGAAAGTTGATTGATAGAAGAATGACTCGAAAGAAGGAATCACAAGCTTTTATTTGTAAACATTGATACTCTGCATAGAATTTGTACTGCATGGGACATGGTATGGATGCTTTGTGGATGCAAATGGTTTTTCCATCTTGATAGTCTAAGTATTTTGAAGTGCTTATTTTTATCATTGAGCTATTTTTTTGGTACTTTTTCCAAATGTTGTAAGAAAATACAAGCATCTAGGTATAATTGAACCGAGATGACCTGAGTATTGCTTACATGGATTTTGATTTAGTAAGTTAATACAAGCATCTAGGTATAATTGAACCAAGATGACCTGAGTATTTCTTGCGTATCAACAGACAAGGATTGCCCCCTTTCATGTTAGACCATTGATGTCCTCGATGATCTTTTGTTGATCATGTCGTTAGACAAGGCTTCACATTACTAAAGATTAATCCACAAACATAAAACAAAGAAAATGATTATGCCCCCATCATAGCATCTCTAGTTTTTGACATCCTCGAGTAGCATAGGAAGACATAATAACAAAAATCAAGACTCTGTTAGTTTAACCTAAGAAAAACAAAACATTCTTGCATTTTCGATGTGTTTTTCTTGCCATAATTTAGATAGAATCAGTTTAAGTGCGTAGGTACTTGTTTGCTTTGCGTTGGATAGGTTGATGTGTTGCATCAAGATTTTTCTTAGGAAGTGAGATTTTGCTTGTGCTTGCATGCATGCCTGGTAAAACAGACCCTAATGGACTGACCTAGTGCCTCGGGGTCGCATTGCTAAATGGCCTTGCCTACATGACAATGCAGAGGCAACGTAGTTTGGGGGACCTAGACCATGAATGGACTAGAGGATAGATGACAAGAAATGGGATGGATGGAAATGTGGAGCCTCAGGGGCGCATTGACAATGGCCTTTCCTACACGATGACGCAGAGACAATGTAGTTCAGGGTTAACCCTATGATACCGACGACAGACACTACACTAGGCTGACATTGTGGATAGGATACTGGATAAGACCTTGGTTGACAAGGTGACAAAAGAGATAGAGTATCAAGCCATGATAGGTTATCATTTAGGTTTTTATTATGGAATAGATATGGATTGGATGGGACATGATTTTGAAGGAAGAATGGACACAAAGTGATTGGTTTCCCAAAGATGGAGAAGATGGTTTATCATAAGTAGTGCTTGTTTACCAGGTTTTCACCACTTGCTTTTATTTGCACGGAAGCCAGAAGTACACATGACGCCTGTTTGCTAGGTTTTTATCATGATACCTATCCAAGGCCCCTGTTTTCTAGGTTTTCATCAAAGGACAATATTTTTTTGTTGTTTTTTTGTGTCTTTTTTTAAATTTTTCTACCTCTTTTTGGACTAAAAGAAAGCAAGTACAATCCTAGGTTTCAAAGGACAATATAAATCGAATTCTCACTATCTCTAGTGAAGCATCTTCGAGAGGTGATAATCGCCCTTCCCTTCACCGGCTTATAGGGATTTTTGGCCACTAAAACAAAGGTGCTTAATAAAGGCAACCATTCGAGTGGTTATACATGCAACAACACTACTCTCTGTTGTGGAGTCTCCTAGCCTGCAAGGGTTACACCTTGGAGGGTTTTGGGGGAAGTTAGCTTTTGGTATAACACAACTTCACTCATTGTTTGAATCTTTTGCTCCAAACACAATTTATTTATAGTGGATCAGCAGGGCTTGGCTTTAGCCTGTTACCACTTAGAGTCGTTCCTACTTGGATTGATGGTATCCAAGAGTAGGCCCCTCTAAAGGAAAAACACATGTGAAAATGATATGTCTGGCATTTTGGTCACCCAAGATAGGGGAGAGCATAGGCCTGGTATCATTCCCAAAACATAGAAGATAGTGGTTCTTTTCCCCTAGTTAAAAACAAGAAAACTAAATGAGTTATCTACTTGGGCAAGCACAAAAATTTGTTAACTTTGAAGTGATAACAAGATAGCAATGGTTTAATTTTACCTTGATGGCAATGATTTGTTAACTTTGAAGTGATAACAAGATAGCAATGGTTCAATTTTACCCAGATAACAATGTGTCTAACTTTGAAAGATAGCAATATAACAATGATTCAAGGATATGCAAGATAACAATGATTCAATTACCACCTTCCTAGTTAAGACTACGTGAGATTTGCATGAGCATTCATTTACTTTCCTTTTAGAAATTGAACTGTAAGTTAACAAGTGCAGCTATATGTGACTAAACTAGTGCCTAGCCTGCAAAATAGATCAAAGAGCTTTCCTGCGAAAAAGTGTTAAACGTTAGCGAAAACCACAAGGAAACCCTAAAAATCACTGCCTAAATTAGATACACAGCTTCAGAGCCTGAATGCGTAGCTTCAGAGCCTAAATGCGCAGAAATAGAACTCAAAAGCGCAGAAGTACAAATGCACTGAGACAAAGGTCAAAAGCACAGGAATACAGAGTATATGTGCTGAATTAGTAGATGCTTCGTATCAGAGGTTGTATGCGCTGAAACAGAGCCTGTATGCGCTAAAACAAAGCCTGTATGCATTGAAACATTGGATGCACCAGATCAGATAGTAGATGCGTGTTAGGATGGGTCAAATGCGTAGATTCCTCCTATGTACAGGTTTCTAACACACAAAAACTTAGTTTTTGGGTAAATTTAGGGCTAGGCCCCACGATGGGCGCCAAAAATGTTTAAGGGTAAATTGGAGTAAACATGAATAATCAATTATAGTATATCAATAATACCCAAAACTCAATGAAAAAGGAAATAATTAAGATCAAACAAATAAAGATGAAAAACCTTTGCAAACCTCAATACTTCATAGCTTCCATTGATTGCCTATCTCAATCAATCTTGCATGTATGAATAAGGCCCTCATAGAGTGTACTTCCTTGCTTTTTCAAGATTGTCAATGGAGAATGGCTATGATAATGCTTTGTAATGATGGTGAGCTTCAAAACAATGATATTGATATGGTAACAAGTTGATCGCAACCAAAAAGGAATGATGTAGGTGCCAAAGGCGCACTGTAATTCCTGCAGAGTAACAATACTGAAGGCTTGGATGATTGAAATGGAAGAATAGGGTTCAATTTATAGACCTAAGAGAGAGAAGATCAACGGTACATAATGGTTGAGGAATGTGCGCAAATAGGAAGAAGACATGTGTCTTGCTCTATTTTGTATGAGAGGAATTAATAAAATAGAAGAATGAGTTAACTAAAGAGATTAATCAATTAAAAGAATAGATTAATCAGTTAAGAGAATAGAACTAGAAGATGGAAATTGCATGAGGATGAGAAGATATTTCAGCTCAATTAAATATTTAGAATATTCAATTGCATGTGTATATTTGATTGAATTATATTTAGAGATAACTCAATTTAGAAGAAATGGACAACTTAAATAAACAATTGATTTATTTAATTTTAGAGAAGATATTATTGGAAGAAACAATTAAATAATTGATATTATTTAATTTAGAATGAATTTGGGAGAACTAATTAAATAATTTATATTATTTAATTTGTTGGAGGAATTAGAAGAATTTAAGAATTTTAATTAAATAAATTGATTTTATTTAATTGTTGGGAGAATATGAATCAAATAAATAAATTGGTTTATTTATTTATTGATAGAGGAATTTGATTTAAATAAATATTAAGAATATTTATTTGGGCAGAGTCATGTCATGTTTAGGCGTATACATTTTGCCCCTCTTTGATGTGATTTTTGAGATGATAAGATTTGTGTCGAGTAACATCATTTCAAAGAAGTTGAGGTACATATAGAAGAAAAAGATGATAATGGAAAGATATGATGAGGATGCCCCCTCGGGAGATTGGACAGGAAGAGAATTTCAAGGGAGTGAGACGGACAATCTCACGATGAAGAAGGTTGGAAGAATATGGTCGGATGTAGAAGAAAATGGGATGAAGAAAGATCTAAATGATATGCAATGCAAGATAAAATGATAACACACACAAGCAAGCAAGTATGCACAAATGATAAAGGAACAAACAAGGTATTGCCCCTATCAAGCAGTAAACCAATGATAAACCAATATGAAATGATATACGACAGTGTTGTCATGGCAGAGAATGATAGATCCCTAGAGAAACACCATAGGATAGTGTCTGGTTTCAGGAAATGAAACATGTTGTGTAAGATGCGTGTGTTGGTCTGATTTCGACAATGCAACATCCTATATAAGACAATTGATTGATTATAACTAATTGAGTTGGTTTACAACCAGACAAGGATCTAAACCACTGATTGTGATTGGATCATTTGACAAGATTGACTTGACTCGATTGGTATGGATTAAGGACGGACTTGCATTTGGATCATTGCTCGGATTGACAACTAGAATTGTAAACAAGAGAGGCAATGAAAGATAGAAAGTTAATTGATAGAAGAATGACTCGATGGAAGAAATCACAAGCTTTTATTTGTAAACATCGATACTCTGCATAGAATTTGTACTGCATGGGACATGGTATGGATGCTTTGTAGATGTGAATGGATGCGAATGGTTTTACCATATTGACAGTGCAAGTATTTTGAAGTGCTTATTTCATCATTGGGCTATTTTTTTGGTACTTTTTCCAAATGTTGTAAGAAAATACAAGCATCTAGGTATAATTGAATCGAGATGACCTGAGTATCACTTATATGGATTTTGATTTAGCAAGTTAATACAAGCATCTAGGTATAATTAAACTGACATGATCTAATTATTTCTTTCATATCAACAAACAAGGATTGCCCCCTTTCATGTTAGACCATTGATGTCCTCGATGATCTTTTGTTGATCATATCATTAGACAAGGCTTCACATTACTAAAGATTAATCCACAAACAACAAACAAAGAAAATGATTATGCTCCCATCATAGCATCTCTAGTTTTTGACATCCTCGAGTAGCATAGGAAGACATAATAACAAAAATCAAGACTCTGTTAGTTTAACCTAAGCAAAACAAAACATTCTTGCATTTTAGATGTGTTTTTCTTGCCATAATTTAAATAGAATTAGTTTGAGTGTGTAGGTACTTGTTTGCTTTGCATTGGATAGGTTGATGCCTTGTGTCAATATTTTTGCTTAGGAAGTGGAATTTTGCTTGTGCTTGCATGCATGCCTAGTAAAATGGACCCTAATGGACTGACCTAGTGCCTCGAGGGTGCATTGCTAAATGGCCTTGCCTACGTGATGATGCAGAGGCAACGTAGTTCAGGGGACCTGGACCATGAATGGAATAGAGGATAGATGACAAGAAATGGGATGGATGGAAAGGTGGAGCCTTGGGGACGCATTGACAATGGCCTTGCCTAATTGATGATGCAGAGGCAACATAGTTCGGGGTTGACCCTATGATACTGATGATAGACACTACGCTAGGCTAACACTATGGATAGGATACTGGATAAGACCTTGGTTGACAAGGTGACAAAAGAGATAGAGTATCAAGCCATGATAGGTTATCGTTTAGGTTTTTATTATGGAACAGATATGGATCAGATGGGACATGATTTTGAAGGAAGAATGGACAAAGTGATTGGTTTCCCAAAGATGGAGAAGATGATTTATCATAAGTAGCTCCTATTTACTAGGTTTTCACCACTTTCTTTTATTTGCATGGAAGCCAGAAGTACACATGATGCCTGTTTGCCAGGTTTTTATCATGGTACCTATCCAAGGCACTTGTTTGCCAAGTTTTCACCAAAGGATGATTTTTTTTTGTTGTTTTTTTTTGTCTTTTTTATTTTTGTTTTTTTGTATTTTTTTGCCTCTTTTTGGACTAAAAGAAAGCAAGTACAATCCTAGGTTTCAAAAGACAATATAAATTGAATTCTCACTATCTCTAGTGAAGCATCTTCGAGAGGTGATAATCACACTTCCTTGCACTAGCTTATAGGGGTTTCTAGCCACTAAAATAAAGGTGTTTAATAAAGGCAACCACTCGAGTGGTTATACATGTGGCAACACTACTCTCTGTTGTGGAGTCTCCCAGCTTGCAAGGGTTATGCCTTGGAGGGTTTTTTGGGAGGTTGGTTGTCGGTATAACACAACTTCACTTATTGTTTGAAGCTTTCACTCCAAACACAATTTATTTATAGTGGATCAGTAGGGCTTGGCTTTAGCCTGTTACCACTTAGAGTCGTTCCTACTTGAATGGACGGTATCCAAGAGTAGGCCCCTCTAAAGGAAAAACAAATGCAAAAATGATATTTCTGGCATTTTGGTCGACCAAGATAAGGGAGAGCATAGGCCTGGTATCATTCCCAAAACATAGAAGATAGTGGTTCTTTTCCCCTAGTTAAAAAGAAGAAAACTAAATGAGCTATCTTCTTAGGCAAGCATAGAAATTTGTTAACTTTGAAGTGATAACAAGATAGAAATGGCTCAATTTTACCTAGATGGCAATGATTTGTTAACTTTTAAGTGATAACAAGATAGCAATGGTTCAATTTTACCCAGATAGCAATGTGTCTAACTCTGAAAGATAGCAATATAGAAATGATTCAAGGATATGCAAGATAACAATGATTTAGTTACCACCTTCCTAGTTAAGACTACGTGAGATTTGCATGAGCATTCATTTACTTTCCTTTTAGAAATTGAAGTGTAAGTTAACAAGTGCAACTATATGTGACTAAACCAGTGCTTAGCCTACAAAATAGATCAAAGAGATTTCCTGCGAAAAAGTGTTAAACGTTGGTGAAAACCACAAGGAAACCCTAAAAATCACTGCCTAAATCAGATGCACAGCTTCAGAGCCTGAATGATCAGAAATAGAACTTAGAAGAGTAGAAGTACAAATGTACTGAGATAGAGGTCAAAAGTGCAAGAATACAGAGTATATGTGCTGAATTAGCAAATGCACCGTATAAGAGGTTGTATGCACCGAAACAGAGCCTGTATGCGTCGAAAGATTGGATGCACCAGATCAGACAGCAGATGTGTGTTAGGATGGGTCAAATGCATAGATTCCTCCTATGTATGACTTTCTAACAAAAAAAAACTTAGTTTTTGGGTTAAATTTGGTGCTAGGCCCCACGGTGGGTGCCAAAAATGTTTAAGGGAAAATTGGAGTAAACATGAATAATCAATTATACTATATCAATAATACCCAAAACTCAACAAAAAAAGAAATAATCAAGATCAATTAAACAAAGATGAAAAACCTTTGCAAACCTCAATACTTCATAGCTTCTGTTGATTGCCTATCTCAATCGATCTTGCATGTATGAATAAGGCCCTCAAAGAGTGCACTTCCTTTCTTTTTAAAGATTGTCAATGGAGAATGACTATGATAATGCTTTGTAATGATGGTGAGCTTCACAACAAGGATAGTGATATGGTAACAAGTTGATCACAAGCAAAAAGGAATAATGTGGGTGCCAAAGGCGTGCTATAATTCTTGCAGAGTAACAATACTAAAGGCTTGGATGGTTGAAATGGAAGAATAGGGTTCAATTTATAGACCTGAGAGAGAGATCAATGGTATAGAAAGAATGAGAAGATCAACGGTATAGAAAGAATGAGAAGATCAATGGTACAAAATGGTTGAGGAACGTGCACAAATAGGAAGAAGACATGTGTCTTGCTCTATTTTGCATGAGAGGAATTAAAAAAATAGAAGAATGAGTTAACTGAAGAGATTAATCAATTAAAAGAATAGATTAATCAGTTAAGAGAATAGAACTAGAAGATGGAAATTGCATGAGGATGAGAAGATATTTTAGCTCAATTAAATATTTAGAATATTCAATTGCATGTGCATATTTGATTGAATTATATTTAGAGATAACTTAATTTAGAAGAAATGGACAACTTAAATAAATAATTGATTTATTTAATTTTAGAGAAGATATTATTGGAAGAAACAATTAAATAATTGATATTATTTAATTTAGAATGAATTTGGGAGAACTAATTAAATAATTTATATTATCTAATTTGTTGGAGGAATTAGAAGAATTTAAGAATTTTAATTAAATAAATTGATTTTATTTAATTGTTGGGAGATATGAATCAAATAAATAAATTGGTTTATTTATTTATTGATAGAGGAATTTGATTTAAATAAACATTAAGAATAATTATTTGGGTAGAGTCGTGTCATTTTTAGGCGTATACAGATAGTTCTCCAAAGATACACTTTGTTTACTAGGATCTTCTTCTACTTGCTCCATTTTGATTACAAAAAGTTTACAACATTTTTACCTATCTCTCTTTAGTTGCATAGCAGAGATTAGTCTAATCTTAACTTCTCTCTGAGTGCCTTGCAAAAAGACTTTGTTTCCTACATTATCTAGGTACTCCACTATTTTTACAAAAAAATTGACATTGGCTCTATGCCTCCATAGCCAATTTATTCCAAAGATAACATCATAGAAACCTAGGGAGGCTACAAACAAATTTGCCTCAGTTGAGAAATGAGGAAGATCAATCTTAGATTCAAATAGGCATTGCTCTACCTGAGCTCTAGTCTAGTTAGCATATTCTACTAACAAGTGTTTAGCCATATATCTAGCTCTTCTAGGAAATATACTTAATACTCTTGGAGAAATAAATGTTTCAATTACTCTAGTATCAATCAAAATAAAAATAAGAACTCCAAACAAAGTACATGTTGGCTCAATGGGAGTAATCTGGTACTCTGTCTAGTGATTGTCCAAAGCTACATGAATCCTCTCTTTAAAAGTTGCTTGTTGGGTGGGTAAAGCATTACCATGCTACTAAAATCTATGGTTCTTAGTTGGGCATTGATTTGGATAGTGATCTCCACCACAAGTGAAACATCCTCTAGCAGTACGTCACTTCTCAACAGGTTTACCAGAATTATTATCATTTGTTTAAGGTAAAATTGTAAGAGGGTTTGATTCGATGGTTTATGTGAGTCCTCCTTTCACCTTAAACATTCAAGGACTTTAGGTCGAGTAGGAAACTACTATCAAGCCTATAGTCACTTGGAATATACTAAAAATTGGAATTGTGTAGATTTGTTGTTCAATTATGCCTAATTATGCTCAAAACCCTAATTATACAAATTTGGAAGCAAATAGACAAATCACAAAAAATGTTCCCACATAGAGATACTAAATGATAATCAAATGCATACCAGATTTTGAAGTTCAGAAAGTGGAACAGATGGGGACTAATGAGTGGGTGCCCTAGTCCAGTGCTACCATTTTCTTTGGGATCTAGAAACCTTGTCTGCAACCTATTCCTGTTGTCCCAGAGATTCTTCAGTTGTGGGATCCAGAGAACTAACGAGCGGGCACCCGATTCCAGGTCCCTATTTTCTTTTCAGATCTGCAATTCTGACAATCTGCACTCCTCTCCTGCAACTCCACTTTTTCTGCTCCTGCAACCTGTAACCTGCAATCACAAAAAAATGGGTTGGGGATTGTGGTGTTTAGAGGCTTGCCTCAGTTAAGCCCCAAAGAGACATTTAACTCTTCCGAAAACCGTTATCAAAGAAAGAGTGTGTATCCCTACGGGATAGAAGCAAAATCCAAATGATAAATGATTGAAAACATAATTGATATCACCTTGTAGTGAATATCTCATGGAAGGAAGAAGCTCTTCATGCCATGAGGAGATGGTTGCTCAAATCTGTAAATGCAAACACAATAACAACACAAAGTCTACTCTACAACACACAATGAATTCCTTGGATCACTTCTACACAAGCTCATGAATCAAAATTCCCATCTAGTTTAAAAATGAATACCTAAACATGCTTATATATGCAACTACAAACATTCCCACCAAGAATTTCATAATTGAAACTTACTGTGTCGGCATAGGACCTAAATAACGGTCACAAACTGACACTTTAAAATTAGGCCTGACCTAAAATATGGCAGGACTAGGGCATGGGCACCCAAGTCCATCACCCTATTTCAGGCAAGATTTGTCACAGGTGAATCCCCTGAGTCCAAATTGCCTTGGAACTTTAGTGTTTTCTCATCAAGAAGTTAGATTAACATGAAAAATACTCTAAATGCATAAACAGTACCCGGGAGCTAAACCTTAAGAGGTAAAATCCCCCAAGGGGACATTTTTTGATGTAACATTTAGCCCCCACTTTAATGTATGTATAAACACAAGGCCAATACATGCATTAAAGTACAGTCAACAAACACAGAAAACATGCCAAGCACGGAGAAGACACACCAATCAAAGAGAAGGCAGTAACAGGCACGTAAAACATAGAGAAGATAGTTATAGTCATGCAAAACATGGAGAATATAGCTTTGAAGACACGCAAAACACAGTGAATACAGTGAATGCAGAGAAGACATAGATGATTTTCTTTTTCTTTCTCATTTTCATATATATGAAATGTAGATGCAAGTGCAAAGAAAGTAAACACACCACCCATAATGCAGGAGGGACTCATCGCCACCAATCTTTAAACTGCATAAGGGGCAACACACACACAATACACACCAAACAAAACAAGCATGCCATACAAATCCCAAAGCATAGGAGGGACTCATCGCCACCGGTCTTTAAACTATACTTGGGAACAAACACGCAATACACACACTCTTGGAAGACATGGAGAAAACACAATAAACAAGCGATAGAGTGTTCCTATTTCTAGGTTCAACACCATCTCAGGCACATTACAAGCACACACCAATGATTGGGCTTCACCACAACAATCCCCAAAAACATGCTTAAGGGATGAGTTAGTCATAGAACTACTCCCCACCTCGCAATGAGGAATTTTGAAAATGACAGGATGTGCACTCTCTTTGGGAAATACACCATCCCCACCTCGCAATGAGGGCTTAAGATAGAAAAGGGATGTGATATCCCTACCTCCGTAGAGGGCTTAAATGATAGATTTCAAACAGATCTTAGAGTGCAGGAGGGACTCATCGCCACTAATCTTTAAGACTACACTTGAGAACAAGCACATTGTTGACATCTATAATAGACAACTTACCTTATATATGCCCCCACCTTAAGGTGGTTGATATCAGGTATTCATATCAAGCACATTAACGTAGGAAGAAAACACACAAGTGAACATGAGCTCTCGCAAAGCCCATGCCCCCCAAAGGTGACATGTACTTTACGATCGCCAAATATTCCCACAAACACATCCCTCAAAGAAAAGTGTTTGTGTCCAAATAATCATGATAAACAACAATGCATATGATTAATCACACAAAGAACCAAGGTTATACTATGAATTTGGAGATCAAGTATAACCATGGGCTTATACTGTGAAAATCTTAGAACCGAGTGTCACCACGGCAAGATTCAAAGACAAACAAAGTGCACAGAGCAGCAGTATTGTTATGTTTTGTAAGAGAGATAAGACATCATCAAGATCATAGGACAAAGTGTACGGAGTGACTCTACTAGCCAAGCATCAAATAATATATATCAACCCCATCGTCATATTAGGAACTAAGTCCAATTTTTTATTTCTCGCTAAAGGGACGCTAGGTCTGCATTAGTATAATATTTTTTTCGTCATCCACCCTCTAGATAGAAACACTAGAGGAAGGGAAACAATAAATCAAGAGAGGAAAAACAAGTGCCTTAGGGATAGTCACGTAGGAGGGTGCCCCAAAGTCACCAACCACAACGCTATGTCTATAAGTCACAACACACAACGAAGAAAATAGAGGAGAAGAAATATAAAAGAAAGATGATACAAAAAGAAGAAGGGTCACAACAGAGGCGGTCTCTTGGTATCCTAGACCTTAAAAGAGAATCAAGGGTCATCCCAGGAGGCCTAAACAACACAACACATAACAAGAGATAAAGGGTTAGAGATACTTACCTGGTAGTACCATTGAACTAAGTGTTGTCATCAAGCAAATCATCGTTATCTTCCCACTCCCAAATGTTAGAGGAAAGTGGGACATAAGGTATCATAGCCCAACTCTTGTTCTTATTTTCAAGTTGTCCATTCTTAGGATCTTCTTGGTTTGGTTCAATGTTTGGTGAGATGTTTTCTTGTTGAGATGCAAATCGTTCGGCATATTCTTGTCATCTCCTCATCCTTTCTCTTGCTTGTCTATTTCTTTTTGTCTTACCACTTATCTCTTGTAAGATAGTGTTTTTCTCTTTCATAGGTTTTTGTGTTTTAGAGGAGGAAGCACCAGGATCAAATCTCATTTGTCGAGGTGGAATATTTTGTTGTCGACACTACCTCCCGATCCTTGTAAGGATGGCAGGGGAGGAACCACAACATAGGGTCCATTTCCATTTGGTCTAGGATTCTCTTCAAATGTGGGTTGTTCATCTCTTGTCGTTTCTCGCATAGATGGAACAACCACTTTATGTAATAATTTTGCTTTGTAGTTTCTATAGCTGAAGAAGTTAAAGTCTATTCGTGGCTCCAGTTCCTTTTCAAATCTTTCCCAAAAGTAATCTAGTGTACAATGTTGTGTTGTAACCAAAGGTTTATACCTATTGCGAGGGATAGTAATCATTTGTCCATTCAAAGGAAATTTTACACAGTTATGAATTGTTGAAGGGATAGCTTTCATAGCCTTTAACCAAGGATGTCCCAATTTTATGCAAAAGAGGTTAGAAATGGGGACAACATCAAACCATTGTTCGACATGTTTCTCAAATACAATGACCAATAAAGATATCTTCCCAGAAGTGTTCACAAAGGTTCCCTTATGTGTCTTAATCATCATATCCGAAGGGTCATAAGAGCCTTTCATTAATTGATGTGAGAAGAGGAACTCTTTCGTGGAGACATTAGTTATGCAATTAGGATCAATAAGGGTTCCATCTATAGGATTTTTCATTATTTTAACAGTGATATAGAGAGGTCCTTCAGTTTCTATAATTGTTCTATCATGAGGTGTAAACACAATTTTAGGTTCAGGGACCTTCCTTTTCATATAAAGTCTAGGAGGGAACCTATTTTTATTGTTGAGATTAGAAGCCAAGTGTATAAGTTTTCAAATCAATACAATATTAGATTTTAAAATATTTTCAAAAGTTATACAAAAGACAAGTGCAAAACTATGTATGAAAATGACCTAAAATGCCTGATTTTTTCAACATGTTTCAATGCAAATAAGAGAAATAAAAGGTGTTGTAAGGAAATTGATTAGGGGAAGAAAATAATATGTCTGATCTCTATCTAATACATCAAGAATATCCTTCACAACACACTTTTTATGCAAATCTAGAATGATGACTATTCAAAGCCTAGTGAAAATACACTAAAACATGCAATTTTTCACAACTTTTGAATGCAAAGATCCAACAAAAGGGGTGTTGTAAAGAATTTTAGGAGGTGCAGAAGATTATAGCAGTAATATCAGTCACCTAAAGCCATAAAATATTTCACAACATGCTTGGAGTGCAAATCTAGGGTGTTGTGAATAAAATTATGATGGATAGCAAATTATAACAGTAATAACAGCCACCTAATGTCAAAAAATCCATCACAACACACTTATAGTACAACTCAAGATCAAACCCTAGGGAAAATATAGCCAAAATATTCAAATTTTCACCAAATTTAAACTGTAAGAACCTAATAAAAAGCTTTTGTAAAGAATTTTAGGAGGTGCAATAGATAATAACCCTAATAATATCTAATTATTGCAGAAAAATCCTTTACAACATGCATAGGATGCAAATCTAGAGAGACGATAAGGCCAAATGTAGTGAAAAATCAATGTTTTCAAACCCTAGGCATGAAATTTTGCAAGCAAACCAATATGATGTAACATTATAGTTAGAAATTAGTCTTAATGAGTGTTTTAAGAGGGTGGTAAAATCTGAAACAAGATTTTGACTACAAACCCTAGCTAATACAAAACTAGGTTATAAGGAAAATGGAACAATTTCAAGCAATTTTTGTCAATTTAAGCATGAAAATGCAATCTAAATGAATGATGAATGAAACTTTTCTAGATTTTAAATCAGATCTAATAATAATGATAGAAATTTATTGAAATTAAATTCTAACTAATCTAATTTATTTGAAAATGCAAGCTAAAAATGCCAATTTTTTTTAAATTTTTCAAATATTTCAATTTTTTTGTAATTTTCCAAATGTAATAAGATGATCAATGAAATGAATGTAACTTTGAAGAAAACACTTAGAAAGGTGTAAAATTCAATAAAAAATGGGTTCACCAAAATGTTTAAGGTAAAATTGTAAGAGGGTTTGATTTGATGGCTTATGTGAGTCCTCCTTTCACCTTAAACATTCAAGGATTTTAGGTCGAGTAGGAAATCTACTATCAAGCCTACGGTCACTTGGAATGTAGGGAAAATTGGAATTATGTATATTTATTGTTCAATTATGCCCAATTATGATCAAAACCCTAATTAGCCAAATTCAGAAGCAAACGGATAAATCACAAAAAATGCTCGCACACAGAGATACTAAATGATAATCAAATGCATACCAGATTTTGAAGTTTGGAAAGAGGAATAGTTGGGGACTAATAAGCGGGCACCCTAGTCCAGTACCACCATTTTCTTTGGGATCTAGAAACCTTGTCTACAACCTGTTCCTACTGTTCTAAAGATTCTTCAGTTGCGGGATCTAGAGGACTAATGAGCGGGTGCCCGATTCTAGGTCCCTATTTTCTTTTCAGATCTGCAATTCTGATAGTTTGCACTGCTCTCCTACAACTCCACTTTTTCTACTCCTACAACCTGTAACCTGCAATCATGAAAAAATGGGTTGGGGGTTGTAGTGTTTAGAAGCTTGCCTCAGTCAAGCCCCAGAGAGACATTCAAGTCTTTCGAACATCGATGTCATAGAAAGAGTGTGTGTCCCTGCAGGATAGAGGCAAAATCCAAATGATAAATGATTGAAAACATAATTGATATCACCTTGTAGTGAATATCTCATGGAAGGAAGAAGCTCTTCATGCCATGAGGAGATGGTTGCTCAAATCTACAAATACAAACACAATAACAACACAAAGTCTGCTCTACAACACACAATGAATGTCTTGGATCACTTCTACACAAGCTCATGAATCAAAATTGCCATCTAGTTTACAAATGAATGCCTAAACATGCTTATATATGCAATTACAAACATTCCCACCAAGAATTTCGTAATTGAAACTTACCGTGTCGGCATAGGACCTAAATAATGGTCACAAACCAACACTTTAAAATTAGGCCTGACCTAAAATAGGGCAGGACTAGGGTGTGGGCACCCAAGTCCATCCCCCCTATTTCAGGCAAGATTTGTCACAAGTGCATCCCCTGAGTCCAAATTGCCTTGGAACTTCAATGTTTTCTCATCGGGAAGTTAGATTAACATGAAAAATACTCTAAATGCATAAACAACACCCGAGAGCTAAACCTTAAGAGGTAAAATCCCCCAAGGGGACATTTTCTGACGTAACATTTAGCCCCCACTTTAATGTATGTATAAACGCAAGGCCAATACATGCATTAAAGTACAGTCAACAAACACAGCAAACACGCCAAGCATGAAGAAGACACGCCAATCACAGAGAAGGCATTAACAGGCATGCAAAACACAAATTAGAAAGTTACAGTCATGTAAAACATGGAGAATACAACTTTGAAGACACACAAAACATAGTGAATACAGTGACTGCAGAGTAGACATAGATGATTTTCTTTTTGTTTTTCATTTTCATATATATGAAATGCAGACACAAATGCAAAGAAAGTAAACACACCACCCATAATGCAGGAGGGACTCATTGCCACCAGTCTTTAAACTGCACACAGGGCAACACACACGCAATACATACCAAACAAAATAAGCATGCAATACAAATCCCAAAGCATAGGAGGGACTCATTGCCACCGGTGTTTAAACTATGCTTGGGAACAAACATGCAATACACACACACTTGGAAGACATGGAGAAAACATGACAAACAAGCAATAGAGTGTTCCTATTTCTAGGTTCAACACCATCTCAGGCACATTACAGGCACACACCAATGATTGGGCTTCACCACAACAATCGCCAAAAACTTGCTTAAGGGTTGAGTTAGTCATAGAACCACTCCCCACCTCACAATGAGGACTTTTGAAAATGACAAGATGTACAATCTCTTTGGGAAATACACCATCCCCGCCTCACGATGAGGGCTTTAAGATAGAAAACGGATGTGATATCCTTGCCTCCATAGAGGGCTTAAATGATAGATTTCAAACAGATCTCAGAGTGCAGGAGGGACTCATCGCCACCAGTCTTTAAGACTACACCTAAGAACAAGCACATTGTTGACATCTATAACAGACAACTTACCTTATATATGCCCCCACCTTAAGGTGGTTGATATCAGGTATTGATATCAAGCACATTAACGTAGGAAGAAAACACACAAGTGAACATGAGCTCTCGCAAAGCCCATGCCCCCCAAAGGTGACATGTACTTTACGATTGCCAAATATTCCCACAAACACATCCCTAAAAGAAAAGTGTTAGTGTCCAAATAATCATGATAAACAATAATGCATATCATCAATCACACAAAGAGCCAAGGTTATACTACAAATTTGGAGATCGAGTATAACCATGGGCGTATACCGTGAAAATCTTAGAACTGAGTGTCACCACGGCAAGATTCAAAGACAAACAAAGTGCACAGAGCAGAAGTATTGTTATGTTTTGTAAGAGAGATAAGACATCATCAAGATCATAGGACAAAGTGCACGGAGTGATTCTACTAGCCAAGCGTCAAATAATATATATCAACCCCATCGTCATATTAGGAACTAAGTCCAATTTTTGATTTCTCGCTAAAGGGATGCTAGGGCCGCATTAGTATAATATTTTTTTCATCATCTACCCTCTAGATAGAAACACTAGAGGAAGGGAAACAATAAATCAAGAGAGGAAAAATAAGTGCCTTAGGGATAGTCACGTAGGAGGGTGCCCCAGGTCACCAACCGCAACGCTATGTTTGTAAGTCACAACACACAACGAAGAAAATAGAGGAGAAGAAATATAAAAGAATGATGATACAAAAAGAAGAAGGGTCACAACAGAGGTGGTCTCCTGGTATCCTAGACCTTACAAGAGAATTAAGGGTCATCCCAGAAGGCCTATATGAGGGAAACACATCACGAGGGAAACACATCACGAGAGATAAAGGGTTAGAGATACTTACCTGGTAGTACCATCGAACTAAGTGTTGTCATAAAACAAATTATCATCATCTTCCCACTCCCAAATGTTAAAGGAAAGTGGGACATAAGGTATCATAGCCCAACTCTTGTTCTTATTTTCAAGTTGTCCATTCTTAGGATCTTCTTGGTTTGGTTCAATGTTTGGTGAGATGTTTTCTTGTTGAGATGCAAGTCATTGGGCATATTCTTGTCATCTCCTCTCCTCATCCTTTCTCTTGCTTGTCTATTTCTCTTTGTCTTACCAATTATCTCTTGTAAGATAGTGTTTTTTTCTTTCATAGGTTTTTGTGTTTTAGAGGAGGAAGCACCAGGATCAAATCTCATTTGTCTAGGTGGAATATTTTGTTGTCAACGACTACCTCCCGATCCTTGTAAGGATGGCGGGGGAGGAACCTCAGCATAGGGTCCATTTCCTTTCAGTCTAGGATTCTCTTTAAATGTGGGTTGTTCATCTCTAGTTGTTTCTCGCATAGAAGGACCAGCCACTTTATGTAATAATTTTGCTTTGTAATTTCTATAGCTCAAGAAGTTAAAGTCTGTTCATGGCTCCAATTCCTTTTCAAATATTTCCCAAAAGTAATCTAATGTATAATGTTGTCTTGTAACCAAAGGTTTATACCTATTGCGAGGGATAGTAATCATTTGTCCATTCAATGAAAATTTTACATAGTTATGAATTGTTGAAGGGATAACTTTCATAGCCTTTAACCAAGGATGTCCCAATTTTATGCGAAAGAGGTCAGAAATGGGGACAACATCAAACAATTGTTCTACATGTTTCTCAAATATAGTGACCAACAAAGATATCTTCTTAGAAGTGTTCACAAAGGTTCCCTTATGTGTCTTAATCATCATATCTGAAGGGTCATAAGAGCCTTTCATTAATTGATGTGAGAAGAGGAACTCTTCCGTGGAGACATTAGTTATGCAATTAGGATCAATAAGGGATCCATCTACATGATTTCCCATTATTTTCACAGTGATATAGAGAGGTCCTTCAGTTTCTCCAATTGTTCTATCATGAGGTGTAAACACAATTTCAGGTTCAGGGACCTTCCTTTTCATATAAAGTCTAGGAGGGAACCTATTGTTATTGTTGAGACTAGAAGCCATGTGTATAAGTTTTCAAATCAATGCAAGATCAGATTTTAGAAGCTTTTCAAAAGTTATACAAAAGACAAGTGCAAAACTATGTATGAAAATGACCTAAAATGCCTAATTTTTTCAACATGTTTCAATGCAAATAAGCGAAATAAAAGGTGTTGTAAGGAAATTGATTAGGGGCAGAAAATAATATGTCTGATATCTGTCCAATACAACAATAATATCCTTCACAACACACTTTTTATGCAAATCTAGAATGATGACTATTCAAAGCCTAGTGAAAATACACTAAAACATGCAATTTTTCACAACTTTTGAATGCAAAGACCCAACAAAAGGGGTGTTGTAAAGAATTTTAGGAGGTGCAGAAGATTATAGCAGTAATATCAGTCACCTAAAGCCATAAAATATTTCACAACACGCTTGGAGTGCAACTCTAGGGTGTTGTGAAGAAAATTATGATGGATAGCAAATTATAACAGTAATAATAGCCACCTAATGCCAAAAAATCTGTCACAACATGTTTATGGTGCAACCTAAGATCAAACCCTAGGGAAAATATAGCCAAAATATGTAATTTTTTAGCAAATTTCAACTATAAGACCCCAATAAAAAGGTGTTGTAAAGATTTTTAGGAGGTAAAGTAGATAATAACCCTAATAACATCTAATTATTGTAGAAAACTCCTTTACAACATGCCTAGGATGCAAATCTAGAAAGACGATAAGGCCAAATCTAGTGAAAAATCAAGGTTTTCAAACCCTAGGCATGAAATTTTGCAAGCAAACCAATATTGTGTAACATTATAGTTAGAAATCAGTCCTAATGAGTGTTTTAAGAGGGTAGTAAAATCTGAAACAAGATTTTGACTACAAACCCTAGCTAATGCAAAACTAGGTTATAAGGAAAATGGAACAATTTCAAGCATGTTTTGTCAATTTAAGCATGAAAATGCAATCTAAATGAATGATGAATGAAACTTTTCTATATTTCAAATCAGATTTGATAATAATGACAGAAATTTATTTAAATTAAATGCCAACTAATCCAATTTATTTGAAAATGTAAGCTAAAAATGCCAATTTTTTTTAAATTTTTCAAATTTTTCAATTTTTTTGTAATTTTTCAAATGTAATAAGATGAACAATGAAATGAATGTAACTCTAAATAAAACACTTAGAAAGGTGCAAAATTCAACAAAAACATGGGTTCACCAAAATGTTTAATGTAAAATTGTAAGAGGGTTTGATTTGATGGCTTATGTGAGTCCTCCTTTCACCTTAAACATTCAAGGATTTTAGGTCGAGTAGGAAATCTACTATCAGGCCTGCGGTCACTTGGAATATAGGGAAAATTGGAATTGTGTATATTTGTTGTTCAATTATGCCCAATTATGCTCAAAACCCTAATTATGCAAATTCAGAAGCAAACGTATAAATCATAGAAAATGCTCGCACACAGAGATACTAAATGATAATCAAATGCATACTAGATTTTGAAGTTTGGAAAGAGGAATAGTCGGGGACTAATAAGTGGGCACCCTAGTACAGTGCCACCATTTTCTTTGGGATCTGGAAACCTTGTCTACAACCTATTCCTACTATCTCGAAGATTCTTTAGTTGCGAGATCCAGAGGACTAATGAGCGGGTGCCCGAGTCCAGGTCCCTGTTTTCTTTTTAGAACTACAATTTTGATAGTCTGCACTACTCTCCTACAACTCCACTTTTTCTACTCCTGCAACCTATAACCTACAATCATGAAAAAATGGGTTGGGGGTTGTGGTGTTTAGAAGCTTGCCTCAGTCAAGCCTCGAAGAGACATTCAAGTCTTTCAAACATCGTTGTCATAGAAAGAGTGTGTATCCCTGTGGGATAGAGGCAAAATCCAAATGATAAATGATTGAAAACATAATTGATATCACCTTGTAGTGAATATCTCATGGAAGAAAGAAGCTCTTCATGCCATGAGGAAATGGTTGCTCAAATCTGTAAATACAAACATAATAACAACACAAAGTCTGCTCTACAACACACAATTAATGCCTTGGATCACTTCTTCATAAGCTCATGAATCAAAATTGCCATCTAGTTTACAAATGAATGCCTAAACATGCTTATATATGCAACTACAAATATTCCCACCAATAATTTCGTAATTGAAACTTACCATGTCGGAATAGGACCTAAATAACGGTTACAAACTGACACTTTAAAATTAGGCCTGACCTAAAATAGGGCAGGACTAGGGTGTGGGCACCCAATTCCATCCCCCCTATTTCAGGCAGGATTTGTCACAAGTGCATCCCTTGAGTCCAAATTGCCATGGAACTTTAGGGTTTTCTCATCAAGAAATTAGATTAACATGAAAATACTCTAAATGCATAAACAGGACCTGAGAACTAAACCTTAAGAGGTAAAATCCCCCAAGGGGACATTTTCTGACGTAAAATTTAGCTCCCACTTTAATGTATGTATAAATGCAAGGCCAATACATGCATTAAAGTACAGTCAACAAACACAGCAAACACGCCAAGCATGGAGAAGACACACCAATCACAAAGAAGGCAGTAACAGGCACGCAAAACACAGAGAAGACAGTTACAATCATGCAAAACATGGAGAATACAACATTGAAGGCATGCAAAACATAGTGAATACAGTGAATGTAGAGAAGACATAGATGATTTTATTTTTCATTTTCATATATATGAAATGCAGATGCAAGTGCAAAGAAAGTAAACACACCGCCCATAATGCAGGAGGGACTCATCACCACTAGTCTTTAAACTACATATGGGGCAACACACACGCAATACACGCCAAACAAAATAAGCATGCCATACAAATCCCAAAGCATAAGAGGGACTCATTGCCACCGGTCTTTAAACTATGCTTGGGAACAAACATGCAATACACACACACTTGGAAGACATGGAGAAAACATGACAAACAAGTGATAGAGTGTTCCTATTTCTAGGTTCAACACCATCTCAGGCATATTATAGGCACACACCAACAATTGGGCTTCACCACAACAATTGCCAAAAACATGCTTAAGGGTTGAGTTAGTCATAGAACCGCTCCCCACCTCGCAATGAGGACTTTTGAAAATGACAAGATGTGCACTCTCTTTGGGAAATACGCCATCCCCACCTCATGATGAGGGCTTAAGATAGAAAAGGGATGTGATATCTCTGCCTCCATAGAGGGCTTAAATGATAGATTTCAAACAAATCTTAGAGTGCAGGAGGGACTCATCACCACCAATCTTTAAGACTACACCTAAGAACAAGTACATTGTTGACATCTATAAAAAACAACTTACCTTATATATGCCCCCACCTTAAGGTGGTTGATATCAGGTATTCATATCAAGCACGTTAAGGTAGGAAGAAAACACACAAGTGAACATGAGCTCTTACAAAGCCCATGCTCCCTAGAGGTGACATGTACTTTACGATCACCAAATATTCCCACAAACACATCCCTCAAAGAAAAGTGTTAGTGTCCAAATAACCATGATAAACAACAATGCATATGATCAATCACACAAAGAGCCAAGGTTATACTACGAATTTAGAGATCGGGTATAACCATGGGGTTATACCACAAAAATCTTAGAATCGAGTGTCACCATGGCAAGATTCAAAGACAAACAAAGTGCACAGAGCAGCAGTATTGTTATGTTTTGTAAGAGAGATAAGACATCATCAAGATCACACGACAAAGTGCATGGAGTGATTCTACTAGCCAAGAGTCAAATAATATATATCAACCCCATCGTCATATTAGGAACTAAGTCCAATTTTTTATTTCTCACTAAAGGGATGCTAGGTCCGCATTAGTATAATATTTTTTTCATCATCCGCCCTCTAGATAGAAACACCAGAGGAAGGGAAACAATAAATCAAGAGAGGAAAAACAAGTGCCTTAGGGATAGTCACATAGGAGGGTGCCCCCAAGTCACCAATCGCAATGCTATGTCCGTAAGTCACAACACACAATGAAGAAAATAGAGGAGAAGCAATATAAATAAATGATGATACGAAAAGAAGAAGGGTCACAACACAGGCGGTCTCCTGGTATCCTAGACCTTATAAGAGAATCAAGGTTCATCCTAGGAGGCCTAAACAACACATAACACATCACGAGGGAAACACATCGCGAGAGATAAAGGGTTAGAGATACTTACCTGGTAGTACCATCGAACTAAGTGTTGTCATCAAGCAAGTCATCGTCATCTTCCCACTCCCAAATGTTAGAGGAAAGTGGGACATAAGGTATCATAGCCCAACTCTTATTCTTATTTTCAAGTTGTCCATTCTTAGGATCTTCTTGGTTTGGTTCAATGTTTGGTGAGATTTTTCTTGTTGAGATACAATTCATTCGGTGTATTCTTGTCATCTCCTCATCCTTTCTCTTGCTTGTCTATTTCATTTTGTCTTACCACTTATCTCTTGTAAGATAGTGTTTTTCTCTTTCATAGGTTTTTGTGTTTTAGAGGAGGAAGCACCAGGATCAAATCTCATTTTTCTAGGTGGAATATTTTGTTGTCGATGACTACCTCCTGATCCTTGTAAGGATGGCGAGGGAGGAACATCAGCATAGGGTCCATTTCCTTTCGGTCTAGGATTCTCTTCAAATGTGGGTTGTTCATCTCTTGTTGTTTCTCACATAGCAGGACCAGCCACTTTATGTAATAATTTTGCTTTGTAATTTCTATAGCTCAAGTAGTTAAAGTTTGTTCGTGGCTCCAGTTCCTTATCAAATCTTTCCCAAAAGTAATCTAGTGTACAATGTTGTTTTGTAACCAAAGGTTTATACCTATTGCGAGGGATAGTAATCATTTGTCCATTCAAAGGAAATTTTACACAGTTATGAATTGTTGAAGGGACAGCTTTCATAGCCTTTAACCAAGGATGTCCCAATTTTATGTGAAAGAGGTCAAAAATGGGGACAACATCAAACCATTGTTCTACATGTTTCTCAAATACAGTGACCAATAAATATATCTTCCCAGAAGTGTTAAAAAAGGTTCCCTTATGTGTTTTAATCATCATATCCAAAGGGTCATAAGAGCCTTTCATTAATTGATGTGAGAAGAGGAACTCTTCCGTGGAGACATTAGTTATGCAATTATTCCATCTATAGGATTTCCCATTATTTTCATAGTGATATAGAGAGGTCGTTCAGTTTCTCCAATTGTTCTATCATGAGGTGTAAACACAATTTCAGGTTCAGGGACCTTCCTTTTCATATAATGTCTAGGAGGGAACCTATTATTATTGTTGAGATTAAAAGCCATGTGTATAAGATTTTAAATCAATGCAAGATTAGATTTTAAAAACTTTTCAAAAGTTATACAAAAGACAAGTACAAAACTATGTATGAAAATGACCTAAAATGCCTAATTTTTTCAACATGTTTCAATGCAAATAAGCAAAATAAAAGGTGTTGTATAGAAAATAATATATCTAATATCAGTCTAATACAGCAATAATATCCTTCACAACACACTTTTTATGCAAATCTAGAATGATGACTATTCAAAGCCTAGTGAAAATACACTAAAACATGCAATTTTTCACAACTTTTGAATGCAAAGATCTAACAAAAGGGGTGTTGTAAAGAATTTTAGGAGGTGCAGAATATTATAGCAGTAATATCAGTCACCTAAAGCCATAAAATATTTCACAACACACTTGGAGTGCAAATCTAGGGTGTTGTGAAGAAAATTATGATGGATAGAAAATTATAATAGTAATAACAGCCACCTAATGCCAAAAAATCCATCACAACACGCTTACAATGCAATTCAAGATCAAACCCTAGGGAAAATATAGCCAAAATATGCAATTTTTCACCAAATTTCAACTGTAAGACCCCAATAAAAAGGTGTTATAAAGAATTTTAGGAGGTGTAGCAGATAATAACCCTAATAACATCCAATTATTGTAGAAAAATCCTTTACAACATGCCTAGGATACAAATCTAGAGAGACGATAAGGCCAAATCTAGCGAAAAATCAAGGTTTTCAAACCCTAGGCATGAAATTTTGCAAGCAAACCAATATGATGTAACATTATAGTTATAAATCAGTCCTAATGAGTGTTTTAATAGCATAGTAAAATCCAAAACAATATTTTGACAACAAACCCTAGCTAATGCAAAACTAGGTTATAAGGAAAATGGAACAATTTCAAGTATTTTTTGTCAATTTAAGCATGAAAATGCAATCTAAATGAATGATGAATGAAAATTTTCTGTATTTTAAATTAGATCTTATAATAATGATAGAAATTTATTTAAATTAAATTCCAACTAATCCAATTTATTTGAAAATGCAAGCTTAAAATGCCAATTTTTTTCAAATTTTTCAAATATTTCAATTTTTTTGTAATTTTACAAATGTAATAAGATGAACAATGAAATGAATGTAACTCTGAAGAAAACACTTAGAAAGGTGCAAAATTCAATAAAAACATGGGTTCACCAAAATGTTTAATGTAAAATTGTAAGAGGGTTTGATTTGATGGTTTATGTGAGTCCTCCTCTCACCTTAAACATTCAAGGATTTTAGGTCAAGTAGGAAATCTACTATTAGGCCTGCGATCACTTGGAATGTAGGGAAAATTGGAATTATGTATATTTGTTGTTCAATTATGCCCAATTATGCTCAAAACCCTAATTATGGAAATTTAGAAGCAAACAGATAAATCACAGAAAATGCTCACACACAGAGATACTAAATGATAATCAAATGCATACCAGATTTTGAAGTTTGGAAAGAGGAATAGTCAGGGACTAATAAGCAGGCACCCTAGTCCAGTGCCACCATTTTCTTTAGGATCTAGAAACCTTGTCTGCAACCTGTTCTTACTGTCCCAAAGATTCTTTAGTTGTGGGATCCAGAGGACTAATGAGCAGGCGCCTGAGTCCAAGTCCTTATTTTCTTTTTAGATCTGTAATTCTGATAGTCTGCACTACTCTCCAACTCCACTTTTTCTGCTCCTGCAACTTGTAACCTACAATCACAAAATAATGGGTTGGGGGTTATGGTGTTTAGAAGCTTGCCTTAGTCAAGCCCCAGAGAGACATTCAAGTCTTCCGAACACCGTCGTCATAGAAAGAGTGTGTATCCCTGTAGGATAGAGGCAAAATCCAAATGATAAATGATTGAAAACATAATTGATATCACCTTGTAGTGAAGATCTCATGGAAGGAAGAAGCTCTTCATGCCATGAGGAGATGGTTGTTCAAATCTGCAAATACAAACACAATAACAACACAAAGTTTGCTCTACAACACACAATGAATGCCTTGGATCACTTCTACACAAGTTCATGAATCAAAATTGCCATCTAGTTTACAAATGAATGTCTAAACATGCTTATATATGCAACTACAAACATTCCCGCTAAGAATTTCATAATTGAAACTTACCATGTCGGCATAGGACCTAAATAATGGTCACAAAAACACTTTGAAATTAGGCCTAACCTAAAATAGGGCAGGACTAGGGCACAGGCACTGAAGTCCACCCCCTGGTTCAGGTAGGATTTGTCACAAGTGCATCCCCTAAGTCCAAATTGCCATGGAACTTCAGGGTTTTCTAATTGGAAAATCAGATTAACATGAAAAATACTCTAAATGCATAAACATGACCCAGTAGCTAAACCTTAAGAGGGAAAAGCCCCCAAGGGGACATTCTCCAACATAACATCATTCCTTCAAACATTGCCACCATTCTTCTTCTCATTCTTGGGTCCACTCTTGTTATTTCTAGGACCCTTGTCGCTTTTCTTAGCCACTTCTTGCTTTCCATTCCTTTTCTTGAAAGGCTATGAAGTTGGCATCTTATTAAACCTCTTGGGATTCTTCTCATGATATTGATGTAGGTCAAGGTCTAGGGGCTTTGACAAGCTACTGAGCCAGGCAACAAAATGAACAACACACAACAATGAAACAACAAACTCTTTATTCATATGCAATAGAAAATACTACAGCAGGAGTACAAAGATCTTCATACATGCCTTGGCCTAAGCCTTAAAATCATTCCAATAGTCAGATCAAACTAACCCTAGCTTTCCTATGAAAACATAGAATAATCTTAGCTTTCTAGTGAAAACCCAGAACAATCCTAGCTTTCTAGTGAAAACCTAGAACAATCTTAGCTTTCCTATAAAAACCCAGAACAATCTCAACTTTTTGGTGAAACCCAAAAAAATCTTCCAGTGGAAGCCAAAAACTCACTATGGAGAGGTCTCTCTCTTCTAGTGTGAATTTCCCCTATTTATAGGCATTTGATGTGGCCACCAAACTCATCACGTGAATAGGACACTTGTGAATCATTTAATGGCTCTTGGATCGGTCGTACAGGCAATCAAAACCTATTTTTGTGACTTTTTGGGTGCTTCCAAGTGAAAAAGTGGGAAAAAGTGACCCTGCTGGACATTGTAGGAAAAAGTGCCCCCACTAGATATTATGGGAAAAAGTGCCCTCACTGGGTATTATGGGAAAAAGTGCCCTCACTGGATATTGCGGGAAAAGTGCCTTCACAGTATATTGCAGGAAAAAGTTCCTTCACTAGATATTGCGGGAAAAAGTGTCTTCACTGGATATTGTGGGAAAAAGTGCCTTCACTGGATATTGTGGGGATTTTGGGGTCTAGTGGACATATCCTGTGACATAAAAAAGTGTTGCATATCCTATTGCAGACCAAAGTTCCATCTAAGCACAACTTGCTCAATTTTGCTCAGAATCTTGGATAGCTTGGAATTTTGGACACCCATTTGGCTTTTTAACAAGATGATGTCATCAATTGGATTTTTGCAGGATTTCAAAGGTCAACTGCATAAATCCATATCCTGTAGACACTAAAAGTTCTACTTTTACATAACTTTTCCAATTTAGCTCAGATCTTCACCAAAATTGAAATGTGAGTACCCTTTTGGATATTATTCAAGATCAAGTCAACACTTGGCCAAGAATCCTTAGGAAACTCTCTAGAAATTTGATCATTAACTTCTGTAACAAAATAAGAAGGAAAACAAACAAGCAAGAAAGCAAAGAAATCTTTTTGGTTGATGAGGATTTCTCATGGACCTGGATGCTCCTACAATTTACACTCCAGGTAATTGAAATGTTCCATGAGTTAGAAAATGTTCCATGAGTTAGAAACTCATGAATATTTTGGCAAGTTCAGAACCAGAATTCCATACTTGACTAGCTCTGCAACACTCAGTCAAGAAGCTTCATCTGCAGCTCTATTCTTCCATCGGACTAGGTATTCCATGTAGTCCTTTCGTCTGGTCTTCTTAGCCACTTGGGAGTTAATCACTTTATCTACTTCTTCCATCTTATTTTTAGGTAACTGATCTAACCATCCTTGTGCATCAAGCAAACATGAGTGTGTACCCCCTTGTAAACTTGTCTCTCCTTCATGGAACTTGTATAGATCAGCAACATTGAAAATAGGAGATATGTTTATCCCTACTAGTAGTTCAATCTCATAGGCATTGGATGAGAACTTCCTCAACACGTTGCACGGGTCTACCTTCTTGAATTTCAACTTATTGTATGTTCTGTGTGGAAACCTTTCTTTCCTTAAATGTACCAAAACTAAGTCTCCTACCTGGAACTCTTGTTCCCTCCTATGCACATCAACATATTCCTTGTATTTTCTAGTAGTTTTCTCCAACTTTTCCTTTACTTCCTTGTGAACCTCAACAATGTATTCTACAAAATATTTCACTACAACACTCTTCCTATTCAAATCTGCACTATCTCTTAGCTCATCAACACCTCTTGGGTTGTACCCATAAACTATTTGGGACGGGTTCTTTCCTGTGTTTCTATTCACTGAATTATTGTAATCAAATTCTTCTTGTGCCAAGATAAGATAGTATTAACCACATGGTTTGTCTCCCACTAGACATCTTAATAAGTTTCCCAAACTTCTTGTCCATCAGTCTGGGGATGATAGGCTCAACTAAATCCTAATTTGATGCCCATCTTCTTCCATAATGTATGCCAAAAGTGGCCAACAAACTTCGTGTCACTATCGAAAAATATGCTCTTAGGTAGTCCATGCAGCCTAACAACCTCTTTTAAAAATAATGTAGCCATGTGGGATGCATCACTAGTTTTTTGACATGGTATGAAATGAACCATCTTTGAAAATCTATCCACTACAACAAAAATGGAATCATTACCTCTCTATGTGCAAGGCAATCCCAAAACAAAATCCATGCTTAGGTGTTCCCATGGTCTCTCTGGTATAGGTAATGACTGATATAGTCCTGTGTTTTGTCATGCTTCTTTAGCATGCTGGCAAATTCTACAGCCTTGTACTAGTCTCCTCACATTTGCATTCATTCTAGGCTAAAAATAACCTTCACTCAGTTGTGCCAATGTCTTATCTATTCTAAAACCTCCACTCAATCCTCCACTATGCTTTTCTCTTATTAGATTTTCCCTCATTGAACCTCTGGGTATACATAATTTTTGTCCCTTGAACAACAAGCCATCTTGGATGAAATACTCCAACCATGGGGTCCCATCTCCCTCCATTAGACTTCTACTAACTATCCATGCTTCCTTAAAATCAAGATCATCAAGATACAAATCCTTCATTGTATTAAAGCCAACAACACTGACCCTTAACTCATTCATTAATAAACACCTTTTGCTAAGTGCATCTGCTACCCTGTTTGACTTACCACTCCTATGTTTCAAGACAAAAGAATAACTTTGCAAGAACTCCACCCATTTCATAAGTCTCTGGTTTAACTTACCTTGACTGTTGATGTACTACAAGGCATGGTGGTCTGTGTACAATACAAACTCATTTGACAACAAGTAATGCCTCCACTTCTTTAAGAACTGAACTATAGTATAGAATTCTTGGTCATAAACTAAGTATTTCCTCTTTTCTTCATTTAGTTTCTCATTAAAATAGGCAATGGGTCTACCTTCTTGACTTAATGCTCCCCCAATTGTACTACCACTAGCATCACAATCTACTTGAAACACTTTGCCAAAGTTTGGCAATGCCAATACTGGTTGTTCTATCACCTTCTTTAGCAATTGGAAGCTCTTTTTTGCTGCAGCTGTCCATTGGGACTCTTTCCTAATACCCTTCATTGTCTCAGTCATTAGTGCACATATTCCACTAAAATTTCTGATTAACTTCCTATAGAAACTTGCCAAGCCATGAAAGATTTTGGCCTCAAACATGTTTCTAGGTGAAGGCCTTTCCACTATTGCCCTAACATTCTCAAGGTTCATCTTCAACCCTTCTTCAAACACTACAAAACCTAGATATACTAGTTCCCTCTGCCTAAAACTGAATTTATCCATGTTTATGAGAAACTGTTCTTCTTTTATCCTCTGCAAAACTACCTTAAGGTGCAGCAAGTGTTCCTCCTTTGTTTTACTAAAAATTAGAATGTCATCCAAATAAACAATAATAAACTTTTCATGGAAACGCTTCATTACCTTATTCATCAATCTCATAAAGGTAATGGGTGCATTTCTCAACCCAAATGGCATCACTAGCCGCTCATACAATCCATCTTTGGTTTTGAATGTTGTTCTCCATTCAACCCCTTCTCTCATTCTGATTTGGTGGTATCCACTCTTCATATCAAACTTGTTGAAGTACTTTTCTCCACTCAAATAGTCCATCAAGTCATCCATACAAGGCAATTGAAACATGTACTTAATGGTTATCTTATTTATAGCCCTTGAATCAGTGCACATTTTCCATTTCCCATCTTTCTTAGGTGCTAGTACAACAGGCACAACACATGGATTGAGGCTTTTTCTAATCAGCCCCTTATCCAATATCTCTTGCACTTCTCTATTCACCTCTCTATTTTCCATAGGTGCCATTCTATATGGTCCCTTATTTGGTAGGCTTGCACCCAGTATCAAGTTCATGTAGTGACTTATACTTCTATTTGGAGGTAATCCATCAGGTAAGTCCTTCCTTAGCATGTCACTAAATTCATTCAAAACTTCTTGGACTTCTGTGGGAAATTCTACCCCTTTCTCTGCTATCATAATTTCTACAACTTGAGGTAGGAAGGCATAACATACCTTCTCCTTTCTAATTTCCCTTAGAAACTGTTTTCCAGTCAATAGACAAACCCTATGTGTTTTCTCAACTTCCTCATCCTTATCCTTCAAAGGATTCAATACATACTCAACCCCATCCTTCTTGATTTTAATACAATTACTCTTGCCATCATCAATGGCCTACCTATCATATTTCCAAGGTCTGCCTAAAAGAATGTGGCATGCATCCTTTGGTATAACATCACACATTATCTCTATTGAACACACTCAAAGACTGAGGAGGGGCTAATCGGTCTTCTCTTAAACTTTTAAATCAATTCCATTTGTAGTTTAAACATCAAATCATATTAACTAAAAGAAGAACAGAAAGGAAATCTTGCATCACACAAGGACACCAAGATTTTTGTGGAAAACCCAATGAGGGAAAGACCACGGTGAGAGTTAACTCACAATATATGAAGCTCACTACTTATAAAAATTATAATTTTGTTTTAAGGCTCACTACCTAAGGAAGCTCACTGCTCCCTGATGGACATGCAGACTAAGGCACACAACCTTAGGGCAAGATACAAGGACCTACTAAAGAGACTCACTATTTGATAGCAAGATATATTACAATGAAAACATGAACATGAACTCCTATAAAAGAAGCATCTAACATATGATGATGTTGCAGTCCCTTTATCACACAATTACTCCATCATACTAACTTCGTACACTTCATACTTGACATAATCCTCAATCCATCCTGTACACTTTCACAAATGATTTTGTTCTTCTATAAATACCCTCCGCAACAACTCAAAACCTCAATTAGGTAGGCACCAAGATGACCTTTAGATGAAACGTATGATATTACATAGGTTGGATCCCAACATATACATTATGAAGAGAAAATAAGGTGCAGACCATGCCACATGGCATAAAAGGGCTCAAATACATCACAACACATCCTTCAAACCAAAATTAATTAATCAGGATCGACCACAAATGAAGGAAATGAGACTGTCAACCCAATCAACATTAACACTGCCAACTATTCATCTTTACACTATCGAGGAGAAACCAAAATCATCATGTGGACCAAGATGAGAATAATGTGTTTTATCAACAATATCCTTACAACCTTTTCCTAAAATATCTAATCATTATGTGCTGCCACAAGAAGAGAAACATATTGAGCTGATGAAAATAGAGCATCCTAGACTGACTGTGACATATCAACACTCAAGATATTGCATTGCAGTACCAAATCATCTAAGACTTGCATGGATGAGCCCTTATACCTCTTTTATCATATCCCCAAGTCCACACAACCATATCCATCAGTCCGGAAGAATGTGGAGCATTCTAAGATGTTTAACTCTATTATATTGCAATCCAGAGAACATGTATATGTAACTCTTGCTGTAGAAATGTTTATGACATGAAATTCTAGAAATAACTTCTTTGCTAACTACCAAACTTAAATCTAGAACCACACAACTAGATCATGCAATGTGGAGGAATGTAGACCAAAAACTAGGATCACTGACTTAGGAAAATATATAGTTTTTACCTTAGACAACTTCACTCAACAACACAAGTATGAACAAATCCTCAAACTATCAAGTATCATTCTTCCAAACATCTCAGCATCTACTAGGTCTTTCAAACTAACTTTCCCTAAACATGCAGACCCCATGTCTTAATTGTGTCAAACCATCTCTCTCAAATCTTCCACTATCCATCAACTACATCAAACTTTCTCTAATCATTTCTCAGCTTCTTCAACTCCTATACAAGATCTCTATACATCATGACCTCAAGTTGACACATATATCTACAAGTCTTCTCTCCCAACTAATACGACAATCATCAACACATTCTCCCCCTTTGACATCAAGGACAAAGAGCATAATATATTCTACTTCTACAATCCAAAAAACTATATGAACTCTCCCTTATTGTATGATTTCTACAAGAAACACTCCCCTTGAGACAGAGATTCCCCAAAATTTGATCCTATGTACATAGTATGTTAACCAAGAATGACACTGCAGGTCTCCACAAGTCTATACAAAGCCAAAATTGTCTTATCTACAATACTCTTATGACTCACTTAGAAGGTAGAATGATTTTGTAGATTACCTTGAGTTGGGAAAGAGTAGATACCTAGTTTGCTCTTGCTAAGGGAAGAATGTGATTCTGACAATCAAATTGCATGCACAAATCCTCAACCTCATCCACACTTCTTGGAGTCTTCACTTTTTGATCAATCTTTTCTACTTCAACTAGCAACCTAGATAACGAAGCAAGTCTCAAGTTGACTACTTCCCTTAGCTGACCAAATTGTTTCTTTATTTATTCTCTTTGATCCTGAAGCAATGGAAATTGCACATGAATCTTTTCTATTTGAGCTCTTGTTGATTTATCCTTATCCTTTGATTGGTCATATATTCCATCCATTTGAGTAATTTGTGACTCCATGGAGTCAATATTATGTTTGATGTTCTTAGTGAAATTTTGTCATTTCAAACAAAACATATATAAAGCAGTGACTTCATCAATACATTCCTTAAACATCTTATTTTATTGCAATTTGTTGTGTGCTTTGGCACACCAGTCAGATGCATCAGCTGTTATTTTTTCATTTATCTTCCTCAAGACCTCTTGTTCTGCCTTTTTCTCAATGTGAGAGGAATGATATTTGAAAGAATCCATCAAAATCTTCAATTTTTGTTCTGGAGGAAAAGAAGAATCAATGTTTACCTTAGGTAAACTCTCCTAAATAATCTTTACTACATCATCAACTAATCTAGTCTTCTTCAAATGTTCCTGCAAAAAAAACTTTCTTGCAGAAGCATGCAAAATATCATCAAGCTGTAACTTATGAAGAGGATAAATATTTGACAAGTCAACTTGTCCCTCATGGTAGGAATTTGCAGACGTTGGGGTGTCACCACAGGTTGAAACTACATCTGCAGCCCTAGTAGGTCCTTGAATGATTCTGAAGATGAAGAATCTTGACCTAAATCCTTAGAAGCATCTTGCTTCTCAACTATCTTCTTTGTTGCATCCTAAAATTTCTCAGGATTATCCTCTTTCTTCTACTCATCATTTCCTAGATTCCCCAGAGGGAAGACACCCACTACACCTTGATCTCCTGCATCTTGTGTATCTGTATTCTTCAGAGGAGCAGTCTCCTTATTTTTCTTATCATTTTTCTCTGTCTCATCACCACCCATCAAATTACCCTCAAAATATGATAAATCTATGTCTTGGGTAGACACATCAGGTATATCCAGAAGAACTTGTTCCTTAATAATCACCTTAGCCTTGTTCATTACTTCAAGAATCTTGGTTATCTTTTCTTGTCTCATTTTGCATCCCTTCTGTCTCTTCTTTATCTTTCCCCATCAGAATATTTATCCTATGTTTGGTTCTAAACTCATGTACCTGTCTTTGGGATAATTTGACTCTTCCTTCATGGGAAATAGATGAACCAGTCTTCTCTAATTATTTCTGCCTTATTTTAGCTTCTACAACAACTTCATTCCTCTTGTTACTGAGTGTATCTGCAAGACTTGCTAGAAGTTGATCAATAATATCATTTAGAGCCACATTAATGCTCATCATATACATAACTATAGCTTTCTCAATTGTAGCCTTGTCAATAGGGGGCATCTCATCATAAAGATTTGCAACCTCTTTTAGTGCATCATGCTATGCAATTGTATTAATAGTAGCCTCAAGCTATAGAGGCCCATGTTCAGGTTCTTTCGGAGGAGCCTTCTTTTCTTTCTTTCCTTTTCCTTTCCTTTTCCTTTAGAGGTTTCTTCTTCTTCATCTTGTCTTGTTCTCTTCTCTCTTTTTTTCAAATCAAAGGATTCCTTTTCTTCTTCTTCATCTTCTTCATCATCATCCGCATTCACTGGATTAACCTTTTCCCTTTTTGCATGTTTATTAGGTTTTGGTTTCTTCTTCTCCATAGTCTTAGTTTGCACTGGTGCAACAGTAGTAGCCCTTCTTCTGCTAGGACATGTTTGAGCAAGACTGAAAGTTTTAGGAGAAGTAGCAGAGGTAGACCTACTTGTCCTTATAGGAGTTGGTGTGACAAAGGTGGTTTGTGATTCTTCCGTAGGACCCTCAAACATCTTTTCCAAATTTGTTTTCATCTTCTCCATGTTTTCTTCTACCTCCTTCTTGATTCTCTTGTTGGTTATCTCATCATACGTGCCAAATCTCTCAGCAGTGGGATCCCTAGGTTTTCTAAGTAGGATATCAACATATGCAATCTAGTCAGGTCCAGAGACCTCATAGAGCAATGTAGTTATCCAAATAGTTCTTGGTTCAACTGTCTCCATGAAACAGTTGTCCTTATCCACCATAAAATTTATATCATTCTTGTATCTCTCTATAACTTATGATGGTATTCTATACCTCATTTGCATTTAATTTTGGAATGTTTTAAAGAATCCCCAAAACATTGTGTCACATTGTTTGGTATCTAAAAAACTACTCATGTGGTCCCTAATCTGATGTACAATAAGAATATCCCTTCTCCAGACCACATTCTTCAAACCAGGCAATTCTTTCATGAAATAGAACATAAGACAAATAATTAGAGAGCCATACCAGAATTTGTAGCATGTCTCCTTGGTTATCTACAAATTATCCAACAATTTATGATGCAAGAGCTCACAAAGATCATAATACTTTCCTTCCTTTACCATTTGATGAGCAATGTAGATGTTAGTGGCTGTAGTAGACCCTTCTTTATTTCTGTAATAAACCTTGTATACAATGCCCATTGTGGCATACCAAACCCCTAGATCAGTGATGTCATCCATAAATAGGGTTCTTTTCTCAAATTTTGCTCCTGTAAGCTTCATAACCTCTTCATTCTTTATGGCCTTCAGTGCTAGCATAGGTCTGGTGGAGCACAACCTAGTCACAACTCTAATAGCTTCCTTCATGATCATGTAGCGTTCATCAAGGCAAAATAAATATTGATGGATCCAGCTCAAAACTATTCTAACTCATACATCTTCATAGAAAAAGTTAGGGAAACCCTTCCATACGTCTAATCATTTTGTCTCTATGTTTGCATACTCTAGATTTAGCTGAAAATCATCACCCAAGAGATGATTGTTTCTGAACTATTCCAACTTCGTATGGTTGTACACTCATCTTGATGTGAGTGAATATAGATGCGGACATCCTATGTATGCAACACATTGATATGAATGCTAGAAAATGCTCCATCCTTGTCAGTCTCAGTTGATTTGTATGAATGTTTCTTTAATTTTGTCCTTGGCCTTTCCACAATGTCAATAACCACAAGTGTTTCCATGATAACTCTTTCCAAAAACTAGGGTTTTACAAGCAAATCTAAGAAATACTTGTGAATATTGTTGTTAGGGTTTGCATGCAAGATTCACTAAAAGCCTTCTTCTCTTCCTTAGATCTTGCATATACTTGATATCATTCAAATGAGATCAATTTTTATCAAGTAAGGATTAAATATGCTTCATACCTACCCTAGTTGCTCTGCATTAAATGCATTTCTTTGTTCTTGACACAAACAAATTTTTATTATCCTAAGATAACACAGGGATCCATAACCATTCAACAAACTTCTACAGAGAATGTACTTGATCCAAAACTTTGAGCAAGTGTCATAATATCACTAGCCAAACATATCCATGTCACCATTAACCATTATGCTGAAGATTTAAGCATCTTATGCTTTACAAGGGTTTGAAATTATTTGCAATTGTAACTCCCCCTGAGCCAATAATTTATTTTAGTTACCAGAAGATCCATCTGCATCAGGCAGAGGTACAGATTCATTCTTTACTTCACTTTCTTCCTTCTTCCATATCTTGTTCATTTCCTTCTTTTGCCGATCAATGTCAATCTTATTTTGAGGAGTAGAATATCTTACATTCTTTCCCTTGTAGAACCTTGCAATGTGTCTGATTTATTGCAATTGTAGCAGGTGATACTAGATTGTAGAGAATAATCACCTCTTCTCACATTAGATCTACAATCAACAGCCTTATGACCAAACTTGTTGCATGTGTAGCAGTAACCATAGAAGAGTTGAGAAGTCATAGCATTATTTTTATTCATGAACCTATTCCTCATCACTTTACTTCTGCATTCATTAGCCTTATGACCAACTTTATTGCAAGCATAGTACTAACCATGAAATGATTAAGAGTTCATAGCATTGTACCTAGGAGGCCTAAATGAATTCTAACTCATCTTTCTTCTACATTCAACAACCTTATGACTAATATTATTATAGGTATATCAATTACCATTGAAATCTTGAGAGTACCTGGTAGGAGCATTTTGCTTAGGAGCAGGCTTTTTGAAGTTCTTCTTGTTCCAGACTTGTGTGAAGTTATTCTTTCTTTCTTCTATCTTCTTGGATTCATCATGTGACTTATCTTTTTCCTTCTCATTCTTCCCTTCAACCATATTTGTTTTAGAGATTTATCCTATTCTAAAACCAAGACCACCCTTGTCCTTACGTGGTTTTTGATAACTAAGTATTTCATTAAGGAATCACTTCCATCTTTGAGTTTTAAGATTTTGTCTATCTGCTCTTTTGCTTCTTCCAATGCTTTTCTCAGATTGACAACTTCTTCCTCAAGTTTTGAACATTCAATTGCTTTATCATTGAGCTTGGCATTTAAGCAATCTTCAATCCTCTTTCTTTCTTCAACTTTGAGTTTAAAATTAGAGACCACATCTTCTGCTTCCTTGAGTTTAATTTCACATCCTTTATCTCCTTCTATTTGATCTTCCAGTTTGCCAATTTCTTCTTTTGAGTCTCTGGCTTGTGTCTTCAATTTGACAATTGTCTCCTTTGATTTTTCAAGAATGACCTCATATTTCAAATTTAGTGTTCTTGCTTCATCCAAATCTTCAAGAGCTTACCGGAGTTCTCCTTCAAAGTCTACCTCACAATCATCTGGATTGATGTCCCAACCTTCAAGTTCCATTGACTCTAGATCCATTTCTAGAGAAAACATATCATTAGACATTGTTTCAAATTCCATGTGATCAAGTACAGGATCTACCTCAACTTTTAGGCTTCTCAAAGGCACTTGGCTCTGATACCAATTGTTGAACAAACTTGGAGACTAAGAGGAGGGGTGAATCAGTCTTCTCTTAAAATTTTAAATCAATTCCATTTGTAGTTTAAACATCAAATCAAATTAACTAAAAGAAGAACATAAAGGAAAGCATGCATCACACAAGGACACCAATATTTTTACGTGGAAAACCCAATGAGGGAAAAACCATGGTGAGAGTTAACTCACAATATATGAAGCTCACTGCTTATAAAAAATATAATTTTGTTTTAAGGCTCACTGACTAAGGAAGCTCACTTCTCCCTGATGGACTTGCAAAATAAGGTGCACAACCTTAGGGAAAGATACAAGGACCTACTGAAGAGACTCACTATCTGGTAGCATGATACATTACAATGAAAACATGAAAATGAACTGCTATAAAAGAAACATCTAACATATGTTGATGTTGCAATCCCTTCTTCACATAATTACTCCATCATACTGACTTCACACACTTCATACTTGACATACTTCTCAATCCATCCTCTCCACTTTCACAAATGATTTTTTTCTTCTATAAATACCCTCTGCAACAACTCAAAACCTCAATTAGGTTGGTACTAAGATGAAACGTATGATATTATATAGGTCGGCCCCAAACATATACATTATGAAGAGAAAATAAGGTGCGGACCATGCCACACAACATAACAGGGCTCAAATACATAACAACACATCCTTCAAAGCAAAATTAACTAATCAAGATCAACCACAAATTAAGGAAACCAGACTGTCGGCCCAATCAACATTAACACTACCAACTGTTCATCTTTACACCACCAGGGAGAGACCAGAAGCATCATGCGGACCAAGATGTGAAAAATGTATTTTATCAACAATATTTTTACAACCTTCTCTTGAAATATCTTCTCATTATGTGCTACCACAAGAAGAGAAAATATTGAGCTGATGAAAATAGAGCATTCTGGACTGACTGTGACATATCAACACTCAAGATATTGCATTGTAGTATACCAAATCATCTAATACTTTCATGGATGAGCCCTTGTACCTCTTTGATCATATCCCCAAGTCTGTACAACCATACCTATCACTCTAGAGGAATGTGGAGCATTCTAAGATGTTTAACTCTATTATACTACAATCTGAAGAACAAGCATATGTAACTCTTGTTGTAGAAATGTTTATGACATGAAATTCTAGAAATAATTTCTTTGCTAACTGCCAAACTTAAATCCAAAACCACACAACTAGATCATGCAATGCAGAGGAATGCAAACCAAAAAGAAGGATCACTAACCTAGGAAAATATGCAGTTTTTACGTTAGACAACTTCTCTCAACAACACAAGTATGAACAAAGCCTCAAACTATCAAGTATCATGCTTCTAGACATCTCAGCATCTACTAGGTCTTTTGGACTAACTTTCCCTAAACATGCAGACCCCATGTCTTAATTGTGTGAAACCATCTTTCTCAAATCTTCCATTGTCCATCAACTACATCAAAATTTCTCTAATCTTTTCTCAGCTTCTTCAACTCCTATACAAGATCTCTATACAATCATTACCTCAATTTGACACATATTGAGTTGACACCAATGACAACACATATTGCCAACAATCTCATCTTTGTAATTCCCAATGTGAAATTTAACAAGGCATTGTTCACTTATCAATAACTAATGTCCCTTTTGTAGCCAAGAAACCTTGTAGGGAGTTGGGTGTTTCAAACTCTTCAGTTTTAGCTTCTCCGCCATCTCTTCTAACACTAAGTTGTCAGTGTTGCCATTGTCTGCAATGACTTTGCAACATTTTCCTCTAGACTTACATCTGGTTCTAAACAAATTTGTTCATTGTTCCAGTTCTTCTTGTACCTTCTCTATTGCTAGGAGAACTTTCCTTAGCATCAAGGATTCCCCATCCTTAAGTTCTTCTCCAAATTTTGGTGAGGCTACACTAGCCACACTCTCCTCCTCAGCTTGTGCTATATGGACTCTAATCTCTTTTCCTTTGCCACTGTTCTATTGTACTTGGGGACATTCAATTACCCTATGTCCAGCCTATCCACACTAGAAACATGTTCCACTAAATCCTCTTCCTCTTCCAAAATTTCCTCTACCTTGGGAGTAATCACCCCTTCCTCTACCTCTTTGGGTACTAGTCTGAGAAGAACTTGTTTATGCTTTCTTATCCTAAAAACCACATCCAGGATTTGACTGCCCTCTTGTTGTGTAGGGTTTACCTCTTCCCCTAGAGCTATTCTATCTTCTAGAGATCTTTTCTTCTACCTTCAATGCAAATTGATAGGATTCTTCTATGTTAGTAATCTTGACCATGGTAATTTCATCTTGGATAGAATAATGCAAACCATTTACATACCTAGAGATCTTCTCAACATCATCTTCAATGTGTCCAACCCTGATTTTCAATCTGTAAAACTCTTCGGTATAGTATTACACACTTTTATCCCTCTACTTGAGGTTTTGCAACATCTTAAATGTGGTGATCTAATGATCTGCAAGAAGATATTTTTCCTTCAAATTTGTTAACATTCTCTCCTAGGTTTTAATCTTTTCCTTTCCTTTTCTTTGCCTCTCTACTTGCACATGATCCCACCATAGAGATGCATGTCCCTTCAGCTTTGCAACTGCAAGTTTTACCCTCTTAGGGTCTTCAATAGATTCCAACTCAAAATACTTTTCCATCTCTAAAATCCCGTATGTCAACTCATCTGGTTTTAGACTTCCACTATAATTGGGTAACTCTACATGGGGTTTACTGGCAATCTTTGTAATTGCACTAAGAAACCTCCTCTCATATCCATCTTCTCCTTCATCTACTTCCTCTTCACTGACTTCTTCCTCATTATCACTCACATCTTCTATAGGTACTCTGTGTTGTGTTCTTTCCATTACATCCAACCTAGGTGTGATGCCTCTCAACATCTCTTCCAACACTACATCTCTAGCTCTTGGAGCAACTCCTCTTCTTCCTCTTGCTTGGTGTGCCATGTCTATAGACCCTTTGCAGTTGTAGGCCTTTCTCCTTACTCTGCCTACAACAATCTCCTTAGGGTCCCTTGCACAACAATCCCACAACCTCAAGGAATTCCAAACCTAAGCTATGATACCACTTGATACAGGTCAAGGTCAAGGTGCTTTGACAAGCTACTAAACCAGGTAGCAAAATGAACAACACCCAACAATGAACCAACAAACTCTTTATTCATATGTAATAGAAAATATTACAGTAGGAGTATAATGATCCTCATACATGCCTTGGCCTAAGCCTTACAATCATTCTAATAGTCAGATCAAGCTAACTCTAGCTTTCCTGTGAAAACCTAGAACAATCTTAGCTTTTTGGTGAAAACCCAAAATAATGCTAGATTTCCAGTGAAAACCCAGAATAATCTTAGCTTTCCTATGAAAACCCAGAACAATCTTAGCTTTCTGGTGAAAACCCCAAAAAAATCTTCCAGTGGAAGCCAAAAACTCACTATGGAGAGGTCTCTCTCTTTTAGTGTGAAATTCCCCTATTTATAGGCATTTGAGGCGGCCACCACACTCATCACTTGAATAGGACACTTGTCAATCATTATATGGCTCTTAGATCAGTCGTACATGCGGTCAAAACGTATTTTTGTCACTTTTTGGGTGCTTCCGAGTGAAAAAGCAAGAAAAAGTGACCCTCTTGGACATTATGGGAAAAAGTGCCCTCACCGAATATTGCGAGAAAAGTGCCCTCACTAGATATTGCAGGAAAAGGTGCCCTCACTGGATATTGTGGGAAAAAGTGCCTTCATTGGATATTGTGGGAAAAAGTGCCTTCACTGAATATTGTAGGAAAAAGTGCCTTCACTAGATATTGCGAGGATTTTGGAGTTTGTTGCAAATATCCTGTTGTAGACCAAAGTTCCGCCTAAGCACAACTTGCTCAATTTTGCTTAGAATCTTGCATAACTTGGAATTTTGGACACCCATTTGGCTTTTTAACAAGATGACATCATCACTTGGATTTTTTTAGGATTTCAAAGGTATCTGCATATATCCATATCTTGTAGACACTAAAAGTTCCACTTTTGCATAACTTGTCCAATTTAGCTTAGATCTTCACCAAACTTGAAATGTGAGTACCCTTTTGGATCTTCTTCAAGATCAAGTCAACACTTGGCCAAGAATCCTTAGTAAATTCTCTAGAAATTTGATCATCAACTCCTGCAGCAAAACAAGAAGGAAAACAAACAAGCAAAAAATAAAAGAAAACTTTTTGGTTGATGAGGATTGCTCATGGACCTGGATGCTCCTGCATCAAATATGCAAAATTTGACTTAAATTTTTTCTATTGTTTGATTGCCTTCTCCAAAACTTGGTCCATAGTAGAAGGGCCATGCACATCCACTTCTCCACCTATTTGGGCATTCAGACCCATGTTAAATTCCTTGATTCTAAACCTTTCATCTTTCTAATATTGAGGCACATATTTTAGGAGATGGGTAAACTTTTCCCAATATTCAACCACTGACATATCCCCTTGCCTCAAGTTCTGAAAATCTATTATCTTTTGGTTAAAGAAAAGCTGAGGTAACCACCTTTGGTGAAATAAGACCACAAATTGATCCCAGGTTAAGCTCAAAGAACTTAACCCCAGTTCCATATTCTTGTTCATCCACCACATGGATGCTTCTTGTGCCAATTGAAAGGCACCCCATACTGCCTTGGTTATCTCAGAGTAATTTTAGATCTCAAAACATTTTTCCATCTTTGTCAACTAAGCTTCAACAACATCACCACTTTATGTTCCATCAAACTTGGGTGGCGTGACTTTCTTCATATCTCTAGATAGCTCAGAGGCAAGTCTACTTCTCTTCTCTTCTTGAGACTTAGTCTTATCAACATTCTCCATTTGCTCACTATGAATACTAGGTTCATGGACATATTCATCATCTCCCTTATGTGAATCCTCATGTCCTGCTTCAGATTTACCTTGACCCCTAACCTCTTGTTCCAAGTTTCCAAGCCTTTCCTTGGTTTCATTCAATATGGTCAATATCTGATCCAGCTTAGCCATACGATTTTCAAAATTATTTGACTCTCCTTGACTATCTTCAAGAGTTGTTCAAGTTCAAACCATGATGATACTCTATATCACACATGATATTTGTATCAAATTATAAATTAGAATTTAGAATAATGCATCTCATTAATTCAAAATTCATCAATAAAATCCATTCATAAAAACTCAAATAGCAAACAATCTCATCCTTATTATAGTTTATTTTGCGTATAATTACATCCTTATTTAGATAATTAATGTGACAAGACTACATGTCACTATCGGCTAAAGGATATTCCTTGGGTTCCTCTTCCCCATCAGAATCCAATAAAACAAACTTAGAGTGTGGATGTACACACAGGTACTCCTCCATCACCTCTTTTCCTAAAACAGGAGCGTCACGACCACATACAAATGGCATGTCGCGACTAGCAAATGGTTTACTTGGTTTAACTACACAAGTAGGAACAATAGGATTCTTGGCCAATTTAATACGTTGTTTTCTCTCTAGTTGTATACACTTAAGATCATTAGCCAAAGTCTCTGAATCCTCCAACCATGCACCCTCAGCATAATTAATATGCTCCTTGAGTTCAACCACCTTAGTAAGTTCTTTCTTAACTACTAACTTAGGAAAACACTGGGGAACATACTTTCTGGCAGTTTTCTTGGTTCTTCTTGACACCATTTTGGCATAAAACCAATTTCAAACATTAGCTATCTTCTTAATGTTGACAAATTTTCTTGTAGTGAACTCTTAGGTCCATGTGTTGAACCTGGTTATGCTCTAATACTATATGTAACATGCCTTCTCATAATACTCGAAATTACACCCATAATTTACTAGGGGTGCTACCACAATAATGGGTTACACTTTCTGGAACATCCTTTTTTTTGCTAAAATCACATATTTTTAGAAAATATATTGATTTAAGCCTTAAAAGGTTCCATTTAAAGGATTTTAATTGAAGAGGGTTTGGTAAAAACCCCTTAGATTCAAACCCCCTTGGATAGAACCCCGCTAGTTTTAAACCATACCTATAATGGAGTCTCCTATACACCTATCAAAATGCTGATAAAAAACCAATTTTGATTTATCTTTTGAGGGATCAAATGAATTCATTTAAAATTTATGCTTTGTAAGTATGTAGTCCTTATTATAAGCTTCCCAAAAAATATAATTTTAAATATATTTAATTTGATTATTATATTTATTTTTTATTTCTTGTGAATGTATGTTTTTCACTAAACATCAAGTTCTCTATTCTACACACATGGAAAATTAGTAAATTACTAAAAAAAATTCTAAAAAATATCTATCCACTAGGTATTGATGTCCTTGTTTCAACAAAAGAAAAAAATTGAATTTCGATACATACAGAAAAAGTTATGTTTTACAGAATACGCCTGTAACATTGGAAAATGTCCCCTTGGGGGCTTTTCCCTCATAAGGTTTAGCTCCCGGGTCTTTAGAGTGTATTTAGGACATTTTAGTTCATATTTTAGCACCATGATGGAATGAGACCTAAGTCCCATGGCAAATAGGACCTAGGAGGACCCCTTGAGCTATATCTATCTAAAATAGGGGGAGGACTTGGGCGCCCTTGCCCTAGTCCTGCCCTATTTTTGGGGCAGCCTCAATTTCCAAGTGTCAGTTAGTGACCGTTATTGGGCCTCTTTGCCAACACAATAAGTTTGAATTTTAAATATCTTAGCGGGAGTGCTTGTAAATGCATATATAAACATATGTAGGCATTCATTTGTAAACTAGAGAGATTTCAATTAGATGATGACTGGCAAGCTATTGTGTTCTCAAGGTGATTCAAGGCTTTCTATTGTGTTGCAAGAGCAGACTTGTGTGTTTTATGTGTTGATATTTATAGATTTGAGCATCAATTCCTTCATGGCATGAAGAGCATCTTCCTCCATGAAAGCTTCACTACAAGGTGACATATCATTGTGCTTTAATCATTGATTCCTTTGGTTTTGGCCTCTGCCTCACAAGGGCATGCCCTCTTTATTTGACAACGGTGTTCGGAGACTTAAGTGTCCTCCAGGGTTTGACTGAGGCAAACCTCTAAACACCACAACCCCCAAACCAAGTCCTGTGATTGTAGGTGTTGCATCGGAAGGCTGGAAAGACATCAAGGATTCAGGATCTGAAGAAAAGTTAGACAAAGGATCACTTCCTAGACTAGGGCACTCGCTCTAGTGTCCTCCGCAGATAGATTCCAGAAAATAGAAGTTATAGGGCTGATCAGTGTCCGAAGGAGGTCTAGATTCCCCAAAAAAGTAGGTACCTTGGACTTGGGCACCCACTCCAGTGTCCCCAACTGCTCCGCTTCAGAACCCCAAAAACATGTATTCTGTAATTTGGTATTTTACTCCCGTCTGCAAGAGCTTTTTCTGTAATTCATTAATTTGTTGTCGTATTTGCATAATTAGGGTTTTAATGGTCAATTGAGCATAGGAGAAGGAAAAATTGATAATTAATTCCCTAATCCAAGTTTCCCTACATCTAAAAGTGACCTAGGGTATGATAATGCTAGCCATTCGACCCTAGATTCTTCAATGTTAGGGTGAAAGGAGGATTTTAACATCTAAGCCACAAAAGATCAACAAATCCATTTTTACCCTAAACATTTTGGTGAAACCGTGTCTTTGAACTTAAATTGCAACTTGTTGAGTGTTTTTCTATAGATTTGGTGTGATTTCATCCATTCATTTGGTCATTTAATTTATTGCATTGAGAAAATTTGAAAAAAATTGAAAATTTTGGAAAAATACAAAAAATTGCATTGTTGGGCTTACTAAATTATGTCAATTCTTTCTAATTTTTCCTAATTCATGATTTTTTCATCAGATCTGATATAAACTATAGAAAAATACAAAAATTCTAAATCTTGCTTTGCGTTTTCATCATTTAATTGCTAAGGTTTTGTGGAAATCTTGACAATTTTTAGATAACCTAGTAATTCCAAAATCTAGGGTTCGTAGGCAAAATCTTTTATCAGATTTTTCTACTAATTTTAGAGGCTCATTAAAATTTTCATTTGGATTTCATCTTTCATTTTAGTGTGAATTTTCATTTAAATTTAAATTATTTGCAATTTTGCATCGAAAATTTCAACAAAAACTAGCAATTTTGGTGCATTTTCATTAAATTTGCATGGGAATTTTGCATGATTAAGCTTGAAAATAAATTTCAGATATGAGAGTATGTAATTTACATTATAAATTAGACTTCAAGCCATCTATATAGAATTTGTTTCCAAAATTTCAAACCTAGGGCTTTAAAAACAACAATTTTCGCTAAAATCGACCTTATCGACTCTCTAAATTTGCACCATAGGTGTGTTGTGAAAGATATTTTTGCATTAAATTTATTTTATCAAGGTAATAATTTTCTTCCCCTCATAAAAATATTCACAACACCCTTTTTACGGGCTCTTGTAGTGAAAATTCGGCAAAAAACTACACATTTTGGCTATTTTTGCCCTAGGGTTTGGCCTAGTTTGCACTCCAAGCGTGTTGAGATCAATTTTATGGATTGAGGTGACTAATATTATTGATATTATTTTTTTTATTTCCTAAAATTACTTACAACAACCCTTTTGCTAGGTCTTGGAGTTGATAAATCGTGAAAAATTGCATATTTTGCTATATTTTCACTAGGGTTTTACCTTAAGTCCTACTACAATCGTGTTGTGTTGGGTATTTTTGCATCAAGTGGCTATTATTTCTGATATTATTTTCTTTCCATCATCATTTTCCTCACAACACCCTTTGTTATGCTCTTTTGCATTGAATTTTGGTGAAAAAAGTGCTCATTTTGACATATTTTCACTATATTTTGGACTTGGCATTATCTTGGAGTTGCATCAAGAGTGTGTTGAGAGTGATTAGATTGCTATTTTGGACTAATATCAGACATATAACTTGATAACTTTGATCAAAATCCTTACAACATCATTTGTTTCATTCATTGGCTTTGGTATAAGCTTTATGACACGTTGTCCTAAAAATAATATCCCTTTGAGAAGAAGTAAAAGATTAATGGGATCTAGTGCTCTTGAAGAAGTTGGTACTTTGGACACCTTTACAAATGAAGACAATCAAATTGGGAAAGATATTATACATCCTCCAACCTCAATGGAAGTACAAACTTTTCGTGATGTTGATAATACTATTGAGGCAACAGGATATGTATCTGATGAGCAAATAGAGAAGTTGGATAAAGACCTAGCTGAATTTCAAACAGTTATGGGAAATGAGAGAATAGCCAAAGAAGTCATTCCTGCAATTCATAATATAAGAGTTGATAAAAGAGGGACAAGATGGTGTAAATGCACTTCGTGGTCTAGCACATATTGTACAAACCAATATCATGCTGGTAACCGAATGTTCGCAAGCGATACATAACACTTTATCACCATCCCATACTCAACTTTCCATACCTATACCAAATACAGGAGTATCCACTTTTACATCAACAATCTTAACAACTAATGCAAACGCTTGTAGTAATGCTACCACTGGTATTGGAGTATCTAATGACACTAATTACAAAGCTATGGGATTTGATTATCAAAATTTGGTTCCTAAAGGGACCTCCTCTATGCATAATTGTTCTCAACCACCTATTCATTCCACTCAATTCCAACTACTTATCACATACTCGCAACCATCTTCCACCTATCAGTATGGCCAACCACCATTAACATATTCTCAGCCTCCACCTATTGTATCTCAAGCTCAATCACCTCCTCACCTTGATTCTAATTCCTCCCAACAAACTGCATCTCCCAATGATGCCATCCTAAACAAACTTTTACAGGGCATGACTGCTTTGTAGCAAAAGGTAACAAATTTGACAAACTCTTTGCAACCTAGTCTACCAACATATCATGCCCATAATTTGTTATCCTATGCAATCTTGAGAACTCCTATGCCTGAGAGGTTTGAGACTCCTCGCTTTGAAAAATATGGTGGAAAAGGTGATCCTAATATTCATGTGGTAGCATTCACAACTATGTGTAGTGATTTTTATTTTGAAGAGGATTTCTTAGCAAAACTTTTCCTGTGATCTCTCAAAGATACTTCTTTGGAATGGTTTTGCTCGTTGCCTCCGAATTCAATTCACTCCTTTTCGCAGTTGATTGATCAATTTTTACAACATTTTCAAGAAAATATCGGACCCCAAGTCACTCTTATTGACTTGGTTCAATGCAAACAAGGTCTGAAAGAAAAATTGACTAAATTCATTAGTCGGTATCAAGGCCTTTATGTTCAGATTCAATATCAGATGAAAGATGAGGATGTTCAGAAGATATTCATTACAAATCTACAACCTAATATTTGTTATAAGATTCTCTTGATGAAGTACAACTCCTTTCAACATTTATGCACTGCCCTTCGTGATTATCAACTTTCGTCTAGTCAGTATGAAAACCAAAACTCATCAGCTCAAGTTGGACAATCCATGGGTGGATCATCACAAAACAACTTTAAAAGGAGCAATAGCAGGGGTTATATCAAGATCAATGGACCAATTACAAATGTGTCTACTATAAACAATCCAAAGAAACAATCGTATCAACCAAGGAAGTTTACTCTATTATCTAAGTCCTATCATTCGATCATGAATCAAGTTGTGAGTAATAACATCCTGAAACTTCCCCCGATCAAACCTGTTGATCCTAGTAAATAAGGACCTTACTTTGATGCTATTGCCTTTTGTCATTATCATCGGATGCAAGGACATGACACTGAATGATGTATGCATCTTAAACATGAGATACAAGACCTTATTAATTCAAATGTCATCCAAGTATCAGGTGAGAATGACAATGGAAATAAGTCAGTTGCTCCACCGAATCAGAATTTCCAAATCTTCACTAATCCTTTTCCTAAGCATACTAAAAATAATATGGTGGAACAAGATTTAGTGGAAGTGGACGAGGATGATTAATTGGACTATGATAGTATTGTGGGTATGATCGAAGTGGATAAGAAAAAAATGGATAATCCACCTCGTCCTCGAAGAAATGGAATTTATGCTGAGGTTCCTCCTTTGTTATCCTTATATGGATTGGGAGATAATCAAAATGTCTTTGAAAAGAAAGAACAAAAACTGATACAGATGAGTAAGATGGTATGGGATGAATCCTGTTACTGTTCTAGAAAAAATTACCAACAAAAACTCGCTAAAAATTAGAAAAGAGAAAGACAACAATCAATAGTCAGAAATTATAGTGGTTCTCCCCCTCATAAGCAACAAAAAGCCTCACTTAAACAAGGATCATATGATAACAAACAAGACTCTCATAAGAACCACTTGAATTTTACAACAAACATGATCGAGTACCTATCTAAGAGGTTCGAGAGCTCCAATATATAATATGAAGACCCTACAAGTATCTATATATATTTTTTATTTTCTATCATAATGTGCTTCCCTCGTAATGTGTTATGTGTTGTTTAGGCCTCCTGGGATGACCTCAGATTCTCCCGTAAGGTTCAGGATACCAGGAGACTGCCTTCTGTTGTGACCTTCTTCTATTTGTATCATCATTCTTCTAATTGCTCTCTCTCTAATTTTATTGTTGTGTGGTGTGTCTTACAGACATAGCATCATGGTTCGTGACTTGGGGGCACCCTCCTACATGACTGTCCCTAAGACACTTGTTCTCCTCTCTTATTTATTGTTTCCCTTCCTCTAGTGTTTCTATCTAGCGGGTGGATGATGACAAAAATTTCTACTGATGCGGACCTAGTGTCCCTTTCGAGAGAAATCAAAAAATGGACTTAGTTCCTAATATGACAATGGGGTTGTATATTTTATCCGACGCTTGGCTAGTGGAAGCACTCATGCTTTCTACATAGTGAATTTTATGATGTTTCTGTCGCATTTACAAACCTTAACAATACTGTTGCTCTGTGCACCTTTGAATCTAGCCTTAGCGATACTCGATTCGAAGAGCTTCGTGATATAGTCCCTGGTTATCCTTGAACTCCAAATTTGTTGTATAACCTTGGTTCTTTGTGTGGTTAATCATATGCATTGATGTTATTTTTTTTCATGATGTTGTAAACACTAACATGTTTCTTGCAGGGATGTGTTTGTGGAATATTTGGCAATTGTAAAGTACATGTCACCTCCCATGGGCATGGGCTTTGCAAAAGTTGGCGTTCCCTTGTGTGTTTTCTTCCTACCTTAATGTGCTTGATATCGATAACTGATATCAACCACTTTAAGGTGGGGGCATATAAGGTAAGTTGTCTGTTATAGATGTTAGCAATGTGTTTGACCTCAAATGCATAGACCTGCACCAGATTAGTGCATTGTGCATCCTGAGCTTGTTTGCAATCAATCAATCAATCATATAAACCCTCTGTAGAGGTGGGATATCAAGCATATCCTTTTTCTTAAGCCCTTTGTGGAGGCAGGGATGGTGTATTTCTTGGAGCAGATTGCATCATCCTGTCATTTTCAAAAGTCCTCTGTGGAGGCAGGGAACAGTTTTATGACTAACTCAACCCTTAAGCATGTCTTCGGTGATTGTTGTGGCAAAGCCCAATCATTGGTGTGTGCCTGTAATGTGCCTAAGATGGTGATGAGCCTAGAAATAGGGTACACACCATCGCTTGTCTGCCGTGTTTTCTCTGTGTTTTCAAGTGTACGTGTTTTGGCATGCTTGTTTTGTATGGCGTGTTTGTTGCCCCATATGCATAGACCAGCGCCTTGAGTACTGCTTCATGCATTTTGGGAGGTTTTGCGTGTATTGCGTGTGTGTTGCCCCATATGTAGAGACCAACATCATCAAGTAGTGCTTCATGCATTTTGGGAGGTTTGTTTACTTTTCAGTACTTGCATTTGCATTTCATATATATGAGAAAAAGAAAAGAAAAGCTATCATTTATGTCTTCCATGCATTAATGTGTCTTCCATGCATTAATTGTCTGCTCTATGTTCTGTGTGACTATAACTGTCTTCTCCATGTTTTGTGTGCCAGTTACTATCTTCTATGTGATTGGCATGTCTTCTCCATGCTTGGTGTGTTTGTTGTGTTTGTGACCTTACTATAATGCATGTATGGGCCTCATGTTCATACATACATCAAAGTGGGGGCTAAATGTAACATCAGAAAATGTCCCCTTGGGGTATTTTCCCTCATAAGGTTTAGCTCCTAAGTGCATTTAGGACATTTTAGTTCATATTTTAGCACCCCGATGGAATGAGACCTAAGTCCCATGGAAAATAGGACCTAGGAGGACCCCTTGAGCTATACCTTGCCTAAAATAGGGGGGAGGACTTGGGCACCCATGCCCTAGTCTTGCCCTATTTTTGGGGCAGCCTCAATTTTTGGGTGTCGGTTAGTGACTATTATTGGGCCCCTTTGCTGACACAATAAGTTTGAATTTCAAATATCTTGGTGGGAGTGCTTGTAGATGCATATATAAACATATGTAGGCATTCATTTGTAAACTAGAGAGATTTCAATTAGATGATGACTAGAAAGCTATTGTGTTCTCAAGGTGATTCAAGGCTTTCTATTATGTTGTAAGAGCAGACTTGTGTGTTTTGTGTGTTGATATTTGCATATTTGAGCATCAATTCCTTCATGGTATGAAGAGCATCTTCCTCCATGAAAGTTCCACTACAAGGTGACATATCATTGCATTTTTATCATTGATTCCTTTGGGTTTGGCCTCTGCCTCACAAGGGCATGCCCTCTTTATCTGACAATGGTGTTCATAGACTTAAGTGTCATCCGGGGTTTGACTAAGGAAAACCTCTAAACACCACAACCCCGAAACCAAGTCTTGTGATTACAGGTTACAGGTGTTACATTCAGGAAAAGTGGAGTTGTAGGAAGGCTGGAAAGACATCAAGGATTTGGGATCTGAAGAAAAGTCAAACAAAGGAGCACTTTTGGCACTAGGGTGCTCGCTCTAGTGTCCTCCGCAGACAGATTTTGGAAAACAAAAGTTATAGGGTTGATCAGTGTCTGAAGGAGGTCCAGATTCCCCAAAAAAGTAGGTACCTTGGACTTGGCTTCCCGCTCCAGTGTCCTCGACTATTCTGCTTCGGAACCCCAAAAATAGGTATTCTGTAATTTGGTATTTTACTCCCGTCTATGAGAGCTTTTTCCGTAATTCTTTAATTTGTTGTCGTATTCGCGTTAATGGTCAATTAAGCATAGGAGAAGGAAAAATTGATAATTAATTCCCTAATCCAAGTTTCCCTACATCTAAAAGTGACCTAGGGTATGATAATGCTATCCATTCAACCCTAGATCCTTCAATGTTAGGGTGAAAGGAGGATTTTAACATCTAAGCCACAAAAGATCAATAAATCCATTTTTACCCTAAACAACACCTATGTCTAAATTAAATTGGTTTGACTTCAAAAATTAATTAATAAATATATATTCAACAAAACATTATGAAACCAAATGCATACACTATATATCGGTGTTACCAATCTAAATTAAAAAGAATCAGAATTTTATCCTTTGTAGAAAAAAAGTTATGTGCTATGGAGTACACATCACTTTAAAAAAATGTTGTTTACTATTAAAACTAGTTATCAAAGGAGATACAAAACAATTTACAATTTAAATCCAAATTTTTTTAAAAATATATATTTAGAATCTACAAACAAAATCTCACAAATCACTAGTTCACATCATTTTTAAATTCCTAATGGTTTAGTGGCTATAAGTGTCAGAATGTGAAGATTTAGTTCAAAATATTGATTTCAATGTCAAGTTTGGCCAAAAAGTGTAACCCATTATTGTGGGATGACCCCTAGGAAAGTAAAAGAAAATGATATACAAGAGAGAAATATATTTTTTTTAATCATTTGCTAAACTTCAAGAAATAGAAGTATATCTTTTCTGAATATTTTTCAACCTTGAAATTCAATGTATTCAAAAGATAACTTATAGTGATAAAATTTCACTTTACATTTACAAATATATTGCACTTGGCAAAAGAATAGTTTTACATCATAATCATTACATGAAATTTTACATAAAGAGTATTGCCTTTGGAATCCTTATATCTGTCATTCAAATCTTAGCGAGTCTTTTGCTACAGAGGGAGAGCATCATCCGAGTGCTTTACCTCCAACCACAAACCGACGGTCCCCCGCACACCTTCCTTCCTAGAAGTGGCCCTAGGCTTCACGAAGAGTATAGACATGTGGATCTAACAAGTCACCATTTGAGTCCTAGTGTTGTGTCCTACATAACTCAATCAACTATACAACTCTAGACAATCTTCTAGCTAAGTATGATCTTACTGACCAGTTATGTCATCTAGACACTGTGAACTGACTAATGCATGCATAGACAAATACATCACTTTGGGCAAATTTTCTATATATATAAGCATTTATAGTATGTGTTCACACACCTCTAACTCAACTTGAAGACTATCTCATCCTACAGTTTCACTTGTTTGGCTAGTATCTCTAGACATAATTGTTTGAACTATACTCAATCCCTAGTCCATCTGACTTAGAAATATTCTTTATCTAGGATATACATACAATATGCAAGTTTAGATATTTTTATCTTTTTCAAGAGTCCCTTATTTCATATCCACAATTTATCAAGCTCTATGACTTCTTGTCATTTTTACTCTCTACTCAATAATAACCATACTTGGTTTATATAACTAGTATTGATTTTCTAACAACATAGTGCTTCTTAGTCTTTTACTATTGTCATGTTCTATGGTTTCTTGACCTTTTTCTATCGACCAAAGTACACAATAGACTAAAGCAATATCATAATTGACTTGAGAGTTAAAGATTTCTAAACTCTTCGGGATAAAATTTAGGGTTCTTAACTTCCCTATTTTAGTACTGTTGATGTGTCAATTAGTCACATGCAGTAGAAATAAAAGTTATCACACAAACCTTTACTTATCTTGAAAGATATGATAAATTCAAGGTGAATTTATAATCCCATGTTCGTTAGTCAGGTCTTGACCTTCTGACAGTCACTCAGGGGGTTGTTTTGATATGGGAATTGTCATATGGACATTTTGAATCGATATTAACATACCAAATATCCATATCCATATCCCTTCCCACATTTAATGCCACATGCAAAAGCCATTGACCTTTTAAATCTAAAAGCGTGCCTTTTGACAACTGTTGATTTCTCTCAAGTTGAAATGGTGGAGATTTACCTAACCATAGAAAGGTATATAATTTGCCCTAGTCGATGAATTTTCTAAGGATAAAAGCTAAATTCATCCATTATTGTTAATCACCAAAGCATTCGAGCCAAATTTATAGAGAACTAAGAGCAATTAAAGGTGAATTGTAAGTGATTAATGTAATTCTACATCGATTAAGGAACAATTACAAAGAATGGAACGATGAATCCACAATTAGAATGATATTCACATCCACAATGGCACATTAAAGGTTAAGGTCACAATCACCAGGTATGAATACAACAAACCTTCTATGTCATTTTCATAGTTACAATATAATTTTGCATGGGTAAAAGGTAAAATTCCCAAGGTTAAGGTAAATCCTCAAATGGATTCTTATTTGTATGCTGTTCAAAATGGATTTTCAATCTACATGAAGAGATTTGAGGTAATTAACATGATTAAACACCTAAACACTAGATTAAACCATGGATATTGGTGATTCACAAGTCAAGATGCAGAAACGCATAGACAAACGAGAAGATAAGTTCAAGCCTAACATGTTCCCCAAGCCAAGAAGCATATGCAGTAAGTATGGTTTCATAGAAGATACTCACTATGGATAAATAGACATGGATGCTTTTAGGGGAAGGATACAGGTGAGGGAGAATAATGCCATAATGTAGAACATTGCAGTAACAGGAATGTTCACACTACAGGGTTTCCATACGCAACCAAGACATTGAAACTAGTTATATAATGCACCCTACATTACAATGTGGTCAGTTAGAGGGTGGAACATCATGGTAGATTATATACAGATTTCTCAGTTGATGGTATCACTAAGGCATTCAGCTTGCCTATACATCAAGATATGTACAAGTCAAACATGCAGACACTCACTACAGAGTTCAATAGTAACCAAGCAAACTATAGGAAGATTATTTTCACATCCTGGAAGGACCCAGAGAGTAAATTAAAGGTAGTGACCAAGTTTCCCCAACATCTGTGTAAATATGAATTCTATCCAAAGATCCAATACATGGTAGTTCTAATTAGAATAATGGTTGGGAAGAAGGATTCAGTCAACTTTGAGCCATGGATGTTTGGATTGATCCACCTAGTCAAGGATAAGAAATAGGTGGTGCAGTGGGCAAAGATCATTAGTGACGAACTTCACGGACAACTAGTGCAATGGAGAAAGAAGAACATTTTATTTTACATGACATCATATGTGGTATATGCATGTGCATATAAATCATCGTTCAATGGACTACAAACCATAGGAAAGCTGGGGTAGTTACCCCATGAGTAGATAGTATGGGAACATTATCCCAAGTTAGAAAGAAGACAATCTATTCAACATTATAAGGTAGTGAATGATTGTCATTTGATGCATCTCATTTGACTAATGGAGGATGATAGTGCTAAAAGGTTCTCTAATGGAGCCCAAGAGAGGATACAACCATATGGAGCTTGATTTATTCAGTTCCCTACATATTCGTACATCAGAATGAAGGGTTTTGAGGGAAACCCATTCATTGCCAAGGTATCCTACAGATAAGGTGGTACTGATGGAAGTGACAAGGCAACTTACTCCTGCATACAAGGCATATATGAGGAAGAGTAAGAAAGAAAATGTAAGGTTTCCCCTGGATATAAATTGGTATGTATGTGGGTCAATAGACAATGTGAAGCATTCTGAAGTAGATATGTATATGCTACATTTGGAATTATTCTCTTTGGATAGGTATTATGACCCCTACCATAGGATGGAGAGGTTCATAAATAAGAAATTATATCACGTCATTCACCTTGAATATTTAGGGGCATATTGTGTAGATGAACAAAAGGTGAGACAACGAGGATACCAGAGGTTAACTTTGAACCAAATCAGGACTATAGGATACTCGGAGGTGCATCTCAAATTAAAACATATTATGGGGATGTGATGGAACCTGGATATGAAGAGAAGAAGATATACAATGAGCCCTTATCTCTTCTTGATTGGAGCTAGGTTGATGAGACATCCATAGAGGTAATCATGAACAAGGTAATGACCATCACCAATAAATGGGTAGAAAATAAGATAGGTGAATTGAAGGCCAAAGGGATGCCTATCACCTTTGATAGGAAAAGGAAGATGAAGGAGAGGGATGACCTAGGATTTGATGACTTCCTCTTTCATAAGAGGCAATTCATGGAGGCAAAATTGGCACAGCCTGGACCCTCTGTAGTAGGGGAAGAGCTTACATCTAAGGAAATAACCATAGCCACTCGACCTTCACCTCCTAGGGATGCACCTTTACCAACTATCCCTATTATCACTATAGTTCTAGAGGAACTAGAGTATGTAGACTTGTTAGGAGGAGTGAACATCCTTAAGAAGAAAAGAGCTCAAGTGATAGTGGCAAGGGGTTCTACTTCCAAGTCTGTGGATGTCCATATGGGAGATCAAGAGGGGTTAACCAAAATGGAGCAGATGTTTGCTCAGAGACAATTCCTTGTAGAGGCACCTTTAGTATCTACCACACTTCAAGAACACATGGCTAAGAAGGTAGAGGGTCACCCCAATCCTACAGTAGAAGTGGTAAAAGAGTTGCAACATAATGTGCCTATGCCTAAAATAATAAAGGTAAAAAATGATCTACCTACAGAGGCAAGAGTGATAGAACAAAAAAGAGCTTTAGAGTGACCATTATCTTTTAATGATGTAATAGAATTGAAAAATGATAAGGTCACCAAAGATGTGACCAATAATCTAGTGGGGATTTTGCTTACACCCACAGTGCCAACACAGGATACACCCCAAGTAGAAGGGGCAAGGAGTCAAGAAGAGACAAAAGGTCCTAAAGCATAGGATGTTTCAGCTACAAAAGAGAAAGGATATCCTAAGGAGGTTATCCCATCCAGGCAATTGGATGTCCTAATTGATACTATCACAAGCCCTAAGGTGGTAGATTTATCATATCTTGCAGGAGCGAGCGTAGAAGAGAAATATATTACTCACGAGAATCCAAGACAAGGAGACACTATGTAGGACATTGATTTGGATGCAACAGGTCAAGATGTCCTTGTAGATGAAACAAATGAGTCCATGGATGGACATGAAGAGCAAGTGGCTATGGAGAAACAAATAGTAAAATTCTTAGAACAAGCTCAAATAGAAAAGGGAGATGAGGAGATGATTGAGGCAGATGATAATTAGAAATCCCTCATCATGATCTCCATAGTCAGGCTCTACAAGAAGAGCAACATAGAGAAAATCCCAAGGAAGGAGCATCACAAGATGTGGATATAGTACCTCATGGAGAAATCCATATGGATGAGCATCAAGAGGAGGGGCCTGAGAAGGAGATCCCTCAAGATATGGGCACAGAACATAATGAGGCCGAAGGCCATAATGATCAACAACAAAAAACCCCTCAAGTAGAGATTCAGGTGGACAAAGATCTTGAGAAAGAGGAGAGGGTACATGAGGAAGAGAATCTAAAGGATATCCCATTTGAGAAAAGGGGAGAGGATCAGGATAAAAATGAAGACATGGCGATGAAAGATGCTCACATTGAGAAATCAAGCTAGGGAGGGCCAGATCAAAGTGTGTTGGCAAGAGCCACTGCTTTGATGAAGAATTGCATGTCATTGATGGCAACAAGGCAAAGGGATTTCAATGGCATGACAAAGAGACATTACTCTAGAAGACCAACTTGGTTTTGCAACAAGGCACAAAAGCATTCTGATCCGGAAGGCTAAAATGACTAAGTATGGACTGTATATAGAGTAAATGACAGAGATTAGGTTAGTATGCCTCCGCAGTAGAAGATCATTACATGCAATTCAGGTATGTTGTTCATAGCTATTTGATGATGTTATGTTCCAATGATCAAGACCTAACTTCCTCTGGAAGTCATACTATGAAATGTCTAAGTCTGGGTGAACAAAACTAAGACAGGAACAGTGCATAGTGCCTAAGAAAAAAGGTCCGCATTTCTCCACAGTTGCATATTTTTTCTTGCAGTTCTGGAGTTATGCTTAGAGGTCAAGAATGAATGTTGGGTATGAATCCTTGAGTCTCCTATGGTCCACAGTTAGATTTTGATGTGACAGATGAGTTGGCCAAGCATGTTCTTAAGAGATAGGTCGATGGGCGTGTAAAATCCATATGCAGAGAAGATATATTGTTTGAATAATAAATCTAAGTAGTTGTATGATTGGTGTCGACCTATATGAAGATCATTATATGATTGTTTGGGTATACATTACTATTTGTACACTTGATCAAGCTGACAAGGTAGAATACATTGTATACACACTTCATATTTGGCTTGCTGACTTGATTTTGAGATTGAATTCAAAGTTGTGGATATTTATATGGGTTAGATTTTAGTGTTGAGTGAGGTGATGTGATTACGATGTGGATGAACTAAATGTGTGTGCAATTCAAAAGCAAAGTTATGATCAAAAGAAGATAGTAAGGGTAGAAGAGCAGAGTTTATGTAGAGCAGAGCAGACAGTATGAAGTCTTTTGAATCTGTATATTGACCTAATTGGTACTACACCTCAGCATTCTGTAGATGCATTTGTAGAAGTCATCTTCTAGCAGTGAGCCTTTCTGCAGTGAGCACTTCTTCATAGGGCAATGAGCCCTAAGGCAGTGAGCCTTCTTGTAATTCGGTATTGTGCTTTCATAATATATTGTGAGCTAACACTCACCATGGTTTGTCCCTTTTTGGGTTTTCCACGTGAAAATCTTGGTGTCTATTTGTTATGTCTTTATGGTTGCTATTCTTATGTTTATTTTGCTTTCATGTTGTTGAATTTGGTAATTGGATTAAGGAACAACAAACTAAGTGGTTTTGTAGAATACCGATTCACCCCCATCTCAGTATTCTTTGTGCTCAACAAAGTGTGCCTAGATGGTTAATATTAGAGGTAATGAAGCCTCTCACTACTGATTCTATTCCTTTTGATTTCAAATCATTATTTTCTCTAGAAGACGTAAATCCCAAGCGTAAGGCTAGGGCTATGTTTGCAATAAAGAGAGATGTTGTTACTGGGAAAAGAACAACCCAATTGGCTATACCCATAGTAGACAAGAATAAAAGGAAGATAGCAACTAATGAATTTCAAGTGACAACCATTGATTTGGAGCATGCTACAGCCACACAAGATATCAAAGAGCTCAGAGGGAGCACTGAAGCTGTAGTTGCTCACATACATAAGATAAAACAGCTAAGAATAAGGAGTTGAAAGGGCAAATTGCCCAAATCCAAGCATTTATCAAGGGATTGGTCACTCCTAGAGTCCAAATAACAAAGGCACCAATGACCCTTGAATTAGTTATCTAGGAAGAAATAATTGGTTTGGATGCATAGAAGCACCAAGCCTGGGTAATGCAGAAGTGGTTTGACACATTCATTACTGAAGCAGAAGGAATAATCAAGACATCATTGTCCAATTGGGATACCTTGGCATTAATGAGGACCAAAGATGGTGTGTTGAAAGAGGAATATTCCAAGAGGCTTGATCAAAATGATCAGGATCTCCCAAAGCTAAAGAGCATAAGAAAACTAGATTATCAGGTATTGTTGAAGAACAATATCTTGACATTGCAAACCATATTGAAAATATCTACATGGATTAAGGATATGAAATTGGAAGCGGATATGTTGAAAAGGTGCCAAGCTGAAGAAAAGGATATTGGTGCTAGGGCACACAAACTACTGATTGATGAAGTGTATATAATGGAAGAATTTCTAGGGAGATTGATAGATGATAGTAAGACATATGATGAATAGGAATCTAGGGAAGCATTCAGAGCTAGATTCAATCCTATGATGAAGGGCACAGTGTCACATTTTTTAGAGATAGCTATAGATCAGATGATGGGACTTTCCATGAAGATGAAAGAGTACAAGGGAAAGCTAGAAGACATAACGAATCAATGGGTGGCTATCAAAGATCAACTGCAAATGCAGGAACATGCAAAGGTTAAGGCACAACAATTTGATAAAACTAAAATGGATGAGGCCATAAAAGCATATGAACTATATAAAAAGTTTGATTTAGGGGAAATGGTGGTTAGTGAAGATTCATCAATAGAGAAAGAATAGAATATTCTCAAAGATGTTGAGGTGAAGCTACCAGAGATATTCCTTTTGCTAGTTGTCCTCCACCAATGATTGCCAACTAGAAATCACGTGCCATGTATCTTGATCATTGATTGTTTTAAGAGATATCTTGACCGTGGGATTTTTGTAACTGATCTCAGGGTCTTGTCTATAAAAGGACCTAGATCATATTGTGCAAAAAGAGACTGAATTGTTGAAACTTTGAGCACTAAGTTTGTAATTTTGCAACTTCTGTGATCTCTTCTCAAGGTTCTTTCTCAAACCAATGTATATGTGTATATTCTTTGCATACTTAATGAAAATGGAGTAGTGAATTACCTCTTGATCTATACCCTATGTAATCTTATGTGGATTTCTGATATGTGATGGTGAAATGTTGCATTCTATTGAATTGAATTCAATTAATTACATGTTGTCATCAACTATCCTTTTAAATTTTGTACTAATCATATGTAATTGTGGAGCTTCCTAGTGAAGTATGGTTTGGTTTTGCTTATTTTCATGATTGTATCAGAATATATATGTGGATCACTGGTAAAAATTAGTAATTTTAGGATTTCACTCTTTAAGCATCATCTTTTGACCTTATTTTATAAATAATCATAAACAAATGCAAATCATGACATATCATAAGCAAATACCGTAAATATATGCTAATAACAACTTATGTAGAGCATATACAATGAATGAATGCAAGTACTAACACAATCTTAAGCAATATATACTGAATTGATGCAAATATTGACATATCTTGAGCACGCATAGTAGGAGCCACAAATAATAGTGAATATCATGCAGATAATCATAATTATTGGTGAATCACATACTTTATAGAAGATATTTAAGTGAATTCACATTTTACATGTAAAGATTAGTTCAAAGTTGAGATAGTTTCAGAAGAACTAATCAAAGTTGAGATAATTTCAAAGGAATTAATCAAAGATATGTTTAATTCATGCTTATATGCTTCAACCATAACTAGATACTATAGGATTTGATATCATTGTCAAGGATATATGCAGATTAGGTACAACATACATAATATTTGTGGAATTTGATAGAATCTGGGGAAGGATACAATTACAAAGTGTAAGTCCCCCTAAAATAGAACAGCATATCACAATGACCCCCTGAGTGACTATCAGAATGTCAAGACCTAAGTATCAGAGACTTGGGATTATAAATTCACCTTGAATTTATCATATCTTTCAAGATAAGTAAAGGTTTGTGTGATAACTTTTATTTCTACTACATGTGACTAATTGACACATCAACAAGTTCTTCACAATATTAAAATACCCTTAAAGACTAATAAAATTTTATCAATAATATAGTGTGAATAAGAGAACCACTCATGAAATCTTGACTACTTGGTCATTGATCAAATTCATCTTTTCTAAAAAAAATATATATATAATAGACAAGGTTTATCCTCCTCTATGTCAAGTCTTAATAGATACTAACAAAAGCATAAGAATTCTTGACTAAGTTCAATCTTTTAATCTGATAAAGGATATAAGTCTAGATAGATAATAAAGTAATGATGTCTTTGACCTAATGGTCACCTTTCATTCATCGATATAGAAAGATTAAGAATGATAGAACATCATCTTTGCATAATAGAAATACATAATCTAGTTGAATAAACATATATGTTAATATATAAATATAAAACATAGCTTCAAGTGATTATAATGATATCTAAATCATTTCTATACACTTTTAGAATAAGTGAAACCCTTTCTCAAAGTCTTGGATTGAAAAATAATAAAACTAAAAAGAGATGAGAGATAAAAGATAAAAGAAATACATGTTTGTCAAAACTTCTAGTCTCAACTTCTAAGACTCAATACAAAGATCTCGAGAGGCTCAATGATTTCGAGGGGCTCATATTGACATCTAAAGATAGATTCAACAAGAGAAATAAAACATTATTTGTATCCTTCACTATTCTGAGTGCAAGATAACTAAAGACAACCAAATTACTCAAGCATTTCTGAGTGTAATCATTGTTTGGTTATCACATAGACTCTATCTACAAGTTTAAACATGACAAAGATAATTCAGTCTTAGAATAAAAACATTTTAATGCTTATTACAAATTGTCTTCTCAACTATTAAAGTCAACTAACTGCATCTAGAAAATACCTATTGTGATCATTAGCCTTTCGATCTGCACAGATAATGTTTCAACATCTTTTCAGCCTGCACAAATTCTCTATATTTATAAGGTAAAGATGTAACACAAAGAGTTCTATTTCTCTAAACATAAGTTGAAAGAGTTTTATCTCTACTGGATCTATCCTATAAGGCCATTCATCCTTAAGCATCTCATGGAATAGTTGAAGATAAACTATCTGGTTTACATAGAGTTAAGCAAGTTTAAAGACTTCACACAAAACATAGTGGTATCTATGCTATCGGCTTCTCAAGACATAGAATTATGCAATGGGTTTCTTCTAACATAGAGGTAACTATGTTCTTCAACTACAAGGACACAAAGATATATTAAAATATCATCTTCACAAATCACAAAAATATATTAAGCTCTCAGATTTTCCATAAACAAAGCTATACTAAGCTCTTTTGATTTCTACAAACATAGTGATAATAAAAAGCTGTCAACTTCACTAAACACAGTGATAATAAAATCTTGTTGACTATACAAAACAAAGCAATATATGTATATCTCTCAACTTTACAAACATAATAATAGATACAAACTATCAATTGCTCAAACACAGAAGATATATTACACTATCTACTACTCTAAACATAGATAAATATATTGCTCAAACACAGAAGATATGTTATGCTATCTACTGCTTTAAACATAATGTTGTGCCTTGCACACACGCCCCATTCAAAATGGAGACCCCTTCTTTTGATTTGGCTAAAGAGTCATTTGATCTTCTGATCTCCTAAGTGATTGTGTGGTCAAAAGATGCATTTTGACCTTGATGGAAAGATGGTAGCAAAAATCATTTCAAAAATCTGCTAGGATGAGTTCTTATTTTCCCTTTGAGGGCCTTGAATTGACATTTTGCACTGAAAATAGTCTTGTTTGACTTTTGCACTAAAAATAGCCTTGTCCAACCTTAGCGCTAGATTCCCAGTCATCCGACTTTGCGCTAAAATCCTATTGCTCTGACCTTTTGCGCTGATTTCCCATCTGTCTAACTTGGCGCTAAAAATAATTGAATCAGACTTTTGCGTTGAAATTGACCTCTTCTAACTTGGGCGAAAATCAATGACCACCGACTAAGTCAGACAACCCCGAAAGGCCCGCAAGTCAGATGAACCCGATTTCTCTGCTAATTTTATGCAAACTGAACTTCCAGACTCAGCGTCGAATATGGTCCTAACCGACTAGGCCTGACACACTCAAATTCTCTGCCAAGTTGGACATTGTCCAAATCCACGCAAACCTTAAAACTTGCAGACCGTATGCTTGCACATTAATGACTATTTTGGGAGGGGGTTAAATAGGAAATTAACAAGTTTTAAGTCATTTTAGTCATGTTTTAAAGCTCAAATTCCAGAGCCGTGTTCACACTCCATGGACTTGCCCAAGTTCGAACCCACGACCTCCTACTCAGATCAAACTCACGCGATCACTTCAACCAGGTAGGGTTTCGACCTCATTATTCAAAGTTTTATTTATGTACGGTTAAGGTTTAGTCTCAAAAACAAAATTTGTTAAGAAATGAGCATTTAATCAACATTTTAGGTTAGGGTTTCCGTACCAGAGTTTGAGACTTCCGTTCACAAAACCCTAGTTTTAGCTAGCCATGAGATGGAATGAGTCACTGTGTTAGAGAGCCAAACTTAGGTGATTTTTGCCCTTTGAAGCCCTTGAATTTCCTTGGCGCTAAATCAATCTCTAACTGACCTACAAATTGAACCCTCATTAGTCAGTCAGACACCTTGAAAACCCGCGCCAAGTGTCTAGCACTAAAACTGACCTCAACCGACCAACAAGTGCCAAATGTTTTTCTCCGACTTGGTCGAAAGGTCTAAAAGTCCCACAAAATCTGAAAACAACTTTTGCGCTAGAAAGTGACCTCTCCAACTTCGGCTGAAAGATTGGGTCTCCGACCTGGTCGGATGACTCAAAATCTCTTGCAAGGTTGGTAGTGCCTTGAAACCCCACCAGGAAATAATACTCAATCTCAGCGCTAAAACTACCTCATCCAACCTACGCTATAATACCATCCTACTGACTTGGTCGGACACCGCCTAAAACCATGCAGGTCAGAACAAGCCGATTCTTGTACAAGTGCAATAAACAGTTCACATCGATAAAACTTTGCGCTAACATATCAACCGATTGACTTGACAACCACCAGAGGTCGGAGACCTCCAAATTCTGTGCAAGTAAGACCTTGCCAAAAACCGCGCAAAACTCAAAAGAATGAAAGGAAGCCAAAGCATAAGGTCGGACCTACCTGATTTCCCCGCTGAGGTCGGATGACCTCAAATTTAGCACTTTTTCTTCTGAGGGTCGGACAACCCTCAAATTAGCGCAAAACCTTGCAAATGATCAAATTTCTTGAATTTTTCAAAGGGAAAATTGTTCAAAATGATGAAATTAATATTGTAATGCATTGATAATTGTAATTTTCATGAATTTTCTTGCAACATTAGATATTTGATCGCATGCAATGCTATTTCAGTTAGATTTAAATTTCCTTCAGAGGCATGTTAGTAGTAAATGGTAGTATTGCATTGATTTATCTAAAGTTTAGGAGTATGCTAGGAATTTCCTAAAGGTATCAATCTTATAAGGTCCGGTCCTGGAGATTAAATGATTGCTAGGGCTCAAGCAATGAAATACGAGTTCAAGGGAATCCCTCCGGAAACCAAGGTACACTCCGGGTGGAGTAATGTAGGAGACACAGACTTGGGTCACATAGACCTAGATGACTTCAGACTCAGAGTCTTTGGTCTAGATCCAACCCCCAGAGCTAGAATACTTAGAGATACTGGACTTGGACAGGCTGCTACATTTCCTACCTCAGTTCAGTGTGCAGATCTTATAGCCACCTGTGCAGATAGGTATGATGTTATGACAAGGACCATTCATATGGAAAATGAGGATGTCCTAGCTGACCTGACCCCACCTTCCTTGGCAAAAATGTTGGACATCCCCTGGCACAAAGTTATGACTATGCCAGACAAACAGGGGTCAAAAGCAACATATAATAAGGATGTAGAGGGATGTAGGAAGTATATAAATGACCATTGGGTTAAAAGTAGGAAATTTTCTCTCATCAAGCTCCCCAGAGTACTTTACAGAAGTGATTTCCATGATGAAATAGGGGACATAGTGACCTTTTTGAGCAGAGTCTATGGGTTACCAACTGCCTCTACCTTCGAGGATTGGATGTTTGTCATAATCTCTAAAATATTGAAGGGAACCAAGTTCCACTGGGCTCAAATCCTCAATGACAACATTCATGAATCCTTCAACAACTTCAATGAAAACAAATACTTCAGATGGACATCCTATGTTGTCTATGCATTGGCAAGAATCAATCACTACGATGGATTGTCCAAGATCAGTGAGGTTGGAAATGATGACAAGACTCAGGTTAAAGTGTATGAATGCTACCCAAGCTAACCTCATCTCAATCACTGATACACTTCAAGAGGATTAACGAAGCATTCACCATGTATATAGCCAGAAAGTTACAGGGCAGCACGGCCTTGAGGATTTCTACCGAGGCCATGAATGAAATAACTAGATATGGTAGGTGGTATATCAAATTTGATAAGTTTATGTACATAAGGATTCAAGGCTTCACTGGAATGGCCTATAGACTTCCTTAGTACCCTGATGATAAGATAGTACTTCTGGAGCTGTCGATGAAACCGATACCTTGTGCTGAGAAACTCAAGCACCTGCATAGGCCAAGTGTTCAATTTCCTATCAAATTCGACAAAGGACTCTATGCATACCCTTCTCTAGCATCAACAGAACACTCAGACAAGGAGCTTTAGCTCTTGAATCTACACTACTACAATGCAAGGGGCCATTTTGATCCAAACAAAGTAATGGAGAGATTTGTAAGCAAGAAACTCTTTCATAAAGTGCACATTGAAGACTTTTGGGCCAATTGCCCTGATGATTATGAGATTATGAAGAAGGCACATGCAAGGCTGCCTTTGGATTTCATCAAAAGGTTTCATATAATGGCAGTTCCTGATCAGTTGCAAGATGATGAAAATGTTATGCTTAGAGGACCATGGGAGGTGCAATACCATCAACCCATTCCATTGCCAAACTGGGCTAATGCAGAAGAGAGCTCCCTGGCTGTTGTTATGAGGGAACCAATCAGACTAAGTAAGGCCTGGGTCAGATCACAAGTGGTTGTTCTACATGAACAAGGAGTCTAGCTTACTTACACAGTAGTAGAATCTGACAAAGACTCTGCAGGAGAAGAAGATGAACCCATTTAGGTCATAGATGAGGCAGAGCCAACTGAAATATAGAAATCAGATAGTGAAGAGCAGACATCTCTGGCAGAAAAGGCAAAGAAAATGAAGAAGCCAACCATGAGGTCTCCTTAGAGGAAAGACCAACCTCCTTCAGCCAGAACCAGGACTTCCAAGAGAAAAGATATGCCAAGTGGTGTTGGAGAAAGCTCTAAGGCTAAGAAGGTAAAAGTAAAAGAAGCTGACAAGGAGGCTTCCACAACTATGAATGATTCCAATCCACCAGCTGCCCAACCTCCTGCACAAAGTAGTGACACTGTTGTCTTAACCCCTGTTGTTTCTGATGTCACTTCTCCTCCCATTCCTCCTTCCCCTGCTGCATCTACTTCACCCATAGTCTCGACGTCCATGATCCAAGAGACACCTTCTACCACCTCTCTTGCTTCTACTATCACCACCACCTCTTGTTCACTGGCAATTTCTTCTAGTGACTCTAGCAGTCCTATCTCCTCCACTCTCACCATCTCATACCCTTCCACTACATCTACACCTTCTCCTTTACCATTGCCTCCTATTCCCACCATCATTTCCCCCCCTCTTTCCTTACCTTCACTGTCCTTTTCTTCACCCCTTACCATTTCTTCCTCCTTATCACCAGTCTTGACTAACCTTATACAGGTCAGTTTGCCTCCCCTAACGATCTCTTCTGCTGTCCCTATTTCACAAATACCTATGGATTCACTAGCAGTGCTACTGCTGCCTGGGATTGAGAACGTGTATGCTGAATTGGGGTTGAAACAACCTAAACTAGCAATTGAGGAGGAAAAGGAGATAGTATCTGATGATAGCTTCCATGGACCTTCAGCTAACGTGGAAATTATTGACATATCTGATAGTCCCCTTGGTAAAGATCCAACAGGGGAAGTTCTAAAGATTGCACAGGAGAATGTAGTGATAAATCTGAATGACTTGGCACAAGAAGAAGAAAAGGAAGAAGAGAAAAGCCCTAAGAAGAATGAAGAGCAAGAACAAGAATAGTCCAAAGAATTGACTGTATTTGATAAGAATGGAGCTTCTGAATTGAACAAATCTTCTACTCCTAAGTGGCTACAAAGTATAATGGCATATCCTGAGCCACAAGTGGAAGTAATGCAGCTTGACCTGAGTGCTATCCTATCACAGGCTTAGAAGCCTTAGAAGTAGAAAAAGGATAAGATCCAATCAAGGATTTATAAAAATGAATTAGGATCGAGGATAGTAGAAATAGCAGTCCCGCTAACTGACATAGCAAGAGACTAAGTCAAGGTGGAAGATTACATCATATCTACTATTGATTTAGGTCCAACCACTCGTTCTCAAAGAGTGGATGATTTCAAAGGATCAGTCACATCCATTTTGGAGCAACTAGACAAAGATGAAATGTCTAAGAAAGACTTAAAACAACAAAATGAAGAACTACGAGCATTTCTTCAATTTTTGATAAAGCCAGTAGATGCAGGAGGAGACATAAGGACAATACCTACTTTCCTATCTATCGATGAGATAGCTAAATTAGACGAGGTAAGATCAAAATCCCAAGGCACAAAAAATTGGTTATGAAAGGTTTTTGAAATGGGATGCGAAGCCATAAGCGCCTCTGCTCAAGTTCACCAAAAAATGGTAGATTTGCACAAGAGATGGAAAGACTTGTGTGAAGAATGTGATGCTTTTGACAAATATTATTCACATAGGTATCCCCAAATCAAAGGTATTAGAGAATTGCTAGGTCAGACCTTAGTCACAAAAAATATTTTGACTGGGAATCAGCTGCCAAAGGCTATTGAATGGTATCGACAGCTGCTTTTGAGAAAAGAGACCTTTGAGCAAGTAAAGGAGGCATACAAACCAGCTGATAAAGAATCGAGATCGGTTATATACGACATCAGTGACTCCTTGAGGGACTGTAGAGAAGAATCTGATGATGATTATGCCCCTTTTGATGTCGAGAAGTGCAAAGATAAGTTGCATAAGGTACTATTTGAAGACACTGTGCTCAGCATGGAGGAGCGGTTGGATAAGGCAAGTGACCTCCGGGCTGGATTCAAGGCATTTCAGAAGGCAGGGGCAAAGATGTATCCTGTTTGACTACAGGATACATCATTTAAATGATCCAGACTCCTCTGATATTAATCCCGCACTTGAGGCGTGGTTGGCTTATCGCAACAAACTGGCCAACGAAGACAGTATTGACTTGGACAAGGAGTCTTAGCATTATTTTGAATATTCTAGTAATACAGTCTCGTCACAATTGTAAATTATTGTATTCAGGGCAACCTGTGACTTTGTTTTGTCTTTTTCTTGCTTCCAAAATGCTCTTTTCTACTAATATACTGAGTTGGCTAGTCAAAATATCTAAATTCAATGTATCTAGGAACTTTTTTTTTCCTATCATAAAGGACAAAGTGTAATCCAGGAATTGATGTGGGCTATTATTGATGTAATCTGGACCGTCGGTGTTGAGTTAATCTCCACCATTCATTTGAAAGCTAGGGTATGCTAATTTTCTATATAAAGGGCTGCCATTTCCATTATTTGTAAGAGAGATTTTGATACTGAATTGTTGACTCTATGCCATTTGAGCTAATACAAAGCAAGTTTCTGTGAGGGTAAAATAGTGCATCAATCAAATGAATAACAGATGACCCAAACACCAACAGAATAGAGAAACAAAGAAGATTCAAGTAAACAAAGAAATGAACAAACACAACAAACCTCTTCCGTTTCGAAACTTCTGTTGTTCGCCTATCACGAATCGTCCTTTCGCAGATGAGATGAGCCCTCAGAGAGTGCAATCTTTTAAAAGCTGTTGGAGGAAGTCGATGGTGAACGGCTGTAGTGTGATATGCAATGAAGGTGAACTCCAATGCAACAATGGTGATCTCAAGCTTGTGGATGACAAATGGGTGCCAAAGGCGCGCTGGTGATATTTCTGCAGAGTAACGATGTCAAAAGCCTGGATGATTAGAATGAAGGGATGAAGCTTCATTTATAGACCCGGAGGAATAGGAATCAACGGTTGAGAGAAGATATGAAGATCAACGGTTGAGGATGGTTGAGGAATGTGCAACCAGTGGAAATGTGACAAGTGTCCCAGCTCCATCATGAAAGGTGGGATGTGACAAAACTGATTGGAGAGTTAACTCCATTGACTGGTCTGTTAACAGAATTGATTGATCAGTTAGAAGAGTGGATTGTGGAACTGACTGGATTGATTGAGGATTTGACTCAACTGACAGGTTAGTTAACAGACTTGATTGATTGGTTAACTGACCTCTGATTGGAGAAGAAATAGGCCATGTGGGTGAGGGAAAATAAGATAATTAAATATTAAATATATTTAATTACATGTGCAACCTGATGAGGTGGACAAGGTGAGGTGTAAAGGTGATGTGGATTTTTGAATTTAGAACTTTAGGATAGAGGAATTAGGCTTAATTAAATAATTTATAATTATTTAATTGTGAAGGACAAATGGAAGGATTTTAATTAAATAAATAGAATTTATTTAATTATGGAACAGTGAATCGATTAAATAAATTTAGAATATTTATTTAATTAATAGAAGAAGGGAATAAATATTTAGAATATTTATTTAGGATGATCTGTGTCATTTTTAGGCGTATACATTTTGCCCCTCTTTGATGCAATGCAGTTTACAGCGTTGCTTCAAAGAAATTGATAGTCTGAATGATGATACATGCCCCAGTTTGCCCCTGGTGTAGGTTAAATGACGATAGGATGCCCCCTCGGGAGATTGGACGGGAAAAACGGCGAAAGTTTTGGAGACGGACGATCTCACGACAAGGAAGGGGTTAGGAGAGGTTGGAGGAAAAGGGACGCGGTCAGGGACGCGGGAAGAGAACGGGAGGAAAAACGGACACGGGAAGTAGTCACAGTCATCACCTAGCCAGAATTAGGGTTTTGGAAGCTATAAATAGGAGCTGGGTCCACAAGAATAGTCATTTGCACACTTGGTTGATCTGGATTGGAGAAGGAGAGCTCAGAGCAAACCTAGAGCAGCATGGCGGCCAGAGCAGCAGACATTCCACGCGAGGAGCATCGATTCGAGCGAGTCCGACGATTCGGGCGGCCAGCAGAGGCAGGACCCCCGGTATGTGCTTCGAAAAAATTCTCCTAGGGTCGAGTTTAGGTGTCATAAATGCTCGTAGAAAATAGGTGAAATGAATGCGCCGAAACGCAGAACGGTGCATATGCCCCGCGAAGCTGCGCTTTTGTGATTTCGCGGCGCATATGCCTGTTTCGGCGGCGCATGCGTGAAAGCTGCGCATGTGTTCACTCTGGCAGCGCTTTCATAATTAAGCGGCGCTTTTGTATTTGCGCCGCGCATGCGTGAAATGTAGCAGCGCATTTGCTGAAACTGCGCATATGTGACTTCCTGCGGCGCATACATGATTTAGCGGCGCATACGTGGCTTTATGCGGTGCATGCGTTAGAACGGCGCATATGTGCCCTGTTGCGGCGCATATGCATTTTTGCGGCGCATATGTTGATTGTTGCGGCGCATATACCAGAAATGGTGCATTTACCACCTGTAGTGGCGCTTTTGCTTGGGATGGCAAATTACTTAGCCAAACTGACTCGATTAGCATCCTGTTTGACGCAGGAATCGATGAGCTATCTCCGAGATTGCAGGAATCTAGTCAAGAGATGTAGTGTGCTGTTTTGATCAATTTGAAATGCTAAGTTTAGTTGATATAGTCCAATAGATATGTTGAGTATGGTATATGCGGTTTGAGACTGACGCCTTGCTTTGCGTGCTTGCAGGAGGAGATACGAGAGACATTGCAGTCGAGGGAGACGTTCCCTATGCCTCTATTGCAGAGACATATGCTGACGGAGGCTGACAGAGTGGCGCTTGGTGCCATGGGCCTAGATTACGTTTGCTTCATGCCCGAGGTGCGGGCGAACCGAGGACTGCTGACAGCTGCCGTGGAGAGATTCCACAGCAAGGACGGGACCTTCCACTTCCCTACTGGAGAGATGACTGTGACGTTGGAGGACGTCTATAGGATACTGCACTTGCCCGTGGTAGGCGAGTTGGTGGAGTACGATGCACATCGGGACGCGGGACTCGCCGAGTGTCAGCGAGTATTCGACGATCCTGAGCTGGTGGGACAGGTCATCCCTTGGCAGGATATCTATGACTGCTACGACTACTTCCTTGGGATCGTGGCTGGACTGATTGCGGGCGTTGTATGCCCTGACAGGAGATCGCACGGGTTCCCCATTGGATGGGGCAGGATTATGGAGCGGATGGTGACTTAGGGCACTCGATACGCGTGGGGACCTTGCGTGCTAGCTCACTTATACCACGACATGCATCAGGTGGTGTACCACCGCAGCACGAGTCTATCGGCTGGGGTGCTGCTGTTACAGTTTTGGCTGTGGGAGCACATAGCGGTGACCAGGCCGATATGTGTCTTTGCTAGGCAGAGGGGAGAGCCGTACAGCTATGGCTACGCAGGAGTGATTTCCCAGCACAGGCTGGGGAAGCTGGAGTATTGGCGGCACACGCTGGATGGGATAGATGTGGTCGTCTGGCGACCATATCTGGACTGCGAGCCTTGGGACGATGAGGGAGATGAGCTGCCCTTTTGCTTTCAAACTAGGTGGCTGATAGGCCGGACACGGCACATCTTGGAGAGGCAGACGGTGGGCCGAGTACTGAGACAGTTCGGCAGGAGACAGGGCATGCCGCAGGGACAGGCCATGTTTGCACGGACGCATGCAGAGAGGGTCCGATGGGGGCCGATGGCTTCTTACGAGGAGGCTCTGGCAGAGTTCCAGCAGTTGCCCTATGTGGCCTGGGATATGAGGCGAGAGATTGCAGATGCTGGGGTTACACAGGAGTATGAGGACTGGATTACTGCACATCCATTTCCGAGATATTCCGGACCTGGTATGCTGGTGCCTCGTATCGACGAGGCGGACTCAGAGGAGGAGGGAGAGGCTGGTCCAGGGCGGAGGGCCGCTAGAGGAGGACGAGGACGTGGTGGCCGAGCTGCAGAGAGACCGAGGCAGCGGAGGAGGATAGACCGGGCTGGGCAGGCAGTGCCAGGACAGGGGGAGGGACAGCAGCAGGCACAGATGCCACCACCCCAGCAGGTACCACAGCAGCAGGTGCCACAGCAGCAGGTGCCTCAGCAGCAGGGGCTAGGACAGGCAGAGGCAGCACAGGGGCCGGTGCAGGGTGAGGCACATGAGAGGACCATAGCCAGCCTGACAGGACAAGTGCGGGAGCTGCAGGCACAGCTGAGGAGAGTGGAGAGGATGCGAGATACAGATGCAGCAGTGATCGCTGGCTTGACTCGCGAGCGAGACATGGCAGATGCCCGGGTACGTCTGATCTGAGTAGAGAGGGACACAGCAATAGCTGCCATGGGCACAGATGCAGCGAGTACATTTTTGGTTGGGCAGGTGCAGCAGGCACAGGCACAGGTAGGCCAGTTGCAGACGCAGTTGGCACAGGCACAGACAGACTTAGCCAGAGCACAGCAGCAGGTATAGTACTACCGAGGCTTGTACCATGGTGCCGTGTCGGCGAGCCAGAGGGCAGGGAGTTTCAGGACTCAGTCTGGGGTGGCTCACAGAGCAGGTCCATCCCAGTCAGGGGCATCTGTCATGGGACCTCAGTAGTCAGGAGCCGGCAGTGGTGGCTCACAGCCGCAGGGGTAGTCAGAGACCAGATTTTGTACATTTTGGGACATGTATCACCGTCTATTTAGACATACATTGTATATGACACTTTGATTTTGAGAGAGATGGTGATATTGTACATTTGGACATCCTTGTATATGATAGTATGGATGATGATGCAGCTTTGTGTATCTATTGCATGCGTTTATGAGATGGTTACTTCTATTGCATGATGTGGTTCTATTGCATAGTTAGATGGTTTATATGATGTGATATGAGAAATACTTTGATATGCTGCTATATGATGTCTATATGATTTAATGTGACAAATGAATGCAAAGGTAATATGATGTTCTTGTGATGATGCAAATGTATATGTATGGAACATGATTTCTATGTTATGATGCTATATATGTGGTGTGTAAATGAGCTAATGCAGATGTGTGTATGGAACACTATTTCTATGTTATGATGCTGTATAGATATGTGAAATGCTACTGGATATTTATATGATGTAATGTTTTGAATGTATGTATTTGTAACATGAGTACTATGGGGTGATGTGACTATATATGTGATGCACTTAGCTATGTTGTGTGATTTTCTGGGCTTTTAAGATTAAGATGTGATGCAAATGTATTGGTGACCTAATGCATTGGATGATGTATTCTACTAACCTAATCATGTGCATGACTAGTTTCTACGAATGATATGATATGCTCTTATATGCCTTGTTTTTGTGATGTCCAAATGTACGCTATCGACAGAAGAATGACATGATGGATAGAGGGATGGTTACGAAAGAATGACTTAGGAATTTTTCTTGATATCGTTACTCTGCATAGTTTGAATAATGAGGATTGTATGGATGGGTGTACGGATATAGGACGGATGCTTTGCTTTTAGATTGCTTTATTTCATCATTGGGCATTTTGTTTTTGGTATTTTTCCGAAATGTTGTAAGTGAATACAAGCATCGAGGTATAATTGAACCGAGATGACCTGAGTATCGCTTACATGGATTGTGATTTAGCAAGTTAAGACAAGCATCTAGTCAAAATTGAATCTAGATGACCTAAGTACCTCTTGCATTTCAACAAGCAAGGATTACCCCCGTTCATGTCAGACCTTTGATGTCCTCGGTGATCTTTTGCCGATCACGTCCTAAGACAAGGCTTCACATTACTAAAGTTTAATCCCCAAATAGCAAATAAAGAAAGTAATCATGCCCCCATCATAGCATCTCTAGCTTTTGGCATCCTTGAGTAGCATAGGAGGGTATGACAGCAAAAATCAAGACTCTGTAACTTAACCCTGTTTCTGGTCTACAAAGCATATTTGCATTGATATGTGTTTATTTCTTGCCTTAATTTGCATAAAATCATTTAGAAGACCTTGGGTATTTGCTTTGCATTGGATAGGTTAAGATGCTCATAGTCAAGATTTCTGCTTGAAGCGCGGGTGTTTGCTTGCATTTGCTTACTTGATGAGAAGGTTGCACAATCCTTATTGAGAAGACGGACCCTAAGGGACTGACCTAGTGCCTCGAGGGCTCATTGCTAAATGGCCTTGCCTACGTGACGACGCAGAGGCAACGTAGTTCGGGGTAAACCCTAATAGACCATGGATGGACTAGAAGAAAGACGACAAGAATGAAGATAAGAGGGGAGATGGAAGCCTCGGGGGAGATGGAAGCCTCGGGGGAGATGGAAGCCTCGGGGGTGCATTAGAATAATGGCCTTGCCTACGTGACGACGCAGAGGCAACGTAGTTCACGGATTCGGACCACAGATATTGACGAGAGACACTACGCTAGGCTCTCTTCGAGGAGACGATATGGGACAAAACCTTGGTTGACAAGGCCACAAGCTGAGTATCAAGCCATGATAGGTAACTGTCAAGTGTTTACTGTGGGATGGATATGGGTCGAATGGGGAAAATAGAGAGAGAATGGGCTCAAGGTGATTGGATTCCCAAAGATGGAGAATGCGGTTTGTCACAAGTAACGCCTGTTTACCAGGTTTTCATCACTTGCTTTTATTTGCACGAGAAGCTAGAAAGTAACATGACGCCTGATTGCCAGGTTTTCCCCATGATACCTATCCAAGGCGCCTGTTTGCCAGGTTTTCACCAAAGGATGATTTTTTATTTTTTATTTTTATTTTTTTATTTTTATTTTTTTTAATTTTTTGACTTTATTGTGCCCCCTTGCATTGGGGTTCTCTTAGGTATAGAACTTGCGAAGGTGCATGCTGTTGATGGGATCATCAAACAACTCACCTTCTGATGTGGCCAACTGATATGCCCCCGATCCGTAAGCTGCTACAATTACATAGGGTCCAAGCCAGTTAGGCTCGAACTTACCTTTCTTTTCTCTGTCCTGCTGATTGCGAGGGTTCTCTTTTAGGACGAGGTCCCCAACCTTGAAGCATCTCGGTCTAACCTTGTGGTTGTAGCTTCTTGACATCATCTGTTGATAGGCTTTGAGATGGTCAAAAGCTTTCTGGCGTCGTTCCTCTAGCAGTTCTAGCTCTTGCAGTCTGGTGACTCTGTACTCTTCGTCTGATATGAGACCTTTCAACGACACCCGAAGGGAGGGGAGTTCGACCTCAATAGGAAGGATGGCTTCGGAACCATAGACGAGGGCGTAGGGTGTAGCACCTATGGGAGTGCGTATGCTGGTTCGATAGGCCCACAGAGCGGGATTGAGCTGGACGTGCCAATCGCGACCGGCTTCATTGACAGTCTTCTTTAGGAGTTTCAGAATGGTTTTGTTTGATGCCTCAGCTTGGCCGTTACCTTGGGGGTAATATGGGGTGGAGAAGCGATGTTGGATCCTGAACCGTTCACAAAGTTCCTGGACATCTTGATTTTTGAAAGGTCTCCTGTTATCCGTTATGATGGATGAAGGGATGCCATATCGGCAGATAATGTAATTCAGAATGAAAGAGAAAATTTGCTTTCCTGTGACGGTTGATAAGGGAACGGCTTCAATCCACTTTGTGAAGTATTCAGTAGCGGTTATGATGAATTTATGGCCGTTGGAAGAAGGCGGATGGATCTTTCCTACGAGGTCTAGTCCCCACTGGCAAAAGGGCCAGGGTGTCGTTAGAGGTCTCAACTCCTGAGCAGGTGCATGAATCAGGTTCCCATGTATCTGGCACTGTCTGCACTTTTTGACGAACTGATATGAATCCATTTCCATATTGGGCCAGTAATAACCCAAACGCATGAGTTTCTTAGCTAAGGAAGGACCGCTGGAGTGTGTTCCGTAGATCCCTTCGTGCACGTCTCGCAAGGCAGTAATAGATTCTTCCTGTTCTAGACAACGGAGTAAAGTACCATCCAGACCACGTCGGTAAAGGGTATTGGCGATAATGGTGTAACGGGAGGCTTGTCGGATGAAGGTTCATTTTTGGTTGGAAGAGAGGTCCAAAGGAAGGATATTGTCCTTGAGGTAAGTGTAGGTCTTACCGTACCAAGGTGAATCAGATCCCATTAGGTGGCAGATGGAATGGGTTTCAAGGAGATCATAAGCCGGCTGTCAGATTGTTTCTACTAGGAACTCATACCGTGACTCCTGTTCAGGTATCTCAAGAAGAGAGGCTATGGTCGCCATTGCGTTGGCTGCTTTGTTCTCTATCCTGGGTATTTGCTCAAACGAGATGGTCCCAAAATGTTCTTTGAGATCATCGACCATTCGCTTGTATGGAATGAGCTTCTCATCTTTGGTCTGATACTCGTCGTTGACCTGGTTTATGACAAGCTGAGAATCACCATAGACATGTAGTGCTTGAATTTTCCACTCAGTGGCCATCTTGAGACCAATTACCAAAGCCTCATACTCTGCTATGTTGTTAGTGCAGGGAAATAACAACCTGTAGGACTTTGGAATTGTGTCGCCTTGGGCGGTGATGAACAAGATACCTGCCCCCGATCCATGGTTGGTGTAAGACCCGTCGAAGTAGAGTTTCCAAGGAGATGTGGACAGAGTGAATAGAGATTCATCAGGGAACTCGAACTGCATTGGTGAAGTGTCCTGTAATGGTGCCTCAGCTAGTTGGTCTGCGATGATTTGCCCCTTGATGGCTTTTCTATCCACATACTCTATATCATATTCGCTAAGAAGCATAACCCATTTGGCTAGTCGTCCTGTGAGAGCTGCCTTGCTGAGAAGATATTTTAGTGGGTCGATCTTGGCAATGAGTTTGACAGGATGTGCCAACATGTAGTGTCAGAGTTTTTGTGAGGCAAAAACCACCGCAAGGCATGAACGTTCCACCTGTGAGTACTGTAGCTCGTAGCCCACTAAGGTTCGACTGATATAACAGATGACCCAAAAATGTGAGGGTAAAATAGTGCATCAATCAAATGAATAACAGATGACCCAAACACCAACAGAATAGAGAAACAAAGAAGATTCAAGTAAACAAAGCAATGAACAAACACAGCAAACCTCTTCCGTTTCGAAACTTCTGTTGTTCGCCTATCACGAATCGTCCTTTCGCAGATGAGATGAGCCCTCAGAGAGTGCAATCTTTTAAAAGCTGTTGGAGGAAGTCGATGGTGAACGGCTGTAGTGTGATATGCAATGAAGGTGAACTCCAATGCAACAATGGTGATCTCAAGCTTGTGGATGACAAATGGGTGCCAAAGGCGCGCTGGTGATATTTCTGCAGAGTAACGATGTCAAAAGCCTGGATGATTAGAATGAAGGGATGAAGCTTCATTTATAGACCCGGAGGAATAGGAATCAACGGTTGAGAGAAGATATGAAGATCAACGGTTGAGGATGGTTGAGGAATGTGCAACCAGTGGAAATGTGACAAGTGTCCCAGCTCCATCATGAAAGGTGGGATGTGACAAAACTGATTGGAGAGTTAACTCCATTGACTGGTCTGTTAACAGAATTGATTGATCAGTTAGAAGAGTGGATTGTGGAACTGACTGGATTGATTGAGGATTTGACTCAACTGACAGGTTAGTTAACAGACTTGATTGATTGGTTAACTGACCTCTGATTGGAGAAGAAATAGGCCATGTGGGTGAGGGAAAATAAGATAATTAAATATTAAATATATTTAATTACATGTGCAACCTGATGAGGTGGACAAGGTGAGGTGTAAAGGTGATGTGGATTTTTGAATTTAGAACTTTAGGATAGAGGAATTAGGCTTAATTAAATAATTTATAATTATTTAATTGTGAAGGACAAATGGAAGGATTTTAATTAAATAAATAGAATTTATTTAATTATGGAACAGTGAATCGATTAAATAAATTTAGAATATTTATTTAATTAATAGAAGAAGGGAATAAATATTTAGAATATTTATTTAGGATGATCTGTGTCATTTTTAGGCGTATACAGTTTCTGCAGTAAATCTAAGAATTTATATCGTGTGTTGATTCATCTTTTGGTTTTCATGGTTTGCATCTTGCTCTCCTCTAGTTAGATTAGTTGTGCTTTCATAATACTCATGGTTTGCTGAAGTATTTGATGAACATTCCTAGTCCATACTTTTAGTTGTTTGCTGATGGTAAATAGCTATGTAAAGTTAGTCTGGGCTTATTATTTGTGTTGAAGTTCAATTGTATTTCACCAATTAAGTTGCACGCTCATTGGGTATTTAACAAATGAATGCAATCTGAAAATTTGTTGACTTCCATTGAAGATAGCACCGTTTTCTGCAGCACTGTAACATCCATTTTAGTTTGGTAACTCAGGAAGCTAGTTCAAAGTTTTGGAATGTTTGTATACTAAAGATAACCTTTGCATTATGAATGTCACTTAGGATCCTTCTAAAACCCTAAACCTTTTTGCATTTTATTTAAAACCATTGTTAGTTGTTAGATTAAGAATCTTGAGTAGCATTTTATCTTGTTTATCAGCTAAAAATCATAATAGGGTTTATGTGTATTTGCTACCCCAAACCTAAAGATCTGCAGACTACATGTAAAACCCCTTGTAGGAACAGCTAGAATAGACCAACTGAGAAATTCCAAGCAAGCTAAGACCTAGCTGTATTATCCTTGGAGTAGTCTTACCTAGGGTAGGATACTTTTCAAGAGGTGTGAAACCAGCAATCACACATGCGTTGTTGCGTGCTAAAACCACCATCAACAGAATTGGTGCTAGAAGGAGGGCCCCATTTTTCCTCTCCTAAAAAATTAGCAAGTCTAGGGACTAGACAAAGAGACACTAGATCCAGCTCAGCTGGAGAAGAACTGTTGTCCCTAGCAGAATTCAGATGGACAAGAAGAGATCAAGGAATCCCCAGAGCTCCTTGAGCTCGGTCAGCCCCTTGGAATACTATACCAGCTCCCATTAATCCTCCCAACATGACTTTCTTTGTAGGAAATAACCAGTCTCCTTTTATATTCAATGATTACCATGATATGCCAAAGAACCCAGATAAGTGTTGCTCAAAATTTAGAGTGAATGATCCAGATAGGACTGCAGATGAGCACATTAAGATTTTTGAAGCTAACATGTTCATGTTGCAAGTACAGTATGAGGATGTGATATGGAGGTTGTTCCCTTAGTCTTTGTAGGAAGAAGCTTATTATTGGTTTGCCAACCTCCCTGCCGCATCCATAAATTGATGGGTGAACCTAAAGACTGCTTTTCTGGATAGGTTTCGTATGCCTACCACCCTAGCTGATCTTTACTAATCTTTTGTGGAGATTCGTCGAGAGGAAGGTGAGATGATAAGTTCCTTCAACAATAGATTTCAAAAAGCTTACAGTCGTTTGCAAGCTCCTTATGTTGTAGATCAGGCTGCTGCTCTCCCCATTTACTATGCTGCCCTAGATAAACTTACTTCCATGTTTGCAAGAAGAGCTGACCCAATACCTGCTAGTTTAGCTCAGGCATATTCTGTTGCTGTCGATGTAAGTACCCAACTGGGGCAAACAGCCTCTGGCCCATTGAATCATATGGGACCTGTTGCCATGCTAAATCAAATACCCATGATAAATCATGCATTGGCCAATCATACCCCTATCATGAACCCAATTCCAAACCCAGCTACAACACAAGCCTTATTGATCCACCCAGGTAATCTAGTAGTTGAAATGCCTCCAGTACAAATGCCTTTCCTATAGTCTTCAGAAGCAACCAAGACCAAAGAAGACAAAGATGATATCAAAGAGCTGGTTAAGCAAATGAAGAAACTCACTTATGAAGTTACTCACCTCAAGAATCAGAATGCTTATATGCAGCAGAGGGGAGAGAATCAACAACATTTCCAGAATAAACAATATTCCCAAAATCAGAATCAGAACTAGTTCTCAAATCAGAATCAATATCAAAATCAAAACTTTCAGCAATGGACAAATCGATCCTGGAACACCAGGCCAAACAATGGAGGAGTACCTTCACCTTTGGAAAATTGGAACAATGACACCAGGCCCCCGGGTCGTGTGATGTTGGCCGAAGCTGCTTTATCCACTTGGTTCAGACTGCACAACACGAATGCTCACTCTAAACTGGACTGTCCAGAATTCCAGATTGCATCCAGTATCTTCCAGATGGAGATTCAAAATGCTAAAAATCAGGAGGCCTTGCCAACCGGGTATGAAATTGTTCCTTCTCAGAGGTATGATACTACCCTAGTTCTTGATAGTTATACGTTTCCATTCCAAGATGATAATCAGCCTGAGGAAGAAGAGTCTGAAGAAGTCAATGCTTATCAGCAGTACAACAAGACTCCTTACAACCTGAGAAGTAGCAAGCCTAAGGGTCCTTTCACCACTTCTATCCCTCTAAATAGCTATCAGATTCCACCTGACCCAAAAGCTACCAATAATCCTGAACCCCCAAAAGTTCCCCATCAATCAATATACCAGGGTACTGCTATAGAAAATTTCCAAGGATCGGACATAACAAAAATGGGGCAGTATTTGGCTAAGGAACTTAAGAAAATGAAGGTTAGTCTTTCTGTGTATGAGTTGCTTAAAATATCTAAGGTTAGGACATCTTTCTTCCAAGATATAGGTGTTGGAACTAAGACTGACTATATACCAAAGGAGAATATTGCCAAAGATAGTATTGATAAGGGAAAGGAAAGGATACATGTGACTGATGTAGAACAGAAGATGACACTATATAAAGACAAAAGGGAAAGTCCTCCTTTCCTTCTAACACTCAAGATATTCAACAGGAACCTTCATAACTGTCTAGTAGATTCTGGTGCCTCCACGAATGTAATGCCATTGTCGGTTTGTAAGGCACTTGGGTTCACCCCAGCCAAATCATCCTGGAAGGTGACACAACTAGATAATACTAAAGTGAATGTAGTGGGAGAGTTGAACAAGATACACATGCAATTGGCTTCTAATCCTAGGGTACAATAGTACATAGATATTCAAGTAGTGGACATTCCAGATCAACACAACATGCTTTTAAGTAGAGATTGGTCTAGGACTTTGAATGGTTATATGGCAACTGACTTTTCCCATATGTGGCTGTCGTGGAAAGGATTGGCCAATCAGATACATATTGAAAGGGAACCTAAGATGAAGCATATGGTCATGGAATACAATCAGCCCAACGAGATTCTATTCTCAGAAGTTGATTTGGGAGTTTATCTTCCACATGCTAGTTAGTCAGAAGAAGTTCTTATGCTGAGTTGTTTAAGACCCTCTAAGCCACTCATAGAAAGATCAAAAAATACAAGAGCATATATTGAATCAGATGAAGGAGACACTTCAGACAAAGATGAACTGGGGGTATTTGAAGGATTTTGTGATTTTGTGGCCAGATTTGCACAAGATCAAACTGCTGTTGGAAGGCAGGTTCAAATGGAAGAATTACTGTTGCCCAACTGGTGTCATATACATGATGCATCTCATTCTTAATTTACTTGCCAATTGTGTCAAGAAGTAGTCAAACAAGTGCAAAGACAATTGAAGATCTCTATAATTCTGAAGGAAGTGTTGTCTATCGAAAAGAAGGAAGAGTCCAAACCCCTTCCCGATGAAGGGAAGTTTGTGAAATAGACTGATGACATCAAAGATTTTCACTTATGGACCTTAAGATTTGATGGCTCAAGATGCAGACAAGGGTCTAGTGCTGGGTCGAATTGATCAGCCCCACTGGGAGTTCATATCTGGTGTCATAGAGACTACAATTTCCATGCACAAACAATGTCACTGAATATGAAGCATTAGTGCAGGGATTGCTGCGCGCATTACAGAAGAAAGTCAAAATTATCCAGGTGTTTGGTGATTCTGAGTTAGTAGTAAAATAGGTAAGGAAACAATATTCATGTAATGATAAGAGGTTGAGTAGGTATAGAAATAGAGTCTGGGATTTGATAGAGTGCTTTGATGGTTTCAATATTCAAGTCATCCCAAGAAGACAAAATCATGTTGCAAATGCTCTAGCTCAAATAGCAAGTACATTAGAACCAACATCTGTGGCAGGACTAAAGAAGTTTTCTGTTGAGTTTGTGGCCACCCCGTCTGTACTAGATAATGTTACCAATTTCCAAGTTTTCGAAGATGATCAACACATCATTAATTTCCTCACTTCATCAGATGTGTTCACTACTCAAATAATAGATGAAGAAGAAGTGGAACCTGCTGAAATGGATTTAGAAGGGGTATTGAACCTGAGGACAAATACGATCCCATGAGGAATGGTAGCATTGGAAAGATTGTTTGATGCAGATAATTTAGGAACTCAAAGAAAAGAGGGGGAGTCTCCAGGAGGAAAATGTGAAGAACATCTTCATTGGGAAGGCTAGTACTAAAAAGGAAAGGACATGAATCATACATGCATTATGAGATTATCATGAGATTATAGCCTAGAGTTATGAAGATCTAAAGACTTATGATACCTCGATCATCACGTACCATCCCGCTGAAGCCAGGAGCAAAGCTGTTCAGGCAAAGGTAGAGACCAGTGAATGCTTTGCTGGAACTGTTGATTTTTAAAGAAGTAGAGAAGCTGCTGTCCACAAGGATAATATTTCTAGTCAGACATTCTGCATGGGTAGCAAATTTGGCCCCGGTCTGAAATAAAAATGGAGAAATCAAGCTTTGTGTTGATTTCTGTAATCTAAATAGAGCATCTGAAAAGGATAATTACCCGCTGCTCTCTTTGGATGAAGTGTTACAGATTGTTAACGGGTCCCAAATGATGTCATTCCTGGATGGATACTCTGGTTATTACCAGGTGATGGTAGAATATGAAGACAGATTAAAGACATCCTTCACCTGTAAATGGGGCATCTATGCCTACCGCCGAATGCCATTTGGCTTGATAAATGCTAGCGCAACTTTTTAGCATGCAATGGATGTTGCTTTTAAGGGGTTGGTTGGAAAATGTACTATCATCTACATGGATGATCTAACAGTTTTCTCAAAAAGGCAAGAGGATCATGTAACAGATCTAAGAAAGGTGTTATAACGATGCAAAGATTATGACATATCGCTCAACCCCAGGAAGTGTATTTTCAGGGTAACTAAAGGAAAGTTGCTGGGACATGTAATATCTGAACAAGGAATATCTATTGACCTGGATCGTATCCAAGCAATACTCAAGATACCTCCCCCAACTAGCAAGAAAGAACTTAAGTCATATTTGGTAAGATCAACTTTGTACGTAAATTCATTACGGGGTTTGCCGAGATTGTTCAACCTCTCAACGCCATGCTGAAGAAAGATGCCAAAATGGACTGGACTCTAGAAGCCAAGGCTGCATTTGTAGAAATTAAACAAGCTATATCCAATGCACCTGTCTTGATGAGTCCAGATTACACTTTGCCATTTCACATATATTTGTTTGCTTCTGAACACACTTGTGCTGCAATGTTGACACAAAAGAGGGAAGTTGATGATGAAAGGCCCATTGCTTTCATGAGTACCCCATTGAAAGACGCAGAGTTAAGATATCCAAATGTGGAAAAATAGGTGTACGCTTTGGTGAAGGTAGTTAAGAAATTCTGTCATTACATCCTAAGAAGTCAAGTGATTGCCATTGTCCCAGATGCAACAGTTAAAGCATTACTAATGCAGAGTGAGTTAGGAGAAAGAAGAGGGAAGTGGGTAACTATATTGCAAGAATTTGACATTGATATTCAACCTATGAAATTGGTAAGAGGCCAGGCCTTGACTAGGACAATGGTTGAAGTGGGACTAGACCTGGTTTCTCAACAATACGTGCTAGAAGATGTCTCAAAAGACAAGCGGTACGGAGATATCATATTTTATTTACTCAATCAATGCCGTCCACCACAGCTGAACTCAGTATAGAAAAGAGCTCTCAAACTGAAAAGTAGCAGTTATATGATAAAGGGATCAGTCCTTTACAAGAAAAATCACGAAGGTATCTATCTAAGATGTCTGGATAAATTAGAGGTTGATTAGGTGCTAACCAGTTTTCACGAGAGATTTGGGATAGGACATGGGTCAGCACACTCAACAACAAATCAGGTTCTTCATGTTGGGTATTACTGGCCAACCTTGTTCAAAGATGCACATTCACATGTAAGAACCTGTCACATATGCCAAACCGCTGCACACTGAGAATGACACGCAGCCATGCCTTTGCAACTAGTAGTGGAGGTACGACCATTTGCTTAGTGGGGCCTTGACTTTATCGGTATGATCAATCTGCCTTCCTCTGTAGGCCACAGGTATATTATGACTGCTACTGATTACTGCACTCGATGGTCTGAGGAAATAGCTTGTAAACAATGCACCACGGAGGTAGTTATTAAGTTTGTTGAAAAGCATATTATCACTAGATTTGGTTGTCCATTTGCTTTAGTTTGTGATAATGGCACTGCCTTTTCATCATTACATTTTTCTAACTGGGCATTTGATTATGGGATTACTCTCAAGTTCTCATCCAATTACTATCCACAAGGGAATGGGGTAGCTGAATCAACAAACAAAAACTTACTTGAGGTCATTAAGAAACTTTTGGAAAAAAACCCCAGAGACTGGCACACTCAGCTTAGGTTCACCTTATGGGCTGATAGAATCTGACACAAAGCGGCCCTGAATACATCCCCTTATCATTTGGTCTATGGGATTGAACCTATCTTTCCTATCCATTTGAGAATCCCAATACTTCAATTCATGCAAGACTACCTTGAAACTAACGACCATTTGTCCTTTAGGTTGGCTCAATTACTACACCTTGAAGAGAAACACGACGCTGCCATAGAAAACTTTGCCAAACATCAGCGAATCATAAAACGGTGGTTCGATAAAAGAGCCAAAGTCAAAGCCTTCCGCATTTCAGATTTGGTCCTATATTGGGACAAAGCACATGAGAAGAAGGGAGAACACGATAACTTTGATAAACTTTGGTTGGGTCCCTATCAGATCTATGAGATCCTTGGAGACAGTACATACTGACTCAAGAGCCTTACTGGTGAGGAGCTGCCACTGCCTGTTAATGGCCAGTTCCTAAAGCACTACTTCCAGGCCTGAGAGGCAGTCATGCCTCGTTTTAGTGTACATAGTTAGGGGTTTGTTTTCTTTGGTTAGTTTAGGTTACCATTAGTTTAGTTTGCTTTCCTACTTTTGCTTTCCTTAGGTGTTAGGTGCTTTGCTTAGTTTGGTTTTCCTTCCTTTTTTTTTGCCCTCTATGCTTGCTTTTTGCGGGGTCTTTCGTCTTGATGTGGTGGCAGTCGTACAGACCTGCAAATGCTTCTTTGATGGGTGAATAATCATGAGTCTTCCTTCAAGAAGCCAAGGTTTCCACCTAGTCTCTATTGTGGGTTCCGCTGTTATACCAAGGAGTATGGTGTTTGTTTGTTGAAAATAAGTTATTAGTCGGTGCACCTGAAGTATTTTCTAACCATATATCTTTTCACTTTAAATAATCCTAAAGTAGCTAGGCAAGTCTAGGTGATCTTGAATCAAGCGAAAAGGGCTGATCTCCCCTTCTACCACATGCACTACCAATCAAAAAGAAAAGCAGGTTACACTAAGTGTTGCTAGCTTATATTGGGTAAAAATAAAAGGTGTTTCTTCAACACCAGACCCATCACAATGCAAATAAAGAGACTACCAAATTTCAAAATTCTTACAAAGGACACTTCCAGAAGGATTGACATCAAATATCATTGTACTATCAAACTTGAATAGTCATCAATCTATTCCAAGGATCAATAATATTTCAAAGTTTGAGCATTTTCTGGTGGTGAAGTGATCTCAGCTTTCTAGCTTGTCTCAGGGGATCCTAGGTGAGCTTAGTTACTGAGGGATGGGAATGAATACAACTGCACACACTTAGGTTTTCAGGATGTGGATGGTTGCACTGGTCAGTAATCTTAGGTTCTTTGATAAGATACCTTGCTTTTTGTTTGAATATGTGGGGAACACAGAGATTCTGGGTTCAAACTAAATGTTTATCGTCGAAATGCTTAGGAGCATTTCCTAGCAGAGTCACCATTTGTTGTACCTTGCACACACGCCCCATTCAAAATGGAGACCCCCTTCTTTTGATTTGGCTAAAGAGTCATTTGATCTTCTAATCTCCTAAGTGGTTGTGTGGTCAAAAGATGCATTTTGACCTTGATGGAAAGATGGTAGCAAAAATCATTTCAAAAATCTGCTAGGATGAGTTCTTATTTTCCCTTTGAGGGCCTTGAATTGACATTTTGCACTGAAAATAGTCTTGTCTAACTTTTGCACTGAAAACAGCCTTGTTTGACCTTAGCGCTAGATTCCCAGTCATCTAACTTTGCGCTAAAATCCTATTGCTCCGACCTTTTGTGTTGATTTCCCATCTGTCCAACCTAGCGCTAAAAACAACTGAATCAGACTTCTGCACTGAAATCAACCTCTTCTGACTTGCACTAAAATCAATGACCACTGACTAAGTCGGACAACCCCAAAAGGCCCGCAAGTCAGATGAACCCGATTTCTCCATTAATTTTTATGCAAACTGAACTTCTAGACTCAGCGCTGAATATGGTCCTGACCGACTAGGTCTGACACACTCAAATTCTCCACCAAGTCAGACATTGTCCAAATCTGCACAAAACACCTCTGCATTAATGGTTGTTTTGGTGGGGGGTTAAATAGGAAATTAACAAGTTTCAAGTCATTTTAGTCATGTTTTAAAGCTGAAATTCTAGAGCTGTGTTCACACTCCACGGACTTGCCTGAGTTCGAACCCGCAACCTCCTGCTCAGATCAAACTTGCACCATCACTTCAACTAGGTAGGGTTTCGACCTAGTTATTCAGAGTTTTATTTATGCACGGTTAAGGTTTAGTCTCAACGACAAAATTTGTTAAGAAATGAGCATTTAATCTGCGTTTTAGGTTAGGGTTTCCGTACCAAAATTTGAGATTTCCATTTGCAAAACCCTAGTTTTAGCTAGTCGTGAGATGGAATGAGTCACTGTGTGTTAGAAAGCCAAACTTGGTGATTTTTGCCCTTTGAAGCCCTCAGATTTCCTTGGTGCTAAATCAAGTTCCGACTGACCTGCAAATCAAACCCTCATTAGTCGGTCAGACACCTTGAAAACCCGCGCCAAGTGTCTAGCACTAAAACTAACCTCATCTGACCAACAAGTGCCAAATTCTTTTCTCCGACTTGGTCGAAAGGTCTAAAAGTCCCACAAAATCTGAAAACAACTTTTGCTCTAAAAAGTGACCTCTCTAACTTCGCGCTGAAAGATTAGGTCTCTGACCTGGTCAGATGACTCGAAATCTCCCACAAGGTCGGTAGTGTCCTGAAACCCCACTGGGAAATAATACTCAATCTCAGTGATAAACCTACCTCATCCGACCTGTGCTATAATACCCTCCTACTGACTTGGTCGGACACCGCCTAAAACCGCACAGGTCAGATCAAGCCGATTCTCGCACAAGTGCAATAAATAGTTCACATTGATAAAACTTTGCGCTAACATATCAACTGACCGACTTGACAACCACCAGAGGTTGGAGACCTCCAAATTCTGTGCAAGTTGGACCTTGCCAAAAATCACGCAAAACTCAAAAGCATGAAAGGAAGCCAAAGCATAAGGTCAGACCTACCCGATTTCCCCGCTGAGATCGGATGACCTCAAATTTAGCACTTTTTCTTCTAAGGGTTGGACAACCCTCAAATTAGTGCAAAACCTTGCAAATCATTGAATTTCTTGAAATTTTCAAAGGGAAAATTGTTCAAAATGATGAAATTAATGTTGTAATGCATTGATAATTGTAATTTTCATGAATTTTCTTGCAACATTAGATATTTGATCGCATGTAATGCTATTTCAGTTATATTTAAATTTCCTTCAGAGGCATGTTAGTAGTAAATGGCAGTATTGTATTGATTTATCTGAAGTTTAGGAGTATGTTAGGAATTTCCTAAAGGTATCAATCTTATAAGGTTTAGTCCTGCAGATTAAATGACTGCTCGGGCTCAAGCAATGAAATACGAGTTCAAGGGAATCTCTCCAGAAACCAGGGTCCACTCTAGGTGGAGTAATGTAGGAGAAACAGACTTGGGTCACATAGACCTAGATGACTTCAGACTCAGAGTCTTTGGTCTAGTTCCAACCCCCAGAGCCAGAATACTTAGAGATAGTGGACTTGGACAGGCTACTGCATTTCCTACCTCAGTTCATTATGCAGAACTTATAGCCACCTATGCAGATAGGTATGATGTTATGACAAGGACCATTCATATGGAAAATGGGGATGTCCTAGCTGGCCTGACCCCACCTTTGGTAGAAATGTTGGACATCCCCTGGCACAAAGTTATGACTATGCCAGACAAATAGGGGTTGAAAGAAACATACAATAAGGATGTAGAGGGATGCAGGAAGTATATAAATGACCATTGGGTTAAAAGCAAGAAATCTTCTCTCATCAATCTCCCCAGAGTACTTTACAGAAGTGATTTCCATGATGAAATAGGGGACATAGTGACCTTTTTTAGCAGAGTCTATGGGTTACCAACTACCTCTACCTTCGAGGATTGGATGTTTGTCATAATCTCTGAGATATTGAAGGGAACCAAGTTCCACTGGGCTCAAATCCTCAGTGACAACATTCATGAAGCCTTCAGCAACTTCAATGAAAACAAATACTTCAGATGGACGTCCTATGTTGTCTATGCACTAGCAAGAATGAATCACTACAATGGATTGTCTAAGATTAGTGAGGTTAGAAATGATGACAAGACTCAGGTTAAGTGTATGAATGGTACCCATAGCTAACCTCATCTCAATCACTGATACACTTCAAGAGGGTTAATGATGCATTCACCATGTATATAGCCAGAAAGTTACAAGGCAGCACGGCCTTGAGGATTTTAACCAAGGCCACAAATGAAATAACTAGATATGGTAGGTGGTATATCTAATTTGAGAAGTTTATGTACATAAGGATACAAGGCTTCACTAGAATGGCCTATAGACTTCCTCGGTACCTTGATGATAAGACAGTACTTCTAGAGCTGTCGAGGCAACTGATACCTTGTGCTGAGAAACCCAAGCACCTACATAGGCCAAGTGTTCAATTTCCTATCAAATTCGGCAAAGGACTCTATGCATGCCCTTCTCTAGCATTAGCAGAACACTCAGGCAAGCAACTTTAGCTCTTGAATCTACACTACTACAATGTAAGGGGCCATTTTTATCCAAACAAAGTAATGGAGAGATTTGTAAGAAAGAAACTCTTTTCATAAAGTGCACATTGAAGACTTTCGGGCCAAGTACCCTAATGATTATGAGATTATGAAGAAGGCACATGCAAGGCTACCTTTGGATTTCAGGTTTCATATAATGGTAGTTCTTGATCAGTTGCAAGATGATGAAAATGTTATGCTTAGAGGACCATGGGAGGCGCAATACCATCAACCCATTCCATTGCCAAATTGGGATAATGCAGAAAAAGAGCTCCCTAGATGTTGTTATGAGGGAACCAATCAAACTAAGTAAGGCCTGGGTCAAATCACAAGTGGCTGTTCTGCATGAACAAGGAGTCTAGCTTACTTACATAGTAGTAGAATCTGACAAAGACTCCGGGGGAGAAGAAGATGAACCCATTCAGGTCACAGATGAGGCAGAGCCAACTAAAAAATAGAAATTAGATAGTGAAGGGCATACATCTCTGGCAAAAAAGGTGAAGAAAATGGTGAAGCCAACCGTGAGGTCTCCCCAGAGGAAAGACCAACCTCCTTTAGCCAGAACCAGGACTTCCAAGAGAAAAGATATGCCAAGTGGTGTTGGAGAAAGCTCTAAGGCTAAGAAGGTAAAAGTAAAAGAAGCTAACAAGGAGGCTGCCATAGCTAAGAATGATTCCAATCCACCAGCGGCCCAACCTCCTGCACAAAATAGTGACACTGTTGTCTTAACCCCTATTGTTTCTGCTGTCACTTCTCCTCCCATTCCTCCTTCCCCTGCTACATCCGCTTCACCCATAGTCTCGACGTCCATGATCCAAGAGACATCTTCTGCCACCTCTCCTGCTTCTACTATCACCACCACCTCTTGTTCACTGGTAATTTCTTCTAGTGACTCTAGCAGTCCTATCTCCTCCACTCTCACCATCTCGTACCCTTCCACTACATCTACACCTTCTTCTCCTTTACCATTGCCTCCTATTTCCACCATCCTTTCCCCCCCTCTTTCCTTACCTTCACTATCCTTTTCTTCACCCCTTACCATTTCTTCCTCCTTATCACTAGTCTTGACTAACCTTACACAGGTCAGTTTGCCTCCCCTAACCATCTCTTCTGCTATCCCTATTTCACAAATACCTGCGGATTCACTAGCAGTGCCACTGTTGCCTGGTATTGAGAAGGTGTGTGTAGAATTGGGGATGAAAGAACCTGAACTAGAAAATGAGGAGGAAAAGGAGATAGTATCTGATGATAGCTTCCATGGACCTTCAGCTGACGTGGAAATTATTGACATATCTGATAGTCCCCTCAGTAAAGATCCAACAAGGGAAGTTCTAAAGATTGCATAGGAGAATGTAGTGATAAATCTGAAGGACTTGGCACAAGAAGAAGAAAAGGAAGAAGAGAAAAGCCCTGAGAAGAATGAAGAGCAAGAATAGGAATAGTCCAAAGAATTGACTGTATCTGATAAGAATGGAGCTTCTGAATTCAACAAATCTTCTGCTCCTGAGTGGCTACAAAGCAAAATGGCATATCCTGAGCCACAAGTGGAATAATGCAGCTTGACCTGAGTGCTATCCTGTCATAGGCTCAGAAGCCTCAGAAACAGAAAAAGGCTAAGATCCAATCAAGGATTTATAAAAATGAATCAGGATCGAGGATAGCAGAAATAGCAGTCTCGCCAGCTGACATAGCAAGAGACCAAGTCAGGGCAGAAGATTACATCATATCTACTATTGATTTAGGTCCAACCACTCGTGCTCAAGGAGTGGATGATTTCAAGGGATTAGTCACATCCATTTTGGAGAAACTAGACAAAGATGAAATGTCTAAGAAAGACTTAAAATAGCAAAATGAAGAACTACAAGCATGTCTTCAATTTTTTATAAAGCCAGTAGATGTAGGAGGAGACATAAGGACAATACCTACTTTCCTATCTACCGATGAGATGGCTAAATTAGGTGAGGTTAGATCAAAATCCCAAGGCACAAAAAATTGGTTACGAAAAGTTTTTGAAATGGCATGTGAAGCCATAAGCGCCTCTACTCAAGCTCACCAAAAAATAGTAGATTTGCACAAGAGATGGAAAGACTTGCGTGAAGAATGTGATACTTTTGACGAATATTATTCACATATGTATCCCTGAATCAAAGGTATTAGAGAATTGCCAGCTCAGACCTTAGTCACAGAAAATATTTTGACTGGGAATCAGCTCCCAAAGGCTATTGAATGTTATCAACAGCTACTTTTGAGAAAAGAGACCTTTGAGCAAGTAAAGGAGGCATACAAACCGACTGATGAAGAATTGAGATCAGTTATATATGACATCAGTGACTCCTTGAGGGACTATAGAGAAGAATCCTATGATGATTATGCCCCTTTTGATGTCGAGAAGTGCAAAGATAAGTTGCATAAGGTACTATTTGAAGACACTGCGCTCAGCATGGAGGAGCGGTTGGATAAGGCAAGTGACCTCCGGGCTGAATTCAAGGCATTTTGGAAGGTAGGGGTAGAGATAGAAAGAATATATGGCAAATTTAGTTGGGAGCTAGAAGTGTTTGACTACAGGATACATCATTTAAAGGATCCAGACCCCTCCGATATTAATCTTGCACTTGAGGCGTGGTTGGCTTATCGCAACAAACTGGTCAATGAAGACAATATTGACTTGGACAAGGAGTCTTAGCATTATTTTGAATATTCTAGTAATATAGTCCCATCACAATTGTAAATTACTGTATTCGGGGCAACATGTGACTCTGTTTTATCTTTTTCTTGCTTCCCAAATGCTCTTTTCTACTAATATACTGAGTTGGCTAGTCAAAATGACTAGATTCAATGTATTTGGGAACTATTTTTTGTCCTTATCATAAAGGACAAAGTGTAATCCAGAAATTGATGTGGGCTATTATTGATGTAATCTGGATCGTCGATGTTGAGTTAATCTCTACCATTCATTTGAAAGCTAGGGTATGCTGCTTTTCTATATAAAGGGTTGGCATTTCCATTATTTGTAAGAGAGATTTTGATACTGAATTGTTGACTCTATGCCATTTGAGCTAATACAAAGCAAGTTTCTGCAGTAAATCTGAGAATTTGTATCTTGTGTTGATTCATCTTTTGGTTTTCATGGTTCGCATCTTGCTCTCCTCTAGTTAGATTAGTTGTGCTTTCATAATACTCATGGTTTGCTGAAGTATTTGATTAACATTCCTAGTCCATACTTTTATTTGTTTGCTGATGGTAAATAGCTGTGTAAAGTTAGTCTGGGCTTATTATTTGTGCTGAAGTTCAATTGTATTTCACCAGTTAAATTGTGCCGCTCATTGGGTATTTAACAAATGAATGCAATCTGAAAATTTGTTGACTTCCATTGAAGATAGCACCATTTTCTGCAGCACTGTTACATCCATTTTAGTTTGGTAACTCAAGAAGCTGGTTCAAAGTTTTGGAATGTTTGTATACTGAAGATAACCTTTACATTATGAATGTCACTTAGGATCCTTCTAAAACCCTAAACCTTTTTGCATTTTATTTAAAACCATTGTTAGTTGTTAGATTAAGAATCTTGAGCAGCATTTTATCTTGTTTATCAGCTGAAAATCGTAATAGGGTTTATGTGTATTTGCTGCCCCAAACCTAAAGATCTGCAGACTGCATGTAAGACCCCTTGTAGGAATAGCTAGAACAGACCAACTGAGAAATTCCAAGCAAGCTAAGACCTAGCTGTATTATCCTTGGAGTAGTCTTACCTAGGGTAGGATACTTTTCAAGAGAGGTGTGAAGCCAGCAATCACACCTGCGTTGTTGCGTACTAAAACCACCATCAACACATAGGTCGTGGACCTCCTTTGGGGCTGCTATGGGAGTCCCCATGGCTCCCTATAGGTCGTGAGGCCTGTGGGTGGCCGTGGATTTCCCACGGCCTCTTAAGGCCAGAACACATATATGTGATTCAACAAAGCGTTTGTTTTGGTTTAAATTTTCTTCCTTCATTTTAATTTTCAACGCAGTTTTCACAACAAGAATAAATATATTTCTTTTCTTAGATCCATAGTAATATCAAGTGCTAAACATAACTATGTATATATATATATATATGTGTGTGTGTGTGTGTGTATATATATAGATGTATACATATATATATGTGTGTATATATATATATGTGTGTGTGTGTGTGTATATGTGTGTGTGTATATATATGTGTCTGTGTATATATATATGTATATATATGTGTGTGTGTGTGTATGTGTATATATGTATACACACAAACACACACACACACACACACACATATATATATATACTCACATAGAAACAACCAAGAAACCTAGTTTTCATTCACAATTATTTTAAAACAATAGGTTAATTTTCAAATTGCAACAAAATATGCAAAAACCAATATTTTATCCATCCACAGATTTATAATGACAAATATCAAATTCATTAATGTTGGGAATTAAGGTGTCTCAACCTTGGTAATTCCTTGCATTATTTATGTTTGTATAGATTAATTCATTGCCTATGTTGTAAATTAATTGTAAATTCCATATTGTCATATTGTGGGATGTGGCACGGTGATGTGTCATCCTACATGGAAGATAACAACTTGTAATTTTGTCCTCACATGAGGAGATAGGCGTCCCACTTTGTGGTAGGAGAATTTTGCCATGTGTTAGCATCTTTCATGTTGTGTAAGGGAATGTTTGACCGAAACGATTATGACGGATTCCTATGATGAAGTTATGACATGTAAGAGTCAAAAATAGAAGCATGTAAGACAAGTAAAAACATGTGTCATGAATCATCTTTGAAAAAGGCTTATTTGGGTGCCCCAAGGTGGACTATGACATGTTGTAAGAGAATATGCTATTTATAGCCTACGTATGATAGATTCTCTTACAGCTGTAAGTTGTAACTGCTATGACAGATTCTATGATGGTCGTAAGTGTCGTAAGAGCATCTGTCATAGCCCATTTTGGAAATAGGTGACCTCTTTGGGATGAGAGTTGTGGAAAAGTGTCAGACACATTCTACAATGTTGACCAAGTGTCCTTAGGCATGGGTTTTGGGCCATGAGGCCAAGTTGGACGCCCATTCCAAGATAGGTCCAATATTGCCTTGTATATTCTATAAAAATAGGTGCTTAGAGGTGGAGAAGAATCACAAGTTTTACAGGTACTGTTACTCTACCGGATTGACTCCAGATACGAGTTTCAAAGACCATTGAATCTTTCATTGCAAGTGTATTGTGAACAACATTCAGTTTTGTTAATACATTGTGCAAGTTTTTGAGTGTGGGGTTTTTCACCCGATAAGGGTTTTCCCCACATTATATCTTTGTCTCTCTTCTTCTGTCTTCTTTTTGGTTCATGTGTTTTTTTGCAATATCTCTTTTAGATATTCTATGTTTCTGTAGTTGAAAGGATTAAATTGAATTTGCATAGCCCTCTCCTAATTAGATTAGTGTAGGAAGCGATTTCCGCACACCTAGCTTCCTTTTAGTTAGTATCAGAGTCTGGCCAATTTTGGTCTTAGCTGTTGGGTAGGGGTTTTTTTTGAGCTGATCTTAAGTTGAGTGGGATTATGTGCAGAGTATTTTGAATTCTATTGCGGAAAGGAGATGGCAAGCACATCTGGAAGGTTCGAAATGGAAAAATTCAATGGCACTAATTTCAAGCTGTGGAAGTTCAAGATGGAAGACATGCTTGTTGACCGAGACCTTTGGGAAAGTGTTAATAGAACTAAACCAACTGCAATGTCACAAGATGATTGGGATCTCAAGGATTGGAAGGCTAAGGGTCTCATAAGACTTATTCTTGTTGATTCTATCTTATTAAATGTCCATGAGGAGAAAACTACAAACTTGCTTTGGAAGAAGTTGGGAGATGTGTATCAAGCCAAATCCCTGGTTAACAAACTTTTTCTGAGAAAGAAGTTGTATTCCCTTCGAATGGAGGATGGAGGATCTGTTGTTGAACATATAAATGCTTTTAACATGCTAGTTGCACAATTGACATCTATTGGTGTGAAGATGGAGGAGGAGGATCATTGTATGACCTTGCTTTGTTCTTTGCAGACTCGTGGGATCACCTTGTCATGGCTATTGGAAGCACCACATCCACATTCAAAATAGATGAAGTAGTTTCTTCATTTTTATCTGAAGAGATGTGGAGAAAGTCTTCTGATGTAGACAAAGAGGCTCTTGCAGTTCGTGGAAGACCCAAGGAAAAAGGGAAAAAGAAGGACAAGAAAGTTGAGAAGGGTAGATCCAAATCCCATGGGAGATCCAAATCTCCTAGAAAGCCAAGACTATCTATTGGAACTATGGTAAATCTGGGCATTTCTAAAAGGAATGAAAAGAAGAAAAGAAGAAGAAGACCCCAGATTCAGATTCTGACAAATCACAAGATGATGGTGATGCTTTCATCGCAGCCCTGGCAACCCATGAGTCTGATGATGTGTGGCTGATTGACTCTGGTGCATCTTTTCACATGACCTTGCATCGAGACTGATTCATTAAGTATGAGGATTTTGATGGTGGAAAGGTGTACTTGGGTGATGACTCTCATCTGAAGATTGTTGGTCATGGAAGAGTCTCTATCTGATTCCCTGATGGATGAGTGAAGGGGATCTCTAGGGTTATGCACATCCTAGGCTTAGCACAGAACTTGCTTTCTGTAAGTATGTTGAATGATGCAGGTGTGCAGGTTGTCTTTTTGAAAGAAGGATGCAAGATGACTAGAGGAGTTATGGTGCTTGCTAAGGGTACTAGGAGAGGTACTCTATTTCGGCTAGAGACATGCATTTCACAATGTAATAGTTCTTCTGACTCAAGGAAGAGGGCAGCAATCACTTCATCCCCACCATCTAAACGAGCAATTGAGAAATCTATTGTTTCTAATTCTAATGTTTGTAATCATGCCTTGGAAGTTAAGCTTCCTGTTGAAAAGACAATGTTATGGAATAAGAGATTTGGCCACATTGGTGAGAAGGGTCTGCGTACCTTGAAAAATAAAAACCTCATTGAGGGGTTAAATGATTGTAATCTTGAGTTCAACTTTTGCGAACATTGCATATATGGAAAATAAAACCATGTTAAATTTTATTCCAGTTCTCATAAGTCTTCTGGTGTGTTAGACCTTGTTCATTCTGATGTATTTGGTCATGTTAATGTTCCTTCATTGTCAAAATTTGTATATTTTGTATCTTTCATAGTTGACTACAGTAGAAGGACATGGATTTATTTTCTCATAAGAAAATCTGAAGTCTATAGTAAGTTTAAGGAGTTTAAGGCCTTTGCTGAAAACCAAACTGGTAAAAAGATTAAGTGTTTGAGAACTGACAATGGTGGTGAGTTCTGTTCTATAGAATTTGATAAATATTGCAAGGAACTTGGGATTGAAAGACATAAGACAACTCCATACACCCCGCAGTAAAATGGAGTTGCAGAGAGGGTGAACAAGACACTGATGGAGAAGGCTAGGAGTATGCTTAGTGGAGCTGGCCTAGAACAAAAGTTTTGGGCTGAAGCTGTTGTCACTGCTTGCTATCTTGTAAACAGATCTCCTACATCAGTTCTTGTTGGAAAGACACCCATGGAGGTGTGGTCTAGTAGAAAGCCTTCAATAAGGCATCTTTGTGTTTTTGGTTGTGAGGCATATGCACATGTGCCTAGGGAGAAGCAATCAAAATTGGAGAACAAGGCTATTAAGTGTATCTTCATTGGCTATGGTGTCAGTGTGAAAGGATACAAGCTTTGGGACCCTGTGGCTGAAAAAGTGTTGTAGAGCAAAAGTGTCATCTTCAGAGAGCTTACACCTTCTTCCACTATTTTACAACTAGAAGAAAAAGAAAAGAAAGAGGATGTTGTTCAGTTTCCTCCTACCCCTGAGAAGACTGAACAAAAAGACAATGTTGGACTTGATGATGAGGAGAGCTCTAGCAGCTCTGAAAGCTCAGATGAAGAAGCTGAACCTCAACCTCAGCTCTTGAGGAGGTCTACATGGATAAGAAAGCAACCTAAAAGGTTTGGTTTTACATTGCTTGACTCTAGTTGTGCTTTTGCTTTTCTTACTAACAGTGATGAACCTAGAACTGTATCAAAGGCTATGGACATGAAAGATGTAGGTTCCTGGAAGGAGGCCATAGATGATTAAATGTCTTCTTTTGAAAAGAATCAAACTTGGGACTTGGTGCCTTTGCCTCCTGGACGGAAACCCATTGGATGCAAATGGGTGTTCAAGAAGAAATTTTGTGTAGATGGCAGCGTTGAGAAGTATAAGGCCAGACTAGTTACAAAGGGGTATTCACAAGTGGAGGGTATACATTGTGGTGAGATCTTCTCTCCCATTGTAAATCTGACATCCATTCAATTTCTGTTGTCTCTTATAGTAGCTTATGACTTAGAGGTAGAACAGATGGATGTGAAGACAAGTTTCCTTCATGGTGATTTGGAAGAAGGAATCTACATGTCACAGCCAGAGCACTACATGGTGAAAGGTAAAGAAAATTTGGTTTGCAAGCTTAAGAAGTCTTTGTATGGTTTGAAACAGTCCCCTAGGAGATGGTACTTGAAGTTTGATGCCTTTGTGTTGTCTATTGTATTTGTAAGATCGAAATTGGATCATTGTGTGTATTATAAGTTTGATGGTGATCATATTGTCATTGTTACATTATATGTTGATGATATGTTTCTCATTGGGAAGGGTAAGAATATGATTTCTGATTTCAAATCTTAGTTGTCAGCACAATTTGAAATGAAAGATTTAGGGGCAGCCATGTACATTCTAGGAATGGAAATTAGAAGAGACAAAACCAATAGAAAACTTTGGTTAAGTCAGTATATGGCAGAAACTCATGCTTGTAAGGAAGCCATTTGTCTTAAGAGATTGTATTCAGATATTGGTGTTAATGCAGGTCATATCACGAAAAGTTGTGACAGTCAAAGTACAATTTGCCTTGTGAAGATTCCAACTTTCCATGCTAGAATAGAGTACATTGATATTCAGTTTCACTTCATGCGAGACATGGTTGAGGATGGAAAAGTAAATTTGGAGAAGGTAGATACTTTGAAGAATGTTGTAGATGCATTGACGAAACCAGTGGATACAGAGAAGTTTAGATGGTGTTTGGAGTCTATGGGCATCTTGGCCTATAGCAGTTAAATATTGTTATTCTATTGGCTCTTACAAGGTGTTCAACAAGTGGGATAATGTTGGGAATTAAGGTGTCTCAACCTTGGTAATTCCTTGCATTATTTATGTTTGTATATATTAATTCATTACCTATGTTGTAAATTAATTGTAAATTCCATATTGTCATATTGTGGGATGTGGCACGGTGATGTGTCATCCTACATGGAAGATGACAACTTGTAATGTTGTCCTCACATGAGGAGATAGGCATCCCACTTTGTGGTAGGAGCATTTTGCCATGTGTCAGCATTTTTCATGTTGTGTAAGGGAATGTTTGACCGAAATGGTTATGACAGATTCCTATGACGAAGTTATGACATGTAAGAGTTGAAAATAGAAGCATGTAAGATAGGTAAAGACATGTGTCATGAAGCATCTTTTAAAAAGGCTTACTTGGGCACCCCAAGGTGGACTATGACATGTTCTAAGAGAATATGCTATTTATAGCTTGTGTATGATAGATTCTCTTACAACTGTAAGTTGTAACCACTATGACAGATTCTATGATGGTCATAAGTGTCGTAAGAGCATCTATGATAGCCCATTTTGGAAATAGGTGACCTCTTTGGGATGGGAGTTGTGGACAATTGTCAGGCACATTCTACAATGTTGACCAAGTGTCCTTAGATGTGGGTTTTGGGCCATGAGGCCAAGTTGGATGCCCATTCCAAGATAGGTCCAATATTGCCTTGTATATTCTATAAAAATAGGTGCTTAGAGGTGGAGAAGAATCACTGGTTTTACAGGTACTGTTACTCTACCGGATTGACTCCAGATACGAGTGTCGAAGACCATTGAATCTTGCATTGCAAGTGTATTGTAAAAAAATTCATTTTTGTTAATACATTGTGTAGGTTTCTGAGTGTGGGTTTTTTCACCCGATAAGGGTTTTCCCCACTTTATAGCTTTGTCTCTCTTCTTCTATCTTCTTTCTAGTTCATGTGTTTTGCTACAATATCTCTTTTAGATGTTCTATGTTGCTGTAGTTGAAAGGATTAAATTGAATTTGATAGCCCTCTTCTCATTAGATTAGTGTAGGAAGCGATTTCTGCACACCTGGCTTCCTTTTAATTAACACTAAAATTTCATTTTCAACTTCACATCCAAGAGCCATACAAATTCTCTCAAAAACCCCAAACAAAAACAAGTTATATGAAAACCAACAGAGGTAATCTTTACAAAATGGCATCTTGCTAATAATTACAAAACCACCATAGTGACCCACATCAAGGCGAGAGCTTCTATCTGCTCAATTAGACAATAAATCACAGTAAACCCTCCTAAGCTTCCAAGTCTTCACGTAAGTTTCAACCTTCTTTCCTACAAACAAAGAATGGCCAAGGCCTGCTTTCCTCCCTACCATAGGGATTGTTTCACAATCCCACCCCTGAGTAGGAGACTCCAAGAACTAGGTAAAACACACATGCAAACACATGAAATCCATAAACCTGAAAAAGACTAATTTCATAGAAACATAAAAATCCCATTTGGTTGACTCACAAACAAAGGATCCAAACTAGATCCAAAATAGGGGGAGAGAGGGGATAATCCTCCCTCTTGGGGAACCAAAATAATAACTCTCATACAATATCATACTCATAGAAACACGACCTCCATCTCCACAAAACACTTATTCCTCCCAATATGATACATCTCCATACAATATCACAACAACAAAACCCAAATCATCATTTCATCACCACTTCTCCATAATTTACCAACAACAACAACTATCAAATCATCATTATACCACATATTGCAAATCCATCTTTCCCTAAGAGAGGATCGACGCCTCTCTCTACCCCAATACTTGGGAGGCTCTCACCCCTCAGGAGAGAGCCACTCCCTACACAACCCCTATCCCACAAACAATAGAAATAGTGAAAACACATAAAACCAAAAACTTTCATAAACATCACATTGTATACATTTTACAGAAATTTTAAACAGGAGATAAAATCCTACCTCAGCTCCCCAAGTTAGGGAGAGCCCAAAAACCAAAATGAAACCCTTGAATTCAATTCCACAACCCAAACTTCTCTTTCAAATTCCAGCCACAATCCTCTTCCCAACTTCTCACAAATTTTTCTTCCCCAAATTCCAAAATTCATGCAAAATCAAAAAGTATTTTCCCAAAAACCCTCTTTCCCCATAAATTAAAAAAAACTCCAAAAAAAAAACAAACAGGATAGAAACTTCCTTTCTTTGAAAAATCTTTAAAAAAAAAAATAAAAAACCAATCCTTTACCCTCATTCCAAAAATAATAAAACATTAAATTAAATAAAATACATTTAACTCTCACACATAACAAAATTTTAATTTAATAAAATAATAAAATGAAATAACGATATCCATCACACAATTAAATAATTAAAACACATAACACTTTAGCCTTCACCCCTTCCATGGGTTAGACTAGGTTAATGGGGTATCACATGACGGATTCTTGGAGTCTCTGAAAACTTAAAGATCTTGACCACCCACCTGCACACTTCATTTTTGAATATCAGTATGTCAAGGAATGTATATAGCCGAAGCAACTTGAAAATGCATAGCAAAAATAATTAAATATTCTAATTCATTCATGATCACATAATTCAAATAATTTTATAGATGGCTATCATATAATCATCTAGCTCATCCAATAGTTTCTTTTTCAACACATAAATAATAATCTAATAATCATCTAGTCATGAGTAAAATTATAAAGTCCAACAATATAATTTCCATAGAGTTCAATTATAACATAATGTCCATAAGTTCAATATAGCATAATGTTCAAAGCATAAAAGCATAAATGTCCCCACACATAAAGTATATAAAACCAAACCAACATAGTCAAGTAGCCTAAACTAGAGTAACTAAAGTAGCTAAAAAAGATGGGCCTCACATCCAACCCCCTCTTACTATTAGGCTTCCTCCTAGAAGCCCTCAAAGAGATGAGGGTATAAAGTCCTCATCTTAGTTTGCCCATCTATCTCAAAGTGATATGTTGTACTGAAATTAAGTTGTGTACCTAGAGCCTACTACAGAGCTCTCTAGAAAGATGAGGTAAAGACTGGATCCCTATCTGAAATAATCTTATGAGGTATACCGTGAAGCCTCACAATATCATCAAGAAAAACTCTTGCTATTGAAGCTGCACTATATAAAGATCTCATGGGTGAAAAGTGTGCTACTTTGGTTAACTTATCCACGGTGACCATTATGGCATCATGCCTTCAAGATGACATCGAAAGACCTACAATTAAATCCATCAAAATGACATCCCACTTCCATTCTGGAATAGTGTGAGAATATAACATTCATGTTGGATGCTAGTGTTTGTCCTTTACCCTCTGACACTTGAGGCATCAAGCTACAAAATTTTCTATGTCCTTCCGCATACCAGCCCAAAAATACAATTTTTAGAGGTTTGTGTGCATCTTTTTGACTCCTGTGTGAGTTGCATAAGGAGCTCTATGTACCTCTGCTAAAACAAATGATCTAATATCCCCAAAAGAAGGAGCATAAATGCATCCACAATGCCTAAGAAAGCCATCTATATCTAGATAATAACCCTCAAACTTGTCCTTTAAGGACCCATGGAGTTGAAACTCTTGTACTACCTCATTATACCAAGGATCCTAAGGAAAAATCTCTAAAAACCATCCTCACAAATCAGTCTGCAAAACTAAGGACACTCCATTTTTCCTTCTACTCAAAGAGTCAACTTCAACATTTTCCTTTCCCTTAATATATTATATGTCAAAATCCTACTCACAAAGAAAATCCATCCATCGTCATTGCCTAGCATTAAGATTTGGCTATGTGAAAATGTACTACAAATTGCGATGATCAAAGTGAAGTTCAAAACAATGTCCTAAGAGAAAGTGCTACCATCTCGTCAATGCATGAACCATAGCTACTAGCTCCAAATCATGTGTCAAATAATTGAGTTCATGTACTTTCAACTTGTGAGAGTCATATGTAATTACACATCCTTCTTACATAAGGACTGCACCTAAACCTTCAATAGAAGCATTGGTGCACACCACAAAATCATCTGTAGGGTTAGGTATAGCTAGAATGGGAGTGCTAGTGAGTTTCTCCTTTAGGATCTGAAAATCTCTCACATTGCTCTGTCCATATAAACATTTTCCCTTGTTTCTGAAGGGAAGTGATCAGTGCACAATCCTCAAGAAACCTTCAACAAACCTTCTGTAATATCTGGCGAATCCCATAAAGCTCCTAATCTCAGATACATTAGTCAGGACATGCCATTCTAAAATAGCCTTGATCTTAGCTGGATCCACTACAATTCCACCCCTTGAAATGATGTGGCCTAAGTGCTAAATCTCCATCTGGAAGAAATCACATTTTTCTAGATTCGCATACAATTGATTCTCCCTCAAACACTATAAAACCATCCTCAAGTTTTCCTCATGTTCTTCCTCTGTGTGACAATATATCATAATGTCATCAAGGAAGATGACCATGAACTTGTTGAGGAAATATGAAAAAACTCCATTCATAAGGCTCATGAACACTGTTGGGGCATTGGTTAGCCCAAAGGGAACTACAGTAAACTCATAGTGGTTGTAACGAGTGTGGAAAGTTGTTTTGTGAATATCTGCTTCCACAATCCTCAACTGATGATACCTTGATTTTAGATCAATCTTTGAGAATACTTTAGCTCCCTAAATTTGGTCAAACAAGTCATCAGTCCTATGCAGTGGATAATGATTTTTCATTGTAAGTTTATCCAACTACCTGTAATTGATACAAAGGTGAATTGACCCATCCTTCTTGCTGAAGATAACAGGTGCACCCCAAGGAGAGACACTAGGGAATATGTGGCCCTTTTCCAAAAGTTCCTCTAACTTAATTTTGAGCTCCTGAAGCTCCTAAGTGTTCATACAATAAGGAGCTCTAGAAATAGGTTTTTCTCCTGGCACTAGATCTATGTGGAAATTGATCTCTTTCTAAGGTGGCATCCCAGAAAGATCTGAAGGAAACACATCAATGAAATCCCATAAGATAGGATGGTCATCTAAAGAGGTTCCATGTCTTTCTGATCTATCACTAATGGATATGAAAAAAAATTGGCAACCCTTGCACATGCTATGCTTAAGTTGCTTTACAGAAATCATCCTCAATGATACTAGTCTCTTAACCCCTAAAATCTTCACTCGATTACCCACACTGTTAAGACACTCAATTATTTTGTTTCAGCAATCTAGCTTAGAATCATGTGCATTTAGCCAATCCATTCCTAGAACATCATAGATCCTAAGGGAAGAACTCAAAGGTCCACCAAAGTAGTGAAAACCCCAAGTTCTAGCTGACATTCTCTTACCAAGGAGTTAACTAATATTTTGGCTCCTGTAGCTAATTCTACATCCCAATCAACTTCTTGCCTAGTTTCCACCAACTTGCATTGCTTCACTATAGGTAGGATATGAATGAATCCATAGCCTTAGAATTGAAAAGTATAGATACTGAAACATTACCAATTTTACCTTGAGTCTCTATAATTGTAGCCTGATGATCTTCCTGGCAGTTATCGACCACTGCAAAAACCCTGTGGGATTTTCCCACATCCCCAACTATAGGCTCAAAATATGTTAGTTGCTGACCTCTTGCTAATGAGAATTTTCAAGGGAAATCCAGAGAAATATGTCCGATGCCACCACAAGTGTAGCAAGGACCTCTAGGAGGTGCCTAAGTATGTTGTTGAAATGCTAGTCTGTTGGAACTAGCCTAACTTCCCTCAAAAATTTGTTGTGAATGGGATGGTCCCATATTTTGTGTCTATGTCCTTTGATCTCTATGTTGGGGTTGTGACTGCCAAGTCTTAGAAGGTGCCCCTTGATTAGTCCTAGGTTTCTAACCCTACTACTAATGTTGTTGTTGCCAAGGTGGTCTAGGTGGAAGTGTATTATTTTTTAATCCACCTCCCTGAGGCATGGGTGGTCTAGAGAAATTTTGGTTCTATTGGGGTTGGTCATGGCTCTTGAAATGTTCATGGTTCCCTTGGTTCCTAGGGAGTATTTCCTCTGCAATTAAGGCCTTCACTACTGCATCCTATAAGGTCTAAGGCTCTACCAAACATATTGGTCTAGCTATCCCATGGTTAAGTCCCCTAACAAACTGATTGACCATCAACTTTTCTTCTTGAATGTAATCTACATGCAGAAGAAATTTTAGAAACTTGTTTTCATACTGTGCTACTGTGAGTCCCCTCTGCTGAAGGTCATGGGACTCATCTATCTTCTTCTACCTAAAGTGTTCTAAAATGTACCTTTTCTTGAACCATTCTAGAAAGGTTTCCCAACTCAAGGTGTCAACTACAATACAGCTCTTCCTCTCCTCCTGATGCCACCAAGTGGTTACAACTCCTCTGAGTAAGTGAATGGCCAACCTTGCCTTGAGATTACTTTCATAAAGTTTGAGTTTGAAGAAACCCTCAAGGTTCAATAGCCAAGACTCTGCCTCCACACCCTCGGAAGTACCAAAAAAATGTGGGGATTGAAGGCAGAGAAATTCCCTGATCTATCTATCTATGTCAAATGGTACCACAAGTGCCTCAAAGTTTTCTATCTGGTTGATACATGGACAGACATGGTGTCCTGATTCACCTACCCCTTCCCCATCATGTTCTTCTCTATTATGGGTAGGACTCCTACTGCACTCACGGTGTGCTGAAGTGTACTCTAAATGACGATGAGATGGATCCCTAGGTGATGGCTATGCTGGAGGTGGTAGCCTAGTCTAAACTACATCAACCAATTGTTGTAATACTTGTAAAATCTGAGGGCCCTGATCTCCAGGTTCATCCTAATGAATAGACTATGACTGAGCTTGAGAGTGGGTACATCGACATCTGGGAGGCATCTTAATAATCTAGTCAACTACAAAAGTTTTAGTCACAAACAGTTTAAATCCCTAGAGTTCCCAAAGTGTGGAAACCTAGCTCTAATACCAAATGTCATGCCTATATCAAGCCCACCTATATGTCAACCATACAAGGGGGCAAAAATGGTGGAAATTATTTTTTCTAAGGAATTGAGTTAAACTTGAAACTACATTGTCAGTTTACCTATAGTTCACTCCTGTGTAACAAACATGTATTGGTTTGATGGTGATCATGACTTAAATTGACAGTTGTATAGTTGTATTTAGACATTTTAGCTATAAAATATAACTAAAATTTTGAAAAGACTGTATCATACGAAAGGAGAGATTTTGGACAAACTGTCAAAATTTATATAGGATTAAGATGACATATATATTTGGTGTTTATATAATTTACTTATACTAAAATATGTCATAGCATTTTAAAGGCACTATTGAATAGATAACTGTCATAAAAAAATTGCTTGACAGTCAAGGTTGTGTTGCATGTATGAGGTGAACCAGTGTTGTCATTGATGTCAACATACTCATATTGCATTGACAAGAGGGATTCGATGAGCAGTGTGCTGAGGATATTGAGAAAATTAGCCCCAGTCAGGAACAGTGAAGAACAATGATAAGAAGAAGGCAAATGTATTGTATAGGATGCGGATTAAAGGGTTTGTATATATGAGTCTTGAGATGCTTCAGTTAAGATTTCAGAGGTCCACATTAAGGTCTGAAGGAGTTGTGGCTGTCGGTGTAGAACCAGTTCCAGCAAGTGTTCAGAGGTGACAGTGGATCACAGAAAGGTCCGGTGAGGTCCGAAACTATATAATCCCAATCTACGGATTGGAAGGAGTGTTTGGGATGTCCTTGTGATGTGTCATCTCAAGTTGTGTATGATTTGGAGGTCCGAAAGTACCTTTTGCATTATGACAGTGGCGATAGACAGTGTTCTTGAAGTTTCAGATGAGGAAGAGAAAAGATTCCAGTACGTAGAGAAAGTGCGGATGTACCTGGTCATTCAGGCAGGCTTGTGAAGGTTCTTGAATCATGTTGAGGTTGTGTTGTTGGTCCGCATTGATGGTAGAGCCTGGAATTGAAGATAATCTTCCGGATGAAGTTCTTACTCTGTTTAGCCAACCGGATGAGTTGTTCCTCCTACGAATGTTCTTGTGGTGGCCGACCGGATGGGTTATTCATCTTGCGGATATTCTTATGGTTGATTGCTGACTTAGATGATTGTTCCTAAGTTGATGTCTTGTATAAATAAGGGTTTGTGAGTTCATTTTGTATAGTGGATTTTGTGTGGATGAGGATGGTGTAGCAAAGAGAAGTGCGGAAGGTAGAGCAGAGGTTTTTGGGCTTAAATGGAACTAATCCGAACATGGTAAAGGTGTCATTCTCTAGTTCAAGACCATGATTCTCATCACTTTGTAGACAATGTGTCTCCTTGTAGGCAATGTGCCTCTTTGTGACCAGTGTGCTCAGGCAGTGAGCCCTAATTGGCAAGTGCCATTCTTTTTCTTATTCTTTTAACAAAGAATAATCCTTGGGTTAGTCACCCCGTGGTTTTTCCCTTAACTCGGTTTTCCACGTCAAAATCTTGGTGTTCATTGTGTTGATGTTTATCTACTCTTGTGGTTGTGTGTTTTACTTTCATGGATGATTAATTGATATGCTGTTAACTAACAAGATGAATCAAGTGTTTGAAATAGAAGCAAGTTTGTATACAACTGATTCACCCCCCCCTCTCAGTTGTATGCCCTAGATCCAACAATTGGTATCAGAGCCAAGTTTCTCTAAAAGGAGCTTAACCGCTTGAGGAGATCCAGGATGTCGTCTTACAAAAAGGATAGTCCGAAGTTTGATGGAACCAATTTCACTCTCTGGAAGGGTCGCATGAAATGTCACTTGGAATGTATGGGAAAAGCATACTTGGCCATGGTTTCAAAACCATATGTACCTCCACAAGGTAGTCCGACAACTCTGAATGAAATCACAGATGCTGAAAATAATCTGCGGACCAAGGAAGCTCTTCTAAGCGCATTGAATGACTCAGATCTCTCAAATGTTATTGACCTACCAACTGCATATGAGATCCTGACTAAACTGGAACTTCTGTATGAAGGAGATGAGTTTGTCAAGAGTGCAAGGTTGCAAAGTCTGAAAGGGAAATTTGAAAGATTGAAGATGAGAGATGATGAAAACATCACTACTTTTATGCCAAGAGTAAATGAACTAGTGTGTGGAATTAGAAATGCTGGTGGAACTCTGGATGAAAATGAGATTGTTTGCAAAATCCTCAGATCCCTTCCTGCTACCTACAAAATCAAGGTTGCTGCAATTGATGAATTCAGAGCCCACACAACTGTCATAAGAGAACAATTGGCTGGCAAGCTAGCTGCATTTGAAATGACCGAGTTTGGAGATGATCCTCCCAAGACTGAATCTGCTTTCAAAGCTAGTGCCTATGTGAAAGGAAAACAGAGATTTGATCCAGGAGAAAACTCTTCAAGGAAGATGTCATGGTATGATCAAGCAAGAAGAGACATGGAAGAAGAAGAAGTAGAAACAGCTCAACTTGAAGCCCTCATTGCAAAAAGATTACCAAGAGGATCCGGTAAGTATGAAGGAAAACTACCCTTTAAGTGCTTCAACTACAATAAGATTGGTCATTTTGCTTCAAGATGTTCGGAAAGATCTGCAAGGTCTAATACTAACAGACAAAGGTTTCAAAAGAACTGCTATTATGTTCATGAAGAAGATGACAATGAAGGAGTAACAGATGATGAATCAGAACTAGGAAGCAAATCCGGAAATGAATGGGTGTTTATTGCCATCAAGGAAGAAGATTCATTACTCTCTGGACCTGTCAATCACAAAGTTGTGGAAAAAGCTTTGGCTGCTCAAGTGGAAGAAAAGGATGATTGGGTTATTGACAGTGGATGTTCTCACCATATGACTGGTGACAAGGATAAGTTCTTGAATTTGGAAAGGTATGAAGGAGGAATGGTAAAGTTTGGTGACAATTCTGCTGGCAGAATCAGAGGTAGGGGAACTATTTCCTTTGATGGAAAGAGCAAAATAGGTAATGTACTATATGTTGAAGGATTGAAGCACAATCTTCTCAGTGTTGGTCAGTTAGTAGACAAAGGCTATGATCTCCGGTTTAAGAATGGAAAATGCAGAATCTTTACAAGCTCCAGAACTGAAATTGCATCCGGTACTCAGACAAAAGGTAATATCCTTCATCTGGTTGGTTCAAATAAAAGTTGTCTGTTTGTTCAAGTTGATCAGAGTTGGTTATGGCATAGAAGAATGTGTCATGTAAATTTTGATAACATCATCAAGATAAGCAATACTCAGGCTGTAAGAGATCTTCCAAAATTGATGAAACCTACAAATAGTTTGTGTAAAGAATGTCAGCTAGGTAAACAGAGCAGAGTCTCTTTCAAAAGCAAAGATCAGTCCTCTACCGGATTGTTGGAATTAGTACATACTGATCTCTGTGGTCCGACAAGAATCAAGAGTCTGTAAGGTGCTAGATATTTCATGTTGTTAATTGATGACCATTCCCAGATGATGTGGGTTACCTTCCTAAAAGAAAAATTAGAAGCATTTGAGAAGTTCAAAATCTTCAAAGCTATGGTAGAGAATCAAACTGAATTGAAACTGAAGTGTCTAAGGTCTGATAGAGGTGGTGAATTTACATCTGGTGAGTTCATTGACTTTTGTGAGAAGCAGGGTATAAGGAGACAATTGTCTGCTCCTAGGACTCCACAGCAGAATGGAGTAGTTGAAAGAAAGAACCAGACCATCTAGGAAGCTGCCAGGACAATGATGTTGGAAGCAAATGTTCCTCAGATGTTCTGGAAAGAAGCTATCAGCACTGCAGTCTACACTCTAAATCGAGTTCAAATCAGAAACAATACCGGTAAGACCCCCTATGAACTCTGGTTTGGCATCACTCCTACTATGAAATATTTTAGAGTATTTGGTAGCAAGTGTTATATTAAAAGAGATGAAGATCTAGGAAAGTTTGATGCTAGAAGTGATGAAGGAATTTTCTTGGGTTACTCCACTCAAAGCAAAGCATACCGATGTTACAATAAGAGACTAAGGAAGATGATAGAAAGCACTAATGTGAAAGTTGATGAAGGAATTGAGAAGCCCTCAAGATTTTATGAGTTTGATGAAGATGACCAAGACGGTGTTCAGGTTCAAGGAACTCAATCCTCTCCGGCAAGTCAGAGTCAGCCTGATCCGGTAAATCAGGAAGTAGAGATAGGTTTGAATGAGCCTGATCAAGAAGCAGCAGTGCAGGTTACTCCCAAAATTCCAAGGTATGTAATACTGAATCACTCTGAAGATCAGATCATAGGTGACAGAAGCAAAGGTGTGCAAACTAGAAGGAATGTTGCTCAAAATCAGGATGAATGTTGTCTGATTTCAAAGATTGAACCTAAAACAGTAAATGAAGCCTGCAATGATGAAAACTGGACCAAAGCAATGAAAGATGAATTAATGCAAATTGAGAAAAATCATACTTGGGATCTTGTTCCCAGACCTAGAGACAGGAATGTGATTGGAACCAAATGGGTCTTCCGGAACAAATTAAATGAAGCTGGTGAAGTAATCAGAAACAAAGCTAGATTGGTCTGCAAAGGCTACTCTCAAATAGAAGGAATTGATTTTGAAGAGACCTTTGCTCCGGTGGCAAGAATTGAAGTAGTCAGATTATTTCTTGCATTTGCTGCCTTTAAAAACTTCAAGGTATATCAGATGGATGTCAAGTCTGCCTTCCTAAATGGTGATCTGGAAGAAGAAGTTTACATTGAACAACTGGATGGATTTCAATTGTCTAACAATGATGATATGGTCTGCAAGTTGAAGAAAGCATTGTATGGGTTAAAACAAGCCCCAAGAGCATGGTATGAAAGGTTGGATAAACATCTTGTGCAGATTGGATTCAGCAAAGGTACTGCTGATAGTAACTTATATTTCAAAATTGATCATGAAAACATTTTGATTGTTGAAGTGTTTGTGGATGATATCATTTTTGGAGGAAGAGATAGTATGTGCAAAACTTTTGCAAATCAGATGAAATGTGAGTTTGAAATGTCTATGCTTGGTGAAATGAATTTCTTCTTGGGTCTGCAAATTACTCAAACAAAGAAAGGGATCTTCATTTCTCAGACCAAATATGTGAAAGAATTGTTAAGGAAATTTGGTATGGAAGATTCAAAGCCAATGAACACTCCCATGGCAACCGGATGTAAGTTGAGCAAAGATGATGACTCCCCAAAGGCAGATTAGACAAAGTATAGATTAATGATTGGTGGATTGTTGTATCTCACTCAGACCAGACCAGCTTTAATGTAGGCTGTTGGTCTTGTAGCAAGATTCCAGGCTGATCCTAAAGAATCTCATGTTATGGCAATCAAAAGAATTTTCAGATACTTGAAAGGAATAGCTGAGTATGGTCTATGGTACCCTAGAGATCTAGATTTCTCTCTTCATGCTTACACAGATACAGATTGGGTAGGAGATGTGGATGACCGGAAGAGCACCAGTGGTGGAGCATTCTTTTTGGGGAAGAGATTGGTTTCTTGGCTAAGCAAGAAACAAGATGCAATATCTCTGTCTACAATTGAAGCAGAATACATTGCAGCAGCAGGTAGTTGCACTCAAATCTTATGGATGAAGCAGATGCTAAGAGACATTAAAGTTGAATATGAGGAGCCTATCACAATTTTCTGTGATAATTCAAGTGCAATTAATATTTCCAAGAATCCAGTATTGCACTCTAAGACTAAGCACATATCTATCAAGTTTCACTTTTTGAGAGAACAAGTGAACAAGGAAGAAGTCAGGTTGGAGTATGTTCCCTCCAAGGACCAGATTGCAGATATCTTTACTAAACCTCTTCCCAAGGACTCTTTTGAATATCTCCGAGAGAAGTTAGGGGTCATGACCCCTCCAGTGATGAACTAGGATGCACTGATGTGCATCAGTCCGGTGGATATCACAGTCATATCTTGTGATCCGGATTGATGATGGGGAGCTGCTACTAAGGGGGAGTAGCTGGTATGATTCTGATGTGTTAAAATTGCAAGTATGAGCCCCTTGCCATTGATGTCAAAGGGGGAGAGAAGACATGTGAAAAACAAGTAGCTAATGATCAAAGGGGGAGCAGTAAATGAGGAGAAGACATGTTGCTGATAGGGGGAGCTGTGACAGAAAGGAGAAGTTCTTGTCTTGATGGTTTTTCACATCATATGTTGCCATCAATGACAAAGGGGGAGATTGTTGCATGTATGAGGTGAACCAGTGTTGTCATTGATGTCAACATACTCATATTGCATTGACAAGAGGGATTCGATGAGCAGTGTGCTGAGGATATTGAGAAAATTAGCCCCAGTCAGGAATAGTGAAGAACAGTGATAAGAAGAAGGCAAATGTATTGTATAGGATGCGAATCAGAGGATGCGGATTAAAGGGTTTGTATATATGAGTCTTGAGATGCTTCAGTTAAGATTTCAGAGGTCCGCATGAAGATCTGAAGGAGTTGTGGCTGTCGGTGTAGAACCGGTTCCGGCAAGTGTTCAAAGGTGACAGTGGATCACAGAAAGGTCCGGTGAGGTCCGGAACTATATAATCCCAATTTGCAAATTGGAAGGAGTGTTTGGGATGTCCTTGTGATGTGTCATCTCTAGTTGTGTATGATTTGGAGGTCCGGAAGTACCTTTTGCATTATGACAGTGGCAACAGACAGTGTTCTTGAAGTTTCGGATGAGGAAGAGAAAAGATTCCAGTACGTAGAGAAAGTGCAGATGTACCTGGTCATTCAGGCAGGCTTGTGAAGGTTCTTGAATCATGTTGAGGTTGTGTTGTTGGTCTGCATTGATGGTAGAGCCCAGAATTGAAGATAATCTTCCGGATGAAGTTCTTGCTCTGTTTAGCCGACCGGATGAGTTGTTCCTCCTGCAAATGTTCTTGTGGTGGCCGACCGGATGGGTTATTCATCTTGCGGATATTCTTATGGTTGATTGCCAACTTAGATGATTGTTCCTAAGTCGATGTCTTGTATAAATAAGGGTTTGTGAGTTCATTTTGTATAGTGGATTTTGTGTGGATGAGGATGGTGTAGCAAAGAGAAGTGCGGAAGGCAGAGCAGAGGTTTTTGGGCTTAAATGGAACTAATCCAGACATGGTAAAGGTGTCATTCTCCAGTTCAAGACCGTGATTCTCATCACTTTGTAGACAGTGTGTCTCCTTGTAGGCAGTGTGCCTCTTTGTGAGCAGTGTGCTCAGGCAATGAGCCCTAATTGGCAAGTGCCATTCTTTTTCTTATTCTTTTAACAGAGAATAATCCTTGGGTTAGTCACCCCATGGTTTTCCCCTTAACCAGGTTTTCCACGTCAAAATCTTGGTGTTCATTGTGTTGATGTTTATCTACTCTTGTGGTTGTGTGTTTTACTTTCATGGATGATTAATTGATATGCTGTTAACTAACAAGACGAATCAAGTGTTTGAAATAGAAGCAAGCTTGTATACAACTGATTCACCCCCCCCTCTCAGTTGTATGCCCTAGATCCAACAGGTTGACTGTCAAATTTAAGCCCTGATGGTGATTATTCTCTGATTTGCAAGTATCCTAATAACCAATTTCTAGGTTAAAACCAATAAGAATATTTAAATATTTCATTAAGCTTAGTCCATAGAGTTACACTATAATTTTCCCACCACTAAGTGATTTAATTTAATATAACAATGTTACAAATACAATTTAATTTAGTAATATCAATACATTTAAATTAATATAACTATCATCAAAAGTTTATAAAATATTAATAACTTAGATATATTATTTGATTCTTTAATTTAAATTAACAAGAATAGGTTTAGTTTAACATTTAATAAATCATAGTTGCTAATTTGATAAAGCAAAACATTAAATATAAATTACAACTTCTAATTTACAACTTTAACTACAATATTTCATTTTAAACTAATTTCTTTTAATAATAAAATAAACTACTTTTCTTCATCATGTCAAATTGAATATTTTAATAATAAATAATTAAATCTTTCTAATTCTTTCTAGAAATAAAGCAACAAGATAATAAAACTTAAATCTTATTTTTTAAAAACAATAAAACAACTTTTTCTAATAAAACAACTTTCTTTTTCCATTTCTAAAACAAAAAGTCTCTTTCTTTTATAATAATAAGATAAAACTAATATACATTGCCTTTTTGTGAAACTAATTTCTTTTTCTATAAATCTAATTCTTTTAATTTAAAATAATAGAACAAAGCTAATTTCCTTTTATATTTTGAAAATAATAAAATAAAAACCGATTCTTTTTCTTAAAATAAGATAATAAAGCCAATATCATTCTAACTTCAACTACATACTACCATTATTTATTTAACAACTGATTTTATATTCTCTGTGTTGAGGTGTATGTATGGAGGAATAGTTTTTCCAGAAATACCAGAGGGCCATTAGACGTACACCTCTTCCAATATATATATATATATATATATATATATATATATATATATATATATATATATATATATATATATATATATATATATATATATATATATATATATATATATATGTTGTGTTTATATATGCTGCGCATCGGATTGGAAAAATTAGCATAACCACGTTATAAGCGATAGTAGAGGGAATAACATCGAAAATTTTAAGACATATATTAAATTCGATAGAGAAAAGTTTAAACAAGGGTTAAAGTGAAGACTGTGGCCCCCAAGGGAGGTCCATGGCTTGTGTAAGGCTAACATCCACCTTGGGGGCCATGGGAGTCCCCACAGCTCCCCATAGGCTATGCAACCTATGGGTGGCCATGGGACTTCCCATGACCTCTTAAGGCCAAAACACATATATGCGATTCAACAAAGCTTTTGTTTTGGTTTAAATTTGCTTAAAAATATCTTCCTTCATTTTAATTTTGAACATAGTTTTCACAGCAAGAATAAATATATTTCTTTTCTTAGATCCACAGTAATATCATAGTGCTAAACATAACTCTCTCTCTCTCTCTCTCTCTCTCTCTCTCTCTATATATATATATATATATATATATATATATATATATATATATATATATATATATATATATATATATATATATATATATATATATATATATATATACTCACATATAAACAACCAGGAAACCTAGTTTTCATTCACAATTATTTTAAAATAGTATGTTTAATTTCAGATTGCAACAAAATATGAAAAAACCAATATTTTATCCATCCACAAATTTATAACGACAAATATCAAATTCATTAACACTAAAATTTCATTTTCAACTTCACATCCAAGAGCCATATAGATTCGCTCAAAAACCCCAAACAAAAACAAGTTATATGAAAACTAGTAGAGGTAATCTTTACAAAATGACATCTTGGCAATAATTACAAAACCACCATAGCGACCCATAACAAGGTGAGAGCTTCTAGCTCCTCAATTATACAATAAATCACAGTAAACCCTCCTAAGCTTCCAAGTCTTCACGTAAGTTTCAACCTTCTTTCCTGCAAACAAAGAATGGTCAAGACCTTCTCTCCTCCCTACCATAGGGATTGTTTCACAATCCCACCCTCGAGTAGAAGACTCCAAGAACTGGGTAAAACACACATGCAAACACATGAAATCCATAAACCCAAAAAATTTTAATTTCGCAGAAACATAAAATCCCATTTGGTTGACTCACAAACAAAGGATCCAAACTAGATCCAAAACAAGAGGAGAGGGGATAATCCTCCATCTTGGGGAACCAAAATAACAACTCTCATACAATATCATACTCACAGAAACACAACCTCCATCTCCACAAAATACTTATTCCTCCCATTACCATACATCTCCATACAATATCACAACAACAAAACCCGAATCATCATTTCATCACCACTTCTCCATAATTTACCAACAATGTATATATATGTATATATGTACATATATATACATATGTATATATATACATATGTATATATATACAAATATGTATGTATATACATATATATCTATATATGTACACATAGATATATATATATATATATATATATATCTGTGTGTGTACATATATATGTATGTATGTATGTATGTATGTATATGTATACATATTTATGTTGGGATGAAATATTGTCCTCCTTTTATACTATTTTCATATGTTTTAAGACCTTTTCTATATGGTTCTGCAAAGAGTTCACATACATTATCTCTATTTTATGTTGTTTCATATATATACTTTCCAAAGACTTTGACCCTATGCTGATAAGTGACATTAGGTGGTTATATTATCAAATGGATGATTTAAATTATTGATATGCATGAAATATAGATAGGATTTCATAAGTTCATTATGAGAGGTTGTTTTGTATATATGTTGGAATGATTAACCCTGTGCAACCAAATAAAGAATCCAAGGAGGAGTAATTACAACAGGATGTAGAACAGAGGAATCAATGAGAATGCGGTCCAAGTGCCAAACATAGCGATCGGTGGAGACAAACGTGGTCATCATGGGAGAATAAACATAGGGGAGAAAGAAGACTTATTCTAGGAGTCTCACTGAAGTCTATGAATCTTATTTATGAGCTGTTATGGTTAGAATTTTTGTTTGGATAGGACTCTATTTCCTTTGTTCCAGTTAATAAGTTGATCTTAAAAATAATATCCTGATGTCCAGGAATGAATTGATGATCGCAGTTAGTTAGAACGATGCATAAGACTCTCCCATCTTTATATAAGTTAGGAGATGAGTTCATTGATTAAGTTGGTTGTTATGTTTTACTTTCCACATAGTCATTAAATTGTTACAGTTATCATTTATTCTAGACATGTTATAATTTTGAATAAAATATGAAGAAGTTTCTATCTGTGACATGGTTTGAATTCAACTGTATGTTATCGGATATGTGAAGATCTGAAGTAGATTTAATCTCCAGAAAAAGTGAGATAGTTCCCTAAGCTAGCCACTCAAGGTACTAACTCTCACTTTGCATGTTTTCTTATTTATTCTTGCATTCTTAGTTAAATTGTTTCATTCCATCTCATGTGCTATATTGTGAAACAAGTAAGAACTCTTGATTGATATTTCCAGTAATTGTGATTAATAAGTAGAGTGCACATTTTTAATCCTCCATAGGTTAGTGTTATCCTTTTCATCATTTTGAGTTTTTTAGATTAAAACTATAATTTTATGTTAAATACAATTATCTTCAGCTTCTGCTGAAGGTACCCGTAGCAATTGAAAGTTTAGACTATTTTTTCTATTTTCCATTTCCATTTACTGTTTTACATTTCTATGCATTCTAGTAACTAGGACTGGACAAAATAAGAATTGTATAAGATTAACTAAGATTAGAAATGAGTCTTGAAGGCATAGATAATGCAGGCATCATCATAAGTTTACACTCCTTGGTTGATAATTCAATGTAGGAATGCAATGATAGTGGACTGTTCAGTTAGGTTAAACCCTAAATTTTATTTAAGTCTACAACACATTAGTTTTCCTCTATATTTTTGGCACCGTTGCCAGGGATGGTGCTATCTTCATAATCTCATTTGTTAGGTTTCACATGCTTTTATAGTTAAATCTTGATTTCAGTATTAGATTAAATAAATTCATTTTTCAAGAAACACTAGACATTCTACTAACATTGTGCAGGGCTGTTGAAACATAAAGCTCAATTTACTGTATGTGGAGGCAAAGAGATACTTGAGGTAGATTCCTCCCATCAACTTCTCAGAACAATGAGGGTACAACTAATTTCAAAAACTACACCATAGGAAGTGTTGAAGGAGAGTTTCCTTTTACATCTTCGTCAACAACCCCTACATCTCCATCAGCTTCCTCTACTACCATAGAGGGAACTTTCAGAACCATGGTAGATATAGTAGAGGATCCTCCACAACAAGCTACATTTGAATTCCCTATACCAGGCCTAGCACGGGAAGCTACTCTGAAAAAATACCACCTTCTGCGTTGCCTATTTTCCATGGTTTGGTGACTGAAGATCCTGACACTTTCCTATTTGAGTTTGATGTTCAGTGTAGGAGTTATGATTATACCACTGATCCTTACAGACTCAAGTTGTTCCCTGCTACCCTAAAAGATGCTGCTTTAAGATGGTTTATGGGACTAGGGAAAGATGTCATTCCAGACTAGGATACCATGAAGACAAAATTCATGGAAAAATACAAAGACTACTGTAGAGGACATGATAGGAGGAAATATGACATCTTTAGGATGTCACAGAAGGAGGATGAGCCATTAGTGTGGAGAGATTTGAATTTTCCTTGAAGAAAAACCCTCAGAATAGGTTGTCTAAAGAATCATTGAAGATGGTCTTTTAAAGAGGAGTCAATGATGATTGCATGGATGCCCTAAATCTCATTGGAATAGGGGATATCTCCCAACTCCCCTTTGAGGATATTTGTACAACTTGTAGGAACTACTCTAGGACTTTTTCCAGAAAACCCAGAGGAGAAAGAGTAGCCATTGCAGGCAAGGCAGTTAATGGAGTTTCTCATGTGGAAATTAGTAACTTGATGACCAATATGGAAGAGGATATCATTAGAGACATGGCTACACAGTTGGACACTCTTCACATCAAGAAGAAACAAGAAGAGGCAGATGCAATGCTCACTAAATACTACCCCAGTTGCAGACAAAGGAAAGCCAATTGCAAATGCAAGAGGGTGGTCAGTATCGAACAAGAAAGGATTGAGAAACCAGAGTTACAACAATTCAAAGGAGAGGACAGGTAATTATTCTTCATTGCTCAAAGAAGGTCATGGAAACAAAGACAAGGTATGCCTCCTGATCCACTTAATTTTAATCCTCCCTTTCCTACTGCAAATCAGAACTTCTCTGCTTGGAATGTTCATCAATAGTCTGGTAACCCAAATGCATGGCAAGACCCACAATGGAAAATTCCCCAATGGTCTACTCCACAAGCTGGTTGGAACCAACAACAACCTAACCCATGGCCATAGAAAAATTTCCAAGGACCTAACTATAATCCTCAGTGGCCTCCTCAGCAGCAACAATGGTAGGAAAATGCACAATTTCAGCAAACTATGATTTCATCTTAGCCATAGCAGCCATCCCTAATGCCACCACCTCAAAATTCATCTCTTAGACCTACCCAAATCCCTACCCAACCTACACCTAACCCTAACAACAAGCCTGTTCAGCAGGCTTATACTAACGAGGTGATGCAATATCCCACATATGGGGTGGAAGTGAGTAATGTTCATCTTAGATCAAGGAAACAACTTGCAAGACCTTCATCTCCCTAAATTATGGAGCTTGAAGATGAAGAGCCCATCGAAGAGACCCCGGATAAACAACCCTTGGAACCTAAATCAAACCAAGATACCCAACCTACCTTGCAGCAGAAGTCTCCTCCTTTCCCTGAGTGTTTGGCCATGCAAAAGCAACTAGCTCAAGTTGATACTACCCTTCTTAGCCAGCTAAAGGATATCAGCATCAAGATTCCCTTAATCCAAGCTATCAAGGATATCCCCATCTATACCAAAACTATTAGGGATCTTTGCATAAAAAAGCCAGGAAAGGAAGAGAATAGACCCCCAGACAATGCATGTGTTAGGTAATCTTGTAGACATCATGTTGGGTAATATAACTGTTCCAAAATATACAGATCGAAGAAGTCCAGTGGTGGATGTCAAGATCAATGGGACTCTGATTAAGAACACTCTGATAGATTCAAGTGTTGCTATTAATGTCATGACCAAGGAAACAATGCATATACTCCAACTGAACAATCTTAGGCCTACCCAGACAGACTTCAATTAGCTGATAGGTCTACAGTCAAACCTAAAGGAGTCATAGAGGATTTGGTCATTACATTAGACTCTTGGGAGTATCCAGTTGATTTCATAGTTTTGCAGCCCAAAGTTAATCTTGCTGGTTATCCTCTTGTACTAGGCAGACCATGGCTCACCACTGCTGATGCATTGATAGGTTGTAGGTTTGGTAACATGATAATATCTAATGGGACAGTGACCAAGAAAATGGTGTTGTATCCTCTAGCCCAACCATACCATGAACTTGAGTAGACCATTTGGCCTTTCCAGGAAGAAGAGGACACTTACTCCTTGCAAACACTAATGACTATTAAACACAACCCCTTGTTAGATGTTCCAGATGAAGATGAACTAATTGCTCATGTCCTCCACAATGACTGTGGAAGGCATCCGCAGCAGCAGGATTGCCTATCTTGCTTGCAAGACCCTTTGAGCACCATAATACCAAGCAGTTCATTAGAAGAGGTGCCTCAAATATTTCATGCTTTATTACCTCAACAATGCTTACCTATGTTACCTAGCCTTGATTTATCTTCTGTGCAAGAATTGTCCAAACAAGTAGAAGTCAGACCAGGAAGGATGTTGAATATTAATAATGCCTTGATTGATGAACAACAACACTTCTTGCATAGAGTTTTAAATGCACACTCAATAGAATTTGCATGGGATTATAATGAGATGAAAGGCATTGATCCTGCCTTGTGCATGCATAAGATATACATAGATGATGGATACAGGCCCATCAGGTAGCAGCAAAGGCCCATGAATCCAGCCCTTAGGGATATTGTTAAAACTGAGCTACAAAAACTTTTGGATGTAGGCTTCATATACCCCATTTCAAATAGTGAATGGGTTTCACCATTGGTTATAGTCCCAAAGAAAGGAGGCAAGTGGAGGGTTTGTGTTGACTACAGAGAATTGAACACTGCTACTAGGAAAGATCACTTTCCATTGCCATTCATTGACCAGGTTCTTGACTCACTAGCAGGCAATAAATATTTTTCTTTCCTTGATGGTTAGTGGCTATAATCAGATTAAAATTTCTCTAGAAGATCAAGATAAAACAACGTTTACCTACCCTTGGGGGACATATGCATACTCTGTCTTGCCCTTTGGCTTGTCCAATGCTCCAACTACTTTTCAAAGAGGAGTTTTAAGTATTTTCTCTGATTTTGCACATGACAGTATGTAGATTTATATGGATGACTTCACCACATATGGTGACACATATGATGAAGCCCTACACAACTTGGAGAAGGTATAGAAAAGATGTACAGATCACAATCTCTCTTTGAGTAATGAAAAGTGTTTCCTTATGATGACACAAGGAATAATTTTGAGGCACTTTATCTCAAGTGTTGGAATACAAGTGGATCCAAAGAGAATTGAAGTTATTTCCACCCTACCTATTCCATATAAGTAGAAAGATGTCAGGAGTTACCTAGGACATGCAGGTTACTACAGAAGGTTCATTCAAGATTTTAGCGAAATTGTTGTACCTTTATTTACTCTGTTAACAAAAGACAGTGAATTTGAGTGGACACCAAATTGTCAGACTTCTTTTGAAAAGATAAAAACCTCCTTGACACAAGCTCCTATACTTAGAGGACTAAATTGGACCTTACCTTTTCACATCCATTCTAATGTATCATATTTTGCAATTGGTATAGTTTTAGGCCAACAAGAAGGATCCAAGGAATATGCTATTTATTATGTCAGTAAGAATATGCAAGGAGCTGAATTGAATTATATAGTGACAAACAAAGAGATATTAGCAGTTATTTATGCCATAAATAAGTTCAGACACTACATAACTGGTTACAAGGTCTTCATCCATATAGATCATGCAGCCATTAGATACTTGATGAATAAACCCATAGTAGGTGAAAGACTTGTAAGGTGGTTATTGTTGTTGCAAGAGTTTGACATTACAATTGTTGACAAACCAAGCAAAGCCAATGTTGTTGCTGATTTTCTGTCCAGACTACCTACACAGTCTTCAGATGGTGTGGTTGATGATTCTTTTCCTGATTAGCATTTATTTTCTCTCACTACACATACTCCATGGTATACAGATATAGCCAATTATTTGGTTACAGGGCAAATTCCAAGATATTTCTCTCCAAGGGAGAAGAGGCAACTGGTGCATAAATGTTTCTCTTACTCTTGGATTTTTGGATTTCTATTATACATTGGACTAGACAATATTATGTGAAGATGTATCAGGGAGGATGAAGTATTTGATGTAATGAAGGCTTCTCATGATGAACCTTGTGGAGGACATTTTGCAGCAAAACGAACAACCTTTAAAATCCTCACAACAGGTTATTATTGGACAATGCTTCATAAGGATGTTGTCAAGTACACTAGGAGTTGTGATAGATGCTAGAGAATGGGGAGACCTACTAGAAGTGATGAGATGCCTTTGCAGCCACAAATCTTACTAGCTCCTTTTGACAAGTGGGGATTGGATTTTGTGGGGCCTATATCTCCTTCATCAAACAACAAAGAATATATCTTGGTATGTACAAATTACTTAACTAAATGGGTAGAAGTGAAAGCATTACAGTTTGCCAAAGATGGCAATGTGGCCAAATTCTTGTATGAAGACATCTTCACTAGGTATGGTGTTCCAAGAGAAATAGTAACTGACCAGGGACCACAGTTTACATCTGATTTAATAACAAAATTGGTTGCAGAATACAAGATCAGGCATAAGAAATCCTCTCCCTACCATCCACAGGCTAATGGTCGGGTAGAAGTTACTAATAGAGAAATTGAAAACATCCTGACCAAGACAGTGCAACTTCACCAAAGAGATTGGGTTTCTAGGCTCCCTGAAGTTGTTTGGGCATATAGAACAACTTGGAAGACAACCACAGGGTTTACACCTTATGAGATGGTCTATGGCAAGACTACAGTCCTGCCTATTGAATTTAAACACAAAACCATGAGGACAACAATGGACCTAGGAATGGATCTAACCACTACACAATAGGAAAGGATACAACATTTTAATGCCTTGGATGAAATGAGACTAGAAGCCATTCATCATACAGAGGTCATACAGAAGAAAAGGGAAAAATTGAATGATAAGTATATAAAAACAAAGGAATTCACTACAGGAGACTGGGCACTACTTTATGATTCAAGGTATAAGGACTTCAAGGGCAAGCTTCAGTCACATTGGTTAGGTCCATATGAAATCCAACAAGTTTTTCCTAATGGTGCAGTTCAACTACAAACTATTGATGAAGTCTGGTTTTCACTATTGGTCAATGGGCATAGGCTCAAATTGTACAAGAAGCCACTTCAGAGAGATGACTTTCTGGTATCTCTATCTGCTCAGTATGCTCCTCTTGATACTCCTGATACTCCTGATTCAGATGTTGTGACACCAGAAGATACTAATTTAGTTGTTGTAACACTAAACAATGCACATTCTGATGCTGATACAACAACAATGTCCAGTGACGTGGAGGTTGAGTTGCAATACTCAACCCCTGTTGCTGAAAATTAAAATTTCTTTATTTTGCTCATATGTACACATTACACAATTTCCATGGTTACAACTAGATATATCCACCGGGACCTATTTTTCACTTCTTTAGTCAGGACCTAACTTATCTAGGACCTATTATATTATGTTTACATTTATATAGTCGAGATCTGTGCTGTAGGCACCCGTAGCAACACCTGTCTACTGTTCTGTTCCATTGCTTGGTGAACACTACCTCACTTCTCCCACCCATTCTGTCAACCCGTATTCCTTTCAAATTGATCCATTTACATTTATGAGTTGGTACTTCCATCCGCCATCTTGCACTATTCTATTATCACTCTGTAACCATACATCCAACTTCCCATTTGCCGCATGCATATTCTATCACCTCACCAGTGTTGTTCAAAACTTCCAAGGTATGTTAATTATTTCATTTCGATATATATGTACAATCAACACCTTTCTATTAATACACTTAGATTTCTTTTCTATATTCATGTTTATTCATAATTTATTTCATGCATGCAATGTATATTTCCACCATTTCTTTTTATCACTCCTTCTCCATCCGTAAAACCTGCCATATGAAGTGTGGTCACTTCATCATTAAGTTGGGGGGAGGGGTTTCTTTTCAAATGATTTTCATTTAATCATTATTGCCTTTACATTTTCGTCTTTCAAAACCTTGTTTAAAACACTACCTTTTGAGAAAACTAGACAAATACTCTGCGCTATAAACTCACCTCTATCAAATAATGAATTAATACACTAAGGAGTTATGGAGTTATAGTGGAGAAGCGGGAAAGAGGCAAATTGAAAGACTGATTTTTCAGGGTGGTGAGTTGAAGCAGTAGAAATTGGTTAGCAGAAGTTGGCAATGTGCAGAGAATTGACATTACAGAGTTCTAATTCACAGTCTTAATGGGAGGAGACGTAATCAGAAGGGAACCCTTGACACACAAGGAAATATTGGAGGATGTGCTGGTTCTTCCGCTCTTTACTAGAGTGGGTTGGCTTGATTACTTCCTCAAATTGACAGAATATGACTATGACATGGTAAAAGAATTTGCACTTACTCTGCAATATGATGAAGCAATGGTTAGAGGGTTGATAGTAGACGCTTCCAAGCTTGCAATTGCTTAAGTTTCAAGGTTGCCTAGAACAGGGTCTGAGTATCCAGTCAGGGCTGATGTAGTTGAGGCCAGGAAGGAGTTTTGTGAAAGAGGTGAACACCTAGATTCTACCACACAAGGTACCAAACAATTATCTCTTGCATATTTTGGGGGCAAATGTGTTTTATATTATCAAATATATCACTTGTGATGGTAGATATAATATGTTGTTTACTGCACATCTTAAACTGCTCAACCATTTAAGACATGAGAAACTTGTCAATGTTCCCAATTATTTGTATAGTATGCTCAGAAGAATGTCTTCAGAGTATCAGAGGAAACAAGCATCCACAACTCTTTCTCACCATTGTTTAATAGTTGTGTTAGTAAAAAGGAGTTTAAGGATTCAGTACCCACAGATTGAGTGGGAAGCCTTTAAACAATGTGTAGACATCTCAATACTCTTGGAAGCACTAGAGCCAGAGGAAGATATTCCATATGAAACTAAACCCCCTATTGATACTAAGCAGGAAGAAACACAACCTAAGAACCCTCCAGAGTTTAGGCCTATATCTATTGAAAAGCCCTCAACCTCTATTCCTAAAACAAAAAGAACCACTTCCTCAACATCTAGGAAGAAAACAAATCTAGTCAAATAGAGAACATCAAGAAGAGGAAAAAGGTAGAAAAACATGAGACAATTACTCCTAGGCAATCAGGGAGGTTGAGGAAGCAAGGTGTTAAAGAGAAAGTTGTTGAGAACCAAGGAGAAGAAGACAAAAATAAAGGCCAGCAGAATACTGATCGAGCTCCTCTTAATCTAGATTCAGATAGGGGAGAAAACCCTCTTGAGGATGCTTCTGCTGACGCCTGTGCAAATGATAATATGTCTGCTAGAAAAAGAAGGTACATTTCTTCTTCTGATTCTAAATCAGAAGATCCGTTTTGGTGCAGGAGCACCTATCCTCCAGTGGCCTACATGAGGCAATTAGTCAGTTCTAAGGTTGTTTATGTTTTCAATAAGGTCTTAATTGGACATTCAATGTAATAAGGTCTATTTGACCAAGGTATGCTATTTTTAGATCAGTTGGTTAGAGTTAGTTAGAGTCTGTTGAACAGCTGTAGTTCCCAGCCGCTTGGAGAGATTTCTTAGCCTCTTGGAGGCAAGTCTGTACTACTAGTGGTAACTAGATAAATACCCTAGGATTTGATGGATGAAGGTATCTAGGTTTTGTAGTAGCTGAAATCAATCAGTTGAATTATGTTGTTGGAAAATAGAGTACTGTAATCGCATCTTTTGAAAGTTAATATGATCTTGTTGCATTTGAATTCACTGTGTAATCGATTTCTGTATTGAGGCCTAATGGATTTGATTATCCATTCCCCCAATTGATTCTGCGAATTGGTGGAATGGCTATGTACAGTAGTTTAGGGTTTAGTTTGCATTTTCTGTTTGCTCGCATGCATGTTTACAGGTTCGCGGTTGAGAGGTGTTGAAAACCCTAGCATGCACATGTGCTAGGTCGTGCAGGTTGAATTAGGTCTGAGAAACCACCTAAGAAATGCATCGGACCATCGCAGGAGTTTGGCGGGTTGAAACTGGGAGGTTGACATCGCAGCATCAGCAAGAGAGTAGCGATCGGCATAAGGAGTGAATGCTTTGCTGAAGGGAGGAGTCTTGGCAACAAAGGTGTTGATGTCGATGAAGAGCATGGCATCGGCATGAGAAGAACCATCGGGTTGAGAAAGTTGCATTGAGCCGACAAGGGGCACTTTCACCAATCAGGGTGACAATTGCAAAGTGTCGCCGATGAAGAGTACCCGACGAAAGCATCGATAGGAGTATATCGGAGTGACAAGAGTGTCGGCAGGAAACTTTAGGGATTCACCGATGAGGAAAGTCTTGGTGATGAGAGCTATCATTGGGGCATCGGTGTAATGGTTACCAAGTGTATCAGCATAAGGTTGGATATCGGCGATGGGGTTCAAAGTTGGGCCGACGGTAGAGGTCTGGCCAATGGTGGAGTTCGGTGTTGGTAGTATCGGGAAGACAATAGAGATCGGCAAAAGACTCAAGGAGTTCGCCGATAGTGGAAGTCCCGCCAATACGCGATAAGGAGTTGGGCATTGGCGAGATGGCATGTGTCGGAGAGACATTCTACGTAGCGGCTGATATAGAAGGTGGTGTCGATGGTCAACAAGTCAATGGTTCCTATCAGTATGACAACGGTGATCAGAGCGATGGTTCTAAGTGGAGCCGATGGCATCAGGTGTTGCCGATAGGCAACCAAAAGTGATAACATCGACATCGGCGAGAGTTATGTGATCAGGGAAGAAGAAAACTGGTCTGCCGATGGGAGATATCTCACCGATGGGGATTTAAGCATCAGAATGAAAGTGTTATGTTTTGCCGATAGGTAATTAAATGCGTAGACATGCATTTGAATTTGTATGTTAGGGTTTGAATGGTAGATGCCTCTGCATCATAGTGGTATCAGAGCTCAGCAAAAGGTCTGGGTTGTTTGTGTGTTGATTCTGTCATTGAGAAGACAGAGGTAGAGGAGTGAGAGGTTGACAAAATGCCTCCGAAAGGTAGTGGTACTACACGGGAGTTGCAGAAGATGAAGGAAAAACATGCCAGAGAAATGAGGAAGATGAAGGAGCTTGCTAAAGCACTTCAAGCCAGGCTTATAGCCTTGGAGAAGAACAAAAAGAGGGAAGTGGAAGATAGTGAGCCAGAAGAAGAGGAAGATAATGCTGAAGAGTATGAAGAGGTAGCTGAAGATCTGAATGTTGAAGATCAGAGATTTGCAAAACTGTTAAAGGCGGTGCAAAGTGAGAAACCTAAGGTAAAGGTTGATGTTTCAAAGTATAATGGAAGTTTGGATGAAGATGAGTTACTTGATTGGATTGCTGCATTAGATAATCACTTTGAATGTGAAGATGTTGCTAAGGATCAGAAGGTAAAGATTGCAAAGACCAAGTTAGGAGGTCATGCTTTAGTATGGTGGGATTATGTACAATCCGAGAGAAGGAAACAAGGAAAGTCAAAGATCACTTCATGGGATAAAATGGTAGCAAGGATCAAAGGTAAATTCTTACCCAAGGATTATGAAATTTAGATGTTTAAGAAGCTACAATTTTTAAGGCAAAAGGAAATGGATGTGAAGGCATACACTGAGGTGTTTTACAAGTTGAGTATGAGATCTGGTCATCATGAGAATGAGATAGAAAAGGTGGCTAGATACTTGGCTGGTTTGAGATTGAACGTATAGGATGAGTTAGTTTTAGCTAACCCAAGGAGTGTAGAGGATTGTTATCAAATGGCAATCAGGATTGAAGAAAAGAAGAATAGAAGACAAGATAAGTCCATGAGAGGAAGAGGCAACAATATGAGGGGAAGGGGATCAGCCCCTACAATGAGGCAAACCAATGAGGATTAAGAAGACACTGGTAAAGGACAAGGGCAGTCTGATTTCAGAGGTGGTAGAGGTTCTACTACATTTTCTGGTAAGTGTTACACTTGCGGTGAATATGGGCATCCATTTTTCAAATGTCCAACAAAAGCAACAAGTTTAGGAGGAGAAAAGAGGACAAATCTAGTCCAAGAAGCTGATAAACAAAGCGTAAGCAGCTCAAACACTCAGTAAAGTGTGAAGGAGACTCCTAATAATTATGGGTATCCAGAGGAGGGAGAAGCATTGATGTTAAGAAGGACAATCTTGAAGACATCAAAGGAAATGATACAAAGAAGACCTCTTTTCAAGACCACATGCAAGATCAAAGGTAAAATATGTAAGGTTGTAATTGATTTTGGCTCAATAGATAATATGGTATCTCAGGAAATGGTGGATAAACTAAATTTAGAAAGTATTCCACATCAAAATCCCTACAAAGCATCTTCGGTGAGTGATAGTCAATCACTTTTGGTATATGAACAGGCATATGTTGATTTTCAAATTGGGGATTATCATGATAGAGTTTTGTGTGACATATTGCCCATGGAATGTTGTCACCTCTTGTTGGAGAGGCCATGGCAATTCGATAGGAGAGTATTGTATGATGGGTATGCAAATACCTACACCATCAAGAAAGATGGGAAAACTATTGTGTTGATACCATTACAGGAAGAAGCTGCAGCATAGAAGACAGCAAAAAATAGTTTAGTGGGAGAGAAGGAGTTTGTGAAGATGCCTACAGCAGCAGGCATAAAGGTAGTTGAGGATACTGCAGGGAAAGAAGTTGTTAAGGACAACAGTTTGAAGAAAGGTTCAGTTTTGACTGATAGAGGTCAGCCACAGACCAAACAGTAGGTTTATAAGCAGCCACAAATTGATTGGCAAGACAAGGATGTGATTGTAGTTGGGACTATTGTTTGTTCTATAACAGTTGAAAGGAAGATAGATTTGAACATTGTAGAAGTTCAAGAAGCAATTCCTAAGGTTATTCAACCAGGTATATGTTGTGTGGTTACACAACACGCCCCATTTTGATTTGGCAAAACAGGGACCCAACTTCTTTTGGCTTGGTTTGTTTTTCTTGCTTTCTGGCGGTTTGGTAAAAATCAGTCAAGTGCATCATCACATTGAGTCAGGATGAGGTAAGTCATCATTATGAGGTCAGTTTGTCAAAAATCCTATTTCATATCTATAACCTCATATTCTGAAAGAACATTAAATTTCATGCAGGTTTGCCTTTTACATCACCCTGGTATTCACCAGGATGTGAGAGTTATGAACAGTCAAAGTCTCGGTCAAACCTGATATTCGCAAGAGGGGAGGGGTCATATTTTATAATCTGAGTCATGTTGTTTAAAGATCATCATCATATTGAAACATCCCCTGAAATATCCTGCGGTTCAAATATCCTAATGTCAACTTTAAATGGTAGTAACTCTTTCCCGTCAAGCGGTCTTTTACATCGCGAACATCATGTTTTGAAAAGTAACCCGATATTCGTAAATATCATCCTGACGCGAAACATCACCCTTAACAAACATCCTGATGACATCATCTGAATACGATAAACGAAGAAACAAACATCCTGATGACATCATCATCATATTTACATTTCGATAGGATATTTTGTGAACATGATCATGTTCGCCCAATATGACGATGACGTCATGAAGCATTTCCGATACAAAGAAAGAATATCATGATGACGTCATCCTGATATTCAGAATGGAGGATGAGCAAGCTTGTCTCGTCATCATCATTTTGTTTTGAAACATCACCGGATAAACCGAAACATCCTCCTGATGTTCTAAAATGTAAACAAAGGGTGCATTATCACCCGAATCTTGTCGCGATAATAATTCCAGTGCTAGGGAGGATGATATTGAAACTCAACCCGATATTTGTGAAATATCATCCTACCCTCATGATATCCTGCCATATGGATATTTCCCCACTCCCCTTGCCATAATTATCATTAAATGCGCACAGATATGGTAGGTGATTCCCCCCGACCCCGGAACCCGACGAAAATATCTGGCGAGATCCTGAGTTTTCGCACGAATGATCAAAGATTGCAATCTAACTTGTCAGAGTTGCCCTAAATTTACCCTAACTACGAGGTTAAAAGGTAATTCAACCGCCATTATTACGTTTACCTGGGTTAAAATTATTTTACAGAGCACCAGCCTCCATATCCGTATAACAGCTACCATTGCGCAATTCGAACTCACAGATAGAAGGAGGGAAGTGATCAGCAGTTGAATTAAGAGTGTCTTGACGACATACTGGTATAAAGAGAATCTGCATAACCAGGTAAGTGAACTAAAACCCTCATCATGTTGTTTCTAAGGGATGTTGTAAGTTCTGGTTATGTATCCATGAAAGTAATGTGAAATTGATGCAGTAGGCATGATATTTGCAATATGTATGCATGCATATCCCTGTTGTGAGAAGAAATGTTGTTAATTGCAGGTACCCATGGCTGAAAAATGCTCAATCAAGAATTAGGAGGAATTTAGCAGGCCTATGTTCTCTTCCCAGAGAGGGGTCCTGTTCAAATATGGGGCAATTACAGATACCCATCAGGGGATTACCAACCTGGAGGCTTGGTCAGCCAAGCTGAATGATGGACAAGATAAGAGTCCAATACTGGACGCAGTGTTTGTATCAGGTATGTGGAACGCTGCTGGCTTCCCATACTCCATGGAGTCTCCAGAGCTAGTCATTGAATGCGCCCAGAATTATAACCCTCAGACAAGGCAGGTGGTGAAGCACGAGAGAGTGTATGCAGACCTATCCATCAAGGGTCTTTCCCAAACATTTGGACTGCCAATGGACAGTAAGGTAAAGAGTGTAGACTTGAAGAAGTCTGAAAGAGAATATGAGGCCAACAAGAAGGCGGCCAGAAAGAACATGTATGCTTGGCGGGCCGAGAACAGCACATACAATGTAGCGGCCAAGCTCCCCGTGCACATGTTCAAATTTGACTTTAATGAGGAGTATTAGTATGTGATTGCCCTACTAAACAGGGTGACTGGCCAGCCTGATACTGGTGATTTCAGAGATTGGATGTATGGCATAATAATGATGTGCCTGTATGCAGACATCAAGCCACTGTGGGGCCAAATAATAAGCGATGCTCTGCATGAGCAACTGATGAACCTGGGAGGTTTAGACTATGCATTCTACATGACTTCCTACATCATTTATTCCTGTGCGTATAGAGGCACTTTTGACGCCCTGGTCACAAATGGAAAACTGACGGGCACAAATGCAGCATATATATGGGATCATCATCCTCAGCTGCAAAGAACCAAATATATCAAGGACTACAAACTGGTCAATGATGCATTTTCTATGCATCTGGTAAGGACCATGGAAGATGACAGAACTAAAAGACTGAGCATGGAAGCTCAGGAGGCCGTATACAGGCATGGGGCATGGTACATACAATTTGCCACCTTTTCCTACATCAGGATAGAAGGTTTTGAAGGACATCCCCTGATGCTGCCGAGATATCCTATAGATGCAGTAGTTTTAATGGAATTTATCAGGCAGGGCTCCACCATGATACAGATGTATAAGGATGCCAAGAAGCTGCCACCAATTTTGTTCCCAGTCAGCATCGGCAACTACATGTGCCCTGACTCTGACAATATAAAGAAGGTGATGGTCACCCTAAATAAGATGAATTTGCTGCCCTTCCCAGTAACGAGACCATATGATCCTTACGGCTGAATGCAGAAGATTCTAGGAAAGCCTATTCACCAGAGACACCTAGAGGATTTTTGGGCTGACTGCGAAGATGAGGCAGAGGCCAGGAGGAGGAGGTATCAGAGGTTGACTCTGAACCAGATTAGGACATTTGACTGCATATCCCTCCCTCAGCAGCTGAAGAACGATGACGGCAGGATAATGGCAGATGAATATGAGCAGAAGAGGATTTATAATGACACCATATATGCACCTGACCTCACCATGCAGGAGGATATGTCCTTAGATCCATTCTTTTCCAGAACCCTACACTTGACCCAAGCTTGGGTAGATGCATAGGTAGAGGCACTGAAGAAGAAAGGTGTTGCCATCACGATAGATAGCAAGAAGAAGGGGCAGGACATCCCCACGGATGAATATGATGACTTCCTGCTGGAGAAGAGGAAGACTAAGGGAGAGAGGACCCCTCCACCACAGCAACCTAGCAAAAAGGCCACGAAGGGCAAGAAGGTGGAAAAAGGACCCAAAGGGGTCATAGTTGACAGGGCAGTATTCACAGCGGAGGAGGTAGCCAAATCAGGGTCAGAATCAGATTCTCCTCCAAAGCCCAAGAAAACCAAGACAGCAGAGGCTGGAATCACAGAAACCCGAGAAGTGGGTCAGTCATCCAAATAGCCAGGCAAAGCTATCCTCGTGGAAGAGGAGCCTGAAGAAGAGGAGGAAGCTCCACTGGTAATTAGAAGAAAGAGGAGAGCTCCGCAGGTGTTGGTTCCTACCACACCTAAGAAACCAAAAACCTCCATGAGAGGTGAGATAAGTCAACCTCCTGCACAGTTACAGGAGGCAAGTAGTGAAGTGTAGAAGGAACTTCAGCATAACGTTCCACTTCCTACCATTGTCAAGTTCAAAACTGAACTGGCAGAAGAACAACAGAAAGAAGCATCTCAGACACAAGCGGAAGGGCATGTCTCGCTAGACGAGACAATAAATTTGTCTGATGATGAGGTGGTGCAGGATGTAGCTGCACAAGAAATGGAAACACTGGCTGCTGGCATCAGTGTGACTCCTCACAAGCCTCCATCTGTCCAATCGGTGCTTGAGGAGATGAAACAAACAAAAGCGGAGCGAGAAAAGAGCCCGGAACCAGAGAAAAGCCCGGAGCAGATAGCTCAGGACATAGGGCTGGATACACTGATTGCTGAGGTGACAAGTCCTGTAGTGGTAGACTTGGCAGAGAAACAGGATGTAAGTCCTGAGAAGCCAGCAGGATCACCTGAAAAGGGCCACCTAATAGAGGAGATAGAGATGGCGGAAGCAGAAGGCCATGTTCTTGAATCAGGCCATCAAAGCCCACAAGATACATTAGCAGGACCTGCTATAGTGGAGGTCCAAGAAATAAAGGCTGATGAGAAGAAGGAAGAAATAGAAGATCCGGCTGATAAGGCACAAGAGGTGGATGGAGCAGGCACAGAACAAGTAACAGCTGCAGAACAGATGCCATCACCTCAGGCAGACCCAATGATATCAGATACGGTGGACATGCCACCAGAAATAGAGAAGTAAAAGGAGGATGATCAACCTCCACAAGAGGAAGAACTGGGGACAGGTGAAGAAAGGATGGAGAAAGATCATGATCATCATGATCCACATACAGGTACACCGCTAGGTTCCCCACACAGAGAAGATGCTCCCCAGAAAAGGAAGTTCCTCAATAGGAGGAGGCACCACAGGATCCGTAGCAAGGTGAGCATCAAGAGCCAGAAAAAGAAAAGTCACCATCTCCACAACGCTTGTTGGCGGAAACGGGAGATAGAGGTGAACAGCATCATGATGCCGAAAAGCATGATCAGGTGCCTCCATGGTTAGAAAAGGAGGTAAATGTTGAGGAGGAACTTGAAATTCAAGAGTTCGACGTCTCCACCCTGTTCTCCGCGGATATAATGAAGCCCAAGAGAAAGGCCAGGATGACTTCGGCCATCAAGAGAGATCCGGTGACAGGGAGAAGGACCGCACAAATTGCTATACCTGTGGTGGAGAAGGAGAAGGGCAAAATCACTGTGGATGAATTCTAGATAAGCACAGTAGATCTGGGTTTTGCCAACGAAGAGCAGGAAGGTCAAGAAGGTAAGGACATCATAGACTCTCTAATTCAGAAAGTGAAAAGAGAGAAAGAGAAGAATAAGCAACATAAAGAGCACATTGCTCAGTTGCATGCATACATTAAAGGCTTGACCAATCCTGAGGATACTACAAGTGAAGCTGCAGTCCCATTGACTGCCATTTCTCAAGAGGAGATAAATAAACTAGACCTCATGAAACATGAGGCTTCCGTAATAAGGAAATGGATGTCATCCACATTGGATGATGCTATTGAAATAATGAAGGGTTCATTGAAAAGATGGAGCATATTGAGTGACTCCAAAACCAAGGTAGACAGGTTGCAGATGCAGACCGGAAAAAGGTCTTATCAACTGGAGAAAGTCCTCAGCATGTTGGGAGAAATAAGGAAAATAAATCCACAACTGCTTATTAGTAAGCAGGTATTAAATTATAATACTGCATTGTTAGTGGATATCTGGTACAAGGATGTACAGTTTGAATGTGGAGTCCTCAAGAGATGCAATAATAAGCTGAGGGAGATCAGCATGAGGCTACGTGATTTAATGGGCATTGAAGTAGATAAGCTAGAAACATTAGAGGGCAAAGTGGAAAGGAAGATAGAGAATCAAGATGAAGATTCTGCCCTTAAGGCTCTGCGCAGTAACTTTCGGATGGAAGATGATGGTCCACTCATCCACTTGACAGAAGAGTTTATAAATAAGGTGATGAGGATCAAGGTCAAGATGGAGACCTACAATGAGACACTGCAGGACAGAGAAAATAAGCTGGATAACAGCAAGGATAAGTATGAGGCACACAAGCACGCCATTATCAAGGCAAAGACTCAAGATGGCAGAGGAATAGATCAGGTTGTGCGGTCATACGAACATATCCAGAGCAGCATGCAACCCCATATGCAGCAGCATCATCATCCGGATAGCGAAAGTTCAGAAAGTGATGCACATGATGATGATCCGCATGAATCAGCTGAAGAACATGATGAAGATACATCATGAAGGGGGAATACTTTGCATAGGTAATATAGATAGTTGCCAGCTGGCAACTTGTGCTATTTTGTAAAATTGACAAGTCATGAAATGATGACCATTGATTCGTATTGACATATCAGATCCGTGGATCTCTTGTAACGGATTCCTCACCTTATTCTATAAAAGGCGGTGGAATGCCTTGTTATTTTCATTCAAAACTTAATTGAAATCTGTTTGCTGAAATATTCAGGACTTATTTCAAAGTTGCTGTATATGTACATGTCTTTTGCATACTTAATGAAAGAGAAGAGTATTTGATTACAAATCTTCGTAAATCCTGAGTAATCTGTGTTTGAATTCTGGATATGTGTTTTGATTAGCTGCGTCCCTTGGAGTGCTCATCATGTTGCATGTATTGTTTTCATTCATTATCCTCTGAAGTTTGCATCAACTGTGTCTAGCTGTGGAATGTCCTGGTGAACATATGGTTTGATTTCTTCTCCTCGTGACAGTATCAAGCATGTATGTGGATCAAAAGCTAAAGGTTCAACTTGATTAGAAGTATTTCTTTTAATTTCTTTCAATTTTAGAGCATCTCACCATCACAATTGCAAATAATTGATAATCTTAAGCAAATAACGTGAATATGTAGACATCCCGTAGGTAATTGCAAATATTTAGCATATTTGAATAAAAAGCATGCACAATTGAAAATCTCATGCAAAGATCGAGGTATTACTACATCTTTCCATCAAATAACTGTATAATTTGACTTCTCTGTAAGGAATTTCTGAAGGAACGTCATGATGATGGCGCAATTTCACGTAAGGCCCCAAAATGGAAACAGCACTTCACATTAACTACTCAGTAACGTCAGTCGATTAAGACCTAATCATCGGAGACTTGGGATCATGAATTCTCTGAATTCACTGTATCTTTCAAGATGAATAAAGGTTAATGTGTACTTTTATTCTATGTTTGTTTGTGACTAACATCATGACCAACATAAATTGGCGCTAGAAGGAGGGCCGAGTCTAGAAAACCACGCTCATCATCATTATTTTCAGGTTTGATGATGCATAGAGTAAGGTAACCTCGGATCACCTGTGAATTTCAGTAAATTACGTAAATATTTACTGTGACAAGTTTGTACATGTTCATTCTATGTAAAGATTTCCAGATCTCGCGTAAATATTGCAAGCTTTATAGTAGATTGTTGTGAATTCACAAATATTGGCCAAAGATACGCAAATTTGTTCAAAATCTTGAAGAATTTAGGCCGGAGGCACTTTAGATCTCGTGCTACGGGTCATGATATCCCAATATCCTGTCATATTTACAGTATCTTCGCAAATATTTCATAAATATCCAGTCTGATTTGCCATCTGACCACAAATATCACCTCATCCGGTGGAATCTAGCCAATATTTGCAAAGTTTCAGCCAATTTGCCTCCGATTCAAGAAATCCTGGCTCACAGGATAAATACCAGGTCTAGACCTAGTGAAATTTTTGAAGAATTGCCTGTTAGAGGTTTCAGACCTAGGACTGTAGACATTCATCATACTCCGGGGTCTAGTGCGTCTAGAGCTTCACCAGGACCTCCTCCTATAACTCCTGTTGGTTTGCAAATACCTTCTGGTATATCTGTGGCACCTCCTGTTCAACCCCAGGGTGTGCCTTTAGTTCAAACTCAGCCAGCTGCACCGCCAGTTCAGCCCCCTCAGGCCGCAATGTCGTTCTTTGCCGCAGAGTCACCTTTGACCTTCAACGCATATCATGAGTTACCAAAGAATCCAGACAAACTTTGCCCAAAATACCATCCCTATCAAGATGCTGATGATCATATCAGGACATTTAAAGAAGCCTGCTGCAGAGCCAGAATAGAACATCAGGACGTGGTGTGCAGATTATTCCCTTTTTCCTTAGGGGAAGAGGCTTATAATTGGTTCATCAGTCTGGGCCAAGCCTCTGTAGGTTCATGGGCTGTCTTAGAGAAAGCTTTTCTCGACAGGTTCAAGGTCCCTATTGATCCATCCATGAATTATCACATGTTTGCTACAATCAAAAGACTTGAGAATGAGCCTATTGCTAATTTCAATGCTAGGTTCCAGAAAATGTTGTCCAAGCTAGTTACCCCATATGTAGTAACTGATGCTGCTGCTAGGAGTATCTATTATTCAGCCCTAGATCCATTAACGTCCATGTTCATCAGGAGAACACATCCAGAGATCACTACATTGACAGGAGCTTTTCAAGAAGCCATCAAGGTAAATCAACAGTTGATACCTGCTCCTACTCTGAATTTAGTATTCCATACTTTGCCAGGCATGCAATCACAATATCCTGCACAGTATCCTGCACCGTATTCACCTCAGTACCCTGCACAATATCCAAATGGAGCAGTGATACCTCCAGCAGTCATGCCTGCACCTTTGCAAGTACCTCCATTGAGCATTATGCCTCCTCCTAATGGAAATAGCCAATTGCCACAATATCCTGCACATGCTCAGACACCTCAGGGTATCGATTTATCCAACAATAACCATGGATCTTCTTTTTTCAAGCCTCAGGCTGAAAATGTAGTTGCCAAAGCTAAAGAGGAAAAGGAAGAAATCAAAGAAATTTCTGCTTAGTTGAGAAAACTCACCACCAAAGTGACACATTTGAGAAATCAAGGGTTCTATGCACAGTCAGGTCAGAACAGGAATTATTCCAATGACAGACCAAACTACCTTGATAGAGGATATAACAACAATAATTTCAACAATAATGGTGGAACCAACAATAATCCTCCTAGACAGCCTAGAATATGGAACTCCAGGCCAAACAATGGTTCATTACCATCACCCCTGGATAATCAGCCTCCAGGTGAAGGTAAACAGACTACTAGAGTCAATCTTGCTGAAGCAGCCCTTACCAATTGGTGTAGGATCCATAACACAAATGCACATGCAGAATTAGATTGTCCACAGTTTAGGATTGCTGCCAGCATCTTCCAGACTGAAGTATCCAACACTTCTGGAAATCCACCTCAGGCAGAAGGAAATGAGATAGTTCCTTGTGGATATGACTCAGCTTTTGTGCTAGAAATGTATACTAATCAGCCTCATCCGAGTTATGATCAGACCTGTGAGGAATCTTCTTTAACCTTTGAAGCAAATTATGTTTTCCCTTTTGAGGATGAAAATGAACCTACAAGAGAGCATGAGGAAGTACATGCATACCAATAGCAATATCCTGGTAAGCACAATTATAACTTGAGAAGTAATGCTAACAGACCTACTGGTCCATTGACATCATCTTTGCCTCCAAACAACTTCAAAACACCTCCTGATCCTAAGGCTAACAATAACCTTGGATTTCCCAAGGTGAATGCTCAATACTTGTCTCCTCAAAACACAGTAACAAAGGTCGTAAATGCACCTCAAGAGTCTGACAAGTTAGTCAGCTATTTGGCTGATGAAATGAAAAAAATCAAGATCAGCCTGTCCTTATCGGAGTTACTGAAAACTCTTGCCATCAAAAGGGCATTCATGAAGTCACTAGATGATCCTGCTCCTAAAGAGGATAGTCATCTTTCAAGTCAATCCAATGGCAAAGATCATGCTACTAAAGATAATGTTATCAAGCCTAAAGTGTCGTCTATGGTCCAGGCCGCTGAAACCTCCCACATGACCTTGTATAGAGATAAAACAGAATCACCTCCGTTTCTCCTCACCATAAGAATGTTCAGCAAGAACTTGCACAACTATTTGGTTGATTCCGGAGCCTCAACGAATGTTATGCCTTTGTCAATATGTAACGCATTAGGACTACATCCTGCTAAATCCTTAAAGAAGGTCACTCAGCTGGACAAAACAGAAGTAAGTGTAGTAGGAGAACTAACTCATATTCACATGCAGCTAGCATCTGATCCTAGGATCCAGTATTACATTGACATTCAGGTAGTTGACATACCTGATACTTATGGGATGTTGCTTAGCCGAGACTAGTCTAAAACGCTTAACGGATATATGTCCACAGATTTCAGTCACATGTGGTTGCCATGGAAGGGTATACCTAATCAGATCAGGATTGATGCTGAACCTAGGATGAAACATATGATCACGGAATACAACAAAATGAATGAGATCATGTACGTAAACGTAGAACCTGGAGTTTATTGTATCAGGCCGTAGACCGTTAAAATAGAGGAGATTCTGATGCTTGATGTTCATCATCATCATGATGATAATTATCATGAAGACATCTCAAACATGGAATTTGACAAAGATCCAGATAATGAGAATGAAATAGATCGCTTCAGAGGTTTTGAGATGCATTTATCTACTCAGGTAAAACATTGCCAAGTATTGAATATACCTACTAATGACATTTTGATTGATGGATGGTGCAGATTACACAGCGAAGCACACTCAGAAAAGACTTGTGAAACATGCTTAGACATGATGATACTGGAGCAGACATACAGTGAGGCATCATCATCATATTCCGAGGTGAGTGCTACATCTGATGATGATGACGATACTAATTCTTATTTGTCTTCTGCAGGAACAGGAGAGTTGACAGATCCTGATGAAGGTCGTGTCCCGGAAGCAGAAGAGATCCTGGTTTCCAACCAGATGAATGATGCAGAAAAAGAAAAGATCACTCCTGGTAGCGATTGCTTCATGGAACCAGATTATGAGTTGTCCGATGAAGACAAAGGTAGTGACCTGACGAATTTTGAAGAATTTTTGGTAAAAGAAATAGAGAAGATGACACAACAGCATAAATCTCCCCAGGAGGTTTTAATTAAAGGTTGGTGTAGGCTGCATGAGGTGCCTCATTCAGAAACAACTTGCTCACTATGCTTACACATTTTGAAGAAGCATGCAGCTGTAAATCTTGAACATCATCCTCCTGCTGATATAGAAGAGAAAACAGAAAGGTCATCAGGCTCACAAAATAAAGGAAAGAAGAAACTTGAGGATGATGACATCTCTAAGTTAAAGTGGATATCAGGCGGAGCAGCAGCCAGAGCTGCAAAGAAGAAAGGAGGACCAAATAAATATCCTGCTGAGGATAGGTGTCCTGTTGAAGATAAACCTTGGATCCTGAGGTTTGATGGATCCAAATCTAAGCAAGGTGCTGGGGTAGGAATAGATCTCATTGATCCATCAGGAAAATCCTATTTAGCAGCTTACAGACTATAGTTCCCCTGTACCAATAATGTCACAGAGTATGAAGCTCTGATTCATGGAATGTTGTTTGCCCATAAGAAAAAAGTAAGGATCCTGCATGTCTTTGGGGATTCAGAACTAGTTGTGAGGCAAGTAAGAGGAATTTACTCCTGTAACTACAGAAAACTATCAAATTACAGACATCGTGTGTGGGACCTGATTGAAGATTTTGATGCCTTTAATATCATTCACGTACCAAGAGAACAAAACCAGAGGGCGGATGCACTCACCCAGGCCGCCAGTACGTTGGAACCACTGTCTATATCCAGTCTGAAGAGATTTTTAGTAGAATTGGTGTCAGTACCATCAGTACCCGACAATGTGACTAATCTCCAGGTGTTTGATGATGATCAGCACATTCTGGACTTCATATCAAACAGAGACATATTTGAAGCTCAGATCATAGATGAGAATGGTATGGAAGATCATGTCTGGGAAGAAGATGAGATACTAGAATTGCCTAGCAACAGAATTCCCAAAGGTATGATTGAATTAGAAAGAGCTTTTGATCTAGATAATATGCTTAAACATAAAGATCTGCCTAAGGCAGCTGGAGGTCAATATTCACAAGTGAATATTGGACAAGCTGATGACAAGAGAAACATCTTATTGGGTAAGGTTTGTACACCAGAAGAGTTAGAAGGATTAACTCAGGCCCTTAAAGATTACATACATGTGATTGCATGGACTTATGATGAGCTAAAGACATATGACACTTCTGTCATAACTCATACTATACCTCTTAAGCCAGATGCAAAACCTTTCAGACAGAAGCAAAGGCCAGTCAATGCTCTGCTTGAACCAATCATCCTAGAGGAAGTCAAGAAATTGTTAAATGCTCGGATAATATTTCCTGTAAGGCACTCCACTTAGGTAGCAAATCTTGTGCCAGTCAGAAAGAAGAATGGAGACATCAGGTTATGTGTAGATTTCAGGAACTTGAACAGAGCATCAGAAAAGGACAATTATCCTTTGCCCTCCTTGGATGAAGTTCTACAGATTGTAAATGGAGCTAAAATGATGTCCTTCCTGGACGGCTTTTCAGGATACAACCAAGTGATGGTTGATAAAATTGATAGATTGAAAACTACCTTCACCACAAAGTGGGGTATATTCGCATATAGACGTATGCCATTTGGACTCATAAATGCTGGAGCCACATTCCAGCGAGCAATGGACATAGCCTTCAGAGGCTTAATCAGAAAGTGTATAGTCATCTACATGGATGACCTGACAGTTTTCCCCAAGGAAAGAGGAAATCATGTTGCTGATCTCATAAGCGTGCTGAAGAAATGTGAAGAATATGGAATATCTTTAAATCCTAAGAAGTGTATATTCAGAGTTACAACAGGAAAGTTACTAGGCCACCTGATCACATAAGATGGAATTATCATTGATCCTGACAGGGTGGAGTCTATTATGAAGTTACAACTTCCAGGAAGCAGAAAGGAACTTAAGTCTTACTTTGGTAAGATAAATTTTGTGAGGAAATTCATCACCGGCTTTGCTGAGATTGTCAGACCACTAAATGCCATGTTGAAAAAGGATGCACAAATTGAGTGGACACCAGAAGCCAAGGCTGCTTTGAAGATATAAAGAAGGCCATTTCAGATGCTCCTATCCTCATTAGTCTAGATTATACAAGAGATTTCTACATCTACTCATTTGCCTCAGAACATACTTCTGCAGCAGTGTTAACTCAGAGAAATGAAGAGAAAGAAGAGAAACCAATTGCTTTCATGAGCTGTCCTTTCAGGGATGCTGAATTAAGATATGTAGATGTTGAAAGACAGGCACTTGCATTAGTCAGAGCAGTAGAGAAGTTCAGACATTATATACTGAGAAGCAGAGTGATTGCTGTGGTACCAGATGCAGCAGTGAAGATGCTGCTGATGCAGAGTGAACCTGGTGAAAAAAGAGCCAAATAGATTACTGTATTACAAGAATATGACATGGAGATTACACCAATGAAGCTGGTGAGAGGACAAGCTCTGAGCCAGATGATATCTGAAACAGATCCAAACATCATCAGTCAGCAGTATGTGATCAATGAGAAAGATAAGAAAGAATGGTATTCAGATATCAGGCACATCCTGATCACTAGAAGATGTCCTTCAAGAATGCAAGCTTCACAGAGAAGAGCCTTGAAGATAAGGTCCCAGAAGTATATGATGAAGGGAGGAACCTTATTTAAGAAGAATTATGAAGGAATATACCTGAGATGTTTAGAGAAGCTTGAAGCAAATAAAGTTTTGACAGAGTTACATGACAAGTTTGGAACGGCACACAGGTCAGCATTGGCCACAACACATGCAATCCTCAGAACAGGATATTACTGGCATACAATTTTTAAGGACACGACTGATCATGTTAAATGTTGTCATGTCTGTCAGGTTGCTGCCAACATAGAGAAATATGCTACACAACCGTTGCAGCCAGTGGTGGAAGAGCGCCCATTTGCACAGTGGGGCATGGACTTCATAGGACCAATCAATCCTCCGTCTTCCTCAGGCCATAGGTATGTCTTAACGATTACTGATTATTGTACTAGATGGACTGAGGCTATTAGTAGCAAAACTTGCACTGTAGATGATGTCATCAAGTTTCTGGAAAGCAACATTGTCACCAGGTATGGAACTCCTTATGCATTGGTAAGTGATAATGGTTCTGCCTTCATTTCCACCAAATTGTCAAGTTGGGCTTTTGATCATGGGATCATACTTAAGTTTTCATCCAACTACTATCCCCAGGGAAATGGATTAGCAGAATCCACCAACAAGAATTTACTGAGTATCATAAGAAAACTGATAGAGAAAAATCCCAGGGAATGGAACTCATTTTTGAAATATGCCTTATGGGTAGACAGGACTAGAATAAAAACTGCATTGGGAAACTCACCCTTCCAACTAGTATATGGGGTAGATCCTATCCTCCCTGTAAATTTGAAAATTCCTACTCTACAGTTTGCCCAAGAATATCTAGGCATAGATAATAAGCAGGAAGTCAGGTTGCTTTAGCTGATGCACCTGGAAGAAAAACAGAGTCAAGCGATTGACCAATTTGCAAAACATCAAGCTGTTGTCAAACGCTAGTTTGACAAGAGAGCCAGAATTAAAGCTTTCAGGATATCTGATTTAGTCCTGATGTGGGATAAAGCCCATGAAAAGAAAGGTGATCATAGTAAGTTTGATAGATTATGGATAGGTCCCTTTCAAATTTCTGAGATCTTAGGAGACAGCACTTATAGGCTTAAGAAACTGACAGGTGAGGATATTCCATTGCCAGTCAATGGACAATTCCTCAAACACTATTTCCAGGCCTGAATGACTTCGTGATAGTCATGTGTGTCATATTGTATATTTTGTATAGTTGTTTGTACAGTTTGTTTGTTGTGCCTGTTTTGTTTGGCTGGTTGGGACCTTGTTCTGGTAAGTCAGGATGATGCACTTCATCACCCTAGAAAACAATTAAATTGTTAGGATTCAAGTGATGAGATCACATTTAAAACATAGGTTATGATTCATTCTAAGAAGTGTTCATGATCAGGTTTGTGATGCTTTTTCATCAGGGTGCTTTTTCTTGATCAAAGTGAATCCATCACAATGAAACACCTAACAGCCTTGGGTTTGTTGAACACACTAGTATAGGTGTTAAGCGAAAAATCTAAAGGGACTCCCTTGCTACCAGTACAATCTCCAACCTAAAGCTGCAAGTGACTATACCTTGTACAAATGAGCTGACATGATGATATCAGATATAAATTTTAAATGAAAATCAGAAAAGAAATAAAATTAGGCCATCTAAGTAACCCTACCGGGGCTATGGACGCCTGTTGGCAGTGGGGCTCTACTTAGGGAGATTGTATAGATAACCTTACCGGGGCTATAGACGTCTGCTGGCAGCAAGGCTCTATCCAGGTTGGCTATGAGGGATGATCTCCAACTATGTAGTTTAACACTAGTTACTTACGTGTTCAACTTACTTTCAAGATGAGGATAATTAATCATGCGCACACACCTGATCCTTTGTTAGCATTATCACCATAATGAAATTTTATCATTCAAAGGACCATGATGCTTACCCTTTAGACAGAATTAGAGCACTATGGATAAATGTGATCACATCACTTGAATCATTGGAATTTGTTCATTTTCTTTGGTGGCAAGTTGTTGTGTGGTTACACAACACGCCCCATTTTGATTTGGCAAAACAGGGACCCAACTTCTTTTGGCTTGGTTTGTTTTTCTTGCTTTCTGGCGGTTTGGTAAAAATCAGTCAAGTGCATCATCACGTTGAGTCAGGATGAGGTAAGTCATCATTATGAGGTCAGTTTGTCAAAATTCCTATTTCGTATCTATAACCTCATATTCTGAAAGAACATTAAATTTCATGCAGGTTTGCCTTTTACATCACCCTGGTATTCACCAGGATGTGAGAGTTATGAACAGTCAAAGTCTCGGTCAAACCTGATATTCGCAAGAGGGGAGGGGTCATATTTTATAATCTAAGTCATGTTGTTTAAAGATCATCATCATATTGAAACATCCCCCGAAATATCCTGCGGTTCAAATATCCTGACGTCAACTTTAAATGGTAGTAACTCTTTCCCGTCAAGCGGTCTTTTACATCGCGAACATCATGTTTTGAAAAGTAACCCGATATTCATAAATATCATCCTGACGCGAAACATCACCCTTAACAAACATCCTGATGACATCATCTGAATACGATAAACAAAGAAACAAACATCCTGATGACATCATCATCATATTTACATTTCGACAGGATATTTTGTGAACATGATCATGTTCGCCCAATATGACGATGACGTCATGAAGCATTTCCGATACAAAGAAAGAATATCATGATGACGTCATCCTGATATTCAGAATGGAGGATGAGCAAGCTTGTCTCGTCATCATCATTTTGTTTTGAAACATCACCGGATAAACCGAAACATCCTCCTGATGTTCTAAAATGTAAACAAAGGGTGCATTATCACCCGAATCTTATCGCGATAATAATTCCAATGCTAGGGAGGATGATATTGAAACTCAACCCGATATTTGTGAAATATCATCCTGCCCTCATGATATCCTGCCATATGGATATTTCCCCGCTCCCCTTGCCGCCATTATCATTAAATGCGCGCAGATATGGTAGGTGATTCCCGCCGACCCTGGAACCTGACGAAAATATCTGGCGAGATCCTGAGTTTTCGCACGAATGATCAAAGATTGCAATCTAACTTGTCAAAGTTGCCCTAAATTTACCCTAACTGCGAGGTTAAAAGGTAATTCAACCGCCATTATTATGTTTACCTGCGTTAAAATTGTTTTACAGAGCACAAGCCTCCATATCCGCATAACAGCTACCGTTGCGCAATTCGAACTCACAGATAGAAGGAGGGAAGTGATCAGCAGTTGAATTAAGAGTGTCTTGATGACATACTGGTATAAAGAGAATCTGCATAACCAGGTAAGTGAACTGAAACCCTCATCATGTTGTAAGTTCTGGTTATGTATCAATGTAAGTAAGTAATGTGAAATTGATGCAGTAGGCATGATATGTGCAATATGTATGCATGCATATCCCTGTTGTGAGAAGAAATGTTGTTAATTGCAGGTACCCATGGCTGAAAAATGCTCAATTAAGAATCAGGAGGAATTTAGCAGGCCTATGTTCTCTTCCCAGAGAGGGGTCCTGTTCAAATATGGGGCAATTACAGATACCCATCAGGGGATTACCAACCTGGAGGCTTGGTCAGCCAAGCTGAATGATGGACAAGATAAGAGTCCAGTACTGGACGCAGTGTTTGTATCAGGTATGTGGAACGCTGCTGGCTTCCCATACTCCATGGAATCTCCAGAGCTAGTCATTGAATGCGCCCGGAATTATAACCCTCAGCAAGGCAGGTGGTGAAGCACGGGAGAGTGTATGCAGACCTATCCATCAAGGGTCTTTCCCAAACATTTGGACTGCCAATGGGCAGTAAGGTAAAGAGTGTAGACTTGAAGAAGTCTGAAAGAGAATATGAGGCCAACAAGAAGGCGGCCAGAAAGAACATGTATGCCTGGCGGGCCAAGAACAGCTCATACAATGCAGCGGCCAAGCTCCTCGTGTACATGTTCAAATTTGACTTTAATGAGGAGTATCAGTATGTGATTGCCCTACTGAATAGGGTGACTGGCTAGCCTAATACTGGTGATTTCAGAGATTGGATGTATGGCATAATAATGATGTGCCTGTATGCAGACATCAAGCCACTGTGGGGCCAAATAATAAGCGATGCTCTGCATGAGCAACTGATGAACCTGGGAGGTTCAGACTGTGCATTCTACATGACTTCCTACATCGTTTATTCCTGTGCGTATAGAGGCACTTTTGACGCCCTGGTCACAAATGGAAAACTGATGGGCACAAATGCAGCATATATATGGGATCATCATCCTCAGCTGCAAAGAACCAAATATATCAAGGACTACAAACTGGTCAATGATGCATTTTCTATGCATCTGGTAAGGACCATGGAAGATGACAGAACTAAAAGACTGAGCATGGAAGCTCAGGAGGCCGTATACAGGCATGGGGCATGGTACATACAATTTGCCACCTTTTCCTACATCAGGATAGAAGGTTTTGAAGGACATCCCCTGATGCTGCCGAGATATCCTACAGATGTAGTAGTTTTAATGGAATTTATCAGGCAGGGCTCCACCATGATACAGATGTATAAGGATGCCAAGAAGCTGCCACCAATTTTGTTCCCAGTCAGCATCGGCAACTACATGTGCCCTGACTCTAACAATATAAAGAAGGTGATGGTCACCCTAAATAAGATGAATTTGCTGCCCTTCCCAGTAACGAGACCATATGATCCTTACGGCCGAATGCAGAAGATTCTAGGAAAGCCTATTCGCCAGAGACACCTAGAGGATTTTTGGGCTGACTGCGAAGATGAGGCAGAGGCCAGGAGGAGGAGGTATCAGAGGTTGACTCTGAACCAGATTAGGACATTTGACTGCATATCCCTCCCTCAGCAGCTGAAGAACGATGATGGCAGGATAATGGCAGATGAATATGAGCAGAAGAGGATTTATAATGACACCATATATGCACCTGACCTCACCATGCAGGAGGATATGTCCTTAGATACATTCTTTGCCAGAACCCTACACTTGACCCAAGCTTGGGTAGATGCACAGGTAGAGGCACTGAAGAAGAAAGGTGTTACCATCACGATAGATAGCAAGAAGAAGGGGTAGGACATCCCCACGGATGAATATGATGACTTCCTGCTGGAGAAGAGGAAGACTAAGGGAGAGAGGACCCCTCCACCACAGCAACCTAGCAAAAAGGCCACGAAGGGCAAGAAGGTGGAAAAAGGACCCAAAGGGGTCATAGTTGACAGGGCAGTATTCACAGCGGAGGAGGTAGCCAAATCAGGGTCAGAATCAGATTCTCCTCCAAAGCCCAAGAAAACCAAGACAGTAGAGGCTGGAATCACAGAAACCCGAGAAGTGGGTCAGTCATCCAAATAGCCAGGCAAAGCTATCCTCATGGAAGAGGAGCCTAAAGAAGAGGAGGAATCTCCACTGGTAATTAGAAGAAAGAGGAGAGCTCCGCAGGTGTTGGTTCCTACCACACCGAAGAAACCAAGAACCTCCATGAGAGGTGAGATAAGTCAACCTCCTGCACAGTTACAGGAGGCAGGTAGTGAAGTGTAGAAGGAACTTCAGCATAACGTTCCACTTCCTACCATTGTCAAGTTCAAAACTGAACTGGCAGAAGAACAACAGAAAGAAGCATCTCAGACACAAGCGGAAGGGCATGTCTCGCTAGACGAGACAATAAGTTTGTCTGATGATGAGGTGGTGCAGGATGTAACTGCACAAGAAATGGAAACACTGGCTGCTGGCATCAGTGTGACTCCTCACAAGCCTCCATCTGTCCAATCGGTGCTTGAGGAGATGAAACAAAGAAAAGCGGAGCAAGAAAAGAGACCGGAACCAGAGAAAAGCCCGGAGCAGATAGCTCAGGACATAGGGCTGGATACACTGATTGCTGAGGTGACAAGTCCTGTAGTGGTAGACTTGGCAAAGAAACAGGATGTAAGTCCTGAGAAGCCAGCAGGATCACCTGATAAGGGCCACCTAATAGAGGAGATAGAGATGGCGGAAGCAGAAGGCCATGTTCTTGAATCAGGCCATCAAAGCCCACAAGATACATCAGCAGGACCTGCTATAGTGGAGGTCCAAGAAATAAAGGCTGATGAGAAGAAGGAAGAAATAGAAGATCTGGCTGATAAGGCACAAGAGGTGGATGGAGCAGGCACAGAACAAGTAACAGCTGCAGAACAGATGCCATCACCTCGAGCAGACCCAATGATATCAGATACGGTGGACATGCCACCAGAAATAGAGAAGCAAAAGGAGGATGATCAACCTCCACAATAGGAAGAACTGGGGACAGGTGAAGAAAGGATGGAGAAAGATCATGATCATCATGATCCACATACAGGTACACCGCCAGGTTCCCCACACAGAGAAGATGCTCCCCCAGAAAAGGAAGTTCCTCAACAGGAGGAGGCACCACAGGATCCGCAGCAAGGTGAGCATCAAGAGCCAGAAAAAGAAAAGTCACCATCTCCACAACGCTTGTTGGCAGAAACGGGAGATAGAGGTGAACAGCATCATGATGCCGAAAAGCATGATCAGGTGCCTCCATGGTTAGAAAAGGAGGTAAATGTTGAGGAGGAACTTGAAATTCAAGAGTTTGACGTCTCCACCCTGTTCTCCGCGGATATAATGAAGCCCAAGAGAAAGGCCAGGATGACTTCGGCCATCAAGAGAGATCCGGTGACAGGGAGAAGGACCGCACAAATTGTTGTACCTGCGGTGGAGAAGGAGAAGGGCAAAATCACTGTGGATGAATTCCAGATAAGCACAGTAGATCTGGGTTTTGCTAACGAAGAGCAGGAAGGTCAAGAAGGTAAGGACATCATAGACTCTCTAATTCAGAAAGTGAAAAGAGAGAAAGAGAAGAATAAGCAACATAAAGAGCACATTGCTCAGTTGCATGCATACATTAAAGGCTTGACCAATCCTGAGGATACTACAAGTGAAGCTGCAGTCCCATTGACTGCCATTTCTCAAGAGGAGATAAATAAACTAGACCTCATGAAACATGAGGCTTCCGTAATAAGGAAATGGATGTCATCCACATTGGATGATGCTATTGAAATAATGAAGGGTTCATTGAAAAGATGGAGCATATTGAGTGACTCCAAAACCAAGGTAGACAGGTTGCAGATGCAGACGGGAAAAAGGTCTTATCAACTAGAGAAAGTCCTCAGCATGTTGGGAGAAATAAGGAAAATAAATCCACAACTGCTTATTAGTAAGCAGGTATTAAATAATAATACTGCATTGTTAGTGGATATCTGGTACAAGGATGTATAGTTTGAATGCGGAGTCCTCAAGAGATGCAATAATAAGCTGAGGGAGATCAGCATGAGGCTACGTGATTTAATGGGCATTGAAGCAGATATGCTAGAAACATTAGAGGGCAAAGTGGAAGGGAAGATAGAGAATCAAGATGAAGATTCTGCCCTTAAGGCTCTGCGCAGTAACTTCCGGATGGAAGATGATGGTCCACTCATCCACTTGACAGAAGAGTTTTTAAATAAGGTGATGAGGATCAAGGTCAAGATGGAGACCTACAATGAGACACTGCAGGACAGAGAAAATAAGCTGGATAATAGCAAGGATAAGTATGAGGCACACAAGCACGCCATTATCAAGGCAAAGACTCAAGATGGCGGAGGAATAGATCAGGTTGTGCGGTCATAAGAACAGATCCAGAGCAGCATGCAACCCCATATGCAGCAGCATCATCATCCGGATTGCGAAAGTTTAGAAAGTGATGCACATGATGATGATCCACATGAATCAGCTGAAGAACATGATGAAGATACATCATGAAGGGGGAATACTTTGCATAGGTAATATAGATAGTTGCCAGCTGGCAACTTGTGCTATTTTGTAAAATTGACAAGTCATGAAATGATGACCATTGATTCGTATTGACATATCAGATCCGTGGATCTCTTGTAACGGATTCCTCACCTTATTCTATAAAAGGTGGTGGAATGCCTTGTTATTTTCATTCAAAACTTAATTGAAATCTGTTTGCTGAAATATTCAGGACTTATTTCAAAGCTGATGTATATGTACATGTCTTTTGCATACTTAATGAAAGAGAAGAGTATTCGATTACAAATCTTCGTAAATCCTGAGTAATCTATGTTTGAATTCTGGATATGTGTTTTGATTAGCTGCGTCCCTTGGAGTGCTCATCATGTTGCATGTATTGTTTTCATTCATTATCCTCTGAAGTTTGCATCAACTGTGTCTAGCTGTGGAATGTCCTGGTGAACATATGGTTTGATTTCTTCTCCTCGTGACAGTATCAAGCATGTATGTGGATCAAAAGCTAAAGGTTCAACTTGATTAGAAGTATTTCTTTTAATTTCTTTCAATTTTAGAGCATCTCACCATCACAATTGCAAATAATTGATAATCTTAAGCAAATAACGCAAATATGCAGACATCCCGTAGGTAATTGCAAATATTTAGCATATTTGAATAAAAAGCATGCACAATTGAAAATCTCATGCAAAGATCGAGGTATTACTACAACTTTCCATCAAATAACTGTATAATTTGACTTCTCTGTAAGGAATTTCTGCAGGAACGTCATGATGATGGCGCAATTTCACGTAAGGCCCCAAAATGGAAACAACACTTCACATTAACTACTGAGTAACGTCAGTTGATTAAGACCTAATCACCGGAGACTTGGGATCATGAATTCTCTGAATTCACTGTATCTTTCAAGATGAATAAAGGTTAATGTGTACTTTTATTCTATGTTTGTTTGTGACTAACATCATGACCAACAGTATACAGACAGAGGTGCTGGTAAGACAAACTGGCAAACACAGGGTATGTATGAACAGAGCCTACATTGACAGGCATGAGGGTTTACTTGCAAGACAGAAAGTTACAGTTCTAAAAACTTGGAGCAGCCAAGAGACAGCAGAGTATAAAGCTGGAACAGGTCAGAACACTAAGATGGCAAAGAGTAAAGGTGGAATTCTTCCACAACCTAACTCATGGGACATGAGTTCTTTTTATGTTGGGGAGTATGGTACAGGAGCACCTATCCTATAGTAGCCTACATGAGGCAGTTAGTCAGTTCTAATTTTGTTTATGTTTTCAATAAGGTCCTAATTGGACATTCAATGTAATAAGGTCTATTTGACCAAGGTATGCTATTTTTAGATCAGATGGTTAGAGTTAGTTAGAGTCTATTAAACAACTGTAGTTCCCAGCTGCTTGGAGAGATTTCCCAGCCGCTTGGGGGCAAGTCTGTACTACCAGTGGTAACTAGATAAATACCCTAGGATTTGATGGATGAAGGTATCTAGGTTTTGTAGTAGCTGAAATCAATCAGTTGAATTGTGCTATTGGAAAACAGAGTACTGTAATCGCATCTTTTGAAAGTTAATAAGATCCTGTTGCATTTGAATTCACTATGTAATCGATTTCTGCATTGAGGCCAGATGGATTTGATTATCCATTCCCCCAGTTGATTTTGTGAATCGGTGGAATGGCTATGTATAGTAGTTTAGGGTTTAGTTTGCATTTTCTATTTGCTCGCATGCATGTTTACAGGTTCGCGGTTGAGAGGTGTTGAAAACCCTAGCATGGGCATGTGCTAGGTCATGCAAGTTGAATTGGGTCTGAGAAACCACCTAAGAAATGGATCGGACCATCGCAGGAGTTTGGCGGGTTGAAACTGGGAGGTTCACATCACAGCATCAGTAAGAGAGTAGCGATCGGTAGAAGGAGTGAATGCTTTGCCGAAGGGAGGAGTCTTGGTGATGAAGGTCTTGATGTCGATGAAGAGCATGGCATTAGCATGAGAAGAACCATCGGGTTGAGAAAGTTGCATTGAGCTGACAGGGGGCACTTTCACCAATTGGGGTGACAATTGCAAAGTGTCGCTGATGAAGAGTACCCAGTGGAAGCATCGGTAGGAGTATATCGGAGTGACAAGAGTGTCAGCAGGAAACTTTAGGGATTCACCAATGAGGAAAGTCTTGGCGATGAGAGCTATCATTAGGGCATCGGTGTAATGGTTACCAAGTGTATTGGCGTAAGGTTGGATATCAGCAAAGGGGTTCAAAGTTGGGCCGATGGTAGAGGTCTAGCTGATGGTGGAGTCCGGTGTTGGTAGTATCGGGAAGACAATAGAGATCGGCAAAAGACTCAAGGAGTTTGCCGATAGTGGAAGTCCCACTGATAGGCAATAAGGAGTTGGGCGTCAGTGAGACGATGTGTGTTGGAGAGACATTCTGCGTAGCAGCCGATATAGAAGGTGGTGCCGATGGTCAACAAGTCAACGATTCCTATCAGTATGACAATAGTGATCAGAGTGATGGTTCTAAGTGGAGCTGATGGCATCGGGTGTTGCCGATAGGCAACCAAAAGCGATAACATCGACATCGGTGGGAGTTAGGCGATCGGGGAAGAAGAAAACTGGTCAGCTAATGGGAGATATCTCACCGATGGGGGATTTAAGCATCGGAATGAAAGTGTTATGTTTTGCCGATAGGTAATTAAATGCGTAGACATACATTTGAATTTGTATGTTAGGGTTTGAATGGTAGATGCTTCTGCATCACATTTATTGCCAGAAAAATGGGAAAACCTATGCCAGATGACTTCGCTAAGGAAATTTTTGATGCTCCTGAAAAAGAGAATGATGAAAATTTTGAAGGTGAAAAGGAATTGATAGAAGATAGAGATACTAGGAAGGTGTTGTAGGAAGCCCTATATAGAATAAGGCAACTTGAGGAGCAGGTAAGGGGTTATGAAGAAAGAGATAGAGAAAAAGAAAAGAGGATTCAAGAGTTGGAGGAGAAGATCCAAACTTATGGCCATGGTTCTAACTTAGATTTGTTAGAATAGTTGGCTGAAAATAAAACAAAGATTGAGGAAGAAGTAGTACTTACTCTCTGACCTCTTGTGGTAAAAACCCCAAAATACCATACTACATTGTCCTTGGGTTTTGAACTAATGAAATTGACAAATGAAAATAGGCAAGAGAAGGAAAACTAGGAAAAAGAGAAGCATAACCTCAATGAATCTATTGCAGAAAAGGATTTGAAGATTAAATAATTAGAGCAAAAGTTGACAAAGGTTATTGAAAGGGCCAAGTAGATTATGGGATGTAGACCTCCATCAAGAGTGTATGCACTATTTTTGAAGGAAAAATTTCTTAGTTTTTCAGTTTAACAGGTTTATCAATGATCAACCCGACTTGCATTCAAGGTTTATCTTTTGTAATTACTTCAAAGAGGTTAGCCTAGAAGAACAAGACCAATTGTGTGAGTATTACTTGCATAATTATATAATGGATGAAGATACACAATGGAATCCCTGTATTTATGTTGGAGACCTCCAGGTCAGAGCATTAATGTCATATTTCAAAAATGAACAACTCAGAGGGTTATTGATGGACCAATATGAAGAGTAGGAAAAGAAAGTACCACTGCAACTGAGGAAGGAAGCCTTGGAGCCTAAAATCATCTTAACCCAATGGTTAACATTGTTGTCTCATAAAGGACCAGGTAAGGTGATCATGGATTTAAGACTTAAGGACTATAGAAGAATACAGAGAATGGTAGTGTCTATCATCCAAAATTGTCAGAAGTATGTGTAGAACAGATGGGACAGTTTGACTCTAGAGTTACAAAGAAAGGAACCCCATTCTATTCACAACTTCATGAATATGCTTGAAAGATTGCACATATATATCCAGATATCATAACAGAAGGGAGTATCATGGTTACCTCTCACTTATCAGCCTCTTATCTTTCTTTATCCAGTTCCACATTGGATAGGAGGGAAAAGTGAGCAGTGTAGGCATTCTCAGCTGATCAGGATGGAATGACTTGCATACTCTAATGGTTTCTACCTCAAGCAAGGAAAAGGAGTTAGAGAGGACATAGACCTCAAAAGAATTACCCTGCATTATAACCTTTTGCCATAGGTGTCTAGTTCTTTAATTTTGCTTAGGGACAAGAAAAAGTATAAGTTGGGGGGAATGTTGGGATAAAATATTGTCCTCCTTTTATATTGTTTTCATATGTTTTAAGACCTTTTCTATATGGTTTTGCAAAGACTTCACATACATTATCTCTATTTTATGTTGTTTCATATATATACTTTCCAAAGACTTTGACCCTATGCTGATAAGTGACATCAGGGGGTTATATTATCAAATGGATGATTTAAATTATTGATATGCATGAAATATAGATAGGATTTCATAAGTTCATTATGAGAGGTTGTTTTGTATATATGTTGGAATGATTAACCCTGTGCAGCCAGATAAAGAATCCAAGGAGTAATTACAACAAGATGTAGAACAATGGAATCAATGAGAATGCGGTCCAAGTGCCAGACATAGCGATCGGTGGAGGCAAATGTGGTCATCATGGGAGAATAAATGTAGGGGAGAAAGAAGACTTATTCTAGGAGTCTCGCCAAAGTTTATGAATCTTATTTATGAGTTGTTATGGTTAGAATTTTTGTTTGGATAGGACTTTGTTTCCTTTGTTCCAGTTAATAAGTTGATCTCAAAAATAATATCCTGATGTCTAGGAATGAATTGATGATCACAATTAATTAGAAGGATGCATAAGACTCTCCCATCTTTATATAAGTTAGGGGATGAGTTTGTTGATTAAGTTGGTTGTTATGTTTTACTTTCCACATAGTCGTTACTTTGTTACAGTTATCAATTATTCCAGACATGTTATAATTTTGAATAAAATCTGAAGAAGATTCTATATGTGACATGGTTTGAATTCAACTGTATGTTATCAGATGTGTGAAGATCTGAAGTAGATTTAATCTCTAGAAAAAGTGAGATAGTTCCCTGAGCTGGCCACTCAAGGTACTAACTCTCACTTTGCATGTTTTCTTATTTATTCCTGCATTCTTAGTTAAATTGTTTCATTCCATCTCATGTGCTATATTGTGAAGCAAGTAAGAACTCTTGATTGATATTCCCAGTAATTGTGATTCATGAGTAGAGTGCACGTTTTTAATCCTCCGGAGGTTAGTGTTAGCCTTTTCATCATTTTGAGTTGTTTAGATTAAAACTATAATTTTCCGTTAAATACAGTTATCTTCAGCTTCTGCTGAAGGTACCTGTAGCAACTGAAAGTTTAGACTAATTTGATGTTTTCCATTTCTGTTTACTGTTTTACATTTCTATGCATTCTAGTAACTAGGACTAGACAAAATAAGAATTGTATAAGATTAACTTAGATTAGAAATGAGTCTTGAAGGCATATTTAATGCAGACATCATCATAAGCTTACGCTCCTTGGTTAATAATTCAATGTAGGAATGCAATGATAGTGGACTGTTCAGTTAGGTTAAACCCTAAATTTTATTTAAGTCTACAACACATTAGTTTTCCTCTACAATATATATATACATATATATATATATATAAATACATATAAATATACATATATATATACCTCTACAATATATATATATATACATATATGTATATATATGTGTGTGTGTGTATTATATACATATTTAATACATATACATATGTATAGACATATACATATGTGTGTATATACATACATATATATACATATATATGTGTGTGTGTGTTTATATATGTTGCGCATCAGATTGGGAAAATCGGCAGAACCACGTTATAAGCGAGAGCAGAGGGAATAACATCAAAAGTTTTAAGACATTAAATTCGACAGAGAAAAGTTTAAACAAGGGTTAAAGTGAAGACCGTGGCCCCCAAGGGAGATCCACAACTTGTGTAAGGCCGACGACCTCCTTGGGGGCCGTGGGAGTCCCCACGGCTCCCCACAGGCTGTGTGGCCTGTGGGTGGCCATAGGACTTCCCACAGCCTCTTAATGCCAAAACACATATATGTGATTCAACAAATCTTTTGTTTTGGTTTAAATTTGCTTAAAAATTTCTTCCTTCATTTTAATTTTCAACGCAGTTTTCAGAACAAGAATAAATATATTTCTTTTCTTAGACCCATAGTAATATCACAATGCTAAAGATAACTATATATATATATATATATATATATATATATATATATATATATATATATATATATATATATATATATATATATATATACTCACATACAAACAACCAGGAAACCCAGTTTTAATTCACAATTATTTTAAAGCAATAGGTTCATTTACATATTGAAACAAAATATGCAAAAACCAATATTTTATCCATCCACAGATTTATAATGACAAATATCAAATTCATTTACACTAAAATTTCATTTTCAACTTCACATCCAAGAGCCATACAGATTTAATACATGTAGAATGGAGTCTAGTTTCTAAAAATGTAACTTATTTCAAATTTCGATAAACGGTTAAAAAAACAAGTCAAAAATACTAGACAAAGGTTTTTGACAAAAAATGGACACACTAACAAAAGAAATTCAAGATGAAATCCTTCACCTACTCAAAATGTGAAAAAAGATATACAATTAGATAGTTAATAGAGAGCTTAAGATTATGGTGGTAGTTTTTTTTAGTTTTCATTGAAAAAAGTGCCATCCTAATGGAGAGCATGCTCCAGATTATCTCCAGATTTTGCTAAAAACTAGGAAAAACACATCAACGCAAGCTCACCATAACGTGAGCACATTATAACGCACTCGCATTATGGTGAGCTAAAACAACTCTCTCTCTCTCTATCCCTCCCTCTCTCTCTCTGAGGGAGAGAGATAGGGAGAAAGTGATATATAGGGAGAGATAAAGAGAGAGAGAGAGAGATAGAAAGAGAGTCATAGTTTTCTTTTTTCCATTTCCTTCATCGATAAGGGAGAGATAGGGAAATAGAGGAATGATAGGGGAGGAGGTAAGAGATATGGAGATGGAGAGAGATAGATAGGTAGAGAGAGCAAACAGATAGGGAGAGATAGAGGAGAAAGAGGGGAAAGATCTAGGGTGATAGAGAGTGAGTGAGATGTCTAGAGAGATAGGGAGATAGAGGTTTGGGGTTGCTCAGGTTTAGAGTATAGGGCTTAGGGATTACAATTTAGTGGCATTTTTTAGGGTTTAGGGGTTTAGAGAGAGAGACTACTTTTGACATGCAATCCTAAACCCTAAAACCTATCAATCTCTCTACCTATGTCTTTGGCCATGTCCATTACTCTCTATCTCCCTATGTCTCCCCTCAGTCTCCTCTATATCTCCCTATCGATCCTCTCTCCCTAAACCCTAAACCTCCAAACATTAACATCCAAATAATGCCCCTAATCTCTAAATACTAAACCCTAAACTTGAGAAACCCTAAACCCCCAAGCACCAAACCCCAAACACCTAAACCCTAAACCCAAGAAACCCTAAAACTCTATCTCCCTATCTCTATCATCCCTCTACCTCTCAATCTAGAGATTAGGGGCATTATTTGGATGTTAAGGTTTGGAGTTTTAGGGTTTAGGGAGAGAGGACTGATAGGGAGATATCTAGAGGAGACCAAGGGGAGAGATAGGGAGATAGAGAGTGATGGACATGGCCAACGACATAGGTAGAGAGATTGAGAGGTAGGGGATGATAGAGATAGGGAGATCGGGGAGAGATAGGGAGATAAAGGTTTAGGGTTGCTTGGGTTTAGGGTTTAGAGAGAGAGAGGTGTTTAGGGTTTAGGGGCATTATTTAGGGTTGCTCAAGTTTAGGGAGAGAGATTGAGAGGTAGAGGGATGATAAAGATAAAGAGATAGAGATTTAGGGTTTCTTGGGTTTAGGGTTTAGAGGCTTAGGGTTTCTTGAGTTTAGGGGCATTATTTAGAGTTTAGGGGAACTTAGGGTTTCTTAGGTTTAGGGTTTAGGGTTGCATGTCAAAAGAAATCTCTTTGTCTAAACCCCTAAACCCTAAATAATGCCCTTAAATTGTAACTCATAAACCCTAAACTCGAGCAACCCCAAACCTCTATCTCCCTATATCTCCCTTATCTCCCTATCTCTCTAGACATCTCACTCATGCTCTCTATCACCCTATCTCTCCCCTCTTTCTTCTCTATCCGTCCCTATTGTCTCCTATCTTTCTAGGTCTATCTATCTCTCGCTATCTTGCTATCTCTTACCTCCTTCTCCCCTATCATTCCTCTATTTCCCTATCTCTCCCTCTCCCTTATCGATGAAGGAAATGGAAAAAAGAAAACTATGACTCTCTTTCTATCTCTCTCCCCCTATAGGGAAATGGAAAAGAGAGAGAGAGGTTTAGGGTTTAGGGGCATTATTTAGGGTTGCTCAAGTTTACAAAGAGAGATTGAGAGGTAGAGGGATGATAAAGATAGAAAGATAGAGATTTAGGGTTTCTTGGGTTTAGGGGAATTATTTAGGGTTTAGAGGCTTAGGGTTGCTCAGGTTTAGGGTTTAGGGGTAACTGTGGATAGGATACTGGATAAGACCTTAGATAACAAGGCGACGATGAGGATAGAGGACCAAGCCATGATAGGTTATCATTAGGTGTTTTTGATACTGTTGGAATGATATTGGATAACAATTTTTGATAGCCTTAATGCTAGATACTGGTGACAAGAGAACCTCATGGATAGGTAGATGGATGTGTGATAGTGGAAAATAGACGGGTAGGTATGAGGGTCGACAATAGTGGATGGAAGGAATGCATGCGAGAGAGGGTAAGGATGATCACCAAGGGCTAAGTCACATAGGAATAACATGCCCCATTGTAGGTGAAATACTTAGGATTTTCATGACAATGCTTATAACGATAGAAGGATAAGAGGATAATGAAGGATTAGCATGTTGCTCTAGGGATAAGGTATGTCAAGAGTGTTGGGAATTAAGGTGTCTCAACCTTTGCAAATTCCTAATGTCGTATTTATTTAACCCATGTTGAGTTGGCATAGTCAGCACCTTGTGTATATGCAGCAGGGTAAATTTTGGTGACTTTGGCAGCCGCGGTTTCCCCCTTGAATAATTAACGGGGGTTTGGGGGTAGCGCCCCCAAGATAGGTTCAAGGGGCATAGATGCCTTTCTCTTGTGCATAGATACTCACCGACACTTGTCATTAATTAAAAGTCATTTGAGGTTATGACATGTAAGAGGAATATGATATTTTTAGTCAGTGTATGACAGATTCTCTGACAGCTGTACGGTGCGTAAGAGCATCTGTCGTAACCTATCTTGGGACCAGGTGCCCACTTTGGGATGGGATGTTGGACAAGTGTCCTTAGGCATGGGTTTTGGGGCATGAGTCTAAGATGGATGCCCATCTATAGAAGATTCCATATTTGCCTTGTAAACTCTATATAAACAGGTGCTTGGATGGGAGATAGACAACTTTGGTACAAGTACTGTTATGCTACCGGAATATCTCCAGATTCGACATTTGAAGACTCCTAAAAGAGCATTGACTCTGAAACTGTATTGTAATCTGTTATTGTTTACTGTAATACATTTGAGCTGTGTTTTGGAGTGTGGGGTTTTTCACCCATAAGGGTTTTCTCCACATATATCTTGTTTCTCTCTATCTTCTTTCTGGTTCTTGTGTTTTGCTGCAATATCTCATGTTAATGGTTTAACATTGCTGTAATAGTTAGGATAAAGTTGAATTTGCATAGCCCTCTCCTCATTAGATTAGTGTAGGAAGCATTTTCCACACACCTAGCTTCCTTTCAAAGAGACATGTAAAACATTTGTCAACATTGTGCCCCCAATCTTTATCAAGACCAAAGAAAATAGAGGAATGGAAGATTAGGATGGATGGACTGGACAGTACAGGTACGTAATGGATAGAAGTATAGGATAGGAAACTGATAAGAGAAGAGTGATATGCCGATGAGACAAGGTGCTCCCAAGTGTAGGTTATGTAGAAGATCAATTTACACATGACGCTTGTTTTCCAGGTTTTCATCATGGTACTTATCGAGGGCACTTGTTTGCTAGATTTTCACCATTGGATGAAAGGATTTCTCTTTACTCTTTTTTTTTCATTTTTTTTTGAATATTTGGATAGGATTGGTGGATATAGATGAGAGGGCCTCAAGTGCCTGGCTCCATGAAAGGTGATAGTCCCACTTGATGGATGTTGTTGCATGGACCATGTCAAGTGTTCTCATAGATATTGGTAGGGGATTGCATGAAAGTGAGATGGAGAAGGGAGATAGTGGATTATGGAAGGTGTGATAGTTAATTATGAGGCAGATTATGTAAGAGTTATGTAAGGATGGAGGGAAGGCTTATGCAAAAGCATGAACCATAGGAATAGGATGGGGAAGATATGTAGGATAATAGTGGAAGGAAGGGGAGATGGAGGTATATGGAAGTGTCATGGGATGGAAGGGAATCATGACCAACAGTTGTACTTGCCATGATAAAGATTAAAGCTTGTGATGGAAAGGTGGTGTAGGAAGTAATGGATATGTTTGCTTGGTGGATAAATGATTTAGGCATTTAGGGACCCACATAGATTTTGTATTTTTCTAATTTTTGCTTGTCATGTGGGATGGAAGGATTGGCGACTTTTGGATGGAAAAGGAGAAAGTGGATGGTTGGGATACTTGAGAGATGGATGCCTCATTCAACTTGATGGATGTTTGCTTAGGTACCCAAACCATTTTGCTTTCAAATTTCACTTGTGATGGTATGGGATTGGGTGTATGTAGCTTGTGTACAACTTCTGAGATAATTACTTGTTTCTTGGGGACCCACACCTTTTTCATTTTTTCTTTGAGGTGTGTGGGTGTATGCAGCTTTTGAGATGGATAATTCTATGATTCTTGGATTTTGTATCCGAAGGCATGAGGACCTTTAGGATTTTTGACTTTATAGGTAGAGGTATCCAGATATTTGCTATTGAATTCTCTTGGGATGGTGGAAGTAGAGTTGGTGGAAGCTCTTTGTTTAGACAACATGTGCATTTGTTGGCTATGATTAGGATATTTAGAGGATTTATGGATGGATGGATAAGGTGTTGGAAGAAGTGGTGGTAAAATGCATGGAGGGATGTTAGGAGTTGGAAGTAGTGGAGGTAATGTGCATGGAGGGATGGTGGGAGTTGGAAGTAGCAGAGGTAGATTGGACGGTGGAAGGTGTATGGTCACATGCTTTTGGGATGTATATGATAAGGGAGGTGGAATGGCGACATATGTTTTGGGGATATGATAGGGTTTGCAATGGAAAGTAGTGGATTTAGGAGGCATGGAGGAGGTACCAACATCTTGACATTGTTCACTTTGGGGTGTGTAACCAATGCCATAAGAGGGTGGAGAGACATTGACCTGCATGGGCTCCAAAATACCTTGTTCATGAAGGCCTAAGCCTTTACCCTTATAGTTCATATGCTGGAGTATGCGGTGGATAGTGGGATTATGTATAGGTGGAGCACTAGACACGAGTTCCTTATTGGATGGAGAAGGTGAGATAGAGGATAATGGTTGTTGGTGTTCTAAGGAGGAACATTCATGGATGAAGGTAGTGAGACCAAGGGGATAGGATAATGGATTTGCAATATGGTCGATAATAGATGGTGGAGGATCATTAGGAGCTTGATTATCATTACACTCAGTAGGATCCAAGTTATTGGTTTGATCATCTATGTGCATTTGGGAGGCAAGTGTCTCATCAAGGGAAGTGGACATTGTTGGATCATGGATAGGACTAGGTGGAAGATGGATAGATGGGGTGATAAGCTCATGACCATGGGATGCATGAAGTTGGCTAAGAGGATCATCATGGTTTGCTTGATCGTAGATGGAATCTTGATCATGGATAGGATTAGGCGTGATGGGATCAACATGCTCATGTATAGGTTTTTCATCAACAATAATATCTTGATCATAGAAAAGATATAGGTTATGAATGAGTTGGATTTTGATTTCTTTCTCATGTATAGGATCAAGTTGCTCATGGATAGCTTCTTCATAGGTAGTATCTTGGTCATGGAAAAGATAAAGGTTATGGATGGACTGGAATTGAATTTCTTGCTCATGTATAGGATCACGTTGCTCATGGATAGCTTCTTCATAGGGAATATCGTGATCCTGGAAAAGATATAGGTTATGGCAGGGTTGGATGGAGGTGTTTTGATCTTGACTTAGATAAAGGGTAGGTGTTTCCACATGCTCTAAAGTGTACTCTTGACATAACTCTTGATTTTCTTGGATTGAAGTGTGTGACTCTTGGATAAGATCGATAGGTTCTAGATGGTTAACAACATGAGGATAGGATGGACCTTGACTTAGGTTCGTGATGGGAGGTTCTTCAATAAGCTTGAGGGGTTGTGGATTACATGACGAGGTTGTAGGATTTGACATGGCGTTGGAGGAATCTTTTGTTAGTTCAAGGATAGGAATTTTGGGACACGGTTGACTCCCTGCTAATAGCCCTTGGATCACATCATTTGTAGGTGCATGGGTAGATGAATGAGGTAATAGATGGGTGGATTTGGAGTTCTCCATAGCTTTTCTTTTGCATAAATTTAGAAAATATCATTCAAAAAAATCATTCGAGGATTCTTTGGGTAGATTTGAGCTTGGAGTAGGATTAGTATGCTTTGGGCTATGCATTCTAGGAGATGGTGAAGGAGGACTAGTAGATGGAGTAGTATAAGATTTCTAACTAAAGGTGGTGCTTCCCTTGTCATGAGTCTCATTAAGACAGGAAAAGAATGTACAGTCTTGGTGAGAGGTGTAGTTAGTACTGGCACGCTTAGCTTGTAAGAATGTCACTTGTTGTTGTATGGCTTGGAGTTCTCGAGCAATTGCTTCTAATTGGTTTGCCATCTCCACAAAAACTACACAAGACCGAAATGGGTACCCAGAAAGGTTGAAGATTTTTTTCTCAAAAGACCAGGAAATGCTCACTATCTTAGATGCGCAACTACAGATGCACTGAAACAAAAGGTATACGTGCATCAAGTCGATACAAAAGTGTAGCTCTGGCAAATGATAAAAGCGTAGTAATAGATAGCAAATGCACAGGAAGTCATGGTAAATGCACAACAGGTCAAAATGTATGCGTAGCTTCAGAGGGTATACGCGCAACTCTAGTTTTCTGATTATTTTTACAATTTTCTTGACATGTTTTTCAGTGTTTTTTGGTTTCTTTGGCTACAAGTTAGTCTTTTTGATCTAATTTTCTCAATTATGGCAAGTAAAACACAGCAAACACAAATAATTTTTCATGATTTTTTTGATCTTTTTTGTAATTTTTTGAACTCTTTTTGACTCAAAAGCAAGTACAAATCCTAGGCTGGCTAGGACAATATAAGCCAAATTCTCACTATTTCTAGATGAGACATCTTTGGGAGGTGATAATCACCCTTCCCTGCAACGGCTTATAGGGATTTTTGGCTACTAAAAACAAAGGATGATTAGTAAGTGCAACCGTTCGAGTGGTTATACATGTGGTAGCACTACTCTCCATTATGGAGTCTCCCAGCCTACAAGGGTTGCACCTTGGAGGGTTTTGGGTGAGGTGGGCTGTCGGTATAACACAACTTCACTCGTTGTTTGAAGCTTTCACTCCAAACACAATTTATTTATAGTGGCTTGGCAGATCTTGGCTTTAGCTTGTTACCACTAAAGGCCATTCCCGCTTGGACAAAAGGATATCCAAGGGCAGGCCTCTCTAAAGGTTTAACACATGCGAAAATGATATGTCTAGCATTTTGGTCACCCAAGATAGAGGAGAGCATAGGCCTAGTATCATTCCCAAAAACATGAAAGACAGTGGTTCTTTTCCCCTAATTAAAATGAAAAAGACTAAATGAGTTAGCTACTTGGGCACACATGCAATTTGTTAACTTTGAGAGTAAGATAGCAATGGTTCAATTTTATCCTCCTAGCATTGGGACTAAATTCAATTTGTTGATGCAACAAGATCAAATTACAATCCTCCTAGTTAGAACTAAATGAGATTTGCATGAGCATCCATTTACTTTCCTTTAGATATAGAGATGAGTGAACAAATGCATCTATATGGCTAAACCAGGCCCTAACTTGCAAGTAGATCAGAGAATATTCCTGCGAAAAGTGTCAACATTAGAAAAATCACAAGGAAAAACTCAAAAAGTCACTGTCAGAATCAGATGCACAGCTACAGAGATCATATGCGTAGAAATAGAACACATGCGCAGAAAGACAAATGCACAGGAAGAATGAACAAATGCGTAGAAAGAGAAATGTGTAGGAAGAATAAACAAATGCGTAGAAAAGACAAATGCAAAAGAAGAATGAAAAAATGCGCAAAAAGATAAATGCATAGGAAGAATGAACAAATGCGTAGAAAGAATGAACAAATGCGTAGAAATAATGTATTAAAAATTCAACAGCAAACAGATGCGCAGTAGGATGGCACAGATGTGCTGTAGGATGGAACAAATGCGCAAATTGGACAAATGCATTGAAATAGAGCTCAGATGCATGTTAGAAATGAACAGATGCACAGAATCCTCCTATGTATGGAACCTAACACACAAAAACTTAGTTTTTGGGTTAAATCGGGGCAAGGCCCCATGGTGGGTGCCAAAAATGTTAAGGGAAATTATGCATAGATATCAATAATATCAATAATACCCATAACTCAATGAAATAAGAAACGAAGAAGATTTAAATAAACAAAGAACTTCAAAACCTTACAAACCTCTTCACTTCATGGCTTCCATTGGTTGCCTATCTCAAATGATCTTGTGTATGAATATGGCCCTCAGAAGGTACACTTCCTTGCTATTCCAAGATGTCAAGTGGGAATGGCTATGCTAGTTTATTGCAATGAAGATGAGTTTGACAACAATGGTAGTGATATGGTAACAAGTTGATTGCAAGAAAATGGAATGACTTGGGTGCCAAAGACATGTTGTGATTCCTGTAGAGTAAGGGTACTAAAATCTTGGATGATTGAAATGGAGGAATAGGGTTCAATTTATAGACTTGTGAGAGAGAAGATCAATGGTATATAAGACTTGAGAGAACGTGTTTGAATAGAAAGAAGACAAGTGTCACACAAAAGTTGTTATGTTTGAGTTAACTACTTTCTTTTATAAAGATAAGATTTGCTTTCATAAATTAGAAAGTTTTTTTTCTAATTTAAGAGTTATTGATAAAAACAAGATTGATTGAGTCGGTTAACTCAACTTGTGTTTTAATTTTGCATGATTTGAGAGAAATTAAATAATAAATAATTTAATTTTGTGTGCATGAAGAAGAAGATTTATTTTTAGAAGATTTGGAAGATATTTGAGGAATTTGAAGATAAGAAAGCAAATTAAATAAATAAATAAATTATTTGATTGTATTTTATTTTTAGAGATTGAGAGAAGATTTATATAAATTTGATTGATTTATTTAAATTTGTAAGAATTGACTTAATTAAATAATTAAGAATTATTTAATTGTAGATAAGAGGATTTGGAAGAATTAAATTAAATAAAGGATTTTATTTAATTATTGAAAGACATTAGAAGAGGTAATTAAATAATTTGATATTTAATTAATTTAGAGGAATATGAATCGAATAAATAAATTGATTTATTTATTGAAAGAGGAAATGAAATAAATATTAAGAATATTTATTTAGACAGAGTCATGCCATTTTTAGGCGTATACATTTTGCCCCTCTTTGATGCAATGTGTTTTATCACGTTGCTTCAAAGAATAGATTTTTTTGATAATGATACATGCCCCAATTTGCCCCTGGTATAGGTTATGACAACAGGATGCCCCCTCAGGAGATTGGACAGGAAGAAGGCAGAAGGATGTGAGATGGACAATCTCACGAAGAGGAAAGAGACTAGGTTAATGGGTTAGACTATGTTAACGGGGTATCACATGACGGATTCTTAGAGTCTCTAAAAACTTAAAGATCTTGACCACCCACCTGTACACTTCATTTTCAAATATCAGTATGTCAAGGAATGTATAGCCAAAGCAACTTGAAAATGCATAGCAAAAGTAATTAAATATTATAATTCATTCATGATCACATAATTTAGATAATTTTATAAATGGCTATCATATAAGCATCTAGCTCATCCAATAGTTTCTTTTTCAACACAAACAAGAATTTAAGAATCATCTAGTCATGATTAAAATTATAAAGTCCAATAATATAATTCCCATAGAGTTCAAAGCATAAAAGCATAAATGTCCCCACACATAAAGTGATGTAGAGTGGCACAAGGGAAGTAACACACAAGGGTTTACTCTATTGTCCTTTGCCCACTCACCCACTTCACCTAGCCTTCAACCAAGCAACCAAAGGCACATTCAAGGGTATATGAAGGGTTTGATATCCGGGTGATGACTCAACCTTCAAGGCTTCTCCAACACCTTAAGACAAATCAATAAACACCTTCTATGCAGTTGGTTTGATCCCTAACTTCCCAAAACTCTCCAACCTATACTTTGACTAGTAAGGCTACTAGCCCTCCAAACTAGGTTTTCTCATCAAAACTTGACAAAATCCCAAATGACCAGGCAAGTAAATGATGGTTTTAGATACCCTTTATGGGACCCTATCAAACTCCCAAGTCTCATGTTCCAACTCTACTCCAGCAATCCAGAACACTCATTAGGTCTCTAGGCCTAATTGATCAATTTAGGGCTAGGTTACAAAGCAAGTGCTCAAAATTGGGTGCATAGATTAAGGGTAGGAATTTAGAATGTCTCTATCATGCCTAAACAACTCAAAACCATCATTCATTCACTCACCCTATCAAGATTCTGTCATCTACAACCTCAAATAGCATGAATTTGGTCAAATATAAGGAAATACTTGACCTAGGGCATCACCTTAAAATTTGAAAATAGTATCTCCAAGCCAAATGCTTTTGGAATCCTATAGAGTACATCCCTAGCCTGCATTTCACCAGTTTTTATGAATTTTCACCAGTGGGAATGCATTCTAGGGCAGGATTTCTATGACTGCCCTAGAAAATAGGGTTTCTAGACCAGTCTTGAAAGAAAATTTGATATCTTTTGACCCTAACCACTTCAAGACCTCACACTAGTTGCATATGAACCCTGACTCCAAGAAATTTCAAAAAAATAACATTTGCACACCTAACAAGTCAGTACAGGTCGTACACAGCAAGAAAAGTATGAAAAATGACTATTTTCTGTGGTTTCAATGCCCCAAAACTCCATACCAAACCTCTTATATCGTACAGGAGTGAATTACAATGTTTTTCAACTGATCCTAGTTGGTGTCTAACTTCTCCAACCACATTCAACCACCAAAAATGGTTTGGAACCGGCCAATGTGTCATTGACACTATTGGCAACATTTTACTCTATGGTATTTTTGCCTTTTCACAAGGATGGTGATTGGGTTTGCTTGTCCAAAGGAATCAAAACCACCATCCTACTTCCTACAACATGTTAAAACACTAGAATCACCCAAACAAACTCAAAAACCAACGTTAGGCCTACTAGGCCTAAGTGGCTCAACAAGGGTCTAGATGGACTAAGCATGATTAAGGTTTATATGGTCACCTCAATCATCTTGACCACACAAAAAGGACCATATAATCATGGCTAAAGCCTTATTACAAACAAAACCACAAATTGTAAAAAAAATGCAATCAAAATGACTTTAGGAACCAAGGTGCTCCTAGGTGCCCTGCACCATAAAGTATATAAAACCAAATTAGCATAGTTAAGTAGCCTAAAATAGAGTAACTAAAATAGTTGAAAAAGATGGGCCTTACATCCAGCCTAGCGGTGATGCCTCTCAACATCTCTATCATCACTACATCTCCATCTCTTGGAGTAGCTCCTCTTCTTCCTCTTGGTCAGTGTGCCATGTCTGTACACCCTCTACAGTTGCAAGTTTTACTCTTCACTTTGCCTACAAAAATCTCCTTAAGGTCCCTTGCACAGCAATCCCACAGCTTCAAGGAATTCCAAACCTATGCTTTGATACCACTTGATGTAGGCCAAGGTCCAGGGGCTTTGAAAAGCTATTGAACTAGGCAACAAAATGAACAACACACAATGAAACAATAAACTCTTTATTCATATGCAATAGAAAACATTATAGTAGGAGTAGAATGTGTTGCAAGTATGTGTCTAATTGGTGTTGTCATTGGTGTCAACTGTGCTCTTATTTTGATGCTTGCTTGTATTAAGTGTAATGTCAGAAAATATCCCCTTGGGGGCTTTTCCCTCATTAGGTTTAGCTCTCGGGTCTTTAGAGTTCATTTAGAACATTTTAGTTCATATTTTAGCATCCCGATGGAATGAGGCCCAAGACCCATGGCAAATAGGACCTAGGAGGACCCCTTGAGCTATACCCTACCTAAAATAGGGGGGAGGACTTGGGCGCCCGCGCCCTAGTCCTACCCTATTTTGGGACAGGCCGAATATCCAAGTGTCGGTTTATGATTGTTAGGAGGTTATTTTACCGACACGGTAAAGTTTGATTTTTAATATCTTGGGGGGAATGCTTGTAGGTGCATATATAAGCATGCTTATGCATTCATTTGTAAACTAGATTTAAATTAGATAGCAAGTGTGATGTTCAAGTGTTCTCAAGGTGATTCAAGGCTTCTATTGTGTTGCAAGAGCAAACTTGTATGTTTTGTGTTGATATTTGCAGATTTGAGCTTCAATCTCCTCATGGAATGAAGAGCATCTTCCTCCATGAGAGCTTCACTATAGGGTGACTTATCATTGTGTTTTTATCATTGATTCTTTTGGTTTTGCCCTCTGCATCACAAGGGCATGCCCTCTTTATCTAATAATGGTGTTTGGAGACTTAAGTGTCCTCCAGGGTTTGATTGAGGCAAACCTATAAACACCACAACCCCCAAATGAAGTCTTGTGATTGCAGGTTACAGGTGTCACATATGGAAGAATTGGAGTTGCAGGAAGGAGTGGCAGGCATAAAGAATTTAGGATCTAAGGAAAAGTTAGACAAAGGAGCACTTCCAGGACTAGGGCACCCTCAAAAGTGTCCTCTGCATATAGATTTCAGAAATTAGAAGTTACAGGGCTAATCAGTGTCAGAAGGAGGTCTAGACTCCCTGAAAAAGTAGTTACCTTGGACTTGGGCGCCTACACCAGTGTCCCTAACTGTTCTGCCTCAGAACCCCAAAAACAAGTATTCTGTAATTTGTTATTTTACTCCCATCTATAAGAGCTTTTTCCGTCTTTCGTCAATTTGTTGCCGTATTTGCATAATTAGGGTTTTAATGGTTAATTAGACACAAGATAAGGAAAATTAATAATTAAATTCCCTAATCCAATATTTCCCTCATTTGCAAGTGACCTAGGGTATGATAGTGCTCACCACTCGACTCTAGATCCTTCAATGTTAGGGTGAAAGGAGGATTCAAACATCTAAAGAACAAAAGATTAACAAAATCCAATTTTACTATAAACATTTTGGTGAAACCATGTTTTTGAACTTAAATTGCAACTTTCTAAATGTTTGTCTACATATTTGGATTGATTTCATTCATTCATTTGGTCATTTATTTTATTACATTGAGAAAAATTCAAAAAAAATTGAAAATTTGGAAAAATACAAAAAAATTGCATTGTTTGGCTTACTAAATTGCATCAATTCTTTCTGAATTTTCCTAATTCATGATTTTTGCATCAGATCTGATATAAAATACAGAAAAATCCAAAAAATCAGAAATTTTCCTTGCATTTTCATCATTTAATTGGTAGGGTTTTGTAGAAATTTTGACAAATTTATATAACCTAGTAATTCCAAAATCTAAGGTCTGTAGGAAAAATCTTGTATCATATTTTTCTACTAATTTTAGAGGCTCATTCAAACTTTCATTTGGATTTAGTCTTGAATTTTAGTTTGAATTCGTATTTAGATTTAAAATATTTGCATTTTTACATAGAAAATTTCAACAAAAACTAGCAATTTTGGTGCATTTTCATTAAATTTGCATGGGCATTTTGCATGTTAAGGATTAGAAATCATTTTCAGATCTGATATTAAGTCAATTTCATCATAAATTAGACTTCAAATCATTTTCATAGTATTCTATGTCAAGATTTCAAACCTAGGGCTTCAAAAATGATAATTTTCACTAAAATCGGCCATATCGACTCTCCAAACTTGCACCGTAGGTGTGTTGTGAAAGATATTTTGGAATTATTTTTCTTTTATCAGGGTATTAATTTTCTTCCCCTCATAAAAATCTTCACAGCACCCTTTTAACGGGCTCTTGTAGTGAAAATTCGGTGAAAAACAACACATTTTAGCTATTTTTGCCCTAGGGTTTGGCCTAGTTTGCACTCCAAGCATGTTGTAGTCAATTTTATGTATTGAGGTGATTGATATTATTGATATTATTCTCTATACCTCCTAAAATTCCTTACAACACCCTTTTTCCTAGGTCTTGGAGTTGAAAAACCGTGAAAAATTGCATATTTTGCTATATTTTCACTAGAGTTTTACCTTAAGTGGCACTACAATCATGTTGTGTTGGGTATTTTGCATCAAGTTGATTTTATTTCTGATATTATTTTCTTTCCATAATCATTTTCCTCACAACACCCTTTGTTATGCTCTTTTGCATTGAATTTTGGTGAAAAAAGTGTTCATTTTGGACATATTTTCACTATATTTTGACTTGGCATTATCTTGGATTTGCATCAAGAGTGTGTTGAGAGAGATTAGATTGTTTTTTTGGACTGATATCAAACATATAACTTTCTTCCCTTGATTGAAATCCTTACAGCATCCTTTTTTTCATTCATTGGCATTGAAAAGTATCAAAAAATCAAGCATTTCAGGCTATTTTTGCTCTCATCTTTTGCACCAATTTTGAAAAGCTTTCAAAAATCTGATTTTGCATTGGTTTGAGAATATAAACATGGCCTATAATCATAATAGAAACAATAGGCTCCCTCCTAGACCTTACGTAAAAAGAAAGGCTCCTGATCCTGAAATTGTCTTCACTCCTCATGATAGAACAATCGGTGATTCCGAAGGACCTCTTTACATCACCATTCAGATAATGGGAAATAATGTGGAGGGAACTCTGATTGATTCTAATTGCATGATTAATGTTTCCACTGAAAAATTTCTCTTTTTGAATCAATTAATGCAAGGTTCTTATGACCTCTCGAGCATGATGATTAAGGATGCATAAGGGAACCTTTATCAAGCCTTTGGGTAAGATATCTTTATTAGTGATATTATCGGGAAAGCATGTCGAACAATGGTTTGATGTTGTCCCCATTTCTGACCTCTTTCGCATTAAATTGGGACATCCTTGACTAAAAGAAATGAAAGCCATCCCTTCAAAAATACACCATTGTTTGAAATTCCCTCTGGATGGTCGTATAATCACTGTCCCTTGAAACAAGTATAAACCTTTGGTTTGGGAAAAACATTACAAGTTGAATTACTTTTGGGATAAAACTAAAATACCTAGTCCTCCTACACAAGAAATGACAAAAGATAAACAACCCGCATGTGAAGAGAACTTTAGACCAAGAGGATAAGGTCCCTATGCTGAGGTTCCTCCTCTGAAATCCTTACAAAGATTGAGAGGTCATTGTCAACAACAAAGTGTTCCACCGCGACAAATGAGGTTTGATCCCGGTGCTTCATCTTCTAATTTGCACAAGCCTATGAAAAAGGATAGCCCTATCTTACAAAAGATAAGTGGTAAAACAAAACAAAATAGAAAAGCAAGAGAAAGAAGAAAAAGAAGATAAGAATATGCTATAAACCTTGCCTCTCAACAAGAAAACATTGATCCTAACATTCAAGCAAACAATAATGATCCTAATGATGAACAACATGATGATTAAGATATAAATTTGGCTATGATACTGTATGTCCCACTATCCTCCAACATTAGGGAGTGGGAAGATGACAATGATGATTTGCTTATAGACAACTTCTAGCCCGAAAGGGGCCCTACAGGTAAGTATCTATAAATTTTTATTTCTATCATAATGTGCTTCCCCCGTGATGTGTTATGTGTTGTTTAGGCCTCCTGGAATGACCTTGGATTCTCCCCTAAGGTTTTGGATACCAGCAGATCGCCTCTGTTGTGACCTTCTTCTATTTGTATCATCATTCTTCTAAATTGCTCTCTCTGATTTCATTGTTATGTGTTGTGTCTTACGGACATAGCGTCGTGGTTGGTGACTTGGGGGCACCCTCCTACGTGATTGTCCCTAAGACACTTGTTTCTCCTCTCTTATTTATTATTTTCCTTCCTCTAGTGTTTCCACCTAACGGGCGGATGACGACAAAAATTTATACTGATGCGAACCTAGTGTCCCTTTTGAGAGCAATCAAAAAATGGACTATAGTTCCTAATATGACGATGGGGTTGTATATCTTATCCGATGCTTGGCTAGTGGAAGCACTCGTGCTTTCCGCGTAGTGAATATTAATGATGTTTCTATTGCATTTACAAACCTTAACAATAATGTTGCTCTGTACACCTTTGTTTTCCTTCAAATCTATCCTTGGTGGTACTCGATTCGGAGAGCTTTGTGATATAGCCCCTGGTTATCCTTGAACTCTGAATTTGTTGTATAACCTTGGCTCTTTGTGTGGTTAATCATATGCATTGATGTTGTTGTTTATCATGATTTTGTAGACACTAACATGTTTCTTTCAGGGATGTGTTTGTGGGAACATTTGGTGGTCGTAAAGTACATGTCACCTCTAGGGGGCATGGGCTTTGTGAAAGTCAGTGTTCCCTTGTGTGTTTGCTTCCTACCTTAACGTGCTTGATATTGATAACTGATATCAACCACCTTAAGGTGGGGGCATATAAGGTAAGCTATCTGTTATAGATGTTAGCAGTGTGTTTGAGCTCAGATGCAAATACTTGTGCCCCATAGTAGTGTATCGTACATCCTGAGCTTGTTTGTAATCAATCAATCAATCATGTAAGCCCTCTATGGAGGTGGGATATCGTGCATATCCTTTTTCTTAAGCCCTCTACGGAGGCAGGGATGGTGTATTTCTCATAGTAGATTGCATCATCCTATCATTTTCAAAAGTCCTTTGCGGAGGTGGGGAGCGGTTCTGTGACTAACTCAACCCTTAAGCGTGTCTTCAATGATTATTTGTGGTGAAGTGCAATCATCAGTGTGTGCCTGTAATGTGCCTGAGATGGTGATGAGCCTAGAAATAGGGAACACACCATTGCTTGTCTATCATGTTTTCTCCATGTCTTCAAGTGTATGTGTTTTAGTGTGCTTGTTTTGTATGGCATGTTTGTTTCCCCATATGCAAAGACCAGTGCCTTTGAGTAGTACTTCATGCATTTTGGGAGGTTTTGCATGTATTGCATGTGTGTTGCCCCATATACAAAGACTAGCACCCCTAAGTAGTGCTTCGTGTATTATGGGAAGTTTGTTTACTTTCCAGTACTTGTATTTGCATTTCATATATATAAGAAAAAGAAAAGAAAAGATATCCTTTCTGTCTTCCATGCATTGACTGTCTGCTCCGTATTTTGCATGGCTGTCACTATCTTCTCTATGTTTTGTGTGCCTATTACTGTCTTTTATGCGGTTGGCATGTCTTCTCCATGCTTGGTGTGTTTACTATGTTTGTGACCTTACTTTAATGCATGTTTGGGCCTTGCATTCATACATACATTAAAGTGGGGGCTAAATGTAATGTCAAAAAATGTCCCTTTGGGGGCTTTTCCCTCATAAGGTTTAGCTCCCAGGTCTTTAGAGTGCATTTAGGACATTTTAGTTCATATTTTAGCATCCTGGTGGAATGAGGCCTAAGTCCCATGGCAAATAGGACCTAGGAGGACCCCTTGAGCTATACCCTACCTAAAATAGGGGGGAGGACTTGGGCACCCATGCCCTAGTCCTGCCCTATTTTGGCGTAGCCCCAATTTCTGGGTGTCAGTTTATGACCGTTAGGAGGTTATTTTACCGACACGGTAAAGTTTGATTTTTAATATCTTGGCAGGAATGCTTGTAGGTGCATATATAAGCATGCTTAGGCATTCATTTGTAAACTAGATTTCAATTAGATAACAAGTGTGATGTTCAAGTGTTCTCAAGGTGATTCAAGGCTTCTATTGTGTTACAAGAGCAGACTTGTATGTTTTGTGTATTGATATTTGCAGATTTGAGCTTCAATCTCCTCATGGCATGAAGAGCATCTTCTCCATGAGAGCTTCACTACAAGGTGACTTATCATTGTGTTTTTATCATTGATTCCTTTGGTTTTGGCCTCTGCCTCACAAGGGCATGCCCTCTTTATCTAACAACAGTGTTTGGAGACTTAAGTGTCCTCCAGGGTTTGATTGAGGAAAACCTATAAACACAACCCCCAAACCAAGTCTTGTGATTTCAAGTTATAGGTGTCATATCTGGAAGAAGTGGAGTTGCAAGGAGTGGCAGGAATCAAGGATTCTGGATCTGAAGAAAAGTTAGACAAAGGAGCATTTCCAGGACTAGGGTACCTGCAAAAGTGTCCTCTACAGACATATTTTAGAAAATAGAAGTTACACGGCTGATCAATGTCGGAAGGAGGTCCAGACTCCCTGAAAAAGTAGGTACCTTGGACTTGGGTCCCCGCACCAGTGTCCCTGACTGTTCCACCTCAGAACCCTAAAAATAGGTATTCTGTAATTTGTTATTTTACTCCCGTCTGTAAGAGATTTTTCCATCTTTCATTAATTTGTTGTTGTATTTGCATAATTAGGGTTTTAATGGTTAATTAGACACAAGAGAAGGAAAATTAATAACTAAATTCCCTAATCCAAGCTTCCCCTCATTTGCAAGTGACCTAGGGTATGATAGTGCTCACCACTCAACTCTAGATCCTTCGATGTTAGGGTGAAAGGAGGATTCAAACATCTAAAGAACAAAAGATTAACAAAATATAATTTTAACCTAAACATTCAGTTAGTTACTTTATACTAGCCTATGTAAGTGTTGAAAATAATGAGTAAGTGAACTTGATATTATGTTTACAAATGCTTTTGAGAAAATTTGCTCTCCCAATGGAAACAGTGTGTTGAAGAGTATCTTTGTTTACAACAGAACTGTCTAGTAGTTTTCTCCGCATTTCTTGTAGAATGAATATTTCTGTTTGCGGATTGGAAGTCATTTAGAGGCATGTCTAAATATGCTATATTATAAGTTTGAGCCTCCGGTATGAAGATTTGAGAGAGTTCTACTCACTAGAGTAAGAACTATTTTTCTATGCATTCAGTGGTGACAGGGAAAAAGTATTTTGCTCTGCATTCCTCCTCATTGAAGTATTATGGTCTATGGTTCTAGAGTTAAGTTTGGGATGATGTTATGTGCCTTCAACTCAAATGGTTCGTGATTTGGTGCTCCGCAAGCAATCTTCTCTTTATGACAGTGGATGATAGTGTTGTTTAAGTACTCTACTTTGAAGAATCTTCGTGTCAAAGTGGTTAGAGGTTGTGCAGATGTTCCTGGTGATTACAATGTGCTTGTGGATGTCTCTTGATCATGTTCCTACCTTTTGATTGGTCCACAAAGAGCAATTTGGATCATGGATGAAGATTGTTCCTAAAAGACTTAGTGTTAACTCCAAGTCTTGGCTGACCTGGTTGTTTTCACTACTTGTGGAGATGCATTGAAGATTGTGAAAGCATGTTGTGGCATGAAAGATTGCAATTAATTCCTAGCTAAGGCATAATATGTTCCACATACATATTTTCCTTAGCTAATTTTGATTAGGTCCAGACCTATTTCTATGTATGTTTGCAATGCTGACCTTGGAGATTGCTCCAATGATTGATGAATGTAATACTGACCTTGATGTACATTCCAAGGTTTATGAATTGTATAAAAACATGTAATGAAGTTGTGAAAAAGAAGTTAGTATGCAAAAATGCAAAGATAAGAAAAGAAGTGTAAGTAAGAGCAGAGAAGTAGAGTTGTATTGCGCTTCAATGGAACTAAACTCAGGCATGAAGTAGATGTTATCAAATCAGTTCAAAAACCTTTGGTAGTGAGCCGCCCCTTGGCAGTGAACCGATCTTGGCAATGAGCCCTAACTTTTGCAATGAGCATTTTGGGCAGTGAGCCTCTGATTTTCGGTATTGCTATAACATATTTATTTTGTGAGCTAACACTCACCGTGGTTTTTCCCTTATAGGGTTTTCCACATAAAAAATCTGCTGTCTCATGTGTAATTGTGCTTAAGTTTTTGATCTCATGCTTTCATGGTTAAATCATAATAACAATGATTAATTGATTGATGTATTGATGTTTAGAAGAAGTTAAGTTTTGGAGACAACTGATTCACCCCCCCTCTTAGTTGTCCTTTACATTTCAACACAATGGTCTTCATACATGCCTTGGCCTAAGCCTTACATTTGTTCCAATAATCAGATCAGACTAACCTAGATTTCCTGTGAAAACCCAAAAAAATCTTCCAACAGAAGCCAAAAAAACTCACTATGGAGAAGTCAACTTCTTTTACTGTGAAATTCCCCTATTTATAGGCATTTGAGGTGGCCACCACACTCATCACATGAATAAGACACATGTCAATCATTAATTGGCTCTTGGATCGACCGTACAGGTGGTCAAAAACCATTTTTTGTCAATTTCTGGGCACTTTCAAGCAATAAAGTGGGAAAAGGTGACCCAACGTGATATTGCGAGAAAAAGTGACCCAATGTGATATTGTAGGAAAAAGTGACCCAACGTGATATTGCAGGAAAAAGTGACCCAACGTGATATTGTGGGAAAAAGTGACCCAACTGGATATTGCGGGGAAAATTGGGTCAACTGGATATTGTGGGGATTTTGGGGTCAACTAGATATTGCAGGGATTTTGGGGTCAACTGGATATATCTTGTTGCAAACCAAAGTTTTGCCTAAGAATGACTTGCACAATTTTTCTCATAATCTTACAAAACTTGGAATTTTGGACACCCATTTGGCCTTTTAACAAGATGAAATCATCACTTAGATATTTTTGTGGAATTTCAAGGGTCACCTGCATGTATCCCGATGGCAAGGAAAGTCCCACATATCCTATTAACACTAAAAGTTCCACTTTTGCATAACTTGTCCAATTTAGCTCAGATCTTCACCATTGAAATGTGAGAGCCCATTTGGATCTTATTCAAGATCAAGTCAACACTTGGCCAAGAATCCTTAGCAAATTCTCTAGAAATTTGATCATCAACTCCTGCAGCAGAACAAGAAGGAAAAAACAAGCAAGAAAGCAAAGAAATCTTTTTGGATGATGAGGATTACTCGTGAACCTGGATCCTCCTACATCACATGTTTTGTTTGTTGGGACTTAGGTTATATTCACCTAGGAGAGTCCTAATTAGAAGAGTTAATTTGTAGGCTTCTTAGCGGTGAGTTTTTTAGATATTGAGGTATAGATAACCTAGTGGTTTACAAATGATAATGATGTTGCAAGTCTTGCAGTACATCATATATGATGTTCCACATGTGGTGGTTCTATGATAGAAATTGCATAGGTGTTTAGTTCTTTCTAAATCATGATTAGCGATGTAGGAATACTTGCAATAGAATTGATGAACATGCAACATGATCTAGGGAATATATAATGTCTAGAAAGATGACACAAAATATTGAAAGAAATTAGTTGTTAAGGTATGATTGTATATTCTATTGTAGGCAAGAAGATCTAGTAGTGGTGACTATACTATAAACATACCTTTAACAATAGTGTAAAGGATATAACTATTATCTCTTAGTGTGTGATAGTGGTAAACTACACAAGGTGATTATCCATAAGGAGACATCATATTTTGTGGAGAGTGCAGTATGTTGATGTCACATATGTATAGAGTATGGTTACATGAATCTTAGTATTCTACAAGTTAAATGGTTGGGCAATTCATATTCCCTAAATCTACCTATATATCATTTTGTATAAATTCATCGAGGTTACCTAATGTGAAGATTTCATGATATAAACATTGTGTATAATGTTGGTGTGTAAATATTAGAGTGACTTTAGAAGTTGAGTATGATGTGGATTGAGACTCATTGTCCAAATGTGCTTGTTTTATTTAATTTATTTTGATTTTGATTAATACAATTGTGAACATAAACTTGTTTTTGTGGTGGGTTTTCTCCCATAAGGGTTTCCCATGTAAATATTTATCTTGTGTAATCTTGTGATAGAATATGATTCCATTAATTTGATACAAGTGTTGATACTTAGATTTTACACATGTTGACTATTAATTGAACATACAATCTTAATAACTCATATTGGTTATAAGGTTGTAACAGGTGTATAATTGAAATCAAATGACATCTTTAAACGATTTTGTGAGTGAGTAGAACAACATTAAATCTATGGTGAGCACATTGAGGTCTAACATTGATAAGTTTAATGGTCATCTTTGAATTCTGAAATTTGATGATAGAGGATCTTCTAGTGGAAAGAGATCAATGGACTATGGTACCTTCTTCTACTAAACCCTCAAGTTATGACTAGATCAAACTAGATAAGAAAGAGAGGAGTACTATTTAACTTTATGTCTATTAAATTTTGTGTTAATGAATGTGTCTCAAGAAAAAAAAACACAACATTTATTATGGAAGAAGTTAGGTACATTATATCAGTCCAATTGCCTAGTAAATAAAGTTATTTTGAAGAAAAAGTTATATTCTCTAAAAATGAGGGAGAGAGGTTGTGTAACTACTCACTTAAAGTGTTTCAATGTGATATTGAGTCAACTTGCATCAATAGGAATAAATATGGAAGAAGGGGACAAATTTATTGTGTTATTTTGTTCCTTACCAAATTCATGGGATAACCTTGTGATGTTAATAAGAAATAATGACACAACACTTAAACTAAAAAATGTGTTTAGCATTTTGTTAAGTGAAGAAACTATGAAAAGGGCCACAAATGATAAATATTTGGATGCCCTTGTTGTGAGAGGTAGGTATAAAGAGAAGAAAGGTAAGAAGAATAAAGGAGATAATAAGTATAAGGGTAATGATAGGTCTAAATATCTAGGTAAGTGTAAGGCAAAATGTTGAAATTGTGGCAACAAAGGTCACATAAAGGAGTGTAAATATAAAGAGAAGGATGACTTCTCTAATAAGTCCTTTGACATTGATGAATATAGAAATAATGCCCTTGTATATACTAATGTTGTTGGTAATGATTCCTATTTGATTGATTCATATGCTTCTTTTCATATGGGACCACCCAAGGAGTGGTACTCAGAGTATACTAGAAGTGATGAAGGGTAAGTATTTATGAGAGACAAAAGCTATTTAAACATTATTGGGCAAGGAAATGTTAAAGTTGCTTTCATGGATAGAAAATTATATACACTCATTGATGTACTACATATACCAAGTTTAGAAAAAAACATTATGTCTATGTCTAAATGGATGACATAGGAATTCATGTCACTTTTGATGGGAAAGCGTGTAGATTAGTAGGGGTAATTTGGTTCTTGCAAAGGAGTGTGGCATGGTACTTTGTATAGGCTAGATGCATCATCATTATCTAGTTGTGTTAATGTTACTACATCTAAATTAGGGTTTTTGGTACATTTGTGGTTAGGTCATTTGAGTGAAAAAGAATTGCAAACCTTGGCCAATAAAGATATGGTGGAAGATCTTAGTGATTTTTCTATTGGTATTGATATTTGTGAGCATTGTGTACTTGGAAAATAAAATAGAGTATGGTTCAACTCTAGAAGCACTAGTGAAAAGGAGACTTTGGAGGTGATACATAGTGATGTGTTTGGTCCTATGGATATCCCATCAATTGATAAGTTCCTATACTACTTGTCATTCAATGATGGTTATTCTAGGTATACTTGGATATATTTTTGCAGGCTTAAGTTTGAGGTATTGTAAGGACCACCTATTATATTCTAGGTGACTCTACTAATAGATATATTGATATTTTTATTAAGAATGTTTTGGAGATCGATCAGACAATTATTTAGTTAATCTATGATCAAAGAATATACTTTTCTATTGAATCACTCATTTGATTTTTGTAATATAGAATTGATGAAATGTTGATGTTAGACTTTAATTTTATGATCTTGAAAGTGGGCTTTAATATTATGGTTAGATTACTCGATCTTTAGAATATTATTATACTAATTATTATGGTAAGTTGGATTTCTCAACATATCAATGTGTATGAATTTCACTTATAATATGATCATAAGAGATGTCAATGGTAAAGGTGAGATTTAAATCATTGTTATGAATATTTCTGATTATGTATTTTAGCAAATTTATTAATTTTCCTTTAGCTTCTATATGTTGATATATGCATTTGTTTTGAGTATGCATATGATAGTTCTATTATTGTGTGGAATGGAGTTATAGGGATCATTTATGTTATATTCTTGGGTAGTGGTATGTCTTGAAAAGGCTAAAATTAGGTTATATGAGTGGGAGAGTTAAAGAAGAAAAAAAGAGGTGTTATGGAGAAGATTCTAGATTTATTCTAGCCAAATTACTTTAATGGTGGTCATGTTCATTTTTAAAAGGAATGTAACTATTTGTTTTCGAGGGGTGGAAATTTATTTTTCTCATTTTAGTATGGAAGGCCATAGGTCACAAATGGTGTCTCTTCCTCAATGGGGATTTGTGTTCATGTGCACTCCATGTTAAAATTACAAATGAAGTTATTTGTAGGAGAGAAACACTAAGAAATCAATTATATTTACCTATCTCGAATATTTTATCAGTAGAAGTTAGCCATAAATGTAGAATGTTGCACCCTAGATATGATTTCCTTTCTAAAAATTCTAATCTTTTGAGCATGTGAAAAGTAATTGGAGTCAATTTATTTGGGCCAATTTTAGATATCATTCATGTTATGGGTGACAAAGCCATAGCTAGGGAACAATGAAAAAGGATGGTACGACTTGCTGAAGAAATTGGGTTTCCAGTAATGATTAAGGTATGTGCTTTATTTTCTTGTTATGTATTATTGGGATTAATGTGATAAAAATTTATTTTATATTTCTCTAAAGGAGGTAGTTACATTTCTAATGCCATGGTCATCTTAGATTGTGGCTTTTTGTGATTTTGGGGATGTTGAATAATATAATTCAAAGATAGGTCTCTAGATTAAGATCTAGCACTTAGTTAGAATTGAAATTATTTTGTTTGTCAAGATCTTAGCTAATCCAAGCAATCAACTTTTTATATATTGTCTTGATGAAAATATATAGGGGTATTTGTGTGAATTTTTGTTGATTAATCTATTTTTTGTTGGTGTTGAAGACACAAGACAACTGAGAGGGGGGGTGAATCAGTTGTATCAAAAACCTTAACTTATTTAAGCAAAATCAAATTCATATTCACTTACTTTAACTCCTTATTCTGTTATGAAGATTAAACATGAATAGCAGAATGAAAACATAAACACATGAACACCATGTTTTTATGTGAAAAACCCTAAAAGGGAAAAACCACGGTAAGTGTTAGCTCACAATATAATGTAGTAACAATACTGAATAACAAAGAGGCTCACTACCTTAGGGCTCACTGCCAAGGGCTCACTCCCCAAAAGGACTCATTGTCCAAAAGGTGGTTCACTAGCAAGGGGTGGCTCACTACCAAGAGTTGGCTCACTGCCAGGATGGGTGGCTCACTGCCATGAACTGATATAATAGCATCTACAACATGCCTGAGTTTAGTTCCATTGAAGCACAATACATCTCTCCTTCACTGCCTTTACAACACACACACTTTATCTTCATATATTCACACTCACTCACATCACTCACAAATTCATTACATATATTTATACCAATCATCAACCTTGGAACATTCATCAAGGTTGAAAATGCAACTTACAACCATTGGAACTATCTCCAAGGTCATCATACATACATAAATCAAATTAGGTCTGGACCTAAAAAAATTTGTGAAGTAATCGAATGAATGAGGAACCCTTCATGGCTTAGTTCAAACCCAAATACATCTTCACATGCTTCAACACACTTCTACAATCCACGAACCACATCCGCAAGGAGTGTTAGCATCCAAGTCGGCCTAACTTGTGCAAACACCAAAAATGCTTAAACACACACTTCTAGGAGCTCAATTATTTCTTGTGGATCAAGCCCAAGATTTTACCATGTTGTAGAGACATATACAAACAACATAAAATCACCTAGGATCTGACAAATCCATCCGCAACAAATCTCACTTGAAGATAACAAACATCACTTGAAAACAGATCATAGAGTGCTCACAACAAACATTGTCAAACTCTGCTAATCAATAACTTGCTTTTCAGAGCACCAAATCACAAATAATTTGGAATGAAGATAGATATGAATCTTATAAATATTCATCCAGAACTGCAAGACCTCAATCCAAACTGTAGAGAATTGCGGAGCAAAATACTGTCTCACAGTCATTCTAAAATCACTGTTAGACATAGTCATTAAACTAGTGAACACAACTTTCACACCAAAGCATTCTGGAGCACCAAACTTTGGATTTATCATCTTCAACTAGTTATCTAAAACATATCCAAATCTCATCCTCTAGTCTTCAACACAAAAGAAATGCGGAACAAAAACTCAAATAGTATCTTGTTAAGCCAGAATACTTCTTCACAACTTTGTCTTTAGTATAAATAAAATTTTCTCAAAAGCACTTGGAAACTCAATATCAGGAACATATTCTCATCATCTTCAACACTTATACATAGTAATACAAAGTAACTAACTAAGCAACAAACCAAGAGCATAGCTGACACTAATGACAACACAGACATGTTGACATCAATGACAACACTGATTAGCACATACTTGCAACAATCTCCCCCTTTGTCATTGATGGAAACATATAATGTGAAAAACCATCAAGACAAGATTTTGCATTAATCACAATCTCTCCCTTTCATTTTATACATCTGAACTCTTTCTCCCCTAAGTTTTTCACATGATCTCTCCCCCCCTTTGACATCAATGGTAAAGGGCATCACATTTCTTCCACTGCACATACTTGCATACTACTGCTTTGTGAAAGGAAGCTAGGTGTACGGAAACGCTTCCTACACTAATCTATTGAGGAGAGGGCTATGCAAATTCAAATTTATCCTAACAATTACAGAAATGTTAAACCATTAACATGAGATGTTGTAGCAAAACACAAGAACAAGAATGTAGATAGAAGAAGAGAGATAGAGATTTACGGTGGGGAAAACCCTTATCGGGTGAAAAACCCCACACTCAAAAACTTGCACAATGTATTAACAAATCTAAAAGAATATTTACAATACACTTGTAATGCAAGCTTCAATGGTCTTCGACACTCGTGTCTGGAGTCAATCCGGTAGCATAACAGTACCTGTAAACCTGTGATACAAACTCCATCTCCAAGCACCTATTTAAATAGAACATACAAGGCAATTTTGGACCTTTCTTGGAATGGGCATCCAATATGGCATCTTGGACCAAAACCCATGCCTAGGGACACTTGGTCAACATTGTAGAATGTGTCTAACACTTGTCCATAGCTCCCATCCCAAAGAGGTCACCACTTTCCAAAATGGGCTATGACAGATGCTCTTACGACACTTATGACCGTCATAGAATCTATCATAGCAGTTACAACTTACAGCTGTAAGAGAATTTGTCATACACATGCAATAAATAGCATATTCTCTTACAACACATCATATTCCACCTTGGGGCACCCAAATATGCCTCATCCAATGATGCTTCATGACACATGTCATTACCTGTCTTACAAACTTCTATTCTCGACTCTTACATGTCATAGATCCGTCATAGGAATTCGTCATAACCGTTTCGGTCAAACATTCCTTACACAACATAGAAGATGCTGACACATGGCAGAATATTCCTACCACTAAGTGGGATGCCTATCTCCTCATGTGAGGACAAAATACCAAGTTGTCATAATCCAGGTAGGATTGACACATCACCGTGCCACATCCCACAATATGACAAAGTGGAATTTCCAATTATTTACAACATAGGCAATGAATAATAAATACAAACATTACAAATGCATAGAATTACCAAGGTTGAGACACCTTAATTCCCAACATTATCCCACTTGTCGAACACCTTGTAAGAGCCAATAGAAAGACATGATTTAACCGCTATAGGCCGACTCCAAACACCATCTGAACTTCTCTGTGCCCACTAGTTTTGTCAATGCATCTGCAACATTCTTCAAAGTATCTACCTTCTCCAAATTTACCTTTCCATCCTCAACCATGTCCCTCATGAAGTGAAACTGAACATCAATGTGCTTGGTTATAGCATGGAAAGTTGGATTCTTTGCAAGGCAAATTGCACTCTAACTGTCACAACTGATCGTGATCTAACCTGCATCAACACTAATATCATAACACAATCTCTTAAGCCAAATGGCTTCCTTACAAGCATGAGTTGCTGCCATATACTCAGCTTCTGTCGTGGACAAAGCAACAACAGTTTGTCACTTACTCATCCAACTAATAGCACCACCAAACAGTGTAAAAACATAAGCACTAGTGGATCTCCTGCTATCAATGTCACCTGCCCAATCTAAATCCACAAATCCATGAATATTAATAGAATGCGGAGGTCCTAAAACATTACCATGATAACAAATGGAATACTCAGAAGTACCCCTCAGATATCTGAACACTCACTTAACTGCATCCCAATGAACCTATCCAGGATTAGCCATAAATCGACTAAGGACTCCCATTGCTTGGGCAATGTCTGGTCTTGTGCAGACCATAGCATACATCAAACTGCCAACATCACTAGCATAAGGTACTCTGCTCATGCCCTCCACCTCACTAGGAGATTTTGGACAATCCTCAACAGACAACTTTGTCCCCAAGGAAACAGGAACACACAATGGTCTACAATCTCCCATGCTGAATCTATCCAACACGGTCTTAACATACTTACTCTGACTTAACCAAAGTTTTCTATTGGTTCTGTCTCTTCTGATTTCCATTCCTAGAATGTACCTGGCTGCCCCTAAATCTTTCATTTCAAATTGAGTTGATAACTAAGATTTAAAATTAGAAATCATATTCTTACCCTTCCCAATGAGCAACATATCATCAACACACAGTGCAACAATGAGAATACGATCACCATCAAACTTATAATAAACACAGTGATCCAATTTTGATCTCACAAATCCAATTGACAACACAAAGGCATCAAACTTCAAGTACCATCTCCTAGGGGATAGCTTCAAACCATACAAAGACTTCTTAAGTTTGCAAACTAAATTTTCTTTACCTTTTACCATGTAATGCTCTAGCTGTGACATGTAGATTTCCTCCTCCAAGTCACCGTGAAGGAAAGTTGTCTTCACATCCATCTATTCTACCTCCAAGTCATAAGCTACTACGAGAGACAACAGGAATCGAATGGATGTCAGCTTTGCAATGGGAGAGAAGGTCTCACCATAATCTATACCCTCCACTTGTGAATACCCCTTCGTAACCAATCTGGCCTTATACTTCTCAATACTGCCATCTGCACCAATCTTCTTCTTGAACACCCATTTGCATCCAACGGGTTTCCGTCCAGGAGGCAAAGGTACCAAGTCCCAAGTTTGATTCTTTTCCAAAGAAGCCATTTCTTCCTCCATGGCCTCCTTCTAAGAACCTGCATCCTTCATATCCAATACAGTTCTAGGTTCATCACTATTAGTGAACAAAGCATAAGCACAACTAGAATCAAGAAATGTAAAACCAAACCTTTTAGGTTGCTTCCTTATCCGTGTAGACCTCCTCAAGAGCTAAGGTTGAGGTTCAGCTTCTTCTTCTGAGCTTTCAGAGCTGCTAGATCTCTCCTCATCATCAGGTCCAACATTGTCTTTTTGTTCAGTCTTCTCAGGGGTGAGAGGAAGCTGAACAACATCCTCTTTCTTTTCTTTTTCTTCTAGCTACAAAATAGTGGAAGAAGGTGTAAGCTCTCAGAAGATGACACTTCTGCTATACAACACTTTTTCAGCCACGGGGTCCCAAAGCTTGTATCCTTTCACACCAACACCATAGCCGATGAAGATACACTTAACAACTTTGTTCTCCAACTTTGACCACTTCTCCCTAGGCACATGTGCATATGCCTCATAACCAAAAACACAAAGATACCTTACTGAAGGCTTCCTACCAGACCACACCTCCATGGGTGTCTTTCAAACAAGAGTTGATGTAGGAGATCTGTTTACCAAATAGCAAGCAGTGGCAATAGCTTCAACCCAAAACGTTTGTTCTAGACTAGCTCTACTAAGCATACTCCTAGCCTTCTCCATCAGTGTCCTGTTCATCCTCTCTGCAACTCCATTTTACTACGGTGTGTATGGAGTTGTCTTATGTCTTTCAATCCCAAGTTCCTTGCAATACTTATCAAATTCTGTAGAATAGAACTCACCACCATTGTCAGTTCTCAAACATTCAATCTTTTTACTAGTCTAATTTTCAACAAAGGCTTTAAACTCTGTAAACTTGCTATAGACTTCAGATTTGCTTCTGAGAAAATAAATCCATGTCCTCCTACTGTAATCATCTATAAAAGATACAAAGTTTACATATTTTGATAATGAAGGAACATTAACAGGACCAAACACATCAAAATGAATGAGGTCCAACACACCAGAAGACTTATAAGAACTCGAGTAAAACTAAACACGGTTTTGTTTTCCATAAATGCAATGTTTGCAAAAGTCAAACTCAAGATTACAATCATCTAAACCCTCAACGAGGTTCTTATTTTTTAGGGTACATAGACCCTTCTCACCAATGTGGCCAAATCTCTTATGCCATAACATTGTCTTTTCTGCAGGAAGTTTAACTTCTAATGCACGATTACAACCATAAAGACTAGAAACAACAGATTTCTTCACTACTCATTCAGATGGTGGGGATGAAGTGACTGTTGCCCTCTTCCTTGAGTTAGAAGAACTATTGCATTGTGAAATGCATGCCTCCAGCTGAAACAGAGTACCTCTTTGAGTACCCTTAGCAAGCACCATAGATCCTCTAGTCTTCTTGCATCCTTCTTTTGAAAAGACAACCTGCACACCTGCATGATAGGCAGGACCTATGGAAACATAGAAAACCTGTTTTGCTTGAAAACATCTCAAGACCTATGTCATACCCAGGTTTCCCTACCAATTCAAGTGCTCTTAGACATTTCCTACCCAAAATGCCTAACTCAAACTAATCAATCTATTACAGAGGTGAAAGGCTTGCGAGTCTGTTATTCTCAATACAGACACTACTTTCTTGGTGTGGGGTATTCTTTTTTTAACCTCACTGTTTCCAAGATTCTCAATTCCCAAGTTGAGCCCATTATCAGCCCTCCTCTCTGGGTCTAGGGTTCTGGTTGCTTGGTGCCCAATCCCTCCTACTCTGTTTTCACCCCTGTCTCTTCTTAGACTGTAACTTGCATTCCTAGCCGGGCTATGGAAGAGCTTGCCTAAGACAAGTTTCTATTGTCTCCCATTGACAATCCAATCAATATAGCAAAAGGAAAAACAAGAAATAAAATCTTTGTTTGATGGCCCTCCATAACTGTACAGAGGAATTGCAGGGACATCAAAACAGAGACATTTTGTACAAATGGAAATGAAAGAACAGAAATAAAAAATTAGCTGCTCTACCTTAGGTCTAGTTATGCAAGAATTTGTTGGTCATGATGTTATTCATAAACAAGCATAGAATAAAAGTACACATTAACCTTTATTCATCTTGAAAGATACTGCGAATTCAAGAAATTCAGGATCCCAAGTCTCCGATGATTAGGTCTTAATCCTCTGACGTTACTCAGAGGTTAATGTGAGTTGCTGTTTCCATTTTGGGGCCTTATGTGAAATTGTGCCATCATCATGACATTCCTGCAGAAATTCTTTACAGAGAAGTCATATTATGCAGTTATTAGATGAAAAGATGTAGAAATACCTCAATCTTTGCATGATATTTTCAATTGTGCATGCTTTGTATTCAAATATGCTGAATATTTGCGATTACCTACGAGATGTCTGCATATTTGCGTTATTTGCTTAAGATTATCGATTATTTGCAATTGTGGTAGTGAAATGTTTTGAAATTGAAGGAAATTAAAGGAATACTACAATTTAAAGTTGAATCTTCAGCTATTGATCCACATACATACTAGATACTGTCATGATGAGAAGAAATCAAACCATATGTTCACCAGGATGTTCCACAGCTAGATACAGTTGATGCAAACTTCAGAGGATGATGAATGAAAACAATACATGCAACCTGATGAGCACTCCAAGGGATGCAGCAAATCAAAGCACATATCCAGAATTCAGACACAGATTACTCAAGATTTACGAAGATGTGTAATCGAAATACTCTTCTCTTTCATTAAGTATGCAAAAGACATGTACATATGCAATAACTTTGAAATAAGCCCTGAATATTTCAGCAAATAGATTTCAATTAAGTTTCCGAATGTTTCAACAAGGCATTCCACCACCTTTTATAGAATAAGGTGAGGAATCCGTTACAAAAGATCTACGATCTAGATTCATCAATACATATCTACGGTCCTGATTCATTCGATTTTGTAAATCTTTACAAAAATGGCACAAGTTGCCAGCTGGCAACTATCTATACTACTTATGTTAGTATCCCCCTTTATGATGTATCTTCATCATGCTCTTCAGCTGATTCATGCGGATCATCATCATGTGCCTCACTTTCTGAACTTTCACTATACTGATGATGACACAGCTGCATATGGGGCTGCATACTACTGCGGACCTGTTCGTATGAATGCACAACCTGATCTATCCCTCCGCCATCTTGAGTCTTTGCCTTTACAATGGCGTTCTTATGTGCTTCATATTTATCCCTGCTATTGTCCAGCTTATTTTTCCTGTCCTGCAGCGTTTCCTTGTATTTCTCCATCTGGACCTTGATCCTCATTATTTTATCTATCAATTCCTCTGTCAAAGGGACAGGTGGACCATCTGTCTCTGCTTGGAAGTTGCTGTGTACAGCTTTGATGGCGGACTCTTCATCCTGATTTTCTATTTTTCCTTCCACCTTACCTTCCAAAGCCTCTAGTATCACTGCCTCTTCAGCCATTAAATCTCGCAGCCTCATGCTGACATCCCTCAGCTTATTATTACACCTTTTGAGGACTGCACACTCAAACTGAGTGTCCTTGTACCAAATATCAATTAATAATGCAGTATTATTATTCAGTACCTGCTTACTGATAAGCAGTTGTGGATTTATGTTTCTTATTTCCCCTAATAGGGTCAGGACTCTCTCCAGCTTATAAGACCTCTTTCTGGTCTGCATCTGCAATCTATCCACTTTGGCCTTAGAGTCACTTAGGGTGCTCCACCTCTTCAAAGAGGCCTTCATTATTTCAATAGCGTCATCCAATGTGGATGACATCCATTTCCTTATTACGGACGCCTCATGCTTCATGATGTCCAATTTATTTACCTCCTCCTGAGAAATGGCAGACAATGGGACTGCATGTTCAGTTGCGGTATCATCAGGATTAGTCAGCCCTTTGATATAGGCGTGCAACTGAGCAATGTGCTCTTTATGTTGCTTATTTTTCTCCTTCTCTCTTTTCACTTTCTGAATTAGAGAGTCAATGATATCTTTGCCCTCCTGACCTTCTTGGTCCTCATTGGCAAAGCCCAAATCTACTGTACTAATCTGAAATTCATCGACGGTGATTTTACCTTTTTCTTTCTCCACTGCAGGTATGGCAATTTGTGCGGTCCTTCTCCCTGTTGCCAGATCTCTCCTAATGGCCGAAGTCATTCTGGCCTTCCTCCTTGGCTTCATTATGTCCGCAGAAAACAGGGTGGAGACGTCGAATTCCTGAATTTCAATCTCCTCCTCAGCACTTACCTCTTTTGCCAACCACGGAGGTACTTGATCATGTTTCTCAACATCATCCTGATGTTCACCTATATCTCCCGTTTCTGTCAACAATTGTTGTGGAGATGGTGACTTCCTCAGTTCTTCTTCTTGATGTTCCTCTTGTTGTTGATTTTGAGGCACCTCCTCCTGTTGAGGGATTTCCTTCTCCAGAGGAGCATCTTCATGCTGTGGGGAACCTTGTGGTGCAGCTATGTGCTGTGGGGAGCCTTGAGGCGCAGCTATGTGCTGATCATGATGATCATGACCCGCCTCTGCCATTATTTCATCTGTTCCCACTTCTTCTTCTTCTTGTGGTTTATCCACTGCACTAGATATTGGGGACTCTGCCTGATGTGGTGGAGATTGTTCTGCAGCTACTACTTCTTCTGATCCTGCACCACCCACTTCTTGTACTTTGTCAGCTAGGTCCTCTAGTGTTTCTTTTTCACCAGCCCTCGCTTCCTGAACCTCTACTATAGTAGGCTCCTTCGTTGTATCCTGTGGTCTTTGTTGGCCGGTTTCGAGAGCATGGCCTTCTGTCTCTGCCATCTCCATCTCCTCTGTTAGGTGACCCTTATCAGGTGATCCTGCTGGTTGTTCAGGACTTGCATCCTACTTCTCTGTCAGATCCACCACTACAGGACTGGTCGCCTCTGTGATCAATGTGTCTAGCCCTATTTCCTGAGCTATTTGCTCTGGGCTCTTTTCTTGCTCCTCTTCTGCTTGTTTCATCTCCTCAAGCACTGTTTGAACCGTTGGAGGCTTGTGAGGAGTCACACTTACATCAGCAGCAAGTGTTTCCATTTCTTGTGCTGCCACATCCTTCACCACCTCATCATTAGACAAGTTTCTTGTCTCGTCTAGTGAGACATGCCCTTCTGCTTGTGTCTGGGAGGTCTCTTTCAACTACTCCTCAGCAAGTTCAGTTTTGAACTTGACAATGGTAGGAAGTGGAACATTGTGTTGTAGTTCCTTGTCCACTTCACTACCCTCCCCTTGTGATGAAGTAGGGGGTTGGCTTATTCCACCTCTCATGGAGGTTCTCTATTTCTTTGGTGGGGAAGACACCATCACCTGTGGAGCTCTCCTCTTCCTCCTTATTATCAACGGAGTCTCCTCCTCCTCCAGCTCTTCTTCTATGAGGGTGCCTTCTACCCCTGGTTGTTTAGAAAACTGACCCACCTCTTGGGTCTCAATGATTCCAACCTTTGTTGTCTTACTTTTCTTGGGCCTATCCTTTTCTGGAGGGGATGCTGATTCAGATCCTAACCCTGTGGCTTGCTTAGCTGTAAACACTACTCTTTCAATTATAATTCCCTTTGGTCCCTGTTCCACCTTCTTGCCCTTCTGAGGTCTTTTACTCTGCTGTTGTGGTGGAGGGACCCTATCTCCCTTGGTCTTCCTTTTCTCCAGCAGGAAGTCATCATATTCATCTGCGGGGATATCCTGCCCCTTTTTCTTATTGTCCACCGTGATGGCAACACCCTTCTTCTTCAATGCCTCTACTTGTTCATCAACCCAAGCTTGGGTTAGGCGTAGGGTCCTGGCAATGAACGGGTCCAAGGATATATCCTCCTGCATAGTGAGGTTAGGTGCAGAGATGGTGTCGTTATATATTTTTTTCTCCTCATACTCATCTGCCATCGTCCTGCCATCATCCTTCTTTAATTGCAGAGGCAGGGAGATGCAATCAAACATTCTAACTTGGTTCAGAGTTAACCTCTGATACCTCCTCCTCCTGGCTTCTACCTCATCCTCGCAGTCAGCCCAAAAATCCTCTAGGTGCCTCTGGTGAACAGGCTTTCCTAGCACCTTCTGTATTCTGCTGTAAGGATCATATGGTCTGGTTATTGGAAAGGGCTGCAAGTTCATCTTATTTAGGGTGACCATCACCTTCTTGATGTTATCAGAGTCAGGGCACATATAATTGCCAATGCTTACTGGGAACAAAATTGGTGGCAGCTTCTTGGCATCCTTGTACATCTGGATCATGGTGGAGCCCTGCCTGATGAATTCCATTAATACCACAGCGTCTGTAGGATACCTTGGCAGCATCAGGGGATGTCCCTCGAAACCTTCAACCCTGATGTAGGAAAAGGTCGCGAACTGTATGTACCAGGCCCCATGCCTGTATACTGCCTCTTGAGCCTCCAAGCTCAATATTTTTGTTTTGTCTTCTTCCATGGTCCTTACCAGATGCATAGAGAATGCATCATTGACCAGTTTGTAATCTTTTAAGTAGTTGGTTCTTTGCAGCTGAGGATGATGATCCCAAATATATGCTACATTTGTGCCTATGAGCTTCCCATCTGTAACCAAGGCATCAAAAGTGCCTCTATATGCACAGGAATAAACAATATATGAGGACATGAAAAAAGCACAATTAGAACCTCCCAGGTTCATCAGTTGCTCATGCAGAGCATCACTTATAATTTGCCCCCACAGTGGCTTGGTGTCTGAATACAAACACATCATTATTATCCCGTACATCCAGTCTCTGAAACTGCCAGTATCAGGTTGGCCAGTAACTCTGTTCAGGAGTGCGATCATGTACTGATACTCCTCATTGAAATCATATTTGAACAGGTGCACAGGAAGCTTGGTGGCTACGTTGTAGGTGCTGTTCTTAGCCCGCCACAGATACATGTTCTTCCTAGCTGATTTCTTATTGGCTTTATACTCCCTCTCAGACTTCTTCAAGTCCACACTTTTGACCTTACTTCCCAGCTGCAATCTGAATGTCTGGGAGAGACCTTTGATGGAGAGGTCTGCATATACCCTCCCATGCTTCACTACCTGCCTGGTTTGAGGGTTGTAATTCCAGGCGCACTCAATGATGAGCTCCGAAGACTCCATGGAGTATGGAAAACCAGCGACATTCCACAATCCAGATATGAACACTACGTCCAGCACAGGACTCTTGTCATGCCCATTGTTTAGCTTGGCTGACCAGGCTTCTAGATTAGTGCTTCCCTAATGGGTGTCTGTGATTGCTCCGTATTTAAACAGGACCCCCCTCTGAGTAGAAAACATGGGCTTGCTGAACTCTTCCTGACATTTGACCAATCGCTTCTCAGCCATGAGTACCTGTAATTAACAACAATCCTATCTCACAACAAGGTACATATATGCATGCATACTGCAGTTGAATTTATAAATCACTATGCCTACTGTATGAACTCCAACATTACTTGATCATACGGGCGCATAAACCAGAACTTACAATTATTGCACCAGAATAGAAACAATATGATGAGGATTTTTTTCACTTACCTGGTTGTGCAGATTTCCTTTTATACCAGTAGAGTGCTGAGACGTTCTTAATTCAGCTGGTGATCACCTCTCCCTTCTGCCTGTGAGCTCGAATCGCGCAAAGGTAGCTAGTATGCAGATATGGAAGCTGGTGCTCTGTAATACAAGTTTATCATAAGGTAAATGTAAAAATGGCAGTTGAATTACCTTTTAACCTCACATTTAGGGCACATTTAGGGCAACTCTGACAGATTAGATCATGTTCCTTGCTTATCCGTGCGAAAAATGGAGGATCTCGCCAGGTGTTTCATTGGGTTCCAGGGTCGGCGGAAACCACCTACCATGGCTGCGCGCATTAAATGATAATGGCGGCAACGGGAGCGGGAGAATATCCCTATAATAGGATATCATGAGGGCAGGATGATATTCGCAAATATCGGGTTGAGTTTCAATATCATCCTCCCTCGTATTGACATTGTTATCGCGACAAGATTCGGGTGACAAAAGCACCTTTTATTTCTACGTAGTACATCAGGAGGATATTTCGGTGTATCGAGTGATGTTTCAAAATATGATGATGTCGAGACAAACTTACATCTCTCTCTCTTTCGGAATATCGGGATGACGTCATCCTGATATTCGCTCTTCGTATCGGAAGTGCATCATGACGTCATCATCATATTAGGCTAACATGATCATGTTTTAGAGAAAAATCCTGCGACAGTGTAAATGTGATGCTGATGTCATCAGGATGTATGTTCCTTCATTTATCGTATTAGGATGATGTCATCAGCATGTTGGCTAAGGGTGATATTTGCATCAGGAGGATATAAAGACACATCGGGTTATATGCGAAGTATGATGCAAACGATAGATAAAACTATTTGACGGGAAGAGTTTACTACCATTTAAAGTTGACGTCTGGATATTTGAACCGCATGACATATCGGGGGGGAGTGTTTCAAATATGATGATGAACTTCAACAATATGACCTTCCTCTTATGAATATCAGGTTTGACTGAAACTTTGACTGTTCATAACTTTTATATCCTGATGAATATCAAGGTGATGTAAAAGGCAAACCTGCCTAAATTTCAATGCTCTTTCAAAATATAAGGTCACAGAGATGAAATATGAACTTTCACAAACTAACCTCATGGTGACCTACCTCATCATGATCTTGCAGGATGATGCGCTCGACTTACTTTTACCAAACCGCCCAGAAGTAGACGCACAAGCCAAACCAAAAATTGGGTCCCTGTTTTGCCAAGTCAAAATGGGGCGTGTTGTGTAACCACACAACAACTTGCCACCAAATAAAACAAACAAATTCCAATGATTCAAGTGATGTAATCACATTTACATATAGTATTCTAATTCCATATAAGCATAAGTATCATGATCCTATGAATGATAAAATTTCGTCATGATAACAATGCTAACAAAGGATCAGGTGTGTGCATATGATTAATTATCCTCATCTTGAAAGCAAGTTGAAAACATAAGTAACTGGTGTTAAACTACATAGTTGGGGATCATCCCTCATAGCCGACCTGGATAGAGCCTTGCTGCCAGCAGGCATCTATAGCCCCGGCAAGTTTATCTATACAATCTCCCTAAGTAGAGCCCCACTACCAGCAGGCATCTATAGCCCCGGTAGAGTTACTTAGATGGCCTAATTTTATTTCTGTTCTAATTTTCTCTTTAAAATTTGTATTTGATATCATCATGTTAGCTTATTTGTACAAGGTACAGTCACTTGCAGCTTTAGGTTGGAGATTGTATTGGTAGCAAAGGAGTCCCTTTAGATTTTTCACTTAACACCTATACTTGTGTGTTCAACAAACCCAAGGCTGTTAGGTGTTTCATTGTGATTGATTCACTTTGATCAAGAAAAGGCATCCTGATGAAAAGATATCACAAACTTGATCATAAACACTTCTTACAATGAATCATAACCTATGTCTAAATGTGATCTCATTACTTGAATCTTAACAATTTAGTTATTTTCTGGGGTGATGAAGTGCACAATCCTGACTTACCAGAACAAGGTCCCAACCAACACAACGAAACAAGCAAAACAGACACACTGTACAAAGAACTATACAAATATACAATATGATACACATGACTGTTATGAAGTCATTCAGGCCTGGAAATAATGTTTGAGGAATTGTCCATTGACTGGCAATGGGACGTCCTCACCTGTCAGGTTTTTAAGCCTATAAGTACTGTCTCCTAATATCTCAGAAATTTGAAAGGGACCTATCCATAATCTATCAAACTTACCATGGTCACCTTTCTTTTCATGGGCCTTATCCCACATTAGGACCAAATCAGATATCCTGAAAGCTTTAATTCTGGCTCTCTTGTCAAACCAGCGTTTGACAACAGCCTGATGTTTTGCAAATTGATCAATTGCTTGACTCCTTTTTTCTTCCAGGTGCATCAACTGAAGCAACCTGACTTCTTGTCTATTGTCTATGCCTAGGTATTCTTGGGCAAACTGTAGGGTAGGAATTTTTAAGTTTACAGGGAGGATTGGATCCACTCCATATACGAGTTGGAAAGGTGAGTTTTCTAATGCAGTTTTTATTCTAATTCTGTCCACCCATAAGGCATACTTTAGGAATGAGTTCCATTCCCTGGGGTTCTTCTCTATCAATTTTCTTATGATACTCAGTAAATTCTTGTTGGTGGATTCTGCTAAACCATTCCCTTGAGGGTAATAATTAGATGAGAACTTAAGTATAATCCCATGGTCAAAAGCCCAACTGGATAACTTGGTGGAAATGAAGGCAGACCCATTATCACTTACCAATGCATAAGGAGTTCCATACCTGGTGACAATGTTGCTCTCCAGAAATTTAATGACATCATCTGCAGTGCAAGTTTTGCTACTAATAGCCTCAGTCCATCTAGTACAATAATTAGTAATTGTTAAAACATACCTATGCCCTGAGGAAGATGGGGGATTGATTGGTCCTATGAAGTCCATGCCCCACTGTGCAAATGGACGCTCTTCCATTACTGGCTGCAAGGGTTGTGCAGCATACTTCTCTCTATTGGCAGCAACCTAGCAAACATGACAACATTTAACATGATCAGCTGTGTCTTTAAAAATTGTAGGCCAGTAATATCCTGCTCAGAGGATTGCATGTGTTGTGGCCAATGCTGATCCATGTGCCGTTCCAAACTTATCATGTAATTCTGTCAGAACTCTACTTGCTTCTGTCTTCTCTAAGAATCTAAGGTATATTCCTTCATAATTCTTCTTGAACAAGGTTCCTCCCTTCATCATATACTTTTGGGATCTTATCTTTAAGGCTCTTCTCTGTGAGGCCTGCATCCTTGATGAACATCTTCCAGTAATCAGGATGTGCCTAATATCTGAATACCACTCTTTATTGTCTTTCTCATTGATCACATATTGCTGACTAGTGATGTTGGGATCAATCTCAGATATCATCTGGCTTAGAGCTTGTCCTCTTACCAGCTTCATTGGTGTAATTTCCATGTCATACTCTTGTAATACAGTAATCCATTTAGCTCTTTTTTCACCAGGCTCACTTTGCATCAGCAGCATCTTCACTGCTGTATCAGGCACCACAGCGATCACTTTGCTTCTGAGTATGTAATGTCTAAATTTCTTTACTGCCCTGACTAATGCAAGTGCCTGTCTCTCAACATCTACATATCTCAACTCAGCATCCCTGAAAGGACAGCTCATGAAAGCAATTGGTTTCTCTTCTTTCTCTTCATTTCTTTGAGTTAACACTGCTACAGATGTATGTTCTGAAGCAAATGAATAGATGTAGAAATCTTTGTTGTAGTCTGGACTAATGAGGATAGGAGCATCTGAAATGGCCTTTTTTATATCTTCAAATGCAGTCCGGGCTTCTGGTGTCCACTCAATTTGTGCATCTTTTTTCAACATAGCATTTAAAGGTCTGACAATCTCAGCAAAGCCGGTGATGAACTTCCTCACAAAGTTTATCTTACCAAAGTAAGACTTGAGTTCCTTTTTGCTTCCTGGAAGTTGTAACTTCATAATAGATTCCACCCTGTCAGGATCAATGATAATTCCATCCTCTGTGATCAGGTGGCCTAGTAATTTTCCTCTTGTGACTCCAAATATGCACTTCTTGGGATTTAACGATATTCCATATTCTTCACATTTCTTCAGTACACTTCTGAGATCAGCAACATGATTCCCCCTTTCCTTGGAGAATACCGTCAAGTCATCCATGTAGATGACTATGCACTTTCCTATTAAACCTCTGAAAGCTATGTCCATTGCTCGCTGGAATGTAGCTCCAGCATTTATGAGTCCAAAGGGCATACGTCTATATGCAAATATCCCCCACTTTGTGGTGAAGGTAGTTTTCAATCTGTCAATTTTGTCAACCATTACTTGGCTATATCCTGAAAAGCCGTCTAAGAAGGACATCATCTTGGCTCCATTTACAATCTGTAGAACTTCATCTAGTGAGGGTAAAGGATAATTATCCTTTTCTGATGCTCTGTTCAAGTTTCTGAAATCTACACATAACCTGATGTCTCCATTCTTTTTCCTGACTGGCACAAGATTAACCACCCAAGTGGAGTGCCTGACAGGAAATATTATCCTAGCATTCAACAATTTCTTAACTTCTTCAAGAATTATTGGTTCGAGCAAGGCATTGACCGGTCTCTGCTTCTGTCTGAAAGGTTTCGCATCCGGCTTGAGAGGTATAGTATGAGTTATGACAGAGGTGTCATATGTCTTCAGCTCATCATAAGTCCATGCAATTACATGTATGTAATCCTTGAGGGACTGAGTTATTCCTTCTAACTCTTCTGGTGTGCAAACTTTACCCAACAAGACATTTTTCTTTTCATCAACTTGTCTAATATTCACTTGTGAATATTGACCTCCATCTGCTTTGGGCAGATCTTTATGTTTAAGCATATTATCCAAATCAAAGGCTCTTTCCAACTCAATCATACCTTTGGGGATTCTGTTGCTAGGCAACTCTAATAGCTCATCCTCTTCCCAGACATGATCCTCCATACCATTCTCATCTATGATTTGAGCCTCAAATATGTCTCTATTTGAAATGAAGTTCAGAATGTGCTGATCATCATCAAACACTTGGAGATTAGTCACATTGTCAGGTATTGATGGCACTGACACGAGCTCTACTGAAAATCTCTTTAGACCAGATATAGACAGTGGCTCCAATGTACTGGAAGCTTGAGCTAGCGCATCTGCCCTATGGTTTTGTTCTCTTGGTACATGAGTGATATTAAAGGCGTCAAAGTCCTCCATCAAGTCCCACACACGATGTCTGTAATTTGATAGTTTTCTGTAGTTACAGGAATAAATTCCTCTTACTTGCTTCACAACTAGTTCTGAACCTCCAAAGACATGTAGAATCTTTACTTTCCTCTTATGAGCAAACAACATTCCATGAATCAAGGCCTCATACTCTGCTACATTGTTAGTACAAGGGAACTGTAATCTGTAGGCTGCCAGATAGGATTTCCCGGTTGGATCAATCAGGTCTATTCCTACCCCAGCACCTTGCTTAGATTTGGATCCATCAAACCTCAGGATCCAAGGTTTATCTTCAAGAAGACATTTAGCTGAACTTTCTTTTCCCTTGGCAGCTCTGGCTGCTGCTCCGCCTAATATCCATTTTATCTTAGGGACATCATCGTCCTTAAGTTTCTTCTTTCCCTTTTCTTGTGAGCCTGATGGCTTTTCTATTTTTTCCTTCTTTTCAGCAGGAGGATGATTTTCTGAATCTGCAGCTGCATGCTTTTTCAAGATGTGTAAACATAGTGAGCAAGTTGTTTCTGAGTGAGGTGCCTCATGCAGCCTACACCAATTTTTAATTAAGACCTCCCGAGGAGATTTATGCTGCCGTATCACCTTCTCTATTTCCTTTTCCAAAAATTCTTTGAACTTCGTCAGGTCACTACCTTTATCCTCATCAGACAATTCATAATCTGGTTCCATAAAGCAATCACTCCCTGGGGTGATCTTTTCTTTCATTTCATTATTTACTTGGAGAGAGACTAAAATTTCCTCCGTTTCTGGGACAGGATGCTCATCATGATCCGTCGGTTCTTCAGTTCCTACAAAAGACGGAAAAGAGTTATTATTGTCATCATCATCAAATGTAACATTTACCTCAGAATATGATGATGATGCCCCGCTGTATGTTTGTTCTAGCATCATCATCTCTAAGCATGTTTCACATGTCTTCTCTGAATGTGCTTCGTCGTGTAACCTACACCATCCGTCAATCAAAATATCATTAGCCGGTATATTTAGCAATTGACAACGTTTTACCTGTCTAGACAGATGTATCTCAAAATCTCTGAAGTGATCTATTTCATTCTCATTATCAGGATAATTATCAGTTTCTATGATTGGCATGTCCTCCTGATCATCATCATCATCATGATGATGCAGCTTAAGCATCATGATCTCTTCTACTTTGACGGTCTGCGGCCTGATGCAATAAACTCCAGGTTCTACATTTACGTACATGATCTCATTTGTTCTGTTATATTCAGTTATCATATGTTTCATTCTGGGTTCAGCATCAATCCTGATCTAATTAGGTATACCCTTCCATGGTAACCACATGTGGCTGAAATCTGTGGACATATATCCGTTAAGAGTTTTAGACCAATCGCGGCTAAGCAACATCCCGTACGTATCAGGTATGTCAACTACTTGAATATCAATATAATACTGGATCCTAGGATCAGATGCTAGCTGCATGTGGATATGAGTTAATTCACCTACTATGCTTACTTTTGTTTTGTCCAACTGTGTGACTTTCTTTAAGGATTTAGCAGGATGTAGTCCTAAGGCGTTGCATATTAACAAGGGCATAACATTCGTTGAGGCTCCCGAATCTACCAGACAGTTGTGCAGGTTCTTACTAAACATTCTTATGGTAAGGAGGAATGGAGGTGATTCGGTTTTATCCCTATACAAGGTCATGTGGGAGGTTTCCACAGCTTGGACTATAGCTGACACTTTAGGCTTGGTAATATTATCCTTAACAGCATGATCCTTGCCACTGGATTGGTTCGAAAAATGGCTATCCTCTTTGGGGGCAGGATCATCTAAGGACTTCATGAATGCCCTTTTGATGGCAGGGGTTTTCAGTAACTCGGACAGGGACAGGCTGATCTTAATTTTCTTCATTTCATCAGCGAGATAGTTGACCAACTTGTCAGATTCATGAGGTGTGTTCACAATCTTTGATACTGTGTTTTGAGGTGACAAGTACTGAGCATTCACCTTAGGGAACCCTGGGTTATTGCTAGCCTTAGGATCAGGAGGTGTATTGAAGTTGTTTGGAGGTAGAGATGATGTCAATGGACCAGCAGGTCTGTTGGCATTGCTCCTCAAGTTATAATTGTGCTTACCAGGATATTGCTGCTGATATGCATGTACTTCTTCACGTTCCCTTGTAGGCTCATTTTCATCTTCAAAGGGGAAAACATAGTTTGTTTCAAAAGCTAAGGCTGATTCTTCACATGCCTAGTTATAATTCTGACGAGGTTCATTTGTGTAGGCTTCTAGCACAAAAGTTGAGTCGTATCCACAAGGAACAATCTCATTTCCTTCTGCATGAGGTGGATTTCTAGAAGTGTTAGACACTTCAGTCTGAAAGATGCTAGCAGCAATTCTAAATTGTGGACAGTCTAACTCTGCATGTGCATTAGTATTGTGGATCCTACACCAATTAGTAAGAGCTGCCTCAGCAAGATTGACTCTAGTAGTCTGTTTAGCTTCACTAGGAGGCTGATTATCCAGGGGTGATGGCAATGAACCATTATTTGGCCTAGAATTCCATACTCTGGGCTGTCTAGGTGGATTATTGTTATTTCCACCGTTATTGTTGAAATTATTGTTGTTATATCCTCTATCAGGATAATTTGGTTTGTCATTAGAATAATTTCTGTTCTGACTGGACTGGGAATAAAAACCCTGATTTCTCAAGTGTGTCACTTCTGTGGTGAGTTTTCTTAATTGAGCAGAAATTTCTTTGATTTCCTCCTTTTCTTCTTGAGCTTTGGCCACTACATTTTCAGTTTGAGGCTTGAAGAAAGAGGATCCATGGTTATTGTTGGATAGATCAGCACCCTGAGGTATCTGGGCTTGTGCAGGGTATTGTGGCACTTGACTATTTCCATTAGGAGGGGGCATGATGCTTAGTGGAGGTATTTGCAAAGGGGCAGGCATGACTGCTGGAGGTATCACTGTTCCATTAGGATACTGTGCAGGATACTGCGGAGAATATGTTGCAGGATATGAGACGGGATATTGTGAATGCATGCCAGGCAAGGTAGGAAACACTATGTTTGGAGTAGGAGCAGGTATCAACTGCTGATTCATTTTGATAGCTTCTTGAAAAGCTCCTGTCAATGTAGTGATCTCAGGATGTGTTCTCCTGATGAACATGGAAGTTAATGGATCCAGAGCTGAATAATAGATACTCCGGGCAGAGGCATCAGATACTACATATGGGGCAACTAACTTGGACAACATTTTCTGAAACCTAGCATTGAAATTGGCAATAGGTTCATGTTCAAATCTTTTAATCGTGGCAAACATATGGTAATTCATAGATGGATCAATAGGGACTTTGAATCTGTCAAGAAAGGCTTTCTCTAAGACATCCCATGAACCAACAGAGGCTTGCCCAAGACTAATGAACCAATTATAAGCATCTTCCCCTAAGGAAAAAGGAAATAACCTGCACACTACATCTTGATGTTCTATTCTGGCTCTGCAGCAAGCTTCCTTAAATGTCCTGATATGATCATCAGCATCTTGATAAGGATGATATTTTGGACACAGTTTGTCTGGATTCTTTGGTAGCTCATGATATGCATTAAAGGTCAAAGGTGAGTCAGCTGCAAAGAAAGACATTGCAACCAGAGGAGGTTGAGCTGATATTGCAGCTGGCTGGGGTTGAACCAAAGGTACTCCCTAAGGCTGAACAGGAGGTGTTACCGATATCCCGGAAGGTACTTGTAAACCAACGGGAGTTATAGGAGGAGGTTCTGGTGAAGCTCTTGACGCACTAGACCATGGAGTATGATGAATGTCTACGGTTCTAGGTCTAAAACCTCTAACAGGTAGTTCCTTGAAGATTCCACTAGATCTAGACCTGGTATTTATCCTGTGAGCCAGGATTTCTCAATTTTGAGGCAAATTGACTGAAACTTTGCAAATATTGGCTGGATTTCACCAGATGAGGTGATATTTGTAGTTAGATGGCTAATCAAACTGGATTTTATGAAATATTTGTGAAGAGACTACAAGTATGACAGGATATTTAGGGTATAATGACCCTAGCATGAGATCTCAAGTATCTAAAGCTTAAACTCTTCAAAGTTTGAACAGATTTACGGATCTTTGGCCAATATTAGTGAATTCAAAATGATCTACTGTAAAGCTTGCAATATTTATGTAAGATTTGGAATTCTTCACATGAAATGAGCATATATGAGCTTCTTACAGTAAATATTGACGTAATATTTGAAATTCACAAACGATCTGACGTTACCTTACTCTCTGTATCATAGAACCTGAAAATAATGATGATGACCGTATTAATCCAGACCAGGCCCTCTTTCTAGTGCCAATTTATGTTGGTCATGATGTTATTCATAAACAAGCATAGAATAAAAGTACACATTAACCTTTATTCATCTTGAAAGATACTGCGAATTCAAGAAATTCAGGATCCCAAGTCTCCGGTGATTAGGTCTTAATCATCTGACGTTACTCAGAGGTTAATGTGAGTTGCTGTTTCCATTTTGGGGCCTTACGTGAAATTGTGCCATCATCATGACATTCCTGCAGAAATTCTTTACAGAGAAGTCATATTATGCAGTTATTAGATGAAAAGATGTAGAAATACCTCAATCTTTGCATGATATTTTCAATTGTGCATGCTTTGTATTCAAATATGCTGAATATTTGCGATTACCTACGAGATGTCTGCATATTTGCATTATTTGCTTAAGATTATCAATTATTTGCAATTGTGGTACTAAAATGTTTTGAAATTGAAGGAAATTAAAGGAATACTGCAATTTAAAGTTGAATCTTCAGCTATTGATCCACATACATACTAGATACTCTCATGATGAGAAGAAATCAAACCATATGTTCACCAGGATGTTCCACAACTAGATACAGTTGATGCAAACTTCAGAGGATGATGAATGAAAACAATACATGCAACCTGATGAGCACTCCAAGGGACACAGCAAATCAGAGCACATATCCAGAATTCAGACACAGATTACTCAAGATTTACGAAGATGTGTAATCGAAATACTCTTCTCTTTCATTAAGTATGCAAAAGACATGTACATATGCAATAACTTTGAAATAAGCCCTGAATATTTCAGCAAACAGATTTCAATTAAGTTTCTGAATGTTTCAACAAGGCATTCCACCACCTTTGATAGAATAAGGTGAGGAATCCGTTACAAAAGATCTACGATCTAGATTCATCAATACATATCTACGGTCCTGATTCATTCGATTTTGTAAATCTTTACAAAAATGGCACAAGTTGCTAGCTGGCAACTATCTATACTACTTATGTTAGTATCCCCCTTTATGATGTATCTTCATCATGCTCTTTAGCTGATTCATGCGGTTCATCATCATGTGCCTCACTTTCTGAACTTTCACTATTCTGATGATGATGCGGCTGCATATGGGGCTGCATACTACTGCGGACCTGTTCGTATGAATGCACAACCTGATCTATCCCTCCGCCATCTTGAGTCTTTGCCTTTACAATGGCGTGCTTATGTGCTTCATATTTATCCCTGCTATTGTCCAGCTTATTTTTCCTGTCCTGCAGCGTTTCCTTGTATTTCTCCATCTGGACCTTGATCCTCATTATTTTGTCTATCAATTCCTCTGTCAAAGGGACAGGTGGACCATCTGTCTCTGCTTGGAAGTTGCTGTGTACAGCTTTGATGGCAGACTCTTCATCCTGATTTTCTATTTTTCCTTCCACCTTACCTTCCAAAGCCTCTAGTATCACTGCCTCTTCAGCCATTAAATCTCGCAGCCTCATGCTGACATCCCTCAGCTTATTATTACACCTTTTGAGGACTGCGCACTCAAACTGAGTGTCCTTGTACCAAATATCAATTAATAATGCAGTATTATTATTTAGTACCTGCTTACTGATAAGCAGTTGTGGATTTATGTTTCTTATTTCCCCTAACAGGGTCAGGACTCTCTCCAGCTTATAAGACCTCTTTCCGGTCTGCATCTGCAATCTATCCACTTTGGCCTTAGAGTCACTTAGGGTGCTCCACCTCTTCAAGGAGGCCTTCATTATTTCAATAGCGTCATCCAATGTGGATGACATCCATTTCCTTATTACAGACGCCTCATGCTTCATGATGTCCAATTTATTTACCTCCTCCTGAGAAATGGCAGACAATGGGACTGCATGTTCAGTTGCGGTATCATCAGGATTAGTCAGCCCTTTGATATAGGCGTGCAACTGAGCAATGTGCTCTTTATGTTGCTTATTTTTCTCCTTCTCTCTTTTCACTTTCTGAATTAGAGAGTCAATGATATCTTTGCCCTCCTGACCTTCTTGGTCCTCATTGGCAAAGCCCAAATCTACTGTACTAATCTGAAATTCATCGACGGTGATTTTACCTTTTTCTTTCTCCACCGCAGGTATGGCAATTTGTGCGGTCCTTCTCCTTGTTGCCGGATCTCTCCTGATGGCCGAAGTCATTCTAGCCTTCCTCCTTGGCTTCATTATGTTCACAGAAAACAGGGTGGAGACGTCGAATTCCTGAATTTCAATCTCCTCCTTAGCACTTACCTCTTCTTCCAACCATGGAGGTACCTGATCATGTTTCTCAACATCATCCTGATGTTCACCTATATCTCCCGTTTCTATCAACAATTGTTGTGGAGATGGTGACTTCCTCAGTTCTTCTTCTTGATGTTCCTCTTGTTGTTGATCTTGAGGCACCTCCTCCTGTTGAGGGATTTCCTTCTCCAGAGGAGCATCTTCATGCTGCGGGGAACCTTGTGGTGCAGCTATGTGTTGTGGGGAGCCTTGAGGCACAGCTATGTGCTGATCATGATGATCATGACCCGCCTCTGCCATTATTTCATCTGTTCCCACTTCTTCTTCTTCTTGTGGTTTATCCACTGCACCAGATATTGGGGACTCTGCCTGATTTTGTGGAGATTGTTCTGTAGCTACTACGTCTTCTGAGCCTGCACCACCCACTTCTTGTACTTTGGCAGCTAGGTCCTCTAGTGTTTCTTTTTCACCAGCCCTCGCTTCCTGAACCTCTACTATAGCAGGCTCCTTCGTTGTATCCTATGGACTTTGTTGGCCGGTTTTGAGAGCATGGCCTTCTGTCTCTGCCATCTCCATCTCCTCTGTTAGGTGACCCTTATCAGGTGATCCTGTTGGCTGTTCAGGACTTGCATCCTGCTTCTCTGTCAGATCCACCACTATAGGACTGGTCGCCTCTGTGATCAATGTGTCTAGCCCTATTTCCTGAGCTATTTGCTCTAGGCTCTTTTCTTGCTCCTCTTCTGCTTGTTTCATCTCCTCAAGCACTGTTTGAACCATTGGAGGCTTGTGAGGAGTCACACTTACATCAGCAGCAAGTGTTTCCATTTCTTGTGCTGCCACATCCTGCACCACCTCATCATCAGACAAGTTTATTGTCTCGTCTAGCGAGACATGCCCTTTTGCTTGTGTCTGGGAGGTCTCTTTCAACTGCTCCTCAGCAAGTTCAGTTTTGAACTTGACAATGGTAGGAAGTATAACATTGTGTTGCAATTCCTTGTGCACTTCACTACCCTCCCCTTGTGATGAAGTAGGGGGTTGGCTTATTCCACCTCTCATGGAGGTTCTCTGTTTCTTTGGTGGGGAAGACACCATCACCTGCGGAGCTCTCCTCTTCCTCCTTATTATCAACGGAGTCTCCTCCTCCTCTGGCTCTTCTTCTATGAGGGTGCCTTCTACCCCTGGTTGTTTAGAAGACTGACCCACCTCTTGGGTCCCAATGATTCCAGCCTCTGCTGTCTTACTTTTCTTGGGCCTGTCTTTTTCTGGAGGGGATGCTGATTCAGATCCTAACCCTGTGGCCTGCTCAGCTGTAAACACTGCTCTTTCAATTATAATTCCCTTTGGTCCCTGTTCCACCTTCTTGCCCTTCTGAGGTCTTTACTCTGTTGTTGTGGTGGAGGGACCCTATCTCCCTTGGTCTTCCTTTTCTCCAGCAGGAAGTCATCATATTCATCTGCGGGGATATCCTGCCCCTTTTTCTTGTTGTCCACTGTGATGGCAACACCCTTCTTCTTCAATGCCTCTACTTGTTCATCAACCCAAGCTTGGGTTAGGCATAGGGTCCTGGCAATGAACGGGTCCAAGGATATATCCTCCTGCATAGTGAGGTCAGGTGCAGAGATGGTGTCGTTATATATTTTTTTCTCCTCATACTCATCTGCCATCATCCTGCCATCATCCTTCTTTAATTGCTGAGGCAGGGAGATGCAATCAAACGTTCTAACTTGGTTCAGAGTTGACCTCTGATACCTCCTCCTCCTGGCTTTTGCCTCATCCTCGCAGTCAGCCCAAAAATCCTCTAGGTGCCTCTGGTGAACAGGCTTTCCTAGCACCTTCTGTATTCTGCCGTAAGGATCATATGGTCTGGTTATTGGAAAGGGCTGCAAGTTCATCTTATTCAGGGTGACCATCACCTTCTTGATGTTATCAGAGTCAGGGCACATATAATTGCCAATGCTGACTAGGAACAAAATAAGTGGCAGCTTCTTGGCATCCTTGTACATCTGGATCATGGTGGAGCCCTGCTTGATGAATTCCATTAATACCATAGCGTCTGTAGGATACCTTGGCAACATCAGGGGATGTCCCTTGAAACCTTCAACCCTGATGTAGGAAAAGGTCGCGAACTGTATGTACCAGGCCCCATGCCTGTATACTGCCTCTTGAGCCTCCAAGATCAATCTTTTTGTTCTGTCTTCTTCCATGGTCCTTACCAGACGCATAGAGAATGCATCATTGACCAATTTGTAATCTTTTAAGTAGTTGGTTCTTTGCAGCTGAGAATGTTGATCCCAGATATATGCTGCGTTTGTGCCTGTGAGCTTCCCATCTGTAACCAAGGCATCAAAAGTGCCTCTATATGCACAGGAATAAACAATATATAAGGACATGAAAAAAGCATAATTAGAACCTCCCAGGTTCATCAGTTGCTCATGCAGAGCATCACTTATAATTTGCCCCCACAGTGGCTTGGTGTCTGAATACAGACACATCATTATTATCCCGTACTTCCAGTCTCTGAAACTGCCAGTATCAGGTTGGCCAGTAACTCTGTTCAGGAGTGCGATCATGTACTGATACTCATGATTGAAATCATATTTGAACAGGTGCACAGGAAGCTTGGTAGCTGCGTTATAGGTGCTGTTCTCAGCCCGCCACGGATACATGTTCTTCCTGGTTGATTTCTTATTGGCTTCATACTCCCTCTCAGACTTCTTCAAGTCCACACTTTTGACCTTACTTCCCAGCGGCAATCCGAATGTCTGGGAGAGACCTTTGATGGAGAGGTCTACATATACCCTCCCATGCTTCACTACCTGCCTGGTTTGAGGGTTGTAATTCCGGGCGCACTCAATGATGAGCTCCGGAGACTCCACGGAGTATGGAAAACCAGTGGCATTCCACAATCCAGATATGAACACTGCGTCTAGCACAGGACTCTTGTCATGCCCATTGTTTAGCTTGGCTGACCAGGCTTCTAGATTAGTGCTTCCCTAATGGGTGTCTGTGATTGCTCCGTATTTAAACAGGACCCCCCTCTGAGTAGAAAACATGGGCTTGCTGAACTCTTCCTGACATTTGACCAATCGCTTCTCAGCCATGAGTACCTGTAATTAACAACAATCCTATCTCACAACAAGGTACATATATGCATGCATACTGCAGTTGAATTTATAAATCACTATGCCTACTGTATGAACTCCGACATTACTTGATCAGATGGGTGCATAAACCAAAACTTACAATTATTGCACCAGAATAGAAACAATATGATGAGGGTTTTTTTCACTTACCTGGTTGTGCAGATTTCCTTTTGTACCAGTAGAGTGCCGAGACGTTCTTAATTTAGCTGGTGATCACCTCTCCCTTCTGCCTGTGAGCTCGAATCGCGCAAAGGTAGCTGGTATGCAGATATGGAAGCTGGTGCTCTGTAAAACAAGTTTATCATAAGGTAAATGTAAAAATGGCGGTTGAATTACCTTTTAACCTCACATTTAGGGAGCATTTAGAGCAACTCTGACAGATTAGATCATGTTCCTTGCTTATCCGTGCGAAAAATGCAGGATCTCGCCAGGTGTTTCATTGGGTTCCGGGGTCGGCGGGAACCACCTACCATGGCTGCGTGCATTAAATGATAATGGCGGCAACGGGAGTGGGAGAATATCCCTATGACAGGATATCATGAGGGCAGGATGATATTCGCAAATATTGGGTTGAGTTTCAATATCATCCTCCCTCGTATTGACATTGTTATCGCGACAAGATTCGGGTGACAAAAGCACCTTTTATTTCTACGTAGTACATCAGGAGGATATTTCGGTGTATCGGGTGATGTTTCAAAATATGATGATGTTGAGACAAACTTACATCTCTCTCTCTTTCAGAATATCGGGATGACGTCATCCTGATATTCGCTCTTCGTATCGGAAGTGCATCATGACGTCATCATCATATTAGGCTAACATGATCATGTTTTAGAGAAAAATCCTGCGACAGTGTAAATGTGATGCTGATGTCATCAGGATGTATGTTCCTTTATTTATCGTATTAGGATGATGTCATCAGCATGTTGGCTAAGGGTGATATTTGCATCAGGAGGATATAAAGACACATCGGGTTATATGCGAAGTATGATGCAAACGATAGATAAAACTGTTTGACGGGAAGAGTTTGCTACCGTTTAAAGTTGACGTCCAGATATTTGAACCGCATGACATATCGGGGGGGAGTGTTTCAAATATGATGATGAACTTCAACAATATGACCTTCCTCTTATGAATATCAGGTTTGACCGAAACTTTGACTGTTCATAACTTTTATATCCTGACGAATATCAAGGTGATGTAAAAGGCAAACCTGCCTAAATTTCAATGCTCTTTCAAAATATAAGGTCACAGAGATGATATACGAACTTTCACAAACTAACCTCATGGTGACCTACCTCATCATGATCTTGCAGGATGATGCGCTCGACTTACTTTTACCAAACCGCCCAGAAGCAGACGCACAAGCCAAACCAAAAATTGGGTCCCTGTTTTGCCAAGTCAAAATGGCGCATGTTGTGTAACCACACAACAGAATTCTACAGAAATGCACAGATAGATTAAACTGTCAAAATTTTATTTTTCAAACTGTTCCTTCTTACATTCAATGCCTTTTTTTTCAACTTCCTAACATCCAACCGATTTACAAAGCAAAAACCAGTTTTTATAATGTTCAGCTTTGTCCGTTATCAAATGGTTAGGTTTGATTTCTGTCCATTCAATTAGGTTTTCCTTACTAACTATTTTACATTCTCCCTGTGGCTGTCACACTAAAGTTTTTCCATTTTTCTATCGGCTAGACTTATTACTTCAGTGTAACTTCGGCCCTTGTTCACCGATACACCCGATCACACTGATGCCTTCACATATGCGGCTGTTGACTCCCTACCACCGGTTCTCCGTACTGCCACTGTCGGTCACCATTTTGAATCAAACGAAACCATTGAACCTCCAGCATGAGGTTCAATGGTTCAACGCTACCTACCGTCGATTCTCATCGCCACTGTTGGTCACCACTTTATTGAACCAAATCAACTCATTGAACCTCTAGCATGAGGTTCAATAGTTTAACGCGAGGTTCCTCCATTTGACTGCTGGTTCTCTTCACTATTTGTTGAACCAAGTGAACCCATTGAACCTCCAATATGAGGTTCAACGGTTCAACACTGGGCTCATTCGCTGATCTCATTCCTTATTTGAAAATCAAAAGAACTTCACACCAAAAATGCAAAAAAATATACACAGGCGCCAAACTCTTCGTGCTCCTGCACCATACTCCCCCTGCGTAGAAAAAGTCAAGTCACCTCCGGTGACAACAAGGTAAAATCAATGCCTTACTTCTTGAACTCAGACTCTGCAACCCAAGTAGCCTCTGCTTCAGGCAACTGTTTCCACTTGATCAAGTGCTCCATGTATACTCCATGTCTGGTCTGTTTCTTCACTCGAGAATCCAGAATTCTCTCAGCCTGTGGTTTGACTGTAGGTGGCAAAGTCACATCGCTTATAGTCTATTCAACCTCTGAACTAGATCCACCTACTACTTAATGAGGACCTTTATAGGGTACTAGGTCCTGAACATTGAACACTGGTGAAATTGCCAAGTCTGCTAGAAAATCAATCTTGTAGGCATTTTTGCCATACTTGTCCAGAATTCTACAAGGACCAATCCGTCACATCTATAGTTTAGTTGGCATCCCTTTCTACAATCTAGCTTTGTTCAAAAGAACCATGACTAAATCACCAACTTCAAAATGAACATCCTTCCTGTGTACATCTACCCTGTCCTTGATTTTCTGAGTATTCTCCATCAATGTCTTCTTTACCTGTTCATGTATCTCCTTCATAGACTATGCAAAATCCTCTGCATGACCACTTATGTATTCCATGTCTCCAAGATGTCAGAGTTCACATACACCTCAAGGGTGCATTCCATACACTGTCTCAAATGGACTTTTTCCAGTAGTCCTATTCACACTGTCATTATAGGCAAATTCTGCCTGATAAATGACTTGATCCCAACTCTGTCCATATTCTTTCATCAAACACCTTAACAGGTTGCCCAATGTCCTATTCACCACTTCTGTTTGGCCATCTGTCTGTGGATGATATGCTGATCCAAAAGATAGATTTGTTCCTAGCCTCTGCCATAGAGTTTTCCAGAAATGTCCCACGAACTTAGCATCTCTATCAGACACGATGCTTGCTAGGAGTCCATGAATCCTTATGACCTCTTTGAAAAACAAATGAGCTATATGACTGCATCATGAGTCACCTTACAGGGAATGAAATGACTGATCTTGCTAAATCTATCCACAACTACAAAAATACTATCAAAACCAGTCTTAGTTTTTGGTAGACCAACTACAAAATCCATACTTACACAGTCCCATGGCCTGGAAGGAATGGGTAGTGGTTGATATAGTCCTGCATTTGAAGAAGTTCCCTTGGCCTTCTGACAGATGATACACTGCTCTACATACTTCCTGACATCTTTGTACATCTTCGGCCAATAGTAGAACCTCTGGACTAATTCCAATGTTTTGTTCAAACCAAAATGTCCACTCAAACTACCATTATGCTTCTCCTGTATGAGATTTTCTCTCATGGATCCTTTTGGTACACACAACTGTCTACCTTTGAACAGCAATCCCTGTTGTAAGGTGTAATCTACAAATTCACTATGAAAGTGATTTTCAAAGTCTTGACAGACCTTGTATGCTTTAGCAAAATTTTCATCCTCTTTGTAGAGGGCTGTGAACTCTTCCATTCCTATGCTTCTTAATTGCACCTCTTGTACTATGAGTAGCCTCCTGTTTAAAGCATATGCTACTTTGTTGAGCTGTCCCTTCTTATGCTTAATTGTCAATGTGTATGACTGCAAGTACTCCATCCACTTGATATGCCTATGGCTCAACTTATCCTGTGAGTTCAGAAAACTCAAAGCTTGATTGTTTGTATATACAACAAATTCCTTAGGTAAGAGATAATGCCTCCATTTTCTAAGTGCCTATACTAGAGCATAGAGCTCCAAGTCATATGAAGAGTATTTGCTCTTTGCTTCATTTAGCCTCTCACTGAAAAAGGCTACTAGTCTATTCTCTTGGTTGAGTACTGCACCTACTACAATATTGCTAGCATCACATTCTAAAGTGAATAACTTATCAAAACTAGGTAGCACTAACACTGGCTGTGTGGCTACTTCTTTCTTCAACAATCTAAAACTCTTATCAGCTGATTGTGTCCATTAAAACTTTGTTTTTACCCCACCTTTGATTGTATCAAGCATGGGTGCACAAATAGCACTAAAATTCTTCATGAATTTTCTATAAAATTGAGCTAAACCATGAAAACTTCTCACCTCAGTTGCTGCTCTAGGGGTAGGCCAATTCAATATGGCTTCTACCTTTGATTTGTCCATCTTCACTTCTCCTTTGGACAACACAAAACCAAGGTATACCAATTCCTGCTTCATGAATTCACACTTCTCCAAATTTATGGTTAGTTGTTCATCATGTAACTTTTTCAAAATAGTATTTACATGTTCAAGATGCTCTTCTTTAGTTTGACTAAAAATTAAGATATCATCTAGATAAACAACTACAAATTTACCCATATAGTCTTTGAGGACTTCATTCATGAGTCTCATGAATGTGCTGGGAGCATTTGATAGACCAAATGGCATAACAAGCCATTCATACAATCCTTCTATGGTCTTGAAGGCTATTTTCCACTCATCACCTTCCTTGATTCTAATCTGGTGATAACCACTTTTCAGATCTATCTTGGTGAAGTATTTAGCCCCTCCTAAACAGTCCATAAGATCTGCAATTCTGGGAATTAGAAATCTATACCTTATGGTGATCTTATTGATAGCTCTGGAGTCTGTGCATAGTCTCCATGTTCCTCCTTTCTTTGGTGCCAACACTATAGGCACTGCACAAGGACTTATGCTTTTCCTAATCAATCCCTGGTCAATCAATTCTTGTACTTGTCTGGCTATCTCCTTATGTTGTTCTAGGGTCATCTTGTAAGGAGCTTTGTTAGGCAGAGATGCTCCTAGAATCAAATCTATCTGATGGCTAATAGTTCTTTGTGGAGGTAGTGCTGTTGGTGTTCCTTCACTAATTATGTCCTTATACTGTTCTAGTATAGCCTATACTTCTTTTGGGACCACTACCTTGTTGTCTTTTTACTCCTTCTTAGGTTTTACTATGATAACATAACCAATACCATCCTCCTTAAGAGTGTTCAAAAACTCTTTACCACTCACAATTAAGACATTAGGACTTTTTGTCTTGCCTGCTTCTTCATCTTCCAATGACTGAATTTTATAGGTGACCCCATCTTTTTGAAAAGAATATGCATTCTTCTCACCATCATGTATGGCCTTCTGGTCATACTGCCATGGTCTGCCCAATAAGAGATGACATACATCCATGGGTAAGATATCACAGAGTACCTTATCTTTGTATCCACCTATACCAAACTCTACCCAAGTTTGTTCATTGACTATCATATGCTGACCTTTATTTAACCATGTGACTCTATATGGATTTGAATGAGGTATTCTTTGCAAATTTAATTTTCTAACTGCTTCATCAGACACTATGTTATCAATAGACCCTGAATCTATAATTACTTGACATACTTTATTCATAATCTTGCATCTATTTCTGAATAATGCTCTCCTTTGGCTTGGTTCAGCTTTCACCGGTTCTTTGATCAAAGTTCTCATTACCATGATGTTCTCTCCCACTTCTGAGGCTAGACTGATTTCAGGTGATTTGCTGCTTGAAGCATCATCTTGTACATAATGATTTCTTTTATCAACTCCTTGCGAAGAAGATGTGCCCTTATCAGGACACCTATATGCTGGATGGCCTAATTGACCACAATTGTAGCATTTCATAGTGGCAAAGTAGGATCCTCTGCCTAATCCTCCTGATCTTCCTCTGTTAGATCCCCTTCCTTGGTAGTTTCTCCTACTACTAGTCTCTCCACTCTGCTCTATGAGTTTGGATTCTCCTTGGGGCCTTTGATCACTGTTCCTACCACCATAACTTCCTCTTCCTCTTAACCTGTTGCTTGACTCTTGTTTCTTCTTGCCTTTCTCCTCTACCTTAAGTGCTAGCTGATAGCTTTGATGCACTGTTGTAGGGCTAAATAAGCTGATTTCCTCTTGAATACTCCACCTCAAACCATTGAGATATCTTTCCACTTTCACGTTTTCATCTTCCATCACCTTAGACCTCAGGCATAGTTTTTGAAACTCCTTAGTGTATGCATTGACATCTAATTCTCTTTGTCTCAAATTTTGTCATTTCTTGTGCAACTGGACTTCATAATCTCTAGGCATGTAGACTTCTTTGATTTTAGCCACCATACCTTTCCAAGTAGCTATAGGTTTCTTGCCTTCGTTTTCTCTTTCAGTTTGAACAAATTTCCACCATGTTAAAGCAACTCCTCTGAGTCTTGATTTAGCCACATTCATTTTTTGTGCTTCAGTCACTCCATCACATTCAAAGTGATTTTCTATACCTTCTATCCATTCCATAACCAAATTAGGTTTCATCTTTCCACTAAAAAGAGGAACTCCTTCCAATGTCTTACCACTCATGGCTTTTAAGGCCTTCAAGAAAGGTTCTTCTTCCATCTTAGGATCAGGTGTGGGCTCTTCATCTTCTATAGACGCACCTTTTTCCTTACCTTCAGAATCTTTAATTTTCTAACTGACTTCTTCAGTCTTTTCCATCATTACACCTAGTTTACTTTCCATTTTTGTCAATCTTTCCTGTAGGAGCCTATTCTCCTCTTCTTGTTCATGAACTTTCTTTGCCAATTCTGCATTAGTCACCATCTCCCTAGATGAGCCTATAGACTCACTCAAACTCAGTGATGACATACAACTTCTATTCCAATCTAAGAATAGCCCAAATATTTAACTTGCTCTGATACCAATTTGATAGGGAGGACTTATGGAAACATAGAAAACCTGTTTTGCTTGAAACACCTCAAGACCTATGTCATACCCAGGTTTCCCTACCAATTCAAGTGCTCTTAGACATTTCCTACCCAAAATGCCTAACTCAAACTAATCAGTCTATTACAGAGGTGAAAGGCTTGCAAGTCTGTTATTCTCAATACAGACACTACTTTCTTGGTGTGGGGTATTCTTTTTTTAACCTCACTATTTCCAAGATTCTCAATTCTCAAGACTTATAGCCTTCTTGAGCCTGTTATCAGCCCTCCTCTCTGGGTCTAGGGTTCTGGTTGCTTAGTGCCCAATCCCTCCTACTCTATTTTCACCCTTGTCTCTTCTTAGACTGTAACTTGCATTCCTAGCTGGGCTATGGAAGAGCTCGCCTAGGACAAGTTTCTATTGTCTCCCATTGACAATCCAATCACTATAGCAAAAGGAAAAACAACAAATAAAATCTCTATTTGATGGCCCTCCATAACTGTACAGAGGAATTGCAGGGACATCAAAACAGAGACATTTTGTACAAATGGAAACAAAACAATATAAATAAAAAATTAGCTGCTCTACTTCAGGTCTAGTTATGCAAGAATTCTATAGAAATGCATAGATAGATTAAACTGTCAAAATTTTATTTTTCAAACTATTCCTTCTTACATTCAATGCCTTTTTTTTCAACTTCCTAACATCCAACCGATTTACAAAGCAAAAACTAGTTTTTATAATGTTTAGCTTTGTCCGTTATTAGACAGTTAGGTTTGATTTCTATCCATTCAATTAGGTTTTCCTTACTAACTGTTTTACGTTCTCCCCACGGCTGTCACACTGAAGTTTTTCCATTTTGCTATCAGCTAGACTTATTACTTCAGTGTAACTTCAGCCCTTGTTCACCAATACACCCAATCACACCGATGCCTTCACATATGTGGTTGTTGACTCCCTACCGCCAGTTCTCCGTACCACCACTGTCAGTCACCATATTGAATCAAATGAACCCATTGAACCTCCAGCATGAGGTTCAATAATTCAATGCTACCTACCGTCGGTTCTCATCACCACTGTTGGTCACCACTTTATTGAACCAAATGAACTCGTTGAACCTCCAGCATGAGGTTAAACGGTTCAACACCAGGTTCCTCCATTTGACCGCTAGTTCTCTTCACTGTTTGTTGAACCAAGTGAACCTGTTGAACCTCCAGTATGAGGTTCAATAGTTCAATGCTGGGCTCATTCACCGATCCCATTCCTTATTTGAAAATCAAAAGAACTTCACACCAAAAATGTGAAAATATATACACGGGCGCCAAACTCTTTGTGCTCTTGCACCACTGCATCATTCAAACTACTTATAGAAAGAAAGTTTTATGCTAAGCCTGGGATGTGCATAACCCCAGAGATCCCCTTCACTTGACCATCAGAGAATCAGATAAAGACTCTTCCATGACCAACGATCTTCAGATGAGAGTCGTCACCCAGATACACCTTTCCACCATCAAACTCATCATACTTAGTGAACCAGTCTCGATGCGAGGTCATGTGGAATGATGCACTAGAGTCGATTAGCCACACATCATCAGATGCATGGGTTGTCAAGGCTGCGATGAAGGCATCACCGTCATCTTGTGATTTGTCAAAATCTGAATCAGGAGCTTTCTTCTTTTTCTTCTTCTCCTCTTTGCATTCCTTTCAGAAATGCTCGGTCTTGCCACAGTTCCAACAAAGAGCCTTGGACTTTCTAGGAGATTTGGATCTCCCACAGGATTTAGATCTACCCTTCTCAGCTTTCTTGTCCTTCTTCTTCTCTTTCTCCTTGGGTCTTCCACGAACTACAAGGGCTTCTTTAGCTGCCTCAGAAGACTTTCTCCACATCTCTTCAAATAACAATGAAGAAACCACCTCTTCCATTTTGAATGTGGATGTGGTGCTTTCGATTGCCATGACAAGATGATCCCATGAGTCTGGCAAAGAATAAAGCAGGGTCATACACTGATCCTCCTCCTCCATCTTTACACCGATAGATGTCAATTGTGCAACCAGCATGTTAAAGACATTCATATGCTCAGCCACGAATCCTCTGTCCTCCATTCAAAGAGAATACAACTTCTTTCTCAAGAAAAGTTTATTGACAAGGGATTTGGCTTGATACACATCCCCCAACTTCTTCCAAAGGTTTTTTGTAGTAGCCTCCTCATGGACATTTAACAACATAGAATCGGCAAGACTAAGTCTTATGAGACCCTTAGCCTTTCGATCCTTGAGATCCCACTCATCTTGAGTCATTGCAACTAGTTTAGTTCCATTCACACTTTCCCAAAGGTCTCGGTCAACTAACATGTCTTCCATCTTGAGCTTCCATAGCTCAAAATTACTGTCGTTGAACTTCTCTACTTCAAACCTTCCTTATGTGCTTGCCATCTCCTTGCTGCAGTAAGATATAGAATGCTCTATATAGAATCCCACTCAACCTAAGATTAGCTCAAAAAACCCTTACCCAACAACTAGGACCAAAGGTGATCAAGCTCTGATACCAACTGAAAGGAAGCTAGGTGTGCGGAAATGCTTCCTACACTAATCTATTGAGGAGAGGGCTATGCAAATTCAAATTTATCCTAACAATTACAGCAATGTTAAACCATTAACATGAGATGTTGCAGAAAAACACAAGAACCAGAATGTAGATAGAAGAAGAGAGACAGAGATTTACGGTGGGGAAAACCCTTATCGGGTGAAAAACCCCACACTCAGAAACCTGCACAATGTATTAACAAATCTGAAAGAATGTTTACAATACACTTGCAATGCAAGCTTCAATGGTCTTTGACACTCATGTCTGGAGTCAATCTGGAAGCATAATAGTACCTGTAAACCTGTGATACAAACTCCATCTCCAAGCACCTAGAACATACAAGGCAATTTTTGACCTTTCTTGGAATGGGCATCCAAGATGGCATCTTGGACCAAAACCCACACCTAGGGACACTTGGTTAACATTGTAGAATGTGTCTGACACTTGTCCACAACTCCCATCCCAAAGAGGTCACCACTTTCCAAAATGGGCTATGACAGATGCTCTTACGACACTTACGACCGTCATAGAATCTGTCATAGCGGTTACAACTTATAGTTGTAAGAGAATCTGTCATACACATGCTATAAATAGCATATTCTCTTACAACACATCATATTCCACCTTGGGGCACCCAAACATGCCTCATTCAAAGATGCTTCATGACACATGTCATTACTTGTCTTACAAACTTCTATTCTCGACTCTTACATGTCATAGATCTGTCATAGGAATCCGTCATAACCGTTTCAGTCAAACATTCCTTACACAACATAGAAGATGCTGACACATGGTAGAATATTCCTACCACTAAGTGGGATGCCTATCTCCTTATTTGAGGACAAAATACCAAGTTGTCATAATCCATGTAGGATTGACACATCACCGTGCCACATCCCACAATATGACAAAGTGGAATTTCTAATTATTTACAACATAGGCAATGAATAATAAATACAAAAATTACAAATGCAGAGAATTAACAAGGTTGAGACACCTTAATTCCCAACACTTTGATCAGTATGGAACCATTTCTTTACTTCCCCTTACTACAACAATCACCTCAAACCACTACCTTCTCCCCTAAGAGGTAGCATCCAACATCAGTCCAAAAGGATAAATATACTTTGAGGCACACTGGACTGATGCATCTCCTTATGCATCTAGTTCAAGGAAGGAGGGGCAATAACCCCTAACTTCTCTTAGAGATACTCAAATGTATCCTTTGGAAGAGGCTTGGTGAATATATCAGTAATTTGAACTTTTGTAGGCACATACTCAAGCTTCACTTCATTCTTTGCAACTTTCTCCCTAAAAAAATGATACTTAATTCAAATATGCTTTTTCTTTGAGTGCATCACTAGATTCTTTGAAATATTTATGGCACTTGTGTTATCACAAAGAATAGGGATTGGCTCAGCATACTCAACTTTGATATCCTTCAAGGTCTATTTCATCCACAACACCTGAGTACAACATGATGTTACAACAATATATTCTGCCTCTGTAGTAGACAAGGAAATTGATTCTTGTTTCTTTCTATGCCAACACATTGTCCTATCTCTAAGGAAAAATGTACTTCCACTTGTGCTTTTCCTATCATCAACACATCTGGCCTAGTCTGCATCTGTATAGGTACTTAAGGAAAAGTCATTGTTCTTAGGATACCACAAGCTATAATCTGGAGTGCCCTTCAAATACCTAAATATCCTCTTCACTACTGCAACATGTGATTCTCTAGGATCTTATTGAAATCTAGCCACAGGATAGACTGCATGCATGATATTTGGTCTGGTATCAGTTAGATAAAGCAGTCCTCTAATCATAGATATGTACTTGCTCTGGTCAACCTTAGGAGATTCATCATTCTTTCTCAACTTGTAACTAGTGACCATAGGCATACACATAGGTTTAGAGTCTGTTGGTTCCTCTAACTTATTGTCTAAAATCCCCTAAAGATTAGCCAACTTCTTATACTTAGGGATCTCATGTCAGTGGCCAATGAAAAGTATTACAACAAGTTGAAAAATCCTCTACACTTTGGGTTCTACAAGGCCAAGGCAGGTGTACCTATACAACATCCAAGGGATATACCTTGACCGATGCTAGATGTTGCATTAAAAACAAAAGGTTCTTAGTAGCATTTTACCAGGAAAATTAATGACTCCATTTTGATTGGATTAATCCTATGATAGTGCAATTCATACCCTGACTGAGAACAAATATTTATCAAAACTACTCTCAAAAGAATGATGGAAATAGAAATAGCTTTAATTTTTTTTGGACATATCCAAATAGATACCTCAGGCCAGTGAAGGACCAGTGCCTAATCCATTGGGCAAACAGAGTCAGAATTATGCATAACGAATGTGTCATTCCAACAATATTGTTTCATCATGAGGTGGACCAATAGTATTAACACTTCCTTCACTTGAAATCACAAAACTATCCTTAAAACCACAATGTAGACAAAGTTAACTGAACATTTCCTAAGCAAATTATTTCTCTCCTTGAGAGAAATCCATAGAAAATATGCACAGTATAGAGAATTGCAAAGATGAATCGAAATGTCCTTGATATTAAGAACTCATATTAACTTTATGAAAATACAATATGGAGATGGTTTCATAACCAGTGCAAAATGTATTATATTTTGAAAAAACTTCTCACTTTACACACTTAAACACAAGCCAGAATATAATTCCTCTTCTATTGCCTTTTTTATTACAACACAAAATATACTATTGCCTAAAACTAAAGATCCAAGAACCCCAAGAGAATGGCCCTGATTTCCCATTTATAGAAACATGGTTGCAAACAAGCTACATGCCACATATAGATGTCATATTTTCATTTGACAGATATTGACAACAAGAGGCCAAAATACCCATCTCCAATCACCAAAGCATGCTTCCACAGATAATCATCACCTTAAGTAGCCTGGAACAATTGATTTTGTCATGTATGCTTTCCCGTTCCTGACATGGAGGCAAGCCATGTTTTTGAAGGAAAATGAGGATTGCAAGGTATTCCAATGGATCAGCCCCTCCTCACATGAGGACATTTATTTCCCACGCGAGAACCCTTCGCCAAACTTCACCAGCCATGCAAGCAGACAAGGGAGTGCCCACAAGGATCAACAAAGAAAGGAAGCACCAAAATCTTAGGCCCCACCTATTATGACCACTCAAAGGCACAAGTAGGCAAATCCCATCCTCTATTCGTGAAGTTCCCAACCAACTCACCCAACCAAGAACTAAAGGATGCCTCTAATAGCTGGCTCTGGCTGAGCCAAACCTCCAGCTAGGAAGGGAGCAACAACAATCGTGATTCCCTCCATGATGCCCACTTGCTTCATCCAGGGGGCCAACACACCACCCACTATGACCCAAGCTATTCCAGGACCCACAATATTGAGTGAAAGGGAGAGAGAGCAATGATGCCTCTCTACCTCTATGTCTAGTCTGGGGACTCACAAGAATAGGAAGTCATTGGAGTCTGCACACCAGAATGTAAAGCCCTCAACCGGATGAAAGAAAGGGGTGAAGAAGGGACTACAACAACTCAATAGATACTACTAAACTTCCCCAATTTTTCCAGAACCACCCATTCCTTAGAAAAACATATCTAATCCCTTAATATTGTAAGGACATACTTGTAGCCATGAGAATAGAGAGGAAAATCCTGAGGAATAGGGGTATAACCATAGTATACTAAGAAGATAATGACCCATAATGTTTGTACAAAAGGAGATAGTGCCTAGAACAATCATCAAAAGCATCTATTTATAGTGAGATTATAGAAAATCCCACCACCTGGGTGATCACACTCTGTCTACCAGTCCTACAAGTTTTATCCCTGATAGCACCTTAATAATGTGGGCCCTTAAATAGAAATCTTACACAAATCTTCCAGCCTCACTAGAAAAGGGAAGGAAGCGACACTTAGTTCATGATTTTGGGCTTTCACACACATCAAATTCAATCACAGCCCCCATTTCCATAATGAGATAGACAAAGTAGGTTTCTCGATCTCAACATCATCCCAATTTAGAATATTAAGCACATACTTCCTCCACTCCAACATTAGGGAGTAATCCTAACAAATTCCTGCAAGTAAGAACATCATCATGTATAGTGGTGATGAGAAAGAAGGTGTTAAGATCCTCTCGATATAGAATATTTTCTCCCCGATCGCACATATCATGTATCATTGACAGGATAGAGCTTGAATGAACAAACCAACCCTCTGATCAGTAGTTGGACAAGATTCAACACATGCTTAACTCCTAGCCTCTTATGCCTGAAGCAACCAACTCTATCTCATTATTTACCACATTTCTCCACTCCATCGACCCTTTCAATCCCATCTGTGAGATCCACTCCGTGAATCAAATCGATGGTCACCTGAAATAGTCGGCACACCTAGAGGAAGGTGTCTATTAGTTTTGAATCCTGGTTGTGGATTAACACCAATCAATGGTCTTTGTGGGGATTTGAGGTTTCTCCAGTGAAGGCTAGCTGTCATGAAAGCGCAGTGATCTCATCTACTACAGTAGCACCTTGCTTCCTCGTGCTGAGTCCCCAGGACCACAGTGAAAACCACAGCTCCAGCAAAATGTTTTCACTTGATACCACCATAGAAAAAATGTGTTAGGGACCACATCACATCCCTCATGGTATTGCCAAGGGCCCCAAATATCTTCCGTGAAGTCATAAACCTAGACGACAAGCCAAGTAAGCAGTCGAAAAACTCCCTATGTTAACACACATCACCCACGTGGGCCTTGCCAAGTTGGAAGATAGTCCAAGTTTTGTGATCCCACTAGAGCCTCAGAATAGTCTCAACAGGGATACATCCCTCATGCAAAATTTCCTATGTGGATGCCACATGATTGCCATGTCAGACCCCGCAGCACCGTCGAGGCCTAGAACAAAACCCAGTGAAGGAGACACTCTTGGCAAAAAAGGAAGATCCTGTAGACATGGCCATGACCTAAGGCCTAATTTAGCACATGCATAAAAGTTGTTCTTAAAGGAGGGTCCGTGCTAGGTTGAACGAGTGGGAGGGACATAAGAAATTCCTACTATCCAATATGAAGATAGAACATTATTTAAGTCAGTTGGGCATTAGACATAGTCTTAGGTCATGGGATACAAAGGGTAACCCTAGGCATGAGGGCCAGTAATCTGACGGCAAAGGGAGACTCGAAGGACAACTTAAAAAATTGGGAACATGCCGTAGGTACTCAACAATATTTTAGAACGGGAGGCGACCAAGGCAAATGCAGCAAGACATTAAGCTTAGGATTTTACAAGGGTTTTAACAAGCTTAGAAGACACATACCAGGGGTCAAGACATGCATCAAAATGTAAGGAAAAATAGTGGCTCTAGTTGGGGACAGATGACTGCAAGGTCATCATGACTCGGATCCAGATCTCTGGTTTTGCAAACCAACAACCAATTTTACCTTGTAACCGTCCAACTGTAAGGGCCCATTTATAGATTTTTTTCTCTACATGGTGGCCCTGGGACACCCCAAGACAAGAAAAAAAATCTTCATCTATCATATACGCTATTTTTAGATGACTGCCCCAAACCAAATCTATTTATACCATTGAAATCTGCATGATTGAGAAAATTGTCATTAACATCTCTCACAATTCCTCTGAGAATACCAATGTTAATGTAACCTCTGTCATTCTGCATTGTATAACCAGGCACAAATAGAATTTCTTTATCATCACATGACACATATTCACATTGAAAGTAACATTCTTCACTCTTCATACTACTATCATGCTCCACCACAATACTTCCCAATTGAATTGGAAACCAAAAGTGTTTATACTCTACCAAACAGCTAGCATCATGATACTCAACCTCATCACCTAGTTGCACATCAAACACAAAGCTCTCATAGGGATACTACTACAAATTATGCAAACAACTTTTAGGTGTATGAAAAGAGAAGCATTCATACACAGGTGTCTCATGCAATTGCAATACATTATACTGGTGAAGACACTAATCTAAGCATATTGACTCAGCCATATCACCACTTGCTCTAGTACTTGCAACTTATTTGCATCATCATCATCATCCCATAATTACACAAATGCACACATTTCTAATTCAGTGACATAATTTGATTCAACTTTAAAATCATCACTCACATCCATGTACACAGCTTCATAAGAAGGCTTGGACAAGTCTGAAAATATCCCACCCTAAATATCAATATGAAGCTCTAACTTTTCATCAGTATTAGAATTTTCAGATTCATCATTGTCCATTAGAGGAACACAATCACAATAAACCTAGAAGCAATGATAATCAATATCACTTTTCACTTCATCCTCTGATTGTTCCACACACATGTCTAAGATTTCTTCCATATCAACATAATCTAAGACAGCATGGTCAGAAGGCTCTTCAATTTCCATAATACTATCAACTAGCAATGGTGATATTCTATCATTTAGATTTTCATCATAAGGCATAAACTTATCATTTGAGAGTGAACTTATGTCATCAACATCTTACCTGCTAATGTTATCCTCACTTGGTGTAAAACTTTCCAACTCTACTTCATATAAGCCACTGTGATCAACAGAATAACAATCAGCATGATCAACTTCATGGGTTGAAAACATATGAGAAGGCTTAATGATATCATGATCATTATTGACAAAGCTCTCAATCCTGGAAATATTGTAATCAAGGCTACATGGTTCTTCCATACTCAATGATGAGCATATTATCTCATTAACACTCATACCAACAGTAGGACTAATGTGATTAGCACTATGAAGTTTGCCATTCTTTTCATTATGGATCTTAGCATTATCTACCATGTCTATCCAGTTAGAAACCTAGTCAAAATTACTTGGCTTCAATTTCTGAGGCAATAAACTCAAACCTACCCCATACACTTCACAAAACAAGTCAATGCATACAGACTCTTGAGGCTTGAAACCAACAGGGATATCCATAGAGGTGTCCAAGATTCTAGAAAATAAAGCACATCCCGACTCTCCCTCATGTCTCTTTATGTCAGATAATTCTTGAACAAAAGACATAGGACCAACACTGCTCAAATTTTGTTCATGCTCAGCTTGGAGTTCACTATGATTTGTATGTTGTAATGATGGACAAATCAGAACAGCAAAGATATAACTATCTTGACAATAGTTTTCATCTTCTTCCTTGGATTAGATGTATGCATAAGATGTTCTAGGACAACCAACACTTGCTGACATATGTCCTCTCATCATTGAATACTTTGAGTTGTTTTTAATATCCATGGAAATTTGATATGCCTAATGAAGTGTTGCAGGCTCTTTATCCCTTAAAAGGTAGCTCATTTCTTCATCAAATGTACCTAGGTATACAAACAAACACAATGTATCATTTGGTCTTATACTTTCTGGAATATCCTTTATTGCCTTTGAAAATCTAAGATTGAATGTAGGAACCAACTCATCTTCTTTTTGGATGTTCATAAGTTTTTGTCTTATTGAACTTGGGTCAATTATCTCACCAAATTGCTCTATGAATGTTGTCATAAACTCACTCCATGAAGAGATATAATACATTGGTAAATATGAAAACCAATCTCTGGCATCTTCCTTTAGAGATTGAATAAAGAACTTCATGACAACATCTTCATGACCTACCTCATAATCTCCCATCAAGTCATTGAATTTTTGCAAATGTCTACTTGCTGATTCAGAGATTTTCCCTTTGAATTCTAGCAAGTGTTCCCTAACTTCATTAGGAACAGGGTTTGGGAAACCGTGAATACCACCAAAATTTATGGCTCTATATCTTTCGATAGAGAAACTTCTTTGATGACATGACAGGGTCTGTACACTTTGCATGTTTACATTTGACACCCCACAGGGATATACAGGTGGATGATACATTTTCTTACACCTTTTTCAAACTTCCTACATCAACTCTACAGTTGATCATTCCCTACCCTATTTTTTCTTTCATCATGACATTAAAATATTGCAATGCATAACCCAAATGCATCTATACCTAAGATCTCTTTACTGGGCACATTCAAGAACAAGCACACTTCTTCAACATAATACACAGACTACAAATTATAACTCAGAAGTATGTAGAAGTATCACCGTTATTTCCCTATCTTAGTGCTTAGTTTCACTCAATAGGGAACCAAATTTTTTCAAGACTTTTAAATATGGTTTTCATACACAAGATTATCCTTCATGAAAACCAAAATATGAAAAATACCTGGATATGCTGAGCTGCTGCAAGTTTTCCTTCCTGTCTGGAAATCTTTATAGATCTGAAAGATTCTTCACATATTCATTAGGTTCTTTTGACAGAGTTACCACCTCTCTTCATAGAGGACCAAACTTCAAACAATATGAAGTTCTTTCAAAGATTAATTTTATTTTGGGTCTTCTCCAGCAGCAGAGTCACACATAAATTCTTTTAAATTTGCTGCAACGAAGCCCCTTCTAGGTCTAAAACTTCAATATCTAAACTAGATGTTCAGACTCATCAAATTCTTTAACTCTTTGCTCAAGATCTGTCATTGTCCCCAATAGAGTCACCAATCCGTTGGTGTCTTGAATGGGCAAAAACTTCTTAACAATGAGCTTCAAGAGTGTTAATATTTATAAACATGGGGCTATCAGGATAAGACATAATTCTTAGTTCATCCCCAGTAGAGTCACCAATCTTTTAGTTCCTCCAACTGATTGCCTAAATTCCCCTAAAGATTAGCCAACTTCTTATACTTAGGGATCTTAGGTCAATGGCCAATGAATAGGATTACAACAACAAGTTGAAAAATCCTCTGCACTTTTGGTTCTACAAGGCTAAGGTGGGTGTATCTATACAACATCCAAGGGATATATCTTGACTGATGCTAGATTTTGTATTAAACATAGAAGGTTCTCAGTAGCATTTTACCAGGGAAATGAATGACTCCATTTTGATTGGCTTAATCCTATGACAATGCAATTCATACCCTGACTGAGAACAAATATTTATCAAAACTACTCTTAAAAGAATGATGGAAATAGAAATAGGCTTAATTTGTTTTGGGTGCATCCAAATCAATACCTTAGGCTAGCGAGGGACCAGTGCCTAATCCATTGGGCAAACAGAGTCAGAATTATGCACAACGAGTGTGTCATTCCAGCAATATTATTGCATCATGAGGTGGACCAGCAGTATTAACATCTTGTATTAACACTTCCTTCACTTGAAATCACAAAACTATCTTTTAAAACCATATGTAGAAAAAGTTAACTGAACATTTCCTAAGCAAATTATTTCTCTCCTTGAGAGAAAGCCATAAAAAACATGCACAATACAGAGAATTGCAAAGATGAATCAAAATATCCTTGATATTAAGAACTCATATTAACTTTATGCAAATACAATATGGAGATGGTTTCATAACCAGTGCAAAATGTATTCTATTTTGAAGAAACTTCTCACTTTATAGACTTAAACACAAGCTAGAATATAATTCCTCTTCTATTGCCTTTTTTTTTACAACACAAAATACACTGTTGCCTAAAACTAAAGATCCAAGAACCCTGAGAGAATAGCCCTGATTTCCCATTTATAGAAACATGGTTGGACACAAGCTACAGGCCACATATAGATGTCGTATTTTCATTTGAAGGATATTGACAACAAGAGGCCAAAATACCTGTCTCCAACCACTAAAGCATGCTTCTATAGATAATCATCACCTCAAGCAACTTGGAACAATTGATTTTATTGTGTATGCTTTCTTGCTATTGACGTGGAGGCAAGCCATGTTTTTGAAGTAAAATGGGAATTGCAAGGTATTCCAATGGATCAGCCCCTCCTCACATGAGGACATTTATTTCCCATGTGAGAACCCTTCGCCAAACTTCACCTGCCACGGAAGTAGACAAGGGAGTGTCCGCGAGGATCAACAAAGAAAGGAAGCACCGAAAGCTCAGGCCCCACCTATTAAGACCACTCACAGGCATAGGTAGGAAAATCCCCTCCTCTCTCTGTGAAGTTCCCAACAAACTCACTCAATCGAGAACCAGAGGATGCCTCTAATAAATGGCTCTGGCTGAGCCAGACCTCTAACTAGGAAGGGAACAACAGCAATCATGATTCCCTCCAAGATGCCCATTTGCTTCATCCAGGGGGGAAACACACCACCCACTGTGACCCAAGCTATTCTAGGACCACAATACTAAGTGAAAGGGAGAGAGAGCAATGATGCCTCTCTGCCTCTGTGTCCAGTCTAGGGACTCACAAGAATAGGAAGTTACTAGAGTTTGCAGACCATAACGTAAAGCCCTCAACCTGATGAAAGCAAGGGTTGAAGAAGGGGCTACAACAGCTCAATGGATGCTGCTAAACTTCCCCAATTTTGCTAGAATGGCCCATTCCTTAGAAAAACATTTCTAATCCCTTAATCTTTGAAGGACATACTTTTAGCCATGAGAATAGAGAGGAAAATCCTAAGGAATAGGGGGATAACCATAGCATACCAAAAAGATAACGACCCATAATGTTTGCACAAAAGAAGATAGTGCCTAGAACAATCATTAGAAGCATCTATTTATAGTGAGATTATAGAAACTCCCACCACCTGGGTGATCACACTCTATCTACCAATCCTACAAGTTTTATCCCTGATAGCACCTTAGCAATGCGGACCCTTAAATGGAAATCTTAGGCAAATCTGCCAGCCTCACTAGAAAGGGGAAGAAAGCGACACTTAGTTCATGATTCTAGGATTTCACACACATGAAATTCAATCACAACCCTCATTTCCATAATGAGATAGCTAAAGTAGGTTTCTCAGTCTCAACATCATCCCAATTCATAATATTAAACACATACTTCCTCCACTACAGCATTAGGGACTAATCCTGACAAATTCCTACAAGCAAAGACATCATCATGTATGGCAGCGGTGAGAAAGGAGGTGTCAAGATCCTCTCGATACAGAATATTTTCTCCCTGATAGCACCTATCACGTATCATTGATAGGATAGAGCTTGAATGAACAAACCAACCCTTTGATCAGTAGCTAGACAAGACTCAACACATGCTTAACCCCTGGCCTCTTATGCCAGAAGCAACCAACTATGTCTCATTATTTACCGTGCTTCTCTACTCCATCGACCCTTTCAATCCCAGCCATCAGATCCACTCCATGAATCACATCGACAGTCACCCAGAATAGTCAGCATGCCTAGAGGAAGGTGTCTATTAGTTTTGAATCTTGGCCGTGGATTAACACCCATCAATGGTCTTTGTGGGGATTTGAAGTTTCTCTAGTGAAGTCCAGATGTCATGAAAGTGCAGTGATCTCATCTGCCATGGTAGTACCTCACTTTCTCACGGTAAGTCCCTGGGACCACAACGAAAACCACAGCTCCAGGGAAATGTTTTCACTTGATACCACTGCAAGAAAAACATGCTAGCGACCACATCACATTCCTTGCGGTATCGCCAAGGGCCCCGAATATCTTCCATGAAGTCATAAACCTCAGCAAAAAGCCAAGTCAGTAGTCAAAAAACTCCTTGTGTTAATGCACATCACCCACGCAGGCCTTGCCAAGTTGGAAGATAGTCTGAGTTTCGCAATCCCACTGGAGCCTTAGAATAGTCCCGAGGGGGATACATTCCTCCTACGAAATTTCTTGTGTGGATGCCACATGATCGCCATGTCAGACCTCTGGCACCGCCGAGGCCCAGAACAAAGCCCAATGAAGGAGACACTCTTGGAAAAAAAGGAAGATCCCGTAGACATGGCCATGACATGAGGCCCAAATTAGCACGTGCATAAAAGTTGTTCTTAAAGGAGGGTCCACGCTAGGATGAATGAGTGGGGGGACATAAGAAATTCCTACTATCCAATATGAAGATAGAACATTATTTAAGTTGGTTGGGCATTAGACATAGTCTTAGGTCACGGGATACAAAGGGTAACCCTAGGCATGAGGGTCGGTAATTTGACGACAAAGGGAGACTTGAAGGACAACTTAAAAAATCAAGAACGGGCCGTAGGCAATCAACATTTTAGAACATGAGGCAACCAAGGAAAATGTGGCAAGACATTAAGCTAAGTATTTTACAAGGATTTTAACAAGCTTAGAAGACACATAGCAGGGGTTAGGACATGCATCAAAATGCTAGGACAAATAGAGTCCTCCATTCCAAACTTTTTCAAAAACTCTTTGACATACTTTGATTGAGAAATGTATATACCTTTATTAGTTTGATTGATTTGCAAACCAAGGAAGAAGTTCATCTCACCACACATTAACAACTCAAACTTTTTTTGCATTTCATCTGCAAACTTCTTACTCATACCTTCGTTTCCACCAAATATAATGTCATCAATATAGACTTCTATAATCAAGATCTAATCTTCACTCATCTTGATGTACAAATTACTATATGTAGACCCTTTACTAAATCCCTACTACAATAGGTACTTATCCAATCTTGTATACTAGGCTCTAGGAGCTTGCTTCAATCCATACAAGGCCTTCTTCAACTTGCACACCATATCTGGTTTATCTGATAGCTGGAACCCATCCGATTTCTCTATGTAGACCTCTTCTTCCAACTCACCATTCAGGAATGTAGACTTCACATCCATCTGATATACTTTGAAATTTTTATGTGCTACAAATGCCAAGAACAGTCTAATAGCTTCTAGTCTTGCCACCAGAGCAAAAGTTTCTTCATAATCTATCCCTTCTAATTGTGAGTAGCCCTTACACACAAGTCTTGTCTTGTTTCTTACAACTTCTCTAGCTTCATTTAGCTTGTTCCGAAAAACCCACTTTGTTCCAATCACATTCTTGTCTGCAGGTCTAGGGACAAGTTCCCAAGTCTTGTTTTTCTCAATCTACATTACTTCTTCTTCCATTGCCTTAACCCAATGTTTGTCATTGCATGCTTCATTTACTATCTTAGGTTCCACCTTTGAAAGTAGACAGAGATTTACTTGTTCTTCTATAGCTCTATTTCTTGTTAGCACACCTTTTCTTTTGTCACCAATAATTTGATCTTCAGAGTGATCTCTTTGCACATACCAGGGGGTTTTGGGAATTCTTTTTGAAGCTTCATCTTGAACTTCTTCTTCTTCTTCCGAAGCATCTTGCACTTCAGTCTGAACTTCCTTTTCTTTGTCTTTTTCAACCTTTTATGTATTAGCAGATCCATCTGACTCATATCCATCTAGTTGAATATCTTCATCTACCTTCACATTTGCACTTTCAATGATCTTTCTTAGTCTTTTGTTATAGCATCGATAAGCCTTGATCTTAATAGAGTACCCAAGGAATATGCCTTCATCACTTCTTGCATCAAACTTTCCTAATTCTTCATCTCTTCTAATATAACATTTGCTTCCAAAAACTTTGAAATATTTGACAGTAGGAGTTCTTCCACACCATAGCTCATAAGGTGTCTTTGTTCCTTTTTCTCTGACTTGCACTTTGTTTTGAATGTAGACTGCAATGTGTATTGCTTCTTTCCAATATACTTCTAGTAGGTCTACTTCTTTGATCATTGTTCTAGCAGCTTCTTGAACAGTTCTATTCTTCCTCTCAACTACTCCATTTTGTTGAGGAGTTCGGGGGTAGATAATTGTCTCTTTATTCCATGTTCTTCACAAAAGATATTTAACTCATTTGAAGTAAACTCACCACCCCTGTTAGATCTCAAACACTTGATTCTCAAATCCAGCTCATTTTCAACCATAGCTTGAATGCCTTGAACTTGTCTAGGGCTTCTGATTTTTTCTCTAAGAAAGGTAACCCAAGTCATTCTTGAATAATCATCTATAAGGAGCATGAAATACTTGTCACCCTGTAGACTTCTTGTTCTTGTAGGACCACACAAGTCTATATGCACCAACTCTAGTAGACCGGTAGAGGATTATTCTTTGCTCTTGAAAGTAGTCTTTATCATCTTTCCAAACTAACATTCTTTGCACATAACATTGGCAGGCTTCACAATCTTAGGCATGTCTCTTACTACTTGTACTGTGGTTATTCTCACCAAATTATCAAAGTTAATGTGACACATTCTCTTATTCCATAGCCAACTTTCATCTATCTTAGCCAACAAACAACAATTATCAGTACCCTTCAAATGATAAACATTACCATGAGTCCTCTTACCAGCAGCAATTAAAGTTTCAGAGGTTTTTCCTATCACACACCCATTGTCCTTAAACACTAGATCATACCCTTTGTCACACATTTGTCCAACACTTAGAAGGTTGTGATTTAAGCCTTTGACATAAAGAACATCATTTGTATTATTCTTTCCATCAAAGGTAATTGATCCTTTTCCACAAATCTTACCAGTTGCATCATCACCAAACCTAACTAGTCCCCCATCATATTTTTCAAACTTAACAAACTTACTCTTATCTCCTGTCATGTGATTTGAACATCCATTTTCAATGATCCATTCATCTTCCTTTTCAACATGAAATGCGGACAACTCTTTTGGACTTCCTTCACATAGCTTGCAATATTATCAAAAATAGGTTCTTCTCTAAGTGAAATAAACAAGCATTCACTACTATTACCATCATCAGAATCATCATCATCAGTTACACCATCATCATCTCTAACATAGTAACTCTTTCTTACCATTTTTTCTTTACTTTCATTGTTTTTGATCAGGACTCAAATATCTATCAGGACATCTTGAAGCATAGTGACCAATTTTACCACAATTAAAAAATTTGAAAGGTAACTTACCTTTGAACTTTCCTCTACTACCTCTTTTTATTCTACTTGCAAATTTTGCCTCAAGCTCTTTAAAGTCTTCTTCATCTGATTCCATAGCATATTTATCTGATCTAGCAGTCTTTTTTTCCTTGGCCTTAAAGGCAGTCTCAATTTTCACAGGGCCATCAGTAGTACCAAATTCCCTCATTTCAAAAGTAGTTAGTTTACCTAGCAATTGATCTTTTGTAAGCTTTCCCATATCAAACAATTCTTCAATGGTATATACCTTGCGACTATAAGATTTGGGAAGAGTTCTAAGTGTCTTATCTACAACATCCACATCCTCTATATTTCCACCAAGACCCTTGATGTTGTTGACAACTTCACCAATCTTTTGTATGTAATTTGTTATGTTCTCATCCTTAGACATTCACATGGTTTCATATGTGGTCTTCAAGTTATGTAACTTAGCCTTCTTGACAGAGTCATCACCTTCATAGATATTTTTCAATTTGTCCCAAATCTCATGTGCAGTTTCTAGATCCACAACTTTCACCATTTCAGTGTTAGACAAAGCATTTAATAGAGCATTTTTAGCTTTGTGATTAGTCTCATAATCCTTAATCTCTTCATCAGACTACGGACCACCTTTAGGTATTGTGTATTTATCTTTAATCATCTTCCACATATTATAACTAATAGAAATAAGAAAACTTTGCATTCATACCTTCCAGTAGGCATAATCAGATCCATCAAACTAAGGAATGTCTTTCTTGTGTGTCATCCCAGATCTACCTTAAGCTGTTAGGCTTTCTTCCAAGGAACCTCAATATGATACCAATTGTTGAAGACACAAGACAACTAAGAGGGCGGTGAATCAGTTGTATCAAAAACCTTAACTTATTTAAGAAAAATCAAATTCACATTTACTTACTTTAACTCCTTATTCTATTATGAAGATTAAACATGAATAGAAGAATCAAAACATAAACACAACATCACCATACACACATGAACACTAGATTTTTATGTGGAAAACCCTAAAAGGGAAAAATCACAGTGAGTGTTAGCTCACAATATAATGTAGTAACAATACCGAATAACAAAGAGGCTCACTGCCTTAGGGCTCACTGCCCAAAAGGACTCACTATCCAAAAGGTGGCTCACTGCTAAGAGGTGGCTCACTGCCAAGGGTTGGCTCACTGCTAGGATGGGTGGCTCACTACCATGAACTTATATAAGCATCTACAACATGCATGAGTTCAGTTCCATTTAAGTGCAATACATCTCTCCTTCATTGCCTTTACAAAACACACACTTTATCTTCACATCTTCGAACTCACTCACATCACTCATAGATTCATTACATATATTTATACCAATCATCAACCTTGGAACATTCATCAAGGTCGGCAATACAATTTACAACGATTGGAACTATCTCCAAGGTCGGCATACATACATAAATCAAATTAGGTCTAGACCTAAACAAATTTGTGAATTAATCAAATGAAGGAGGAACACTTCATGGCTTATCTCAGACCCAAATACATCTTCACATGCTTCAACGCACTTCTACAATCCACGAACCACATCCATAAGGAGTGTTAGCATCCAAGTCAACCTAACTTGTGCAAACACCAAAAATGCTTAAACACACGCTTCCAAGAGCTCAATTATTGCTTGTGGATCAAGCCCAAGATTTTACCATGACCTGGAGACATCTTCAAACAACATAAAACCACCTAGGAATTGACAAATCCATCCACAACAAATCTCACTTGAAGACAACAAACATCACTTGAAAACAGATCATAGACTACTCACAACGGACATTGTCAAACTCTGTTAATCAATAACTTGCTTTCCGGAGCACCAAATCACAAATCCTTGGGAAATGAAGATAGATATGAATCTTATAAACATTCATCTAAAACCGCAAGACCTCAATCCAAACTGTGGAGAATTGCGGAGTAAAATACTGTCTCCTAGTCATTCTGAAATCACTGTCAGACACAGTCATTAAACTAGTGAACACAACTTTCACACCAGAGCATTCTGGAGCACCAAACTCTAGATTTATCATCTTCAACTAGTTATTTGAAACATATCCAAATATCATCCTCCAATCTTCAACACTGAATAAATGCGGAGCAAAAAAGCAGACAGTATCCTATTAAGCCAGAATACTTCTTCACGACTTTGTCTTTAGTATAAATAAAATTTTCTCAAAAGCACTTGGAAACTCAACATCAAGAACATATTCTCATCATCTTCAATACTTATACATAGTAATCCAAAGTAACCTACTAAGGAACAAACCAAGAGCACAGTTGACAGTAATGACAACACAGACATGTTGACATCAATGACAACACCGATTAGCACATACTTGCAACAGTTGGAGCTTGGAATGGATTGGTTTTTCTTTATTTTATTGACTTATATTGATTATGTGTTCCCATATAGAACTTATATAATATCCCTCAAGTATGATGTTGATGATTGGAAATTTATTTTGTGCTTATACCGCAGCCATTACATTCCATGAAGACTAAAATTATTTGAGACACCCTGTCAAACAACTTGTATGCTCTATCTGTGTTTGATAGATGCTAGAAAAGGTTTATGGAATCAAGCTTTATAACTGCCAATTGCATTATCTTGAATTTTGTATCTTTGGCCTTTGCAACAAATCTATTTAATAATTCTAATAAATAGTTCACGTTCCTTGACTATGTTTCACATTATTCTAAGCTCCTTTTGGCATTTGACTTTATGCCTATCAAGTGCATTTGCTTGATGTTTCTAGAGCCTTTTAGATAAATCCATTTTATGCTTAACCCACAACTTGCATTGTTTGTGCTAACCCCTCCTTGAGACACTCTATCATTCAATTCATGTGCACTGTGTACATAAGCACTAAATATGCATATGGGCTTGCATGAGGACCCTATGATTAATTGTAATCCTAATTGAAAGGGAGAGAGAGCACAATATCCACCTTGTGGTGTCTTATAATTTTCTTAAACAAATATTCAATAACTTGATGCAAGCACATACTACTATGCCCTTAAAGAGGAAACATACATAGTTGATTTCCCATCACATTAACCATTAGATGAAAGATAATGTATCTTACATCTATCTAAATAAATTTTGGCAGCATAATGGCATGTAAATCAACACTTTAAAAACATGAAAGATGAAGAATAGAAGAAAGATAGACAAGAAGAGAAGAGACTCCAATATACGTGGGGAAAACCCTTTTGGGTAAAAAAACCCACACTCCAAAGCATTGAACCAATGTATTAATCTGCAACAACAAACATGTTACAATACACTTGCAATCTCAAATCCTTAACATGGAGATTTACATCTTGCTTCTCTGGAGGAAAACTGATAGCATAACCCTACATAAAACACTCCTTAATGTCTCCATCTCAATCCCTCAATATATAGACTCATGGTGGCCTAGAAAACAACCATAAGGCATAAGGATAACAATCTATCATAACAAACCTCATAACAAAGGCATTTTATTTCTCTCCTTTGTGCTGCCAACAATAAAGGATAAACTTCCCGCTCTACAAATTCTCGCTTGTTGTTTGAATTTGAATTTGAATCTGGATGGATGATGGGGACCCGGGCAATCCCCCAGACCCTTCGTCACAGGGTTTCTTGGGCAATGCTTTGTGGATAGGGACTATCCCATGTGGGTTGGACGGAAATGAGGACCTTGTGGGTCACGTGCACTATGATGGGGACAGAGATTCCTCTGTCCGCACATTACAAAATAAGGTGTTGGGGCCCAATGCCCAAAAAAAGGCCCTGTTTGGGGAGAAGACAGTGGAAACTTGTGTCTCTCCAAATTTTCATACTCTAGAGGATGGCTCTACGCTTGTGCTTCTGGACGCTTTGATGGATAGAGTGGTCTCCTCCATGGAGAATGCTCTAGTGGGAAAATTTTTTTCCTTCAGACCCAATATAGATGTGGTCAAAAAATGGGTGACTATTAAATGGAGGGTTAAAGGTAGTTTTTCTATAAATACCATGGCTAGCGGGATATTTCTCTTTAAATTCACGACAAGGGAAGATCTTGTCTCTGTGCTAGCGGGGGGACCCTGGATGTATGGGAAGCATAGTTTATCGTTATGCAAATGGAAACTAGGATTTGATAGTGTGGCAGACCTAAATAAAATGATGCCAGTTTGAATTCAGCTCCTGGGCCTTCTTCTAGAATTCTAGGATGAAGAGATTTTCATGTGGATTGCCAACTCGCTTGGACACTTCATAACTATTGATGGCACCACCAGAAACAAATCAAGGTTAGTATTTTCTAGAATCTATGTTAGCATTGATATTAACAAGATCCTCTCTAACAATATCACTCTTGAATCTAAATTTGGCCAATGGGTTCAACCCATATTTTATGAAAACTCCACAACCTTCTATCAAATCTACAATAAAAAGGGCCACTTAGCTCCTCAGTACAAAGTAAAGAAACCTAACTAGGCTAAGGAGTCTCAGATAATAGGAGCAGAGGACTATCCATTCAGGGATGATTTGCTGAATATAATTAAATCCCCAGAAAAGAACAAGACTGTTATAGATAATGGGAATAAGCCTCAACCCCATAATGTGAAGACCATTGACCACAACACGTTTGAAAGCCTGAGAACTCCCCTAATCCAAGTATTATTAGCAGCATTGCTTCCTTCCCCTAGACTTGAGGATAGGGAGATTCTTCAAGAGGAAATCCTAGAAAAACAAGCTTTATCTGGGGTGGTGCCTCTTCCTGCGGCCTCTAGCCCGTTATCGGCTTTGGATGGTACTATGGCTGGAGGTGTCATAGGATCAGGGATTGTTTCCCCTAATAACAACATTGTGACCCTTATTCATGGAGTGGCTTCTAGCATCACCGATTCAGAGGGTTGGAATATGGCTAAAAAGAAAGGTAGGGGCCTAGGAAAGAAGATTATGGATGTGGTAGTGGACACCAAGCAGGGCAGACTGTCCCTTAGAGAAACAAGACAGAAGGAAATTAACAAGGATATTGCTATGGGCAGATAGAAGACCTTGGAGATTGGCTCCAAGAAGGGTCTTATCAAATGAGAATTCTATCATGGAATATCTGGGGGTTTAATAAGCCTCACAAATAGTTATTGGTCAAGAACTGTATCTTTGATAATAAAATTGATATCTTATTGCTCCAAGAAGTTAAAATGAAAAGTGATAACTTTCAGTTGGTGGCTAGGAATCTATGGACTAATGTGGATTACCTTGGTTGTGATGCCTGTGGTGCCTCAGGGGGTATTGTCACCATGTGGAATAGTAAGACTATCGAAGGAAGGATTATTGATAAGAATAAAAAAAATTTGGCGACTAAGATGGAGTCTGACAGCTTCTCATGGAATCTGATTAATATCTATTCTCCCAAAATCAGAGGGGCCCAAGAAAAGAGTTGTGGGATCTCCTTTCTGCTCTGATCTCTAGAGACCTAGATAGCTGCTAGATGTTAGTGGGAGATTTTAACACCCCCCTATTTCCCTCTGATAAGAGGGGGGGAACTAGGGATTACACTGATAGCATGATGGACCTGAATAACTTTTTAAATAAGGAGGGCCTAATGGATCTGAAACTACAAGGTAATAAGTTTACGTGGTCAAATTAGAGGATGTGAAGGAATCTGATCCAAGTTAGGCTAGATAGGGTTTTGATCTCTTCCAGTTGGAAATTTTTAAGCTCCCATGTCCTTGAAACTCTGCCTTGAACAACTTTTGATCATAATTCATTGCTTCTCTCTTGGAAGGATGGGAATAGTAAAGGCCCCTACCCGTTCAAATATGAAATTATGTGGACTAAACACCCCAAGTTCAAGGAAATACTTGCTAGCTACTGGAGGATAAATGTCCAAGGAACACCTATGTTCTGTCTTACTCAGAAGTTGTTGATGATCAAGAAAAAAGTTAAAGGCTAGAATAGGTTCAACTTTGGGAATATTTTTGATGAAAAAAGAAGAATCAACTTAAAACTGAGAGAATTGTAGAAAAGATTAGAAGGATACACCACTGAGGATACTGCTAAGGAGGACGAGAGTGTGAGAAGGGAATGGAAAGAACTACTAGTGAAAGAAGAGATTTTTTGGAAGCAAAAGTCAAGAGTTCAATGGCTGAAAGAGGGGGATAGGAATACCTCATTCTTCCATCAATCTATGATGAGGCATAGGAAAAGAAATAGCATAATTAAGCCAATGGATGACAGAGGTATCAGGGTTGACTCAAATATCCAGATTGGGGAGGTGGTGACTTACTATTTTTCAAAACTTCCTGGGAGCCCAAGATAGCAGTATTAATCAAGAGCTCATAGATATTATACCAACCATACTAAATGAGGAGGACAATGCTCAACTTGGCAGACCTATTTCTGAGGAGGAGGTCTAGGCCATCCTCTTCTCTATGGGGGCTTTTAAAGCCTTAGGACCTGATGGATTCCCCCCTGCTTTCTTCCAGGAGCATTGGGATATAGTGGGAAAAGATGTCATTGAGGGTACCAAAGATTTCTATAGGACTGGAAATTTGCTAAAGCAACTTAATCATACCTTCATAGCTCTTATACCCAAAAAACAAGACTCAGAGTGCATGGGGGATTTTAGACCTATAAGTCTTTGTAATAATGTGTACAAGATTTTCTCCAAAATTCTAGTGTTGAGACTCCAACCCATTCTTGAAAGACTGGTCAATAGCTATCAAAAAGGATTTATCCCAGGCAGACAGATAATGGATGCAACCATTACTACTCATGAAATAATCCACTCCATGGAGAGAAGAAGAAGCCTGGGAATGGCTTTCAAGTTGGACATCTCAAATCTTATGATAGAGCTAATTGGGAGTTCCTTTTTACTATTCAGAGGAAGATGGGATTCCAAGGTAAATTTTTGCAACTTGTCATGATCTGTGTTACCTCTGTCAGATTCTCTATTTTGGTCAATGGTATCCCTAGGGGCTTCTTTAATGCTGTTTGAGGGCTAAGGCAAGGGGATCCCCTTTCCCCTACATCTTTATCCTTATTGAATTCCTAAGCAGGGACTTCATCTCCTTCCTAAATTCGAGAGAAATTAAAGGTGTTAAACCTGCTTCAACAATGGAGCCTGTTGTCATACATCAATTTGTGGATGATACCATCCTATTTGGAGCTGCTTCTGTTGTTAAGGCTCAGAAATGGAAAAAAGTGCTACATGAGTATGCTACATCGCCGGACCAATGTATAAATTTTGATAAGGGTCATGTCTACTTTTTTAACACCCCGATTGACCTACAACAAAAGATTATGGGGATTCTAGGATGTGCTGCATGATCTTTCCTTGGGACCTATTTGGGACTTCTGTTCTCAGTCAAATATACCACCCTGAAGTATTGGAATTCTATCATGGAAAGGACACAGGAAATTAGCAGGGTGGAAAGGAAAACTTATAAGTCAAGCTGGTACGTTTCAATTACTCAAAGCTTCGCTCCAAGGAAACCCTGTATGTTTTATCCTTATTCAAAATGCCTAAGTACCTAACTGAAAGACTGGAGAAAATACAAAGAAACTTTCTTTGGATAGGGATGGAAGACAAAAAGAGGTTGGCTCTTGTTGCCTAGGATAAAGTCTGTAGACCTAAATTGCAGGGGGGGCTTAGGTCTAAGAAAATTAAACTTGCTTAATAAAGCACTCATTACCAAAATTGGTTGGAACCTTATTACGGGGGCAGTATTATGAAATCCAAATATATGGGTAACTCAACCCCGGAAGACATTATTCTTTCTTTTGACTTTCCTAGAGGCTCGGTGATCTAGAATAGTATCCTAAAATGTAAAACTATTCTTTTGAAAGGTAGTAAGTGGAAATAGAGGGATGGAGAATTGATAAGACTCTGGGAAGACAACTGGATCAATGGAGGACCCCTAAAAAATTGTCAAAACACTCAAGAGTTGATGAATTTAGTTGTTAATCACTTTGGAGACCGGGCTAAGGATTATTTCCTCCCTGGTAGTTGTGAGTGAGGGTGGTTTTCAGAGTGCTATCAAAGACAAACTTAGTTGGCTGGAGTTGCTGAAGATATACAATTACTTCTAAAAGAATGTAGAATCCCCCTCTTCCCTCAGAAATACAGATTGATTTGGATTAAGGAAAACTCTGGGAGGTTTACTGTTAAATATGCCTATAATTTGTCCCTTCCCCAAGAAGGTGATAAATTATGGAAGAGCATCTGGAACCACAACCTTTTACCAAAAATGAATCACTTTTGGTGGGTGGCTGTACAAAACAAAATCCTTACTATTGATAACCTCCAGATAAGGGGATTCCAAATCCCCAACAGATGTATGTTTTGTATGAAAGATGAAGAGTATGTCTCTCATATTCTTTTACACTATGAATTCACTTGGGAGGTTTGGAGTTTGGCTCTAAATATTCTAGATAAATTGGAGGATCACATTAGAGCCTGAATCCCTCCTCTTTCAAATCTGGTTTGTTGTGAAATATGGGCCCAGAATCCCCCTATCCTATCTTGGTGCCTTGGAAGGAAAGAAATAATAGACTCTTTCGGAAAAAATTTAGGAACCCCAAGGAAGTTTTAGGCTCTGCTGTCAGACTGCTACAAGACAACATCATCAACAGCTCCTTAAAAACTACTGAAAATCCCCCAAATGCCAAAGAAACCAACATAATTAAATAATGGACTATTCCTATAAGTACTTCCAGAGTGGATGATAGGAAGAAAAAAGCCAGGGCTAACACTAACTGGACCCCTCCCCCAAGTGGTTGGTCAAAGTTAAACTTTGATGGTGCTGCCAAACGCAACCTAGGTTTGGCTAGTGGTGGAGGAGTGATAAGATCTGATAAGGGTATTCTGATCGCATGCGGAAGCCATGGCCATCCTTTGGGGGCTCAAAATTGCCTTGTCCATAGGCATTAAAAACATAATAGTGGAAGGTGATTCTATGGTTGTCATTGAAGCTATTAAAGGGAATGGTAGTGTTGGTTGGCAGATAGAGGATGCTATCAAAGATATAAAGGGTCTTCTCTTAAAGTTTGAGGGAAAAGAAATGAAACATATCTACAGGGAAGGAAATAAGGCCGCAGACCTTATGGCAAATTTGGGGATTAATGTTAACCCCTTAAGATGTTGGAGGGAATTGGATAATCTACCCAGGACCATCAATAATTGTATTCAAAAGGAGGCCCTTAACCCCTCATGATGGATGGTATAATGTTTTTTTATGCCTTCCTAGCATAAAGGGAGGATGTGGCTTGGAGGACGGTAGGAGTCCTACTCACTCTTTTGTGATGATGTGGCAGACTGATTATTTTGTGTACCTTGAGATAATTACTATAAATCATGTTTCACGGAAAGATATTTGTAAAAGGTCTTGTCAACCTCTGCTTAATGTGCTGGTTTCAAGGGGTTCGCACGAGTCAGGTTCTGACGGCATTTATGATCTGAACGCACTTGGGTTCTGGATTAGTCTGCATAGGATGAAAAAGAAACTAAGGTTTCTTATCTATGCACTTCTAGATTATTTACTCAACTTCTACCTACTCTCTGCAACAGCTTGTTCTGTGGGGAATTTATTTCAATTTGCATCAGGGGTTTTAGTTTTGAGCTTTGGAGGCATAGGAAAATGGGGGGGATAAAGTGAGAATGGAGCCAATGAACTATAATGACTTCAAAGAGGACTTGCATGTCTAGAGAATAGCGTATGAGGGAGGAGTTGCTTCTTTCCTAGAATCTCTGAATGGCTATGATGAAAGTTTATCAACCCAATTTTCTAAATCATGGGATGGGAGTCGAATGGTGAAATTTGGCGGGATCCAATTCATTGTCTCTAAGGGATCCATTGCTACTGTGACTGGTTTGCCGTGTTTAGGGAACAGACTCAAGAAATAGACTCATGTCCCAGACATGGAGGGCATGAAATTGTTCTATAAAGAGGGGGAGAAACAAATTCAGCTTCAGGGAGGATTTGAATGGGAGAGTTTGGTCTCTCCATGGAACTGGGTATGTTTTTTGATAATTAAATATTTTACTCTTGAGGGTAGATGCAGAGTGTTCTACCATTGTCATTTTGCCTTCTTAAATCATTTCCGCCATAAAACGTTGGTTAATTTCCCTTCCTTCCTGCTATCTAGCCTTGAAGCCTTTGTTATGTACACCAAAAAAGCTCGTGAAGGGGACCCAGAGGTGATTGCTTTGTCCTTACACCAAAGCCTAATCTTTCATCTGTATCAATACCATTTGGCTCTATGTCTTCCTAAAACCCCCGTTACTCAGCCTATGGAGGATAGCTCCAATGAAGACACCGAAGATAAAATTCCCCTAAGTGTGTGGCTTGGGAGTCCAACCACTCCAATGGACTCTTAGTCTGCCTCCCCATCTAACCTTCCTATAAGCGGTCCCTCTGGCCCTTTGTCTAGCCCACCTGTGTTAAAAGCAACCTCTTTTTCGAAGGTTATCTCAGGTAGCTGAATGCTAGGACAAAACTTTGATACCTCTCAGGACCAATCTCATGTTGTGGTTGTTGAGGACTTGTGTAACCTAATAAATAGAAACCCCATGCATGATAACAAAAAACATAAGGGATGGAATACTGCACAAAACAAAACAGAGAAAAAGAGATGTAGTGAAGGGGTGAGAGGAAAGGTGTTGAAGAGACTAATAAAAAGTAGGGGAATCATGGAAAGGAGGAGGTTATGTTTGTTAAAGAAAAATCTATGGGAAAGGCTGGCTCTATCAGAAGACCGAGCATAATGAGATCTTCTAGATTAGCGAGAGGTACGCCCTAGGGAATAAGGATTGTTGATTATTCCACTGCTTCTAATTGAGAAGACATTGTGCAAGAAGTGGATATTAAGGGAACCAAAACCACCTCTATGTAGGAACAAGAGGGCATGAGCCACTTTGTTTCAATGAACAACTCATTCTATGAAACCAATAATGAAGATATTGAGGTGCAGGAAACTCCCGACAAGGAAGTTATGAGTGCCAGAAGGGATGTGGATAACAAGAAACTAGAATGGAGCTAGCTGAAGTCAAATCTCACCTATCCATGATGGAGAACAAAGTCAAGACTCTGGTTAAGCTGGTTCTAAAGTCATCCCACAAGGCTGCTGATGCCTTTTCTATTCTGTAAGTGGACCAAAAGAAGACTGTGGATTCTCTATTGGAGGACCAGGAAAATTTAGTCAATATGATATCTGATGAATGGAAATATCTTCTTAGCTAGGTGGTTCTTGTTTTATTTCATTAAAGACTTGGTTAAAGACTCATTTAAAGACTTGTTTAATGTTTTGTTAGTTTTTGATGATCTGTTAATCGGCTGTTAGTCAGTCATGGGTGGCCCTAGGCCTATTCTGTTGCCATTTGGCTTTTATTATTGGGTTCTACTCCCATGCTAGTAGGTTATCTATATCAAAAACAACCATAAGGCATTACCATGGGCCCAAATAAGGTCCAAAAATACCATGGTAAAAATCCATACGACCCAGATTTCCATGACAAAATTCCAATGCCTAGTTTAAGTTTGGGCTTCCAAACTATTAATAGAATATTCCTTATACATGTAAGATGTTGTCATAAGTTTTCACAGTCAATCCACCAACTTAGGCACCCAAAATATAAAATTTACCTCCTTTAGAAAGATACCTATGACATATGTCATAAACTATCATAATGTTGGTCAAGATTCCTAGTTCACAATTAGTAACTCCCTATAATCATGACCTTACGGGTCATAAGAATTTGCCAGAATCTACTATTTAAATAAACATTTTGATGACACCGTACAACTCACCACAAGATGTTGACACATGACGAAAATGCCATCTTGGAAATCCCACACCCCATTTTGGTGGAGCACAATTATTAAAAAGAACACATTATAACAATTTCCAAATAATTACAAGAAAATGATTGGTAATAAATAAATAAATTCAGTAACTTCAAAGGTTGAGACACCTTAATTCCCAACATTTTCCCACTTGTTGAACATCTTGCAAGAGAAAAAGAGAAACACAACCACTCTGTGAACCACCAATGCTACCATACTATCTCAACTGAACTCCATTGTGCTCACAAGCTTTACAAAAGCACCTACAACATCTTCCAAGTGATCACCAACATGACAAAATATTAGAATTCCAAAAACCATGATGAAATACTAAACTTCATATAGACACACCAATGTAACCAACTTCAAACACATTACCAGAACATAACTTAGATGTCCAAAACTTCCTCCAAAACAAGATCAAGGATGAATGCTCTAGAACAATTAGAACAACAACCACAACTAGTTGTTTATATCCAACTAAAAAACCCACCATTGATAGACCTTATGCACATGACATATCCAACCCATACTATAGCTCTAATCCCTATATAATCAACTATCCTTCTCAAAGTTAACATCTCCCATGATAACAAACACACCAAAGCCATTGATGTGCAAAAAATTTGAAGACCCTTGATATTGTAGTCCAATGAAAAACAAACTACCAAAGATACACATACATCCTAGGACTCATATTGCATGAGCAATGTCAAGCAAATCAACTCAAAGTCTACCAATCAGCACTTACATAAGAAATGTGGCTAATAATCAAATCATGTAATACAAAGAACAATCACAATGATCTACAAACTATAACCAACCTATTGCAAAACATAGAATACTTACACAAATAGTTTTTTATCCATTCTCCCACCTTTGATCTCCTTCACTTATCCCAAGTCCTCCACATCTCAAAAGATATACATTAAAATAACACATACTATTGCTAAAAATAATAAAGTACAACAACAATAGATGACCATAAACCTAGTGATCATACTAGATGGATAAGAACCTCTAGGAAGAAACATGAGAACATAAAGAGAAATTGCAAACCATATCACATCCTTCTACCAACACCACCAAGTTCTAAGCTATGCCTAGTAAGACCTCCTTCACAAAACCCCAACTCAAAATCCTTAACAACACCCAAAATGTTCAAACTCATTAGATCAAACAAAACATATATCTCATATAACCAAAATGGATGTAATCTTATCTAACCAAAGAAGATCAACTAAAATCCATTCCACAAATAGGAATTCAACCTAATAACATCTCCAAAAATTCTCATAAATCAAACCATATACCCAAGGAGATAACCATGCCAAATACTCATCAAATGAACCTGTAGACACCTAAAATTGACTTGCTCTGCAAACCAATTTCCCGTATCTCTACACCACCAATTATCCCTCCTATTAATTAAATAAATTCATTCTATTTAATTAATTTATCCCTAATCATCTACCTTTGATCATTTACCCATCCTTTTGTGATCAATTAATTCACTTAATTTATCACTTTACCTTATAACTAGATCCTCGTTGATTAAATAAATATTTTCAATATTTATTTAGTTAATCTTCCCATTTCCCTAATCCTTGTTAATTAGATAAATCATGCTTATCTAATTAATCTAGCCTATTAATCAACCTATCCCTATCCTAGTTAATTAAATATCAATTATTTAATTAGCTACCCTAGCCTACCTATCCCCTAGACCTAAATTAATTAAGCTTAACACTTAATTAACCTTGCTTATCCCATCCTCCCACACACCTTTGAATAAAAATCATTTTTTTATTCAAAGGGTCAAATCCTCCTTACACCATTTATCACCCTCTTACACATGTAAGTGTACATGTGTCCTTCAAATTTCACATCTCCACATAAAAGTGAATTTTTAATTCACACTCCCCCATGAGTTGAATTTTTAATTCACTTGTCATATCCACTCTTCCCAAAAATGAATTTTTAATTCATTTTTATCCTCCACACCTTTCCCCATGTGAATTTAAAATTCACAAATAATGAGAGCCATCCAATCCCATTGACCAAACCTCAACTCTTGATCTCTCTCATCCACTCCCCTTGTGACACTTGTCACAAGGCTATGACTTCAATCCAAACCCTAACTCTCAACCATTTCTAGCCCTTGATCTCATCTTTTAATCCTCACCCTCCATCCATTTTCCAAAAATCTATAAATGAGACCCTTCTCTAAGCCATTTTCAACAACTTCTTCTTGCATCCTTACCATGCCCAAATTTCTCTCAAATCTTCTCATCATACCATCATAATGCCAAAATCATTTCTCATCCCCATCTCAATCTCCATCTAAATCCAAATCCCTCATCCTATTGTGTTGAATCTCAAAAAGCAATCCACATTCTACATCCATGTGGGTAAATCTAAGGAGTTTGGGTGCAACTCCTTCCACCCTATCAAGGATTTGTGACTCATTGTGAAAGGTATAATGCTTGTTTATGCACTTGTTTTATGTTTTCTACTTCCATTTTGAGATCACTAATCTACAGAACCATCTAGAACTAGAAACTATAGCTCAAGATTCATATCCATGAGAAAGCAAGAAATAAAATGAATTTGAAACAACATGGGTAAAACCTATCAAATCATTTTTTTCAAGTGAACTGAGAGTGGGGAATGAGAATGCTCCACTGAGATACACAAAGTCTCATAGGATCTCTCTAAGAACAATTTCCTCTCAAGTTCAAACATGAACTCATCTCCATACTCAAGTGAATTCTCTTCAATCGTTTTGCTAAAATTTCACCATTTCAACACATGACCCCCAAAACAAGAGATCTCTAGCCTCACCTCAAGTCTCTCTAGAATCCATGAGCATCCAACAATCAATTCATGCTAACTTCAAATACAACCTACAAAAACATGAAGCTTTAAGCAAATGATTAATGCTCAAAACTAAATAGAACTTCACTAGACCACTATCAAAACTCCCACTACACATATGTAAAATCCAAGAACACACATGACATCATGATCTAACATCTTATCCTAAGCAATCACGTGCTCCAAACAACATATCATGTCAAAGGGGCACCATCATTACAAAACTCCAATCTAGAAATAAGAGTCCATCATGGCACAATACCAAAATAATCATTGAAAATAGATTTATCTATTAAAACCAACAAGTCACAATACCATCCCCTAACAATGGAACTCAAGATGTCAAAATACTTTCATAACATACAATAATCATACTCCAAAATCCTTACCATGACACCTACAACCATTGTAGAAGATCATTTATCACCAAGTGATAGATTCACATCGTGCTTCCAAAACTCCCACTGAAATTGTGATAATGAGCTATTCAAGGCATCATGATAACCATCCTCTAAATGAAAATCATCCATGGCTCTAACATAATAAAAAATTCACCTGCAATATCAACAAAACAAAAAATAAAGTAGAACCAAGATCTCCAAGTCAAGAAGATACACAACATGCTACAAGTCCCAATAACTAACTATCCAGGCACTCTAATCATCCATCCTCTCATCCCAATGCAACATATCAATGCACAAATAACCACAAGAAATGCCAACTAATACAGTCTACATCAACATTGAATCAATATCGTGGATATAGGTAGTCCACATCTGAGTCATCCCACTACAATCAATGAGTTGTGCATACCTAAAAACTGCATAACTCATAGATCTCAAACCAATGCAACATGGAAACTCATTATCAATAAATTACAAACTAAGATTACAAAGAAGATACCATCTAGATTTCAAGACTCAAACACTAGATCAACTCCAAATCTGATTTACCAAATAAATCTATAATGAGTACCAGAGTCAAGGAACCCATTAAGAAAATATTATAGAAATAAAGAGTAACTAATCACATACCAACATCTCCACATTGAGAAAGCTGCAAATAACCTCCTCAAACCATGCATGAAACATACATGCAAACCTACAACTATCTTACATCCAAAAATACCCTGAGGGATTCATAATCTAAAAAATAGTTTATAGGAAAATCTACAAAACCATAAGTTTTGATTAACTGTGTAAAACTTGCAAAACCACCATGTCACTGACATAGATGCAAATCCATATCCACTTATCATTGGGATGACCCACAAGTCTGAAAACCACCAAAATAATGGAATAACACAGATAAGCATAACCATATCTATTTTGAATGAAAAATCTACAAAACCCTAAGATCAAATCAATATGAAACTAAGACATGCAAGTACAACCAACCAAAAGCAAGAAGATGTCCATAAACTCCAGGCCCACTTGTAGGCCAACTCCACAACTATCATGTACAAGGATATGGAGGAGCTAGGTTGTTCCAAAAGCTTTCAAATAATCCAATGATCAACTCCACAGCCTACATGTATTTGAGGTTAACAAAACAATTCCTTCCAATGCTAGGGACTAAAACCAAGCACCTAACATAAGTACATCAAACTATAGTCATGACAACCCAAGTTTATTCATGTGATCAGAGAGTCCAAAAAAAGCATCCAACATGAATACTTTGCTACAAACAACCATAGAATGAAAGAACACAACCACCATGAATGAGGGTTATTACATACAATCAAGTGGGAGCTCCAGATCAATATCATATTAAATGTAACCACATAATCAAGTCCAAAATACTCCATCTTCTCCATCCTTCAAATACTTTCTATACCTTGAAAAGTAAGATCAACTAAAAAGCTCCCACTCAAACAAGTATTAATAATCAGCCAATTCCTTCCTACAGATTCCCTCAAGGTTACTAGGCTAATAAATCACAATAGAAGAAATACCCATAACCTTAAACACCATGGAACCAAAACATAACATGGAAGCACCATAACTCTAATACCAATTGAAAGGGAGAGAGAACCTAGTATGCAACTCAAGTAGCATCCTATAATTTTCTTTAAAAGATGTTCAATAACTTGATGCAAGCACATACTACTATGCCCTTAAAGTAAAAACATACATAGTTGATTTCCCATCACATTAACTGTCACATCCCTAATTTTGAGTATGTTTTTCTTTTTACTTGTATGTAACTAGTAGATAATTTTGCATGATTTATTGATTTGACGTTATGTGAAAATGTTAGGATAAATCAATCATTTCATAAGTTTATGTTCTTCTACATAGAATTTAGACATCTGATTATATGTTATCATGATTATTTATTCATGATATATATGAATTAACTAATGATACACTAATCCCAGTTTGGTGATTGTAAGTTGTAATCAGGAAACAGGTTACTTCCCTCTGTGAAAGAGAGGGAGAGCATCATTGGAGAGAAGTGAATAGACATAAGGAAAGGAATAGGTTGTTGTTATCTAAGTATTGTGCTTTTAATGTTTAGTGAACCTCATCGTAAGTGGTAAGTTGTGATTAGACCTATTTGTTCAGAGTTTTGGGTTTTGACTCGACAATCGTTGATTTGACATCAAAAACCATTAGCGTAGGTTTTGTTGAAAAAAACTAAGTCAGGATAAAAGTGATTCTCGACAAGATAAGGTTGATAGTCATTATTTTCCTTAAGTGCTATGATTATAGTTTATCCTATTATAATTATTTTATTAGAGGTTATTTTATATTATTTTTATTGTCGATGATTTCCAATAAGTGTTCTGTTATGGTAACTTATCCTTTCTCTGGTGTTTTTGTGAGATAGAGAGGGGGAGAAAACCTTGACCCCATTCTCGTATCCTTATAGATGTTGGTGACAACATAAGTTTTGGATGTTTTTCTTCACCTTGTGGTTATGTTTATATATTTTAATATGATTTAATGAGCTAGACCTATGAATTGGTTGTTAGACTTCTTTATAACATAGCTAAGATTTCATATTATTGCAAATAACTTTTTTGCTTAAGTGGCTCGACTCCTTTACTCCCTAACTAATTTAGAGAGTAAGGAGGAGCTCTTGAAAAAATGTGTACAGTGGTCTTTTATGACCATCACTTCCACTATTTGCATGCCTACAAGGAAATTACTATAGGCTATGTTTAAGGAGAGAAAATGTGGTTATGGTCGAGTGGCTATTAATCTCCGTAGGAGTTTTCTCTCGAGGGAGACAATGGGAGAAGCAATGAACACCAAGAGTATTATTTTTGAGCCTTACTTGAAGGATAACAATAGTGGGACAAAAAGAGGGAGGAGCTCTTCAAAGAAAGGAATATAGGAGACTAAAGGATCTATCCCATTCGATTCTGATACAGGTTCTTTTCTTTGTTTGAAAGTCTTTTATTAGTTTAAGAATTACATGTTTACATTTGATTTTGTGGATAAATATCTAAGGCTGATATACTTAGTATATTACTGTGAATATGGCCAATAGGATTTAAGTTTTTCCTATGCCTTATATGACCATAAATCTTTGTTTATCTCTAGGAGAGATTTGATCAAAAGTCTTCGATATCTTTGAGTATCACTTGGCTGATAGTCTAACACTATTTTTGAGTGATAATGGATGATAACTTGTTTACTTAATGGCTGACATCTCCATATGTTATATGGCCGATGCTCTTTTTGATATAAGGCTAACGTCCTTAGATAGAACATCACTGTGTTATTATGACCAATACGCTTAGTGAAACACTGTGAACAAGGTTTTGAACTTAGAGTATTGTTGTATGAAGAGGCTGAGAGTATAGTTCATTATAGTGGGAATATGAGACTGAATAACCTTACTCTTTACATATTTTAGTTAAAGACTAGATCGAGATTAACTCTTTTGATTTATGCCTTTAAGGTTGAGAACTTTGTGGTTTTTCTGTGCACACCAAAAGGTTGTTGCAGAATTATTTGTAAGAGGCCGAATGGATAGTAATCTTAATAGGATAGCTCCTGTCTATATTTAGTAAACTCTTGCAGTTGAGAACATAGTTATAACTAAGCATTATAAAAGTTTTTTATAATGCTAAGAATATATAATCCTTTCATGAATCATATTTAAAGGGTGTATGTGTAGCAACCAAGCCATTTTGAGACACAGAGAGATACCTGAGAGTTCTAGTTATGCATAGACAACTCTTATCTCTATTTGCAATCAGGATAGCAAAGAGTGCAAGTGTTGTGCTATTACTACCAAAACTTGTTGAATATGTCTTTGGATTTCTAAACTAAGCCTCTCGAAATTATTTTTTTAAGTCTTAGAAGTTGAGACTAGAAGTTTTAATAAAGATGTTTCTCTTATCTCTTAAACTCATTTAAGTTTTATTGTTTTCAATCCAAGACTCCAAGAAAGGTTTTCTCTTATTCTAAAAGTGTATAGAAATTATTTAGATATCATTAGAAGCTCTTGAAGATATGATATATATATTCTTTCTTCGACTAGATCATGTCTTTCCATTATGCAAAGATGTACTTTCATTCTTAACCTTTCTATATCTAAAATCGGTAAATGAAAGGAGACCATTAGGTCAAAGACATCATTATTTTTATTTTTTGCTAGGTAAAGATGCAGAGCATCATAAGTATTATATTAATATAAAAATATTTTTACAAAAGATGGTCCAACGACTAGAAGAGACAGTTAAAAAGCTTAGCCAAAAAGAGAGGCAGAGGAGACCTCCAAAAACCAAGGAGAAGAAGGCAGAAAACTTAGTTAATAACATTTAGATCTGCAACTTTGAGGGAATGAAATCCTAGATGAGTAGAAGTTGTATCTTCCACTTGCATATTTGCTTCAGTAGGAACAAATGGAGCCGGAGGATTGAAGTGGCTTAGGAAGGACTAAGCAGCAAAAGTATCTTCAATCTTAGAAGAGAGAGCACGTCCAAGTTGCCTCTTGTGAGACCTGAAAGAACCTTCCAGTTCATTAGAAGAGTTATTTTAAAGACTAAGGTTCAAGGCATGAAATACATAGCCCAAATGAGGTTTGTCAATAAGGTCTGCGCATGTGAACAATCCACCAATCTTAGCTGAACCCCAATGTAGATCATAATTTGTAAGCACTTGATTGAGTTTTTCCTCATTGAGTAGGTAAGCATGAATAAAATTTGTAGCCAGACCTTTGACAATATCGACATGTTGAATAACATCCATAGTTGTCTAGACTTATATCCTTTTTCAGATTAAAATATTGAACTTAGTCAAGAGTACTTATGCTTTTGTTAGTATTCATTAAGACCTTACATGGAAGAGGATAAACCTTGTGTATTATTGTTTTATGAGAAAAGGTGAATTCGATCAGTGACCAAGAGTCAAGATTAGACGAGTGGTTATCTTATTCACATTATATTATGGATATAACTTATTCAATTTTTAGAAGAATAGGGGTATTTTGATATTTCAAAGTATTGGATTAGGGGAGTTAAGAACCCCAAATTTTCCCTCGAAGAGTTTAAAAAACTTAACTCGTAAGTCAAGTATGATATTGATTTAGTCTATTGTATACTTTGGTCAACATTCAAAAGGTCGAGAAACCATAGATCAAGACAATATAAAGAGACTAAGAAGCACTTTGTTGTTAGAGAGTTGATACTAGCCAAGTATCATTAAAATTGAGTTGGAGAGTAGAATGACAAGAAGTCATAGACCCTGATAAAATTGTGGATATGCAAAAAGGGACTCTTGGAAAATATAAAATTATCCAAACTTACTTATTGTATGTATATCCTAGATAAAGAATATTTCTAAATCAGATTGACTAGGATTTGAGTATAGTTCAAACAATTTGTCTAGAGATACTAAGTGATGAAAATCAAGTTGTAGGATGAGGTAGTTCCCAAGTCAAGTTAGAGGTGTGTGAACACACAAATATGTTTATTGCAAAGGTCTATTTTTATAGAAACTTTGACCAAAGTGATGCATTTGTCTCTGCATGCATTAGTCAGTTCACTATGTCTAGATGGCATAAACTGTCAATAGAATCATACTAGCTAGAAGATTGTCTAGAGTTGTATGGTCCATTGTGTTACATAGGTGTTGTGTGGTTACACAACATGCCCCATTTTGACTTGACAAAACAGGGACCCAACCTTTTGTTGCTTTTACTTGTGTTGTTTTTTTTTGCCTTTCGGCGGTCTAGTAAAAGTAAGTCATGCAGGTAGCCCTGCATAATGAAGGTGGATAGGTCACATGATGAGGTCATTTTGTCAAAGTTAGTATTTCATGTCAGTAACCTCATAGTTAGAAAGTGCATAAAATTTGATGTAGGTTTGCCTTTTGGATCACCTCGAAATTCCTTAAGGGGAGAAGGTTATGGTAAGTCAAAGTTCTGGTCAAACCTGATATTCCTGGGGGGGTCATATTTCTTAACATCAGTCACCTTAAGTAAGATCACCCCGATGCATTTTTATCACCAGATAATCATTTGGTCCACGAACTCCGGACATCAATTTTGCGTGATAGTGGTATTTGCCCGTCAAATAGCTTTGTATATTTTGTGGGGGGTCATATTTCAAATATCATCCGATCTTTCAAAGATCACCCCCTTCTCAAAATATCACCCTGTCACCAATATGACGGTGACGTCATCATTTTTTAACCTCGCGGAGGTATGTATTCGTCGATCCTCCTTTTCAACAATATGACGATGACATCATTTTAATACAATGTTCAGACGAAGTCATTTACACGTTGACGTCATCCTGATCTTTCGAAAAGAGGTCACTTTAGTTTTGAGGGGTCACATTTTAAATATCCCCTGATCTTAAAATCATGACCCAATATTCTCAACATCACCCGATTTCCTGACATCAGTTTTCCCTCTCAAAGGCGAAAGGTCATATTACACAAAGGGGGTCATATTACAAATATCACTCGATCTTCTGAAGATCACCCCCCTCATCTTGCCTCATAACATTTAATGCACATAAATGCAGTAGGTGGATTCCTGCTGACTATAAATACGATAAAAACACCTGTCAGCATCCATGGATTTTGTGCAAAAGATCAATGGTTTTAATTGATTTAACCCAGTTTTGCCCTAATCTACCCTATGAATGAGGTTAAAGGTAAGTTTGCAAGGTTATTTTTTATTTACCATGTGAAGAAACAAGAATTTATAGAGCAGAGAGTCAAACCCTCATATGAGCTACCTGTAGAATAACATACAACTTGTAGCATAACGAAACGCGTGATCATCAGTAATTGCTACCCTTTTTCATAATCATCAGATTAATCTAGGAGATAAGCATTATCAGGTAAGTAATTAAAAAACCCTCCTATTGTCATTTTCTGCATGTCCAGGTAGTATGGATTTTCTAGTGGTTTGATTTTGTAGGTATGCATATCATGAAGAGTTAATGAATATAAATATGCATGATGCCGTAGATGTATAATGTTGTATGAATGTATATGAATATTATGGTAAGACCAGTCATGTGCATTGTAGGAATCTATGGCAGACGTTAGGAGAAATAGATCCGGAGCATAATTTTTTAAGCCCATGTATGCTCAACCTGAAGGGATACAATTCAAGTATGGTGTCATTGGTAACACTCACCAAGGGGAAACAAATTTAGTAGCATGGTCATCCAGGATGGATGATAATAAAGATAATATACTACTAGATGCCATATTTGTGTCAGGAATGTGGCATGCAGCAGGATTTCCATATGCCATGGAAACCCTGGAACTAATAGTGGAATGTACCAGAAATTACAACCCTCAGACAAGACGGGTGGAGAAACATGGAAGCGTTTGTGCAGACTTGTCAATTAAAGGGATCACAACTACTTTCAATCTCCCAGTTGGAAAGAAGGTAGTCAGTATGGATCTGCACAAACTAGAAACTGAATATGAAAACAATAAAAAGACTACCAGGAAGAGGATATACCAATGGAGGTCTAAGAACAGCACCTACACTACCTCTACCAAATTTCCAGTGAATCTGTATAAATTTGATTTTGATGATGAATATCAGTATATGATTACCCTGCTCAGCAGGATGACAGGCCAGTCTAATGCTAGGAGTTTCAAGAATTGGATGTTTAGAATCATCTAGATGTGTCTCTATACAGATAATAAGCCATCATGGGCCAAGATCATCCGTGATGCTTTAGATGAATAGATGATGAACCTAGGAGGCCTGGAGTGCTCATTCCACATGACTTCATATGTTGTTTATTCATGTGCTTACAAAGGAACATTTGATGCACTGACCACAGTTGGAAAGATTGGCGGTAGTATAGATGATGCCCATAAATGGGATCATTATCCTTAGCTACAAAGAAGAAACTATCTCCTTAATTACAAATTGGTGAATGATGCATTTTCTATGCATCTAGTTAGAACTATGGAGGAAGATAGAACCAAGAGATTGAGCATGGAGGCTCAAGAAGTTATATACAAGCATGGTCCTGGTTCATCTAGTTTGCCACTTTTTCCTATGTCAGAATAGAAGGTTTTGAAGGGCAACCATTCATGTTACCCAGGTACCCTACTGATAAGGTAGTCCTGATGGAGTTTTTGAGATAGCTATCCACCATACTAGATGCATATAAAGCATAGAAGAAAATACCTCCAGTATTATTTCCAGTATCTATAGGTTGGTATGTGTGCCCTGATTCAGAAAGCATAAAGAAAGTCATAGGGAGTCTAAACCTGATGTATCTACAACCATTTCCATTGGCCAAATCATATGACCCCTACGGTAGAATGCATAAGATAACGGGGAAGCCCATACATCAGTGTTGTGTGGTTACACAACATGCCCCATTTTGACTTGACAAAACAGGGACCCAACTTTTTGCTTGGCTTGGCTTCTATTTTTCCTTCTTTTTCGGTGGTCTGGTAAAAGTAAGTCATACAGATGATCCTGCATAAGAGGAAGCTGGGTAAGTCATCATGATGAGGTCAATTAGTCAAAGTTAATATTTCATGTCAAAAACCTCATGGTTGGAAAGAATACAAAATTTCATGCAGGTTTGCCTTTTAGATCACCCTGATATTCCTTAGGGAACGAAAGTTATTGCAAGTCAAAGTTCTAGTCAAACTTGATATTCTGAGGAAGGGATCATATTACAAATATCATTCATCTTATGAAAGATCACCCTAGTCCAATTTTATCACCCGATAATCATTTGTCCGGGGATCTGAACGTTAATTTTATGTGATAGAGGTATTTACCCATAAGCCAACTTCATATATTTTGCTGGGGGTCATATTCTGAATATCACCCGATATTCCAAATCTCACCCGATGTTCCGAATATCACCCTATCTTTCAAATATCACCCTGTCACAAAATATCACCCTAGAGACAATATGCCAGTGACGTCATCCAGTCCTGATAAACAAAGAAAATCACCCTGACAATGACATCATCATCCTTTTTACCTCGCGGAGGTATATTTCTAGTGATCACCCTTTTTACACAATATGACGGTGACATCATCCTTATCTTTCGAAAGGAGGTCACTTTACTTTCAGAGGGGGTCATATTCCAAATCTCACCCAATATTTTGAATATCACCCGATCTTCCAGAGATCACCCCCTCATCTTGCCCCATGACATTAAATGCACATAAATGAAGTAAGTGGATTCTAGCCAATTGCAAACGCGATCTAAACACCTGGCAAGGTCCATAGATTTCTAGCAGAAGATCAATGGTTATGATCAAATTTACCTTGCTTTGCCCTAAGTTTGCCCTAATAATGAGGATAAAAGTAAGTCTACAAGGTTATTTTCATTTTACCTTGCGATAAAACAAGAATTTACAGAGCATAGGATGTTCAAACTCTCGTACAAGCTACCTATGGACGCATACAGCCTATAGCAGAACAAAACACGTGATCATCATCACCATTTGAGCCTTTTTGCATAATCATCAGCTTAATTAAGGAGATAAGCGTTATCAAGTAAGTAGTTAAAACCCTCCTGTTGTCATTTTCTGCATGGTTAGGTAGTATATTTTTCATATGGTTTAGCTCTGTAGGTATGCATATCATGGTGAAATAAAGGTTAATGAATATAATATGCATAATGCCTTAAAGTAAAATGTTGTATATGCGAGTAAGTGGATATTGTTGTAAGACCAGTTGTGTTTACTGCAGGAAGCCATGGCAGACGTAAGGAAGAACAAGTCCGATGCAGAATTTCTCAAACCTATGTTTGCTCAACCAAAAGGAGTGCAGTTCAAGTTTGGCATCATCGAAGACATTCACCAAGGAAACATAGATTTGGCGGCATGGTCGGCCAAAATGGGCGAAGACAAAGATAGTTCCCTACTGGATAGCATTTTCGTATCACGAATGTGGTATGCGGCTAGATTTCCTTACACCATGGAAACTCTGGAGTTGGTAATTGAGTGTGCCAGAAACTATAACCCTAAGACAAGGACAGTAGAAAAACACAGAAGGGTATATGCAGACTTATCTATCAGAGGAATTACATCTACATTCAATCTTTCACTAGGAAAAAAGGTAGTCAGCATGGATCTGAAGAAACTGGAAGTTGAATATACCAACAACAACAAGAATGCAAGAAAGAGGATGTATCAATGGAGGGCAAAGAACAGTCCTTACACTGCCGCTGCTAAATTACCAGTGCACATGTACAAGTTTGACTTTGATGATGAGTATCAATATATGATTGCCCTGCTCAGCAGGATGACAGGCTAGCCTAATGCTGGAAGCTTCAAAGATTGGATGTATGGAGTTATAATAATGTGCATCTACATAGATAACAAGCCACTATGGCCTAAGATCATCAGTGATGCCCTAGATGAATAGTTGATGAACCTAGGAGGCCTGAACTGTTTGTTTCATATGACCTCATATATTGTATATTCATGTGCATATAAGGGTACATTTGATGCACTCACCATAGTCAGAAAGATTGGTGGCAGTTTGAATGATGTCCATATATGGGATCATTATCCTCAGTTGCAGAGAGCACACTATCTCCATGATTACAAACTAGTAAATGATGCATTTTCTATGCATCTAGTCAGGACAATGGAGGAAGATAGAACTAAAAGATTGAGCATGGAAGCTTAAGAAATTATATACAGACATGGCACTTGGTTCATCCAGTTTACCACATTCTCCTACATAAGAGTAGAAGGTTTTGAGGGACAGCCCTTAATGTTACCCAGGTACCCTACTGATGGGGTAATCCTGATGGAATTTCTAAGACAGGCATCAACAATACTGGACACATATAAAGAAAGCAATAAGATTCCTCCAGTTTTGTTTCCAATAACTATAGGGTGGTATATCTACCCTGATTCAGAAAACATAAAGAAAGCCATAGCGGGTCTGAACCTGATGAATTTACAGCCATTCCTATTGGCCAGATCATATGACCCTAATGGAAGAATGAGAAAGATCATGGGGAAGCCCATCCATCAGAAGCACTTGGAAGATTTCTGGACAGACTGTGAGGATGAAGCTGAGGTCAGAAGAAGAAAATATCAAAGGCTCACCCTCAATCAGATCAAGACATTTGCACAATTAAAGAAGGATGATGGTAGGTTATTATCAAATGAATATGAAGAGAAGAAAGTGTATAATGACACCATTTCAGCCCCTGAACTGACGCATCTTGAGGATATTTCATTGGATAGATTTACAGGTGAAGTGCTATAGCTAACCCAAGCATGGGTAGATGCACAAATAAACATACTAAAGAAGAGGGGGATGGCCATCACAGTAGATAATAAGAAGAAAAGGCAAGAAATTCCTAATGAGGAATATGATGACTTTCTTGTAGAGAAGAGAAAATCTAATGGAGAAAGGCTGCCACCCTAGAAACAAGGAAAAGGACCTCCCAGAGGTAAGAAGAAAACTGATGATACACCTAAGGGAGTAATAATTGAAAGAATTGATATGCCAGATGAGGATGCATCTACATCAGGACAGGCATTAGCCTCATCTGCACCACCTCCAGAAGATAAGCAAAAGACCAAAAGGATCCTGAGGCCAGCTATGAACACTGAAGAAATACAAGATGTAGGTCAATCCTCAAGGCAACATGAAGAAGAAGATATCCTTACTGAGGAAGAGCCAGTGACTAAAGAGCCTGCAGAAGATGACCCCATGATGGTCACCAGGAAAAGGAAGGCGCCCATAATGGCGTCCACCCCTAAAAAACCAAGAACACATATGAGGGGTGAAATAAGACATGACCCTGTAATGTTAAGGGGAATGGGTAGTGAAGTGTTCAAAAAAGAATTGCAACATGATGTACCACTTCCTACCTGTTAGCACTCATTTTGACCTGGGGTTGGTTTGTCATGATCAGGAGGTTTCTTCATTTGAAGCCTTTATCTTCTTGCCCATTTTTTCTAAGTGTTGGACCTCCTCAGCGTTTTTCAACTGCAGCATCATATTTTCCTGAGGAGGAGGTCATCATCATCATATTTGGTTCGATGGTGGTCTACATCATCATGTTCTTCGTCGACTGGTTTTTCATCGTCATCATCATATTCAGTTATCGGGTGATGTTTGGTTTTTACCCTGATGATGCTGACGAGCTACAGTGCACTTTGGTTTGCTTGCGGGGGTGATTTCTCAAGTATCTGGTGATCTTCCATTTATCACCTTGCGCAAACATGATGATGATGTTGCCCCATTATCCTGGAGGGGTTATTCTCTAAGTTGTTCGACCTGACTTGTTTTTTCTTAAGGGTCGTCATCATCATGATATTTCCAGTTATCATCCTGCTGCTTGCGGAGGTCATCATATTTTCTGCCTTCATGATATTTCGCCGGGGTGATATTTTTATCATCGGGTGATCTTGGTTATGATCATCCTGATGATGTTGTATCACTTCTTGTTTGTTGTTTTGTCATCCTGATGATGCTGACGTCATCCTTATATCAGGGTGATATTTGTTTCTATGCCTATCTGCATCATGATATTTCCGAAGGAGGGGGTGATATTTTCATATCACCCGGATATATGTTTGTTCGAGCATCATGATGATGCTGATATCAAGGAGATATCCGCCTGCCGGCTTCGCGCATTATCTACTGGGGGTGATCTTTTCAAGCAGCATCATCATATTCAGTTATCGCCCCGATCTTATAGTGGAGCTACAGTGCAACCTGATATTTGAACATCAGGAGGATATTTCCAAATATCCGGTTGTCTTCCGAATATCATGATGATGTTAATATGATGATGACGTCATCAAGGTCCGGGGGGGTCATATTTCTAACACTGATCATCTTGAAGAGACCTCCTGATATTTGCAAACATGATGATGACGTCATCCAGATATGAGGAGGTGCGCAGTAGGCAGATATGATGATGACGTCATCAGGATGTTCATCGGCCAGACTTTTGTTATAAGCTCAGCAGGAGGATGTTCCTCCGAAGGATCAGGTTGTGCCGATTATCATGAAGGTTATATTTCAAATATCATGATGACGTCAGGGTGATATTTTGAACAACAGGATATCATGCTGCTGGAGGATGATGATGATGAGGTCTATACTAGTGTCGTCAGGAGCAAAAGCACCGACATGATATATGCTCATGACCTAGTATATAAAGTGTTATTGAGGTCATCGCGGGGTGCATGTGGGATATTGATATCCTGCATTTTCAAATATCATGATGATGAGTCTCGGCGGGAAATGGTTGCGATTGCAGATTTGATGATCTTCCCAAGGCCGCGGGTTGGTGCGCCATTAATGGCGATTGTTGCAGAGGTATGGGCGATGGCGCGGATGGATCCTGTACCCGACTGAGGGTGTACATCAGCGGACAGGGGCGCAGGGCTCGAGAAATCTTCCTGTCTCCTCCCCTACCTGCTGCATTCAAGTTTGGGCGCCAATCTGGTTGTGTTTGAGCGCCATTTTCCTGATACTGTGTATCTGGCGAAGTTCTGGTCAACCATGTAATTAATTGCTGAGCACCTACCTGGCTGTTATAAGTAGGTGGTGTTGCTCATTTGAGAGGTTGTTGAAAGTTGAAGATTTTGGCTCTGTAATGCATAACAAGCTGATCTGGTTGCTCTGTACAGCTTACCTGTGAGTTTATGTATCTCTTGTTGTTTGTTTTTGGCATGAACCCACTGATTTCATGATTAAACTTATATGAGAAATGCTGTTTAGCATGTGTTGTGTTAATTCTGTCTCCAGTATTGCATGTATTCTTCTTCTGAATCTGGATGTTTGGTAATGTTTAGATTCTAGAATATAGAATTCCTATGTTGACTGTCTGATCTTTTAACTTCTACTCAAGGGGTAGATTAAACTGTTTTCAGGTTGAACATTGGGAAGGGTATACTGCAGTAGGGATACCATAAGTAGAGATAACCTAACACTTTGTATTGGGAGATACCTGTAAGGTAGGTATCACATATATCCCCTTGAAATCCAGTTTCAGCTGTTCATGCTGATCATTCACAGGTGTATGTCTACTGACTCCAGGCCCTGGATAGGCACCAATCATGCTTTGTTCTTGTGTTATAACCATGTCCAGCTTTGCATCCACACTTAAACTTCAAATCAAAATCTAAAACAACCATTAGGACTTTAGAGTTAGTTTTAGGAACCTCAGTCCTCTGTCTACAACTGCAAATAGGCCCAAAGCTAGCCCCTTTGCCCTTATCTTTCAGTTTTGGTCTACTCACAAGAGGACTATCTGCTTTCTGTCAGCATCCCAGCCTTGTATGCATATCCTCATGGATGTTGAGTAGGGAATACCCCCCTAGGTCTTGCAGAGCCTGAAGAAGAAGAGGAGATAAAATATAGAGTCTATCTCCTACACTGTTGACCCCCTGGCCCAGAGATCCTGTTGATCACTGATGGCTACCTTGTAGGGAAATCTGGGAATAAGCATCCAGTCTGGGAAAAAGTCAACACTACCATCATACAGTTTAAAACTGAGAAAGCTGAAGAGAAAAAAAGAGAGACCACTAGAGCAAGTCAAGGCGGTCCTATCTCACTAGAGGAGACTGTTGACTTATCAGATGATGAAGTGGTAGAAGATGTAGCTTCTCAGAAAATGGAGTCCCTTGCTTCAAATACTTGCATGACTCCACAAGGAACACCATCCTCACAGAGGGTGATATTAGAAGAGTTGAAGCAAGCGGAGCAAGAAAAAGAACATAGCCCAGAGAGGGCAGCCCAGCAAATCAGGCTTGATAAGTTAGTGGATCAGGTGACTAGCCCTGCAGTGATTGACCTAACACACAAGGAGGATGATAGTCCTGAACATCAAGTGGGTACACCTAATAAGATAGAAAATGTTGAGATAGCCAAGGTGGCGGAGACAGAAAGCAATACTCCAGATATGGGACAACAACAACAAGATATATTTGATGAGCCCAAAATAGTAGAAGTCCAACAAAGGGGTGGGGAAGATAAAAATACATCAACTAATGATGCCCCTCAGGTCATGAAGAAATATCAGGTCATGATGACCTAAAAACTCAAGAGGTAGATCCAACAGGTGCAGATCAGAATGTGATCCAAGATCAGGTTAGTGCACCTAGGTCAGATACAATGGTATCCACAGATACGAATGTGCCTCGGGATGAGGAAATTATTAAGATGGATGAAACAAAGGAGGATGCACCACAAGATCCTCCACCGCAAGAAAAGACCACTCAGGAAGAGGAAGTAGAACAAGATCACCCTCATGAAGATCATCATGAGGAAGAAATGAGGAAGTCACTCTCTCCATTGAGAATAGACGCAGATACAGGAGATCAGGGTAGACATGATGATGATGATCGACAACAAGGATCCAAAGATCAAATACCTCAATGGCTTGAGAAAGAGATAGGTACGAAACCTGGTTTTGAAATTCAAGAATTTGATGTTTCGGCATTATTCTCAGAAACCATTATGAAGCCAAAGAGGAAGGCGAGATTAACATCTGCCATCAGAAGAGATCCTGCTATGGGCAGAAGGACTGCCTAGGTAGCACTTCCTACGGTTAAAAAGGAGAAAGGCAAGATCACCCTAGAAGAATTCCAGATTACAACTGTGGACTTGGGGTTTGCCAATGAAGACCAAGAGGGTCAGGAACGAAAAGATATAATTGATTCCTTAACCCAAAGGGTGAAGAGAGAGAAGGAGAAGAATAAGCAGCATAAAGAGCACATTGCCCAACTACATGCATACATAAAAGGGTTAATTAACCCTAATAATACAGTATTAGATCAGGTAGTCCCATTGACTACAATTTCAAAAGATGAGGTCAATAAATTGGACCTTATGAAGCATGAGTCAGTAATAATGAGAAAGTGGATGTCATCCGCACTCATCGGAGCTGAGGAAGTGGTGAAGGCCTCTTTGCAGAGGTGGAATTCTTTAGGTATCTCAAGGAGAAAAGTTGATAAACTACAGACTGAGACTGGGAGAAGGTCATTCCAGTTGGAGAAAGCCTTGAGTGCTTTGGACAAAATAAAGAGGATAAATCCTCAAGTCCTAATAAATCATCGGGTGTTGGATAATAACACTGCCATGTTGGTAGACGTTTGGAATAAAGACATCAGGTTTGAAAATGATGTATTGAAGAGATGCAACAATAAATTAAAGGATATCAGTATGAAGTTGTATGACATGATGTCATTTGAAGCAGAATTCCTGGAGGCTTTAGAGGGAAAAGTAGAAGGAAAGATTGAGAATTAATACGTAGACTTTGCTATAAAAGCTCTACATAATAACTTCCAGCTGATGGCTGATGATCCACTTAACCACCTGACAGAAGAAGCAATGAATAAGATCATGAGGATCAAAGTCAAGGTGGAGAATTACAATGAAACACTGAGCAGTAGGAAAAATAGATTGGAAAACCTCAGGGATAAGTTCCAAGCGCATAAGCATGCCATCATCAAAGCCAAAACTCAGGATGGTAGAGAAATTGAAAGAATAGTAGAAATATATGAAAATATCAGGATAACCATGCAGGTCCATATACAGAGTGACATTCATCAGGATGATGAAGTCACGGAAAGTGATGATCATGATGATCATGAGGATGAAGAAGAAGAACCTGATGAGTAGATGAAGATGCACTATAAAGGGAATGTCTGCATCAGGTACTTAGCAGAAAATAAGTTACCTAGATGGTTGCCAACTGGCAACCTGTGCCACGAGATGAAGTTGACCAAGTCAAAAGAAATGTGCACCATTGATCTTACTAGATAAATCTTGATCGTAGATGTAACCGCTCCCTCACCTTATTCTATAAAAGGTGCAGGGATGCCTTGTTTTAGACATTCGAAGCTTAATTGGAATTTGTTTGCTGAAATATTCAGGGCCTATTTCAAAGTTATTGTAAGCATACATATTTTCTCATACTTAATGAAAGAGAAGACCTGTTTGATTACAAATCATCGTAAATTTTGAGTAATATGTGTCTGAATTCTTAATATATGCTTTGATTTGCTGTGTCCCTCGGAGTGCTCATCAGTCTGCATATATTGTTTTCATTCCTCATCCTTTGAAGTTTGCATCATCTATATCTAGCTGTGGAACATCCTGGTGAAAATATGGTTTGATTTCTTCTTTCTCATGATTGTATCAAGTGTGTATGTGACTCAGTAGCTAAAGATTCATCATAATTTGAAGTATTCATTTACATTTCTTTTAAGTTTAGAACATTTCACCACCATAATTGCAAATAATAGACAATCAAAAGCAAAATCCATGAAATATGTAGACATATCATAGATACTTGAAGATTTATAGCATATTTGAAGTTAAAGCATGTATAATTGACAAATATCATGCAAAGATTTAAGTATAGACACACTATTTAGAGAAATAACTGTGTAGAATGACCTGTCTGTGTAGCATCTTTACAGAAAAGAATCATGTTGATGAATAAACGTAAGGCCCCAAAATGGAAAACAACAACACACGTCAACCACTGAGTAACGTCAGTTGATTAAGACCTAATCCACAGAGACTTGGGATCATGAATTCTCTGAATTCATCGTATCTTTCAAGATGAGTAAAGGTTGTTGTGTAACTTTTATTCTATGTTTGTTTATGACTAACATCATGATCAACATAAATTGGCACTAGAAGGAGGGCCCGAAGCTAAAAGTTGATCATTAGTAAGTTTTATCAGAATTTTGGATGATGCAGACAGCGAGGTAACACTGAAGTACCTCCAGATTTTAAATAATATGCAAAGATTTGTTGTTTTAAGCTTGTACATGATAATCATTTGTGAATTTTTCAAGATTAACCATAAATATTGCAAGCTTTAATGTAGGTCATCATAAATTTGCAAAGATCATCTTATTTCAGGTAAATTTGTCTAAACTTTGAGGTAATCTACCTTAGAAACCTGAAATCTGGTTGCAAGAGTCACTGGACCTCAGCATCACCTCATATTTGCATGGTTTATGCAAATATCGTGTCAATATCTAATCAGTCTCAATTTTTGACCATAAATATTGCCTTTGCTGGTAAATTCCAACAGATCTTTACAGTCAACCAGCTGATTTTCCTTAAAATTGAGAAATCTTGGCTCACAAGATAAATACCAGGTCTATGTCCAGTGGAATATTTGAAGAATTGCCTATCAGAGGATTTAGACCTAGAACTGTAGATATCCATCATACTCCCGGTTCTAGTGCTTCAGGAGCATCACCAGAACGTCCTCCTATGACCCCTATTGGTTTACAATCACCTACAGGATCACCTATTACACCTCCAATTCAACCTCAGCCGGTCATACCCCAAGCTCAACCTCCACCGGTTGCAATGTCTTTCTTTGCAACAGAATCACCGTTAACTTTCTTGGCATATCATCCTTTGCCGAAGAATCCTGACAAAATTTGTCCAAAGTATCATCCATATCAGGATGCGGATGACCATATCAGAACTTTCAAAGAAGCCTGTTGTAGGGCCAAAATAGAGCATCAAGATGTTGTATGCAGATTATTTCCTTTTTCCTTAGGGGAAGAAGCTTATAATTGGTATATTAGCCTTGGTCAAGGTTCAGTCAGATCATGGGCTTTCCTGGAGAAAGCATTCACTGATAGGTTCAAAATACCAATAGACCCTTCAATGAACTATCACCCATTTGCCACAATTAAATAGTTTGAAGGAGAACCTATTGCCAACTTCAACACTAGGTTCCAAAAAATGTTATCCAAGTTAGTCGCCCCATATGTTGTAGCAAATGCTGCTGCTAGGAGTATTTATTATTCAGCCCTGGATCCTTTGACTTCCATGTTCATCAAGAGAGCACATCCTGAAATCACAACTTTAACATGAGCTTTCCAAGAAGCTATCAAAGTCAATCAGCAGCTAGTTCCTGCTCCTACACCAAACAAAGCATTTCCTACACTTCCTGGTTATCCAGGATATCCTGCCCAACCACAGCATAATGGAGCCATGATGCCTCTAGCTATCATGCCAGCACCTTTGTAAATACCTCCATTGAGTATTATGCCACCTCCAAATGGAAATTGCCAGATGATACAGTATCCTAGACAAATACAAACACCTCAGGTTGTAGACTAGCCTACCAATAATCAAAATAATGGATCTTCCTTTTTCAAGCCTTTGACAGAAAATGTAGTGGCTAAAGTCCAAGAGGAAAAAGAAGAGATTAAGGAAATATCAGCTCAGTTAAGGAAGCTTACAACTGAGATCACTCACTTAAGGAGTCAAAACTTCTGCTCTCAGCCTAATCAAAATAGAGGCTATAACAATGACTGACCAAATTATCCTGATAGGAGGTATAACAACAATAATTATAACAACAATGGCAATAACAATCCTCAGAGACAGCCTAGAGTGTGGAACACCAGGCCAAACAATGGTTCTTTGCCATCACCCCTAGATAATTTGCCTCCTAGTGAACCCAAACATACCACTAGAGTCAACCTTGCAGAGGTAGCCCTCACTAACTGGTGCAGAATTCATAACACCAATGCACATGCAGAGTTAGACTATCCTCAATTCAGAATTGCTGCTAGCATTTTTCAGACTGAAGTTTCCAATACTTCAAGAAATCAACCTCAGATAGAAGGGAATGAGCTTGTTCCTTGTGGATATGATTCTGCATTAGTGCTTGAGAGTTACACTCATCATCCTTATCAGCAGACAATGCCTACTCACCAAGATTACACCCTGGCATGTGAGGAATCAGCCATGGCTTTTGAGTCAAATTATGTCTTCCCCTTTGAGGATGAAAATGAGCCTTCAAATGAACATGAGGAGGTGCATGCATACCAACAAGAATATCCGGGTAAGCATAACTACAACTTGAGAAGTAACGCCAACAGACCTTCTGGTCCATTGACCTCTTCCTTGCCTCTGAATAATTTCAATACACCTCCAGATCCCAAGACAAGTAATAACCCTGGTTTTCCCAAGGTGAATGCTCAGTATTTAACACCCCAGAATAATGTGTCTAAAACTGCTAATCTACCTCATGAATCTGACAAATTAGTCACATATCTGGCTGACGAAATGAAGAAGATCAAAATCAGCCTATCCTTGTCAGAGTTGCTCAAAACCCCTGCCATCAAGAAAGCGTTTATAAAATCATTAGATGATCTTGCTTCCAAAGAGGATAACCATCCCTTAGGTTAGTCTGGTAATAAGGATCATGCTGCTAGAGATCCTAATGTTAAACATAAGGTGCCAGCTACTGTACAAGCTGCAGAGACCTCCCACATGACCTTATATAGGGATAAGAGTGAGTCACCCCCATTCTTACTGACTATAAGGATGTTCAGCAAAAACCTGCACAATTGTTTAGTAGATTCAAGAGCGTCTACCAATGTGATGCCCCTGTCTATATGCAATGCTTTAGGACTACATCCTGCTAAATCTTTGAAGAAAGTTACACAACTGGACAAAACAAAAGTAAGCATGGTAGGAGAACTAACACACATTCACATGCAACTCGCATCTGATCCCAGAATCCAATATTATATTAACATTCAGGTAGTTGACATACCTGATACTTATGGGATGCTACCCAGCCTAAAACCATCAACAGATATATGTCCACAGATTTCAGCCATATGTGGTTACCCTGGAAGGGGATACCAAACCAAATAAGAATTGATGCTAAGCCTAGAATGAAGCACCTGATCACCGAATATAACAAAACTCATGAGATCATGTACGTGGATGTGGAACTTGGAGTTTATTCCATCAGGCCATGGACTGTCAGGATAGAAGAAATCCTAATGTATGATGTTCATCATCATCATGATGATCCTCAAGATGACAAAATAGTTGTAGAATCTGATAGTAACCCTGAGAATGAAAATGAGGTAGACCATTACAATAATTTTGAAATGTACTTGTCCAGACAGGTAAAGTGATGTAAGTTATTAGAAATACATGTTAATAATATTTTAATGGATGGTTGGTGCAGGTTGCATAATGAACCACATTCTGAGAAGACTTGTGAAGCATGCGTAGACATGCTGGAGTTAGAGCAAGTGTATAAGCATGCCATCAGCAAAGCCAAAACTCAGGATGGTAGAGAAACTGAAAGAATAGTAGAAATATATGAAAATATCAGGCAACCATGCAGGTCCATATACAGGGTGACATTCATTAGGATGATGAAGACACAGAAAGCGATGATCATGATGATCATGAGGATGAAGAAGAAGAACCTGATGAGTAGATGAAGATGCACTATAAAGGGAATGTCTGCATCAGGTACTTAGTAGAAAATAAGTTACCTAGATGGTTGCCAGCTGGCAACCTGTGCCATGAGATGAAGTTGACCAAGTCAAAATAAATATGCACTATTGATCTTACTAGATAAATCTTGATCGTAGATCATGTGTAACCGCTCCCTCACCTTATTCTATAAAAGGTGCAGGGATGCCTTGTTTTAGACATTCAAAGCTTAATTGAAATTTGATTGCTGAAATATTCAAGGCCTATTTCAAAGTTATTGTAAGCATACATATTTTTGCATACTTAATGAAAGAGAAGACCTGATTGATTACAAATCATCGTAAATTCTGAGTAATCTGTGTCTGAATTCTTAATATATGCTTTGATTTGCTGCGTCCCTTGGAGTGCTCATCAGTCTGCATATATTGTTTTCATTCCTCATCCTTTGAAGTTTGCATCATCTATATCTAGCTGTGGAACATCCTGGTGAAAATATGGTTTGATTTCTTTTTTCTCATGACTGTATCAAGTGTGTATGTGACTCAGTAGCTGAAGATTCATCATAAATTGAAGTATTTGTTTACATTTGTTTTAATTTTAGAATAGTTCACCATCATAATTGCAAATAATAGATAATCAAAAGTAAAATCCATGAAATATGCAAACATCTCATAGATACTTAAAGATTTATAGCATATTTGAAATTAAAGCATGTATAATTGACAAATATCATGCAAAGATTTGACTACAGACACACTATTTGTAGAAATATCCTATGTAAGTAACCTCTTCTGTAGCATCTTTACAGAGATAGAATCCTATTGATGAACTAATGTAAGGCACTTGAATGGAAAACAACAACACACATCAACCACTGAGTAACGTCAATTGATTAAGAACTAATCCACGGAGACTTGGGATCATGAATTCTTTGAATTCATCATATCTTTCAAGATGAGTAAAGGTTGATGTGTAAACTTTTATTCTATGTTTGTTTATGACTAACATCATGATCAACAATCAGAAGCACTTAGAAGATTTTTGGACTGATTGTGAGGATGAGGCTGAAGTAAGAAGAAGAAAATATCGAAGGCTCACCCTAAATCAGATAAGGACATTTGACTGTATTCCAGTTCCTTCACAATTAAAGAAGGATGATGGCAAAACAATGTCAAATGAATATGAAGATAAGGTGTATAATGACACCATCTCAGCCCCTAACCTAACACAACCTGAAGACATTTCATTGGATAAGTTTATAGGTGGGGTGTTGCAGCTAACCCAATCATGGGTAAATAAACAGATAAATATACTAAAGAAGAAAGGTGTGGCCATCACAGTGGATAACAAGAGAAAAAGGTAGGAGATTCCTGATGAGGAATATGATCACTTTCTCGGTGAGAAAAGAAAATCTAATTGAGAAAGGTTGCCTCCCCATAAACAAAAGAAATGACCCCCCAGAGGAAGGAAGACTGATAATGAACCTAAGGGGGTGATAATTGAGAGAGTCACCATACCAGCTGAGGGTGTATCTGCATCAGGAGAGGCATTAGCCTCATCTGCACCACCTCTAATGGATAAGAAAAAGACCAAACAGATCCTGAGGCTAGTTGTAGAGACTGTAGAAACATCAGGTCATGAAGGCCAACCCTCATGGTAGATTGTGGGAAAAGATATCCTTGTTGAAGAAGAGCCAGTAAATGTAGAGCCTACAAGTGATGATGTTATGATGGTCACCAGGAAGAGGAAGGTAGTACCCCCAGTGATATCAACCCCTAAAAAACAAAGAACATCTATGAGGGGTGAGATTAGGAATGACCCCATAGTATTAAGGGGAGCTGGTAGTGAAGTGTTCAGAAAAGAAATGCAACATGACGTACCACTTCCTACTATTATACAATTCAAGACTAAGAAGGATGAGGAGCAAACAAAAGAAGCCTCCAGGGTATTTCATGGTGGTACTTTCTCCTTGGAGGACACCATTGACCTATCAGATGATGAGGTGGTGCAGAATGTAGCTTCTCAGCAGATGGAAGCACTTGCTTCAAATACTCGCAGGAACCCACATGGGACCCCATCAGCACAGATGCCGGTATTAGAAGAGTTGAAGCAAACAGAGAAAGAAGAGAAACAAAATAGCCAAGAAAGGGAAACTAAACAAATCGGGCTTGATAAGCTGGTAGATCTGATAAATAGCCCTACAGTGATAGAACTGACATATAGGGAGGATGTAAGTCCCAAAGATCAAGCAGGTGAACTTGGTGTGATAGAAAATGTTGAAGAAGTCAAGCAGATAGAAGTAGAAAGTGATACTCTAGATATAGGTCAGCAATAGCAAGAGATACCAGTTGAGCCTAAGATTGTTGAAGTCCAACAAAAGGCTGGAGGTGATAAAGACATATCAGCTGATGATGTCATCCGGACCCAACATACCGTAAGAGATAAGGATACATCAGGTCATCAGGACCCTAAGACACCAGAGGTCAATATATCAGGTACGGAACAAAATGTAGCTCAAGATCAGGGTGATGCACCAAGATCAAACACACAGACATCCACGGATATAGATATGCCTCAAGATGAGGAAATTACAAAGGTGGATGAAACACAAAAGGAGGGAGTACAAGATCAGGTCCAGGATCATCATGTGGACATTCCACAGGATCCTCCCATACAGAAGGAGACCCCTCAAGAAGAAGAAATGTTACAAGATCCCCCTCATGAGGAAGAAAACAGGACATCACCCTCTCCACCAAGAATAGAGACAGATACAAGAGATCAGGGTGGACATGATGACGATAGTAGACAACAAGGATCCAGAGATCAAGTACCTCAGTGGCTTGAGAAAGAAATAGGTACGGAACAAGGATTGGAAATTCAAGAATTTGATGTTTCAACCTTGTTTACAGAGATAATCATGAAACCCAAGAGGAAAGCTAGGTTAACCTCGGCTATCAAAAGAGATCCTGCTATAGGCAGAAGGACCGCCCAAGTAGCACTTCCCACTATTGAAAAAGAGAAAGGCAAGATCACCCTGGAAGAATTCCAGATCACCATAGTTGACTTGGGGTTTGCCAATGAAGACGAGGAGGGTCAAAAAGGGAAGGATATAATTGATTCTTTAACCCAAAGGGTGAAGAAAGAAAAGGAAAAGAATAAGCAGCATAAAGAGCACATTGCCTAGCTGCACTCATACATAAAAGGGTTGATTAACACTGATAGTACTTCAATTGATTAGGCAGTCCCATTGACTGCCATCTCTCAAGAGGAGGTTAATAAGTTAGACCTTATGAAGCATGAATCAGTGGTCATGAGGAAGTGGATGTTATCAGTACTCACAAGAGCTGATGAAGTAGTGAGAGCCTCTTTACAGAGGTGGAATGATTTGAGCACCTTGAAGAAGAAAGTTGATAAAATATAGAATGAAACGGGTAGAAGATCATTCCAATTAGAAAAAGCCTTAGGTGCTCTAAGCAAAATAAAGAGGATTAGTCCTCAAGTCCTGATAAATAATCAGATATTGAATAATAACACTGCCATGCTAGTGGATGTTTGGTATAAAGACATCAGGTTTGAATGTGATTTATTGAAGAAGTGCAGTAGTAAGCTAAGAGATATCAGTGTGAAACTGCACAGCGTGATGTCATATGAAGCAGAAGTTCTAGAAACCCTAGAAGGAAAAGTAGAGTGGAAAATTGAAAACCAAGATGCAGACTTTGCCATAAAATCTCTGCATGATAACTTTCATCCGATGGCTGATGATCCTCTCACCCACCTAATAGAAGTGGTGATGAATAAGATCATGAGGATCAAAGTCAGGGTGGAGAATTATAATGAAACATGAAGTAACAGGAAAGGTAAATTGGAGACTCTCAGAGATAATTTTCAAGCTCACAAGCACGCCATTGCTAAAGCTAAAACTCAAGATGGCAGGGAGGTTGATAAGATAGTGGAAGCCTATGAAAATATCAGGACGATAATGAAGGTCCATATCTAGGATGATATTCATTAGGGTGATGACGACACACAAAGTGATGATCATGATGAAGAAGAAGAAGAACCCAAAGAATGAAAAGAAGATCCATCCCCAAAGTGACATATGCATCAAGTACTTAGAAGAATATAAATTACCCAAATGGTTGCTAGTTGGCAACTTGTGCCACGTAAAGGATAGTTGACTAAGTCAAAGAGGGAATATCCACCATTGATTTTAATTGAAAAATCTTCACCATAGGTCATTTGTAACTACTCCCTCACCTTGTTCTATAAAAGGTGCAGGGATGCCATATTTTGAACATTCAGAAGCTTAATTGAAATTTGATTGCTGAAACATCAGGACTTATTTCAAAGTTATTGTAAACATACATGTTTTTGCATACTTAATGAAAGAGAAGACCATTTTGATTACAAATCATCATAAATCCTAAGTAGTCTGTGTTTGAGCTCTTGATACATGCTTTGATTTCCTGCGTCCCTTGGAGTGCTCATCAGTCTGCATGTATTGTCTTCATTCATTATCCTTTGAAGTTTGCATCATCTGTATCTAACTGTGGAACAGCCTGGTGAAAATATGGTTTGATTTCTTCTCCTTATGACTGTATCAAGTGTGTATGTGGTTCAATAGCTAAGATTCACCAAAATTTAAAGTATTCTTTTAATTTTCTTTCAATTTCATAACATTCCATCACCATAATTGCAAATAACAGATAATCAGAAGCAAATAACATGAAATATGTTGACATCCTGTAGAAAATTGAAAATACATAGCATATTTAGAGTTAAAGCATGTTCAATTGATAAATATCATGCAAAGATCCAAATGCAGACACATTATTTGAAGAAATATACTGTGTAGAGTAACCTTTCTGTGTAGCATCTTTATAGGAACCAAAATATATTGATCAATCAACGTAAGGCCCCTTGAATGGAAAACAGCAACACACATCAACCACTGAGTAACGTCAGTAGATTATGAACTAATCAACAGAGACTTGGGATCATGAATTCTTTGAATTCATCGTATCTTTCGAGATAAATAAAGGTTGTTGTGTAACTTTTATTTCATGTTTGCTTATGGGTAACATCATGATCAACATAAATTGGTGCTAGAAGGAGGGCCCGCTCATCATCAGTAGGTTTTTTCTGATTTGATGATAAGGACAAAAAGGTAACATTCATGATCCTCTGTATTTCCAATTAGATGCAGAGATTTATTGTTTTAATCTTGTGCATGCTAATCCTTTGTGAAGATTTCAAAATTGATCATAAATATTGCAAGCTTTGTGGCCGATCGTCGTGAATTTGCAAAGATAAGCTCTATTTCAGGTAAATTTTTCAAAGCTTTGAGGTAATCTACTCAAGAAACCTGATATCTGGTTGCTTATGTCACTGATATCACCTCATATTTGCATTATTTCTAAAAATATCCATAAATATCCAGTTAGTCTCACTTTCTGACCATAAATACCACCTTTGCTAGAAAGTCTTGACCAATCTTTACAGTTAACCAGCCAATTTTCCTTAAATTTGAGAAATCCTAGCTCTTAGACCAAACACCAAGTCCTGATCCAGTGGACTCTTTGAAAAATTACCTGTCAGAGGATTTAGACCTAGAACTATAGACATTAATCACACTCCTAGCTCTAGTGCTTCAGGAGCTTCACCAGAGCATCCTCCTATAACTCCTCTTGGCTTACAAACACCTACAGGGTCACTTGTCACACCTTAGGTCCAACCTCAACCTGTCATACCTCAAGCTCAACCTCCACCAGTTGCAATGTCATTCTTTGCAGCAGAATCACCTTTGACCTTCATAGTGTATCATGCTTTGCCAAAGAATCCTGATAAAATTTGTCCAAAGTATCATCCATATTAGCATGTTGATGATCATATCAGAACTTTCAAGGAAGCCTGTTGTAGGGCTAGAATTGAGCATCAAGACGTTGTATGCAGGTTATTTCCATTTTCCTTAGGGGAAGAGGCTTATAACTGGTATATTAGTCTTGGTTAGGGTTTAGTCATTTCATGGGCTACCTTAGAGCAAGCTTTCAAGGATAGGTTCAAAATACCTATAGATCCTTCAATGAACTATCATTTATTTGCCACAATCAAATAATTTGAAGGAGAACCTATTTCTAACTTCAACGCTAGGTTCTAGAAGATGTTATCTAAGTTAGTTTCCTCTTATGTTGTAGCAAATGAAGCTTCTAGGAGCATCTATTACTTAGTCCTGGATCCTTTGACTTCCATGTTCATCAGAGCACATCCTAATGTCACAACTTTGATAGGAGCTTTCCAAGAAGCTATCAAAGTCAGTCAGCAACTAGTTCGTGCTCCTACACGAAACATTGCATTTCCCACACTTCTTGGTTATCCCACATATCCTACCCAACAACAACCTAATGGAGCCATGATACCTCCAGCTTTGATACCAAGTCCTTTGCAGATACCTCTGCTTAGTATCATGCCTCCTCCAAATGGAAATGGCCAGATGTTACAGTATCCAGGACAAACTCAGTTACCTCAGGTTGTAGATCAGTCTAATCAGAACAATGGATCTTCCTTTTTCAAGCCCCAAACTAAGAATGTAGTGACCAAGGTTCAAGAAGAGAAAGAAGAGATTAAGGAAATATCAGCTCAGTTAAGGAAACTTACTATTGAGATCACTCACTTGAGGAGTCAGAACTTCTATTCCTAGCCTAATCAGAACAGAGGCTATGCTAATGACAAACCTAATTATCCTAAAGGGGATACAACAATAATGGCAATAATAATACTCCTAGACAGCCTAGAGTGTGGAACACTAGGCCAAATAATGGTTCTTTTCCATCACCCCTAGACAATCTACCTCCTAGTGAACCCAAATAGACCACTAGAGTTAACCTTGCAGAGGCAGCCCTTACTAATTGGTGTAGGATACACAACACCAATGCTCATGCAGAGCTTGACTATCCTCAGTTTAGGATTGCTGCCAGTATATTCCAGACTAAAGTGTCCAATACTTCAGGAAATCCACCTCATGTATAAGGAAATGAAATTGTCCCTTGTGGATATGACTCTTCTTTAGTGCTATAAAGTTTCATACATCATCCTTATCAGCAAATGATTCCTGCTCACCAGGATTACACTCTGGCATGTGAGGAATCAGCCATGGCCTTTGAGTCTAACTATGTTTTTCCCTTTGAGGATGAAAATGAGCCCTCAAATGAACATGAGGAGGTGCATGCTTATCAACAGCAATATCAAACCAAGCATAATTATAACCTGAGGAATAATTCAAACAGGCCTACTGGTCCTTTGACCTCATCCTTGCCTCCAAACAATTTCAATACACCTCCTTATCCCAAGGCAAGTAACAACCCTAGATTTTGCAAGGTTAATGCTCAATACTTAGCATCACCAAATACAACACCAAAGGCTATGAATCTGCCTTATGAATCTGACAAGTTGGTCACTTATTTGGAAGATGAAATGAAAAAGATTAAAATTAGCCTGTCATTGTCAGAGTTGCTCAAAACTCCTGCTATCAAGAAAGCATTCATGAAATCACTAGATGATCCTGCTCCGAAAGAGGATAGTCATACCTCAGGTCAGTCTGGTAGCAAAGATCATGCTGCTAGGGATCCTAATGTTAGACACAAAGTCCCAGCTACTATTCAAGCTATAGAGACCTCCCACATGACCCTGTACAGAGACAAGAGTGAGTCACCTCCTTTCCTCCTTACTATAAGGATGTTTAGTAAAAATTTGCATAACTATTTAGTAGATTCAGGAGCATCTACCAATGTAATGCCCCTGTCCATATGCAATGCTTTAGGGTTGCATCCTGCTAAGTCATTAAAGAAAGTAACACAATTAGACAAAACATAGGTAAGTGTGGTAGGAGAACTAACTCACATTCACATGCAGCTAGCATCTGATCCCAGAATCTAGTATTATATTGATATTCAGGTAGTTGATATAGCTAATACATATGGGATGTTACTCAGCAGAGACTGGTCAAAAACCCTTAATGGATACATGGCCACCAATTTTAGTCATATGTGGTTGCCCTAGAAGGGGATACCAAATCAAATAAGAATTGATGCTAAGCCTCGCATGAAGCACATGATCACTGTATATAATAAAACCAACGAGATCATGTATGTGGATGTAGAACCCAGAGTTTACTCCATCAGGCAACGGACTATTAGGATAGAAGAAATTCTGATGTATGATGTTCATCATCATCATGATGACCCTTAGGTTGACAAAATAGTTGTGCAATCTAATGGTAACCCTAAAAATGAAAATGAGGTAGATCATTTCAAGAATTTTGAGATGCACTTGTCTAGAGAGGTAAAACAATGTCAGTTGTTAGAAATACTTGTTCATGATATTCTAATTGATGGATGGTGCAGGTTGCATAATGAGGCACATTCTAAAAAAACCTATGATGTCTGCATAGACATGCTAGACCTGGAGAAAGCATACAGTGATACATCAACAACATCATCATCATCATCCATGGTAAGTTCTATAAACAATGATAGTGATAGTGACATTGATTGTGGTTTGTGTTCTGCAGGAATAGGAGAATGCACACAGCATGATGAAGGTCATATTCAGATGACAGAGGAGATGCTGGTATGTGACCAGAATAATGTTATAAGCAACAAGAAAATCACCCCAGGGAGTGATTGTTTGGTAGAATCAGATTATGAGTTATCTGATGAAGACAGAGGCAACAATCTGTCTAAATTTGAAGAGTTTTTATCAAAAGAGATTCAAAAGATGACACAGTAACAGAGATCTCCACAGGATGCCTCGATTGAAGGCTGGTGCAGGTTACATGAAGCACCTCATTCAGAGAATGCTTGCTCATTATGTCTGCATCTTCTAAAAAGATAGACATTGCCTAGTCCAGAGGATTTATCTTCTAGTGATAAAAGGAAAGAAGAAGCCTCAGCTTCACATACGACAAAAAAGGTGAAGTTGGAGAAAGCTGAGATACCAAAGTTGAAATGGATATCAAATGGTGCAGCTTCCAGAGCTGCAAAGAAAAGAGAAGGTTCAGATAAGCCTTTGGCTGAAGATAAGCCATGGATCCTTAGATTTGATGGATCCAAGTCAAAACAAGGAGCTGGAGTAGGGATAGATCTTGTTGATCCATCTAGAAAATCCTACTTAGCAGCATACAGATTGTAATTCCCATGCACCAACAACATGATAGAGTATGAAGCTCTAATTCATGGGATCCTATTTGCACTTAAAAAGAAAGTGAAAATTCTGCATATCTATGGAGACTCAGAATTAGTTGTGAGACAAGTAAGAGGTATATACTCTTGCAATTACAAGAAACTGTCCAATTATAGACATAGGGTGTGGGACCTGATTAAAGATTTTGATGCATTCAATATCATCCATGTACCCAAAGAACAAAACCACAGGGAAGATGCCTTAGCTCAGGCTGCTCGTACATTGGAACCACTGTCCATATCTAGTCTAAAAATATTTTTAGTAGAATTAGTATTAGTACCTTCTGTTCCAGATAATGTAAATAACCTCCAAGTATATGATGATGATTAGCATATTCTAGATTTCATTTCCAACAGGGATGTCTTTGATGCACATATCATAGATGAGCAAAATATGGAGGATCATGTATGGGAAGAAGAAGAAATCTTAGAGTTGCCTAGTAATAAGATTCCTAAGGGAATGATTGAGCTAGAAAGAGCATTTGATCTAGACAACATGCTAAAATAGAAGGATCTTCCAAAGGCAGATGGAGGACAATATTCACAGGTTAACATTGGACAAGATCATGAAAAGAAAAATGTCCTGATTGGGAAAGTTTGTATAGAAGAAGAGTTGGAAGGAATAACCCAAGCTCTCAAAGATTACATCCATGTCATTGTCTGGACTTCTGATGAGCTGAAAACCTACGACACATCAGTCATCACTCATACCATACCTTTGAAGCTACATGCTAAGCCTTTTAGACAGAAGCAAAGACCTGTCAATGCTTTACTAGAACCTATCATTTTTGAAGAGGTTAAGAAACTGCTAAATGCCAAGATCATATTTCCTGTCAGACATTCCACATGGGTGGCAAACCTGGTCCCAGTAAGGAAGAAGAACGGTGACATCAGATTATGTGTAGACTTCAGGAACTTAAACAGAGTGTCTGAGAAGGATAATTATCCTTTGCCTTCCCTAGAAGAGGTCTTGCAAATTGTGAATGGTACCAAGATGATGTCATTTCTGGATGGTTTTTTAGGTTATAACTAGGTGATGGTGGACAAAATTGATAGATTGAAAACTACATTCACCACAAAGTGGGGGATCTTCACCTACAGGTGCATGTCGTTTGGGTTAATAAATGCTGGAGCAACATTTTAGTGAGCAATGGACATAGCCTTCAACGGCTTAATTGGTAAATGTATATTCATATACATGGATGAATTAACAGTGTTCTCTAAAGAAAGAGGAAACCATGTAGAAGACCTCAGAAGGGTGCTGAAAAAATGTGAACAATATGGGATATCCCTAAACCCCAAGAAATGCATATTTGGGGTCACCACAGAAAAATTACTGGGCCACCTGATAACTGAAAATGGGATCATCATTGACCCTGACAGGGTGGAATCCATCATGAAGATACAACTTCCTGGAAGCAAAAAGGAGCTCAAATCTTAATTTGGTAAGATTAATTTTGTTAGAAAATTTATCACCGGCTTTACAGAAATTATTAGACCCTTGAACGCCATGCTCAAGAAGGATGCTAAAGTTGAGTGGACACCAGAGGCTAGAGAAGCTTTTGAACATATTAAAAAAGCCATATTTGATGCTCTGGTTCTGATCAGTCCAGATTACACCAAGGACTTTTACATCTATTCATTTGCTTCAGAGCATACTTCTGCAACATTGTTGACATAGAGAAATGAAGAAAAGGAAGAAAAGCCTATAGCCTTCATGAGCTGCCCTTTCAAAGATGCAGAACTTAGATACATGGATGTTGAAAGGCAAGCACTTGCTCCAGTTCGAGCAGTTAAGAAGTTCAGGCATTATATTCTGAGAAGTAAAGTGATTGCTGTGGTACCTGATGCAGTAGTCAAGATGTTATTAATGCAAAGTGAACCAGGTGAGAAGAGGGCTAAATGGATCACTGTCCTCCAGGAATATGATATGGATATTACTCCCATGAAGTTAGTGAGGGGACAGGCATTGAGCCAGATGATATCAGAGATTAATCCAAATATCATGAGCCAGCAGTATGTTATAAATGCAAAGGATGATGGAGAATGGTACTTAGACATCAAGCACATCCTGATTACTAGAAGATGTCCTTCAAGACTGCAGGCCTCACAAAGGAGAGCCTTAAAGATAAGGTCACAGAAATACATGATGAAAGGAGGAGTCCTCTTTAAAAAGAATTATGAGGGTATATACCTTAGATGCCTAGAAAGGCCAGAAGCAGACAAGGTGCTATCAGAGTTACATGATAAATTTGGAACTGTACATGGATCATCCTTGGCCACCACTCATGCTATCCTCAAGGCAGGATACTACTGGCCCACAATTTTTAAGGATACTGCTGAGCATATTAAATGTTGTCACATGTGTCAGGTTGCTGCAAACAAAGAAAGATATGCTTCTCAACCATTGCAGCCAGTGATAGAGATGCACCCATTTGCTCAATGTGGAATGGACTTCATAGGAGCAATTAATCCTCCATCATCCTCAGGCCACAGGTATGTTTTAACTATTACTGACTATTGTACCAGGTGGACTGAAGCTATGAGCAGCAAGACATGTAATGTTGAGGATGTCATCAAATTTTTGGAAAGTAATATAGTGACCAGGTATGGAGTTCCCTATGCTTTAGTATGTGACAATGGGTCTGCCTTTGCTTCTACAAGATTATCCAGCTGGGCTTTTGACTATGGGATCATATTGAAATTCTCCTCAAATTACTATCCCCAAGGGAATGGATTAGTAGAATCCACAAATAAAAACTTATTGAACATCATTAAAAAGTTAATAGAAAAGAACCCTAGGGAGTGGAACACCCTACTAAAATATGCCTTGTGGGTAGACAGAACTAGGATGAAAGTTGCATTAGGAAATTCACCTTTTCACTTAGTATATGGGGTGGATCCCATTCTCCCTATTAACTTAAAGATTCCTAAACTACAGTTTGCAGAAGAATACCTGGGCATAGATAATAACCAAGAGGTCAGGTTGCTTCAATTGATGCACCTAAAAGAGAAAAAAAGTCAGGCAGTTGATCAATTTGCCAAACATCAGGCTGTTGTCAAACGTTGGTTTGACAAAAGAGCCAGGGTCAAAGCTTTTAGAATTTTAGATCTAGTCCTAATGTGGGACAAAGCACATGAGAGGAAGGGAGATCATGGTAAGTTTGATAAACTCTAGATAGGTCCCTTCCAAATTTTAGAAATTTTAGGAGACAACACTTATAGGCTTAAAACCTTGACAGGTGAGGATGTTCCATTACCAGTTAATGGATAGTTCCTTAAACATTATTTCCAACCCTAAGTTAGCTTCATGCAATTCATGTGTATCATAGTGTATATTTGTATAGTTGTTGTATAGTTTTGTTTTGGTTTTGTTGTTTTGTTTGGTTTGCTTGTTGAGATCTATTTTGGTTAGTCAAGATGATGCAGCTCATCACCCTAAGAAAATAACTAAATTGTTAAGATTCAAGTGATGAAAGAAAATTTTGATATAGGTTATGACTCATTTTAAGAAGTACTGATGATCAGGTCTGTGATATTTTTTCATCAGGGTGCCTTTTCTTGACCAAAGTGACTCGTTCACAATGACTCACCTAACAGCCTTGGGTTTGTGGAACACACAAGTATAGGTGTTAAGTGAAAAATCTAAAGGGACTCCCTTGCTACCAATACAATCTCCAACCTAAATCAGCAAGTGACCATACCTTGCACATTAAGCTTACATGATGACATCAGATATATAAAGAATAAAATTTCAAAAATCTATAAAAAAAAATATATAATAAAACTAGGCCATCTAAGTAACTCTACCGGGGCTATAGACGCCTGCTGGCAGTGGGGCTCTACTTAGGGAGATTGTATAGATAACCTTGTCGAGGCTATGGATGCCTACTAGCAGCAAGGCTCTATTCAGGTTGGCTATGAGGGATGCTCCCAAACTATGTAGCTTAACATCAGTTACTCATGTTTTCAACTTGCTTTCAAGATGAGGCTAATTAATCATTTGCACACACCTGATCCTTTGTTAGCATTGTTGCCATGATGAAAACCTTGTCATTCAGAGATATTATGATGCTTATACTTAGAATGAATTAGAATACTATGTTAGAATGTGACCACATCACTTGAATCATTAGAATTTAGTTGTTTTCTTTGGTGGCAAGTTGTGTGGTTACACAACATGCCCCATTTTGACTTGACAAAATAGGGACCCAACCTTTTGTTGCTTTTGCTTGTGTTGTTTTTTTTACTTTTCGACGGTCTGGTAAAAGTAAGTCATGCGGGTAGCCCTGCATAATGAAGGTGGATAGGTCACATGATGAGGTTAGTTTGTCAAAGTCAGTATTTCATGTCAGTAACCTCATAGTTATAAAGTGCATAAAATTCCATGCAAATTTGCCTTTTGGATCACCTCAAAATTCCTTAAGGGGAGAAGGTTATGGTAAGTCAAAGTTCTAGTCAAACCTGATATTCCTGGGGGGGTCGTATTTCTTAACATCAGTCACCTTAAGTAAGATCACCCCGATGCATTTTTATCACCAGATAATCATTTGGTCCGCAAACTCCAGATGTCAATTTTGCGTGATAGTGGTATTTGCCCATCAAACAACTTTGTATATTTTGCGGGGGGTCATATTTCAAATATCACCCGATCTTTCAAATATCACTCGATCTTTCAAATATCACCTGATCTTTCAAAGATCAACCCCTTCTCAAAATATCACCCTGTCACCAATATGATGGTGATGTCATCATTTTTTGCCTCGTGGAGGTATGTATCCGTCGATCCTCCTTTTCAACAATATGACGATGATGTCATTTTAATACAATGTTTAGATGAAGTCATTTACACGCTGACGTCATCCTGATCTTTCGAAAAGAGGTCACTTTAGTTTTGAGGGGTCACATTTTAAATATCCCCTGATCTTAAAATCATGACCTGATATTCTCAACATCACCCAATTTCCTGACATCAGTTTTGCCACTCAAAGGCGGAAGGTCATATTACACAGAGGGGGTCATATTACAAATATCACTTGATCTTCTGAAGATCACCCCCCTCATCTTGCCTTGTAACATTTAATACACATAAATGCAGTAGGTGGATTCCCGCCGACTGCAAATACGATACAAGCACCTGGCAGCATCCATGGATTTTGTGCAAAAGATCAATGGTTTTAATTGATTTAACCCAGTTTTGCCCTAATCTGCCCTACGAATGAGGTTAAAGGTAAGTTTGCAAGGTTATTTTTATTTACCTTGTGAAGAAACAAGAATTTACAGAGCAGAGAGTCAAATCCTCATACGAGCTACCTATAGATGGACATACAGCTTGCAGCATAATGAAATGCGTGATCATCAGTAATTGCTACCCTTTTTTCATAATCATTGGCTTAGTCAAGGAGATAAGTGTTATCAAGTAAGTAATTAAAAAGCCTGCCTGTTGTCATTTTTTGCATGTCCAGGTAGTATGGATTTTCCAGCAGTTTGATTCTGTAGGTATGCATATCATGAAGAGTTAATGAATATAAATATGCATGATGCCGTAGATGTATAATGTTGTATGAATGCATATGAATATTATGGTAAGACCAGTCGTGTGCATTGTAGGAATCCATGGTAGACGTCAGGAGAAACAGATCCAGGGCAGAATTTCTTAAGCCCATGTACGCTCAACCCAAAGGGATACAATTCAAGTATGGTGTCATTGGTGACACTCACCAAGGGGAAACAGATTTAGTAGCATGGGCATCCAGGATGCATGATGATAAAGATAATACCCTATTGGATGCCATATTTGTGTCAGGAATGTGGCATGTGGCAAGATTTCCATATGCCATGGAAACCCTGAAACTAATAGTGGAATGCGCCAGAAATTACAACCCTCAGACAAGACGGGTGGAGAAACATGGAAGGGTTTATGCAGACTTGTCAATTAAAGGGATCACAGTTACTTTCAATCTCCTAGTTGGAAAGAAGGTAGTCAGTATGGATTTGTACAAACTAGAAACTGAATATGAAAATAATAAAAAGACTGCCAAGAAGAGGATATACCAATGGAGATCTAAGAACACCACCTACACTGCCTCTACCAAATTGCCAGTGAATCTATATAAATTTGATTTTGATGATGAATATCAGTATATGATTATCAGCAGGATGACAGGCCAGCCTAATGCTGGGAGTTTCAAGAATTGGATGTTTGGAATCATCCAGATGTGTCTCTATACAGATAATAAGCCATCATGGGCCAAGATCATCAGTGATGCTTTAGATGAACAGATGATGAACCTAGGAGGCCTGGAGTGCTCATTCCACATGACTTCATATGTTGTTTATTCATGTTCTTACAAATTACCATTTGATGCACTGACCACAGTTGGAAAGATTGGCGGTAGTATAGATGATGCCCATATATGGGATCATTATCCTCAGCTACAAAGAAGAAACTATCTCCTTAATTAAAAATTAGTGAACGATGTGTTTTCTATGCATCTAGTTAGAACTATGGAGGAAGATAGAACCAAGAGATTGAGCATTGAGGCTCAAGAAGTTATATACAAGCATGGTGCCTGGTTCATCTAGTTTGCCACTTTTTCCTATGTCAGAATAGAAGGTTTTGAAGGGAAACCATTCATGTTACCTAGGTACCCTACTAATGGGGTAGTCCTGATGGAGTTTTTGAGACAGATATCCACCATATTGGATGCAAATAAAGAACAGAAGAAAATACCTCGAGTATTATTTCTAGTATCTATAGGTTGGTACATGTGCCCTAATTTAGAATGCATAAAGAAGGTCATAGGGAATCTAAACCTAATGTACCTACAACCATTTCCATTGGCCAGATCATATGACCCCTATGGTAGAATTCATAAGATAATGGGGAAGCCCATACATCAAAAGCACTTAGAAAATTTTTGGACTGATTGTGAGGATGAGGTCGAAGTAAGAAGAAGAAAATATCAAAGGCTCACCCTAAATCAGATAAGGACATTTGACTCTATTCCAGTGCCTGTACAATTAAATAAGGATGATGGCAAGACAATGTCAAATGAATATGAAGATAAGAAGGTGTATAATGACACCATCTTAGCCCCTGACCTAACACAACCTGAAGACATTTCATTGGATAAGTTTACAGGTGGGGTGTTGCAGCTCACCCAATCATGGGTAAATGAATAGATAAATATACTAAAGAAGAAAGGTGTGGCCATCACAATGGATAACAAGAGAAAAAGGCAGGAGATTCCTGATGAGGAATATGATGACTTTCTCGGTGAGAAAAGAAAATCTAATGGAGAAAGGCTACCTCCCCAGAAACAAAAGAAAGGACCCCCCAGAGGAAGGAAGACTGATCATGAACCTAAGGGGGTGATAATTGAGAGAGTCGCCATACCAGCTGAGGGTGCATCTGCATCACGACAGGCATCAGCCTCATCTGTACCACCTCTAATGGATAAGAAAAAGACCAAAGAGATCCTAAGGCTAGTTGTAGAGGTTGTAGAAACATCAGGTCATGAAGGCCAAACCTCACGGCAGAATGTGGGAAAAGATATCCTTATTGAAGAAGAGCTAGTAAATGCAGAGCCTACAATTGATGATGCTATGATGGTCACTAGGAAGAGGAAGGTAGTACGCCCAGTGATATCAACCCCTAAAAAACAAAGAACATCTATGAGGGGTGAGATCAAGAATGACCCCATAGTATTAAGGGGAGCTAGTAGTGAAGTGTTCAGAAAAGAAATGCAACATGATGTACCACTTCCTACTATTATACAATTCAATACTAAGAAGACTGAGAAGCAAGTAAAAGAGACCTTCAGGGTAGGTCATGGTGGTACTTTCTCCATGGAGGACACCGTTGACCTATCAAATGATGAGGTGGTGTAGAATGTAGCTTCTCAGTAGATGGAAACACTTGCTTCTAATACTCGCATGACCCCACATGGGACCCCATCAGCACAAATGGCGGTATTAGAAGAGTTGAAGCAAATAGAGCAAGAAGAGAAACAAAATAGCCCAGAAAGGGCAGCCCAACAAATCAGGCTTGATAAGCTGGTAGATCAAGTAACTAGCCCTGCAGTGATAGACCTGATGTATAGGGAGGATGTAAATCCTAAACATCAACTAGGTGAACCTGGTGTGACAGAAAATGTTGAAGAAGTCAAGCAGACAGAAGTAGAAAGTGATACTCTAGATATAGGCTAGCAACAACAAGAGATACTGGCTGAGCCTAAGATTGTTGAAGTCCAACAAAAGGATGGAGGTGATAAAGATATATCAGCTGATGATGTCATCTGGACCCAACATACTGCAGGAGATAAGGATACATCAGGTCATCAGCACCTTAAGACACCAGAGGTCAATATATCAAGTGCGGAACAAAATGTAGCTCAAGATCAGGGTGATGCAGTAAGATTAAACACACAGACATCCATGGATACAGATATGCCTCAAGATGAGGAAATTACCAAGGTGGATGAAACACAAAAGGAGGGAGTACAAGATCAGGTCCAGGATCATCATGTGGACATTCCACAGGATCCTCCCATATAGAAGGAGACCCCTCAAGAAGAAGAAATGTTACAGGATCCCCCTCATGAGGAAGAAATTAGGACATCACCCTCTCCATCGAGAATAGAGATAGATACAAGAGATCAGGGTGGACATGATGATGATAGTAGACAACAAGGATCTAGAGATCAAGTACCTCAGTGGCTTGAGAAAGAAACAGGGATAGAACAAGGATTGGAAATTCAAGAATTTGATGTTTCAACCTTGTTTGCAGAGACAATCATGAAACCCAAGAGGAAAGCTAGGTTAACATCAGCTATCAAAAGAGATCTTGCTACAGGCAGAAGGACCGCCCAAGTAGTACTTCCCACTATTGAAAAAGAGAAAGGCAAGATCACCCTGGAAGAATTCCAGATCACCATAGTTGACTTGGGGTTAGCCAATGAAGACAAGGAGGGTCAAGAAGGGAAGGATATAATTGATTCTTTAACCCAAAGGGTGAAGAAAGAAAAGGAAAAGAATAAGCAGCATAAAGAGCACATTGCCCAGCTGCACTCATACATAAAAGGGTTGATTAACTCCGATAGTACTTCAATTGATCAGGCAGTCCCATTGACTACCATCTCTCAAGAGGAGGTTAATAAGTTAGACCTTATGAAGCATGAATCAGTGGTCATGATGAAGTAGATGTTATCAGCACTCATAGGAGCTGAGGAAGTAGTGAGAGCCTCTTTACAGAGGTGGAATGCTTTGAGCACCTTGAAGAAGAAAGTTGATAAAATACAGAATGAAACGGGTAGAAGATCATTCCAGTTAGAAAAAGCCTTAGGTACTCTAAGTGAAATAAAGAGGATTAATCCTCAGGTCCTGATAAATAATCAGATATTGAATAATAACACTGCCATGCTAGTGGATGTTTGGTATAAAGACATCAGGTTTGAATGTGATGTATTGAAGAAATGCAGTAGTAAGCTAAGAGATATCAGTTTGAAACTGCATAGCATGATGTCATATGAAGCAGAAGTTCTAGAAGCCCTAGAAGGAAAAGTAGAGGGGAAAATTGAAAACCAAGATGCAGACTTTGCCATAAAAGCTCTGCATGATAACTTTCAGCCAATGGCTGATGATCCTGTCACCCACCTGACATAAGAGGTGATGAATAAGATCATGATGATCAAAGTTAGGGTGGAGAAAGATAATGAAACATGAAGTAACAGGAAAGGTAAATTGGAGACTCTCAGAGATAAGTTTCAAGCTCACAAGCACGCCATTGCTAAAGCCAAAACTCAGGATGGCAGGGAGGTTGATAAGTTAGTGGAAGCCTATGAAAATATCAGGATGATAATAAAGGACCATTTATAGGATGATATTCATCAGGGTGATGATGATATAGAAAGTGATGATCATGATGATCATGATGAAGAAGAAGAAGAACCCGAAGAATGAAAAGAAGATGCATTCCCAAAGCGACATATGCATCAGGTACTTAGAAGAAAATAAGTTACCTAGATGGTTGCTAGTTGGCAACCTATGCCACGTAAAGGATAGTTGACTAAGTCAAAGAGGGAATATCCACCGTTGATTTTAATTGATAAATCTTGACCGTAGGTCATTTGTAACTGCTCCCTCACCTTATTCTATAGAAGGTGTAGGGATGCCATATTTTGAACATTCATAAGCTTAATTGAAATTTGATTGCTGAAACATCAGGACTTATTTCAAAGTTCTTGTAAACATACATGTTTTTGCATACTTAATGAAAGAGAAGACCATTTTGATTACAAATCATCGTAAATCCTGAGTAGTCTATGTTAGAATTCTTGATACATGCTTTGATTTGCTGCATCCCTTGGAGTGCTCATCAGTCTGCATGTATTGTCTTCATTCATTATCCTTTGAAGTTTTCATCATCTGTATCTAGCTGTGGAACATCCTGGTGAAAATATGGTTTGATTTCTTCTACTCATGACTGTATCAAGTGTGTATGTGGTTCAATAGCTAAGATTCACCAAAATTTAAAGTATTCTTTTAATTTTCTTTCAATTTCATAACATTCCATCACCATAATTGTAAATAATAGATAATCAGAAGCAAATAACATGAAATATGTTGACATCTCGTAGAAAATTGAAAATACATAGCATATTTAGAGTTAAAGCATGTTCAATTGATAAATATCATGCAAAGATCCAAGTGCAGACACATTATTTGAAGAAATATACTGTGTAGAGTAACCTTTCTGTGTAGCATCTTTACAGGAACTAGAATATACTAATCAATCAACATAAGGCCCCTTGAATGGAAAACAGCAACACACATCAACCACTGAGTAACGTTAGTAGATTATGAACTAATCAACAGAGACTTGGGATCATGAATTCTTTGAATTCATCGTATCTTTCAAGATAAATAAAGGTTGTTGTGTAACTTTTATTTCATCTTTGCTTACGACTAACATCATGATCAATAGTAGGACACAACACTAGAACTCAGATGGAAAAGCTATTGGTTCTTTATTTCTATACTCTTTGTGAAGGGTAGGGCTACTTCCAAGAAGGAAGGTGTGTGGACAACCACCAATCTATGATTGGAGGTAAATCACTCAGATGATGCTCTCCCTTTGTAGCAGAAGACTCACTGAGACTTGAGTGACAGATATCAAGATTCCAAATGCAGTATTCTTTATGTTTTGATGTAAAATTATTCTCAATGTAAAGCACAATTTATGTATTGTAAATGTAAAGTGAAATATTTCTCACTATGATTTATCTTTGAATATATTGAATTTCAAGGTTGAGAAATATTCAGAAAAGATATGTATTTATTTCCTTATAATTATACAAATGATATAAAAAAATCATGTTTACCATGTTCATTTACTTTCTTGTAGAATGTTGTGTAAATATGAGTAATATGAGAAGGCATGTTACATATGGTATCAAAGCTAACCAGGTTCAACACATCGACCTAGAAGCTCACTATGAGAAAAATTTGTCAACATTTAGTAGATTAGCTAATGTTTGGAATTGGTTTTTATGCCAAAATGGCATGGGGGAGAACCAAGAAAACCACCAAAAAGTTTGTTCCCCAGCATGTACCCAAGTTAGAGGTTAAGAAAGAACCTATTGAGGAGGTTAAAATCAAAGAGCATTGTAGCTATGTTGAGGGTGCATGGTTGGAGCATTATATCCATATCTTAAGCATATACGGCTAGAAAAGAAACAATGTATCAAATAGCCAAGAAAACCATTATTCCTACTGGTGTAGTTAAACCAAGTAAACCTTCTGCTAGTCACAACATGCCATTTGGGTGTAATCATGATGCTCTTGTTTTAGGAAAATAGGTGTTGGAGGAGTACATGTGTGTACATCCACCCTCTAAGCTTGTTTTATTGGATTCTGATGGGAAAGAGGAACCTCAGGAATATCCTTTAACTAACAATGACATGTAGTCTTTGTTGCAAGTATAGACCTAAATCGTGTTGTCATTGATACCAACATACTCATGTTGCATTGATGATAAGGATTGGATGAGCTATGTGCTGAGGATATTGAGAAAATTAGTCCTAATCAGGAACATAGAAGAACAGTGAAGGCAATACGATAAATATCCAAGCTAAGATGAAGATCAGAGGAAGCACTTGAAAGTGTTTGTAGATATGTATCTTAAGATGATCCAGTAAAGATTTCAGAGGTCCGCATGAAGACCTGAAGAAGTTATGGCCACTTAAGTAAAACTGGTTCTGGCAGGTGTTCAGAGGTGACAGAGTGACACAGATAGGTCCGGTGACATCCTGAAATGCAATATCCTATTATGCAGATTTGGTGGAGTGTTTAGGAAGCCAATATGGATTGACACCTCAATTGGTTTGTTGTCGAGAGGTCCACAAGCATCTATTCCAATATGACAGTGATGACAAACTATGTTCTTGAGGTTCTGGATGAAGGAGAGAATGATTTCAGTAGGCATAAGTATTGTGGAGGTCTTTGGATTGTGTCCAATTCGTGTTGGTGGTCCGCAATGAAGATTGAGCTCGTAATTGAAGAATTACTTCTGGATGATGGTGTTCTTCCTAATTCTAGCTGACCGGATGAGTTACACATCCTGTGGATGATCTTTTAGATGTTATGTGAAGAATGGCATGTTCCTGAAGAAAGATTGAAGACTCAAATTTGTGTGGCCAACAGTGTGTTGATTCGCGTGAAGTCTTTTTGTAATAAGTCATATTGTATTTGTGTGTTCTCTCTGTAATGTTAGCCGACTTGGATGATTATCCCTAAGTCGATGTCTTGTATAAATAAGGAATTGTAAAGTGATTTTCTAAGGTATGATGTCGTGATGGGAGTGTGGTAGAGAGGAGGAAAGTGAAAGGCAGAGCAGAAGTATTGAGCTTAAATGGAACTGACTCAAGCATGGTGAAGATACTATTCTTTAGTTCAAGTATGTAATACTTATTATTCTATAGACTGTGTGTCTCCTGTAGGCAGTGGGCCTCTTGTGAGTAGTGTGCTCGGGCCGTGAGCCCTAATTGGCATGTACCATTTTGGTCTTTCTATTCTTCTAATACAGAATACAATCTTGGGTTAGTCACCCCGTGTTTTTTCCCTTAACCAGGTTTTCCACATCAAAATCTTGGTGTCTTATGTGTTAATGTGTTTCTGCTCTTGAATTGTTGCATTACATTTCCATGATTGATTTATTATTATGCTACTGAATCAAGAAGAGAATTTAAGTGATTAAGTGAAATTAAGTTTTGGACAACTAATTCACCCCCCCTCTCAGTTGTCTGTCCTTAATCTAACAATTGGTATCAGAGCCAAGTTCCTCTAAAAGAGCTTAACCGCTTGAGGAGATCCAGGATGTCATCCTACAAGAAGGATAGTCTAAGGTTTGATGGAACCAATTTCACCCTTTGGAAAAGTCGCATGGAATGTCACTTGCAATGTATGGGAATGCAGTATTGGATCATGGCTTCAAAGAAGTATACTCCTCCACAGAATGGTCTGAGAACCATAGATGAAATCAGAGATGTTGAAAACAATCTGTAGACTAAAGAAGCTCTTCTAAGTGCCTTGTCTGATTCAGAGCTGACCAATGTTGTTGACCTACAAACTACTTTTGAAATTTGGGAAAAACTGGAACTTCTGCATGAAGGAGACAAGTATGTTAAATGTGCCAAGCTATAGAGTCTGAAAGGAAAATTTGACAATCTAAAGATGAGAGAACATGAAAATATCACTACATTTATGCCAAGAGTAAATGAGCTTGTTTGTGGCATTAGATGTGCTGGTGGAGTCTTGGATGAAGATGAGATTGTTGGCAAAGTTCTTAGATCCCTTCCTGATTCTTACAAGTACAAGGTTGCTACTATTGAAGAATTCAGATCTATTTCAGGTATCACAAGAGATCAATGGGTTGGTAAATTGGCTGCATTTGAATTGACTAAGTTTGGAAATGCCCCCCCCCAAGACTGAATCTGTATTCAAATCTAGTGCCTCTGTTAAAGGAAAACAAAAGTTTGATCTAGGAGAGAACTTCTCAAAGAAACTATCATGGTATGAGAAAGCAAGAAAAGACCTAGAAGAAGATGAAGTAGAAGCTACTCAACTTGAAGCCCTTATTGCAAAAAGACTACCAATTGCCCCAAGGTGTCCGGAAAGATTTTCAAGACCAAATCCTAACAGATCAAGGTTCCAAAAGAAATGTTACTATGTTCAAGAAGATGATGAAGAATCAGAAACAGGAAACAAATTTGGAATTTACTGAGTGTTTATTGCCATCAAGGAAGAAGATCCAATGCCCTCTGAATCTGCTAATCATAAATTTGTAGAAAGAGCTCTGGCTGCCCAAGTTGAAGAAAATGATGATTGGGTCATTGACAATGGATGCTCTCACCATATGACAGGTGACAAAAATAAGTTCATAGACTTGGAAAGGTATGAAGGAGGAGTGGTAAAATTTGGTGATAATTCTGCTGGCAGATTTAGAGGTAGAGGAACTATTTCTTTTGATGGAAAGAACAAAACTAGTAATGTACTGTATGTTGAAGGCTTGAAGCACAATCTTCTCAGTGTTGGACAACTAGTGGACAAAGGTTATGATCTCCAATTCAAGAATGGAAAATGCAAGATCTTTGAAAGTTCTAGAACAGAGATTGCATCCAGTACTCAAACAAAAGGTAATATCTTTCACTTGGTTGGTACTAGTAAAAGTTGCTTATTTGTTCAAATTGATCAAAGCTGGTTGTGGCATAGGAGAATGTGTCATGTGAATTTTGATAATATCATCAAGATAAGCAACACTCAAGCTATAAGAGATCTTCCAAGATTGGTAAAACCTACCAATAGTTTGTGTAAAGAATGTCAGTTGGGTAAACAAAGCAGAATCTCATTCAAAAGCAAGGATCAATCTTCTACCGGATTATTAGATTTAGTTCATACTGAGCTATGTGGTCTAGCAAGAATTAGGAGTGTGCAAGGTGATATTGATGACCATTCCTGGATGATGTGGGTGACTTTTCTGAAAGAAAAATCAGAACCTCTTGACAAATTCAAAATATTCAAGGCTATGGTAGAGAATGAAACCAGATTAAAATTAAAATGTCTAAGGTCTGATAGAGGTGGAGAATTCACATCCAGTGAGTTCACAGAATTCTGTGAGAAACATGGAATAAAGAGACAGTTGTCTGCTCCTAGGACTCCACAGCAGAATGGAGTAGTAGAGAGAAAGAACCAGACCATCTAGGAAGCATCTAGAACCATGATGATGGAAGCAAATGTTCCTCAAATCTATTAGAGAGAAGCTGTAAACACTACAGTCTATACTCTCAATCAAGTACAAATCAGAAGCAATACCGGTAAGACTCCCTATGAACTTTGGTTTGGCATCACTCCCACTGTGAGGTACTTCAGAGTCTTTGGTACCAAATGTCACATTAAAAGAGATGAAGACCTAGGAAAATTTGATGCTAGAAGTGATGAAGGAATATTCTTGGGTTATTCTACTCAAAGTAAAGCATACCGATGTTATAACAAGAGATTAAGGAAGATTGTTGAAAGTACAAATGTGAAGGTTGATGAAGGTGTTGAAAAACCCTCAAGGTTTTATGAATATGATGAAGATGATCAAAATGATGTTTTTTGTTCAAGAAGTCCAAGCTCCCTCTGAAATTTAGATTCAGACTGATCTGGTAAATCAGGAAGAAGAGATAAGTTTGAATGAACCTGTTCAAGAATCAGAAGTGCAAGAAACTCCCAAAGTTCCCAGGTATGTAAAACTGAATCACTCTAAAGACCAGATCATAGGTGATAAAAGCAAAGGTGTTCAAACAAGAAGAAGGATTGCTCAAGATTCAGAAGAGTATTATCTGATTTCAAAGGTTGAACCTAAGACGGTGAATGAAGCTTGCAATGATGAAAACAGGACTAAAGCAATGTAAGAAGAGCTGATGCAAATTGAGAAAAATCACACTTGGGATCTTGTTCCCAGACCTAAAAACAAGAATGTGATTGGAACCAAATGGGTCTTCCAGAATAAACTGAATGAAGATGGTGAAGTAGTTAGAAACAAAGCCAAATTAGTTTGCAAAGGTTACTCTCAAGTAGGAGTTGATTTTGAAGAGACTTTTGCTCGGGTGGCAAGAATCGAAGCAATCAGATTATTTCTTGCTTTTGCTGCCTTCAAGGATTTCAAAGTATATTAGATGGATGTCAAGTCTGCCTTCCTGAATGGTGACTTGGAAGAAGTTTACATTGAGCAGCTGGATGGATTTCAATTGTCTGATCATGGTGATATGGTCTACAAGTTGAAGAAAGCAATGTATGGACTCAAGCAAGCTCCAAGAGCCTAGTATGAAGGATTGGATAAGCATCTTTTGAAGATTGGTTTCAACAAAGGTACTCCTGATATTAATTTGTATTTCAAAATTGATCATGAAAATATCTTGATTGTTGAAGTATTTGTTGATGACATCATTTTTGGGGGAAGAGATAGTATGTACAAAACCTTTACAAATCAAATGAAAAGTGAATTTGAGATGTCCATGTTTGGGGAAATGAATTTCTTCTTGGGTCTACAAATCACTCAAACAAAGAAAGGAATCTTCATTTCTCAGACCAAATATGTGAAAGAATTGTTGAAGAAAGTTGGGATGGAAGACTCAAAACTAATGAATACTCCCATGGCAACCAGATGCAAATTGAGCAAAGATGATGACTCTCCTAAGGTTGATCAGAAAAAGTACAGGTTAATGATTGGAGGATTATTGTATCTCACTCAAACGAGACCTGACATTATGAATGTTGTTGGTCTTGTTACTAGATACCAAGCTGATCCTAGAGAATCTCATGTCATGGCAATCAAGAGGATTTTTAGATATCTAAAAGGAACAGTTGAGTATGGTTTGTGATACCCTAGAGATCATGATTTCTCTCTTCATGCATATATAGATGCGGATTGGGTAGGAGATGTGGATGACCGGAAGAGCACCAGTGGTGGAGCATTCTTTTTAGGGAAGATATCGGTTTCTTGGCTGAGAAAGAAAGAAGAGGCAATATCTATATCCACTATAGAAGCAGAATATATTGCAGCAGTAGGTAGTTGCACTCAAGTATTGTGGATGAAGCAAATGCTAAGGGACATCAGAGTGGAGTATAAGGAACCTGTCACAATCTTCTGTGATAATTCAAGTGCAATAAATATATCAAAGAATCCAGTGTTGCATTCAAAGACTAAACACATATCTATCAAGTTTCACTTTTTGAGAGAGCAAGTGAACAAAGATGAAGTCAGATTGGAGTTTGTGTTGGATCTAGGGCATACAACTGAGAGGGGGGGGTGAATCAGTTGTATAAAACTTCTTGTTCTTTCAAACACTTGATTCTTTGTTGTTAGTTAGCAGCATATCAATTAATCATCCATGAAAGCATAATACATAAACACAAGAGCAGATAAGCATCAACACATTGAACACCAAGATTTTGACGTGGAAAACCCGGTTAAGGAAAAAACCACGGGGTGATTAACCCAAGAATTATTCTCTGTTAGAAGAATAAAGAAAAATGAATGGCACATGCCAATTAGGGCTCACTGCCCGAGCACACTGCTCACAAAGAGGCCCACTGCCTACAGGGAGACACACTGTCTACAAAGTGATAAAAATCACAGTCTTGAACTGGAGAATGACATCTCTACCATGTCCGGATCAGTTCCAATTAAGCCCAAAAACCTCTGTTCTGCCTTTCGCACTTCTCTTCGCTATGCCACACTCATCCACCACACACCACACCTCGAAATGAACTCACAGACCATTATTTATACAAGACATCGACTTAGGATCAAACATCTAAGTCGGCAAATAATCATAAGAGTATCTGCAAGATGAATAACACATCCGGTCGGCCACCACAAGAACATTCGCAGGATGAACAACTCATCCGGTCGGCTAAACAGAGCAAGGACTTCATCCGAAAGAATAACTTCAATTCCGGGCTCTACTATCAATGCGGATCAACAACACAACCTCAACACGATCCAGAAAACTTCACAAGCCTGCCTGAATGTCCGGATACATCCGCACTTCCTTTACTTGCTGGAATCTCTTGTCTTCCTCATCCGGAACTTCAAGAACACAGTCTGTCGCCACTGTAGAAGGTACTTCCGGACCTTCAAATCATACATTATCAATGCGGACCAATGACACAACCTCAACATGATCCAAGAACCTTCACAAGCCTGTCTGAATGACCAGGTACGTCCGCATTTCCTTTACTTACTGAAATCTCTTATCCTCCTTATCCGGAACTTCAAGAACACAGTCTGTCGCCACTGTCATAATGCAAGAGGTACTTCCGGACCTCCAAATCATACACAACTCGAGATGGCACATCACAAGGATATCCCAAATACTCTTTCCAATCCGTAGATTAGGATTGTACAATTCCGGACCTCACCGGACCTTTCTGTGATCCTCTGTCACCTCTAAGCACTTGCCGGAACCGGTTCCACACAGACAGCCATAACTTCTTCAGGTCTTCATGCGGACCACTGAAAACTTGACCGAAGCATCTCAGGACTCATATCTGAAAACCCTTTAATCCGCATCCTCCGATTCGCAACCTATCCAATATATTTGCCTTCTTCTCATCACTGTTCTTCACTGTTCCTGACTGAGGGTAATTTTCTCAATATCCTCAACACACAGCTCATCCAATCCTTCTTGTCAATGTAATATGTGTATGTTGACATCAATGACAACACTGGTTCACCTCATACTTGCAACAATCTCCCCCTTTGTCATTGATGGCAACATATGGTGTGAAAAACCATTAAGACAAGAACTTCTCCTTTCTGTCACAGCTCCCCCTATCAACAACAACTTTTTACATGTCTTCTCTCCCCCTTTGATCATTAACCACTTGTTTTTCACATGTCTTCTCTCCCCCTTTGACATCAATGGCAAAGGGTTCATACTTGCAATTCTAATACATTAGAATCATACCAGCTGCTCCCCCTTAGTAGCAGCTCCCCATCATCAATCCGGATCACAAGATATGACTGTGATATCCACCGGACTGATGCACATCAGTGCATCTTAGTTCTTCACCGGAGGGGCCATGACCCCTAACTTCTCCCGGAGATATTCAAAAGAGGCCTTGGGAAGAGGTTTTGTAAAGATATCTGCAATCTGATCCTTGGAGGGAACATACTCCAATCTGACTTCTTCCTTGTTTACTTGTTCTCTCAAAAAGTGAAATTTGATAGATATGTGCTTAGTCTTAGAATGCAATACCAGATTCTTAGAGATATTAATTGCACTTGAATTATCACAGAAAATTGTGATAGGCTCCTCATATTCAACTTTGATGTCTCTTAGCATCTGCTTCATCCATAAGATTTGAGTGCAACTACCTGCTGCTGCAATGTATTCTGCTTTAGTTGTAGACAGAGATATTGCATCTTGTTTCTTGCTTAGCCAAGAAATCAATCTCTTCCCCAAAAAGAATGCTACCTAGCTGACATTCTTTGCACAAACTATTTGTAGGTATCATCAATTTTGGAAGATCTCTTACGGCCTGAGTATTGCTTATCTTGATGATGTTATCAAAATTTACATGGCACATTCTTCTATGCCATAACCAAATCTGATCAATTTGAGCAAACAAACAACTTTTATTTGAACCAACCAGATGAAAGATATTACCTTTTGTCTGAGTACCGGATGCAATCTCAGTTCTGGAGCTTGTAAAGATTCTGCATTTTCCATTTTTGAACCAGAGATCATAGCCTTTGTCCACTAACTGACCAACACTGAGAAGATTGTGCTTCAATCCTTCAACATACAGTACGTTACCTGTTTTGCTCTTTCCATCGAAGGAAATAGTTCCCCTGCCTCTGATTCTGCCAGCAGAATTGTCACCAAACTTTACCATTCCTCCTTCATACCTTTCCAAATTCAAGAACTTATTCTTGTCACCAGTCATATGGTGAGAACATCCACTGTCAATAACCCAATCATCCTTTTCTTCCACTTGAGCAGCCAAAGCTTTTTCAACAACTTTGTGATTGACAGATTCAGAGAGTATTGAATCTTCTTCCTTGATGGCAATAAACACCCACTCATTTCTGGATTTGCTTCCTAGTTCTAATTCATCATCTGTTACTCCTTCATTGTCATCTTCTTCGTGAACATAATAGCAATTCTTTTGAAACCTTTTTCTGTTAGTATTAGACCTTGCAGATCTTTCTGGACATCTTGAAGCAAAATGACCAATCTTATTGCAGTTGAAACAATTAAAGGGTAGTTTTCCTTCATACTTACCGGATCCTCTTGGCAGTCTCTTTGCAATGAGGGCTTCAAGTTGAGATGTTTCTGCTTCTTCTTCTTCCATGTCTCTTCTTGCTTGATCATACCATGACATTTTCCTTGATGAGTTTTCTCCCGGATCAAATCTTTGTTTGCCTTTCACATAGGCACTGGCTTTGAAAGCAGATTCAGTCTTGGGAGGATCATCTCAAATGCAGCTAGTTTGCCAGCCAGTTGTTCTCTTGTGACAGTTGTGTGGGCTCTGAATTCATCAATGGCAGCAACCTTGATTTTGTAGGCAGTAGGAAGGGATCTTAGGATTTTGCAGACAATCTCATTTTCATCTAAAGTTCCACCAGCATTTCTGATTCCACATACCAGCTCATTCACTCTTGGCATAAAGGTAGTGATGTTTTCATCATCTCTCATTTTCAATCTTTCAAATTTCCCTTTCAGACTTTGCAACCTTGCACTTTTGACAAACTCATCTCCTTCATACAGAAGTTCCAGTTTAGTCAGGATCTCATATGCAGTTGGTAGGTCAATAACATTCGAGAGATCTGAGTCATTCAATGCGCTTAGAAGAGCTTCCTTGGTCCGCAGATTGTTTTCAGCTTCTGTGATTTCATTCAGAGTTGTCAGACCACCTTGTGGAGGTACATATGGTTTTGAAACCATAGCCAAGTATGCTTTTCCCATACATTCCAAGTGACACTTCATGCGGCCTTTCCAGAGAGTGAAGTTGGTTCCATCGAACTTCGGACTATCCTTCTTGTATGACGACATCCTGGATCTCCTCAAGCGGTTAAGCTCCTATCAGAGGAACTTGGCTCTGATACCAATTGTTGGATCTAGGGCATACAACTGAGAGGGGGGGTGAATCAGTTGTATAAAACTTCTTGTTCTTTCAAACACTTGATTCTTTGTTGTTAGTTAGCAACATATCAATTAATCATCCATGAAAGCATAATACATAAACACAAGAGCAGATAAGCATCAACACATTCAACACCAAGATTTTGACGTGGAAAAACCAGTTAAGGGAAAAACCACGGGGTGATTAACCCAAGAATTATTCTCTGTTAGAAGAATAAAGAAAAATGAATGGCACATGCTAATTAGGGCTCACTGCCCGAGCACACTGCTCACAAAGAGGCCCACTGCCTACAAGGAGACACACTGTCTACAAAGTGATAAAAATCACAGTCTTGAACTGGAGAATGACATCTCTACCATGTCCGGATCAGTTCCAATTAAGCCCAAAAACCTCTGTTCTGCCTTTCGCACTTCTCTTCGCTATGCCACACTCATCCACCACACACCACACCTCGAAATGAACTCACAAACCGTTATTTATACAAGACATCGACTTAGGATCAAACATCTAAGTCGGCAAATAATCATAAGAGTATCCACAAGATGAATAACACATCCGGTCGGCCACCACAAGAACATTCGCAGGATGAACAACTCATTCGGTCGGCTAAACAGAGCAAGGACTTCATCCGGAAGAATAACTTCAATTCCGGGCTCTACTATCAATGCGGATCAACAACACAACCTCAACACGATCCAGAAAACTTCACAAGCCTGCCTGAATGTCCGGATACATCCGCACTTCCTTTACTTGCTGGAATCTCTTGTCTTCCTCATCTGGAACTTCAAGAACATAGTCTGTCACCACTGTAGAAGGTACTTCCGGACCTTCAAATCATACATTATCAATGCGGACCAATGACACAACCTCAACATGATCCAAGAACCTTCACAAGCCTGTCTGAATGACCAGGTACGTCCGCATTTCCTTTACTTACTGAAATCTCTTATCCTCCTTATCCGGAACTTCAAGAACACAGTCTGCCGCCACTGTCATAATGCAAGAGGTACTTCCGGACCTCCAAATCATACACAACTCGAGATGGCACATCACAAGGATATCCCAAATACTCTTTCCAATCCGCAGATTAGGATTGTACAATTCCGGACCTCACCGGACCTTTCTGTGATCCTCTGTCACCTCTAAGCACTTGCCAGAACTGGTTCCACACAGACAGCCATAACTTCTTCAGGTCTTCATGCGGACCACTGAAAACTTGACCGAAGCATCTCAGGACTCATATCTGAAAACCCTTTAATCCACATCCTCCGGTTCGCAACCTATCCAATATATTTGCCTTCTTCTCATCACTGTTCTTCACTGTTCCTGACTGAGGGTAATTTTCTCAATATCCTCAACACACAGCTCATCCAATCCTTCTTGTCAATGTAATATGAGTATGTTGACATCAATGACAACACTGGTTCACCTCATACTTGCAACAGTTTGTGCCTTCCAAGGATCAGATTGCAGATATTTTTACTAAACCTCTACATAAGGACTCTTTTGAGTATCTCAAGGTGAAGTTAGGGGTTATTACCCCTCCGGATCTAAATTAAGATGCACTGTTGTGCATCAGTCCGGTGGATCTCATAGCCATATTTTGTGGTCCGGATTGATGTTTGGGAAGCTATTACTTAGGAGGAGTAGCTTGTATGATTCTAAATTGATGCAAGTATGTACCCTTTGCCATTAATGTCAGAGGGGGAGAGAAGACATGTGAAAAACAAGTGGTTGCTAATCAAAGGGGGAGCAGGAAAGGAAAAGAAGACATGTGAATGGTTTTTGATATTAGGGGGAGTTGTGACAGTGTGGATAAGTTCTTGTCTTGATGGGTAAAATAATTTTTCACATCATATATTGCCATCAATGACAAAGGGGGAGATTGTTGCAAGTATGGGCCTAACTGGTGTTGTCATTGATGCCAACATGCTCCTGTTGCTTTGATGATAAGGATTGGATGAGCTATGTGCTAAGGATATTGAGAAATATAGTCCTAATCAAGAACAGAGAAGAACAGTGAAGACAGTAAGGTAAAGATCCCAGCTAAGATGAAGATCAGAGGAAGCACTTCAAAGGGTTTGTAGATATGTATCTTAAGATGATCCAATAAAGATTTTAGAGGTTCGCATGAAGACCTGAAGAACTTATGGTCACTTAAGTAAAACTGGTTCTGGCAAGTGTTCAGAGGTGACAGAGTGACACAGATAGGTCCGGTGAGATCTGGAAATGCAATATCTTATTCTGTGGATTTGGTGGAGTGTTTAGGAAGCCAATATGGATTGACAACTCAATTGGTTCATGGTCCAAAGGTCTGCAAGCATCTATTCCAATATGATAGTGATGACAAACTATGTTCTTGAGGTTCTAGATGAAGGAGAGAATGATTTCAGTAGGCATAAGTAGTGTGGATGTTCTTGGTGATTCAGGCAAGCTTGTGGAGGTCTTTGGATTATGTCCAATTCATGTTGGTGGTCCGCAATGAAGATTGAGCTCGTAATTAAAGAATTACTTCTGGATGATGGTGTTCTTCCTAAGCTGGCCGACCGGATGAGTTACACATCCTGCGGATGATCTTGAAGATGTTATGTGAAGAATGGTGTGTTCTTGAAGAAAGATTGAAGACTCAGATCTGTGGCTGACAGTGTTTTGATCCGCGTGAAGTCTTTTTGTAATAAGTCATATTGTATTTGTGTGTTCGCTCTGTAATGTTAGCCGACTTAGATGATTATCCCTATGTTGATGTCTTGTATAAATTAGGAATTGTAAAGTCATTTTCTAAGGTATGATGTCATGATGGGAGTGTGGTAGAGAGGAGGAAAGTGAAAGGCAGAGCAGAAGTATTGAGCTTAAATGGAACTGACTCAAGCATGGTGAAGATGATATTCTTTAGTTCAATTATGTAATACTTATTATTATGTAGATAGTGTGTCTCCTATAGGCAGTGGGCCTCTTGTGAGCAGTGTGCTCGGGCAGTGAGCCCTAATTGGCATGTGCCATTTTGTTCTTTCTTTTCTTCCAACAGAGAATACAATCTTGGGTTAGTCACCCTATGGTTTTTCCCTTAACTAGGTTTTCCACGTCAAAATCTTGGTGTCTTATGTGTTAATGTCTTTCTGCTCTTGAATTGTTGCATTACATTTCCATGATTGATTTATTATTATGCTGCTGAATCAAGAAGAGAATTTAAGTGATTAAGTGAAATTAAGTTTTGGACAACTGATTCACCCCCCCTCTTAGTTGTCTGTCCTTAATCTAATAGTCTTGTTGAGTTAATTATCTAAATAAGGATGTATTTATAGCCAAAATAAACTATAATATAAAGATGAGATTATTTTTGCACAAATTTGAGTTTTGTGAATGGATTTTATTGATGAATTTTGAATTAATGAGATGCATTCTTTCTAAATTCTAATTTATAATTTGATACAAATAACAAGTGTGATATAGAGTATCATCATGGTTTGAACTCAAACAAATCTTGAAGATAGTCAAGAAGAGTCGAATCTGGTGCAGGAGCACCTACCTGACAGCTGGCCTTCATAAGGCAGTTAGTAGTTTAGGTCTTGTTTGTGTTTCCAAGAAGGTCTGTTAAGACCAAATGCATGTAATAAGGTCATGCTGATCATGATAAGATCATGCTGACCAGGCTTTTGCTATTTTTAGCTAGTTGGTTATAACAGCTGTCATGATGTATGATCGGTTGGATCTTCCAGCCGCTTGGAGAGTTCCCAGCCGCTTGGAGTCGGGTCAGTAGTACTCGTAGGATAATCTATTTAAGCATGAGATCGGTTGATTGTAGATCATCGATCGGTAGTATAGTATTGCATTAAGCAGAGGGGTTCATTTGTGCTGTGTGAGAAGCAGTCTATTGTATTGCATCTTTGAAATCAATAAAGATCCTGTTTCATTTTCTGTTTGATCTCCTTGGTGTAATCGATCAGCTAGTTTGAGTGGTTTCATGGGTTTCCTGATCCATTCCACCGGTTGACTCATCTGATCGGTGGAATGGTAATGTACAGTAGGGTAGATTGTAGTTTGTTTTCTGTTTGCATGCAAGTGTGCAGGATCGTGGTCGACAGATGTTGAGAAGCCTAGCATCCTCATGTGCTAGGTCGAGCTGATTGAGTTGGAAGATCACCCTGAGGTTGGATCGGGTCATCCCTGGAGGATCGGCGAAGTGAAATTTCGCTAAGTGAAGAAGTTCACTAAAACGGCATCATCAGGATATTTCTGCAAATATCCTGCAGACAGTTCGGATATCGTCATCCGGATAAGTGAAGGAGAGCATGATGCTTTCGAGTGCATGAAGTGCAATTGCGTCGGGGTGATCATCATCTGAAGGAGCCGAGGAGGAGTGCATCGGCATCAGGAAGAAGATCGGGTCATGAAACTGTTGGAGTTTGCATGTTGCGAGTGCATCAGGATGTTTTAAGTCGGACATATACTAAGTGTATGTATCGGCATCAGGATCATCTATCGGGAGTGCCAATCATCCGCGTATCGCGAGTAGATGCGGGAGTGAAAGTTTGTTTTTTTGACTAAGTGTTGAAGAGGTCATCAGGATATTGGGTGACGTCATCGTCATCAGGATATGACGTCATCGTCATCAGGATATTTGAGCAACCGGATATTTGATATCCTGCTGACGAAGGGAGTGTTGAGGATCATGATGATGACGATAATGTTTGGAGCCCGATGAACAGTGCAACCGGAGGATGTTTGCGCCCGTTGAACATCATGATGATGATGATAGGCGACTGGCGGAGGAGGTGAACAGTAGTCGGCAGGAGGATAAGTGTGATCATCTGAAATATGATGATGCTGTTGGTGGTTTTAGGAAACATGATGATGATGCTGACAGAGTAAAGCAGAATATGATGATGATGGCGAAGATGATGATGATGAGGTTGGTCTGCAGACATTCATGCTATATGCGAAGGTTATAGTGTGGATGCCTCTGCATCATAGTGGTATCAGAGCTCAGCAAAAGGTCTGGGCTGTTGTGTGTTGATTCTGTCACCGAAAGGGCAGAGGTAGAGATAGAGTTGATTGTGTGTTGTGTGTAGATTGAGAGGTTGACAAAATGCCTCCGAAAGGTAGTGGTACTGCAAGGGAATTGCAGGAGATGAAGGAGAAACATGCTAGAGAGATGAGGAAGATGAAGGAGCTTGCTGAAGCACTTCAAGCCAGGCTGACAGCCCTGGAAAAGAACAAAAAGAGGGAAGTGGAAGACAGTGAGTCTGAAGAAGATGAAAATACTGTAGAAGAGTATGAAGAGGTAGCTGAAGATCTGGATGCTGAAGACCAGAAATTTGTAAAACTGTTAAAGGCAGTGCAGAGTGAAAAACCTAAGGTAAAGGTTGATGTTACCAAGTATACTGGAAGTTTGAATGAAGATGAATTGTTAGATTGGATTGCTGCACTTGATAATCACTTTGAATGTGAAGATGTTGCTGAGGATCAGAAGGTAAAGATTGCAAAGACCAAGTTAGGAGGTCATGCTTTGGTATGGTGGGATTATGTACAATCTGAGAGAAGGAAACAAGGGAAGTCTAAGATCACTTCTTGGGATAAGATGGTAGCAAGGATAAAAGGTAAATTCTTGCCAAGGGATTATGAAATCCAGATGTTTAAGAAGCTGTAATTTTTAAAGCAGAAAGACAGGGATGTGAAAGCATATACTGAGGAATTTTATCTGTTAAGTATGAGATCTGGTCATCATGAGAATGAGGTAGAAAAGGTGGCTAGGTACTTGGCTGGTTTGAGGTTTAACATACAGGATGAGTTAGTTTTAGCTAACCCTAAGAATGTGGAGGATTGTTATCAAATGGCAATCAGGATTGAAGAAAAGATGAATAGAGGACATGATAAGTCCCTGAGAGGAAGAGGAAACAATAGGGGAAGAGGAACAGCCCCTGCACAAAAGCAAACCAATGAAGGTCAGGAAGACACTGGTAAAGGACAGGGACAGTCTGATTTCAGAGGTGGATGGAAAGGTAATAGAGGAAGATTTGGAGGTGGTAGAGGTTCTACTACATTTTCAGGAAAGTGTTACACCTGTGGAGAGTTTGGTCATCCATCTTTCAAATGTCCAGAAAACAAAGGTTCATCATCCAGAAATGATAGAACTAGTGACAAGAGAGTACAACTGGTGCAAGAAGAGAAAGTAGAAGAAAGTGCACAGAGTTCAAACAGAGAGCCTGATAATTATGGATATCCAGAGAGTGGAGAATCATTGATGTTAAGGAGAATTAGTTTGCAGGCATCAAAGGATATGATGCAAAGAAGAGCTCTTTTCAAAACCACATGCAAGAGCAAAGGTAAGGTATGTAAGGTTGTCATTGACACTGGTTCAACAGACAACATGGTATCTCAGGAAATGGTGGATAAACTGAAGCTGGAAAGGATTCCACATCCACACCCTTACAAGACATCTTGGGTGAGTGATAGGCAATCACTTTTTGTCTCTGAACAGGCATATGTGGATTTTCAGATTGGACCATATCATGATAGAATTTTGTGTGATATTTTGCCTATGGAATGTTGTCACCTACTGTTGGGTAGACCATGGCAATTTGACAGAAGGGTACTGTATGATGGGTATGCTAATACCTACACCATCAAGAAGGATGGGAAGATTATTAAGTTGATGCCATTACAGGCAAAAGCTGCAGTACAGAAGGCAGCTCAAATCATTTTAATGGGAAAGAAGGAATTTGTGCAGATGCCTAGAGGAGCAGGCATAAAGGCAGTTCAGGACACTGCAGGGAAAGAAGTTGTTACAGACAACAAGATGAAGAAAGTTTTAGTTGTGACTGACAGAGGTCAGCAGCAGGTTCAGAAACAGGGGTGCAAACAGCAACCAGTTCAGAAGAATGACAAGGATGTTGTCATAGTTGGGACTATTGCTTGTCCTATAAAGGTTGAAAGGAAGACAGAGTTGAACATTTCAGAAGTTCAAGAGGTAGTTCAGACAGAGGTTCTGGTCAGGCAACCTGATAAACACAGGGTATGTGAGAAAAGGGCCTACATCAACAGGCATGAGGATTTACTTGCCAGAAAACAAGTTACCGTTCAGAAGTCTTGGAGCAGCCAAGAGCCAGCAGAGGATACAGCTGGAGCAGGTCAGAAGACTGACAAAGCAAAGTGTAGAGGTGGAGGACTTCCACATGCTAAACTCATGGGACATGAGTTCTTTTCTTTTGGGGAGTATGGTGCAGGAGCACCTACCTGACAGCTGGCCTTCATAAGGTAGTTAGTAGTTTAGGTCTTGTTTGTGTTTCCAAGAAGGTCTGTTAAGACCAAATGCATGTAATAAGGTCATGCTGATCATGATAAGATCATGCTGACCAGGCTTTTGCTATTTTTAGCTAGTTGGTTATAACAGCTGTCATGATGTATGATCGGTTGGATCTTCCAGCCGCTTGGAGAGTTCCCAGCCGCTTGGAGTCGGGTCAGTAGTACTCGTAGGATAATCTATTTAAGCATGAGATCGGTTGATTGTAGATCATCGATCGGCAGTATAGTATTGCATTAAGCAGAGGGGTTCATTTGTGCTATGTGAGAAGCAGTCTATTGTATTGCATCTTTGAAATCAATAAAGATCCTGTTTCGTTTTCTGTTTGATCTCCTTGGTGTAATCGATCAGCTGGTTTGAGTGGTTTCATGGGTTTCCTGATCCATTCCACCGGTTGACTCATCTGATCGGTGGAATGGTAATGTACAGTAGGGTAGATTGTAGTTTGTTTTCTGTTTGCATGCAGGTGTGCAGGATCGCGGTCGACAGATGTTGAGAAGCCTAGCATCCTCATGTGCTAGGTCGAGCTGATTGAGTTGGAAGATCACCCTGAGGTTGGATCGGGTCATCCCTGGAGGATCGACGAAGTGAAATTTTGCTAAGTGAAGAAGTTCGCTAAAATGGCATCATCAGGATATTTCTGCAAATATCCTGCAGACAGTTCGGATATCGTCATCCGAATAAGTGAAGGAGAGCATGATGCTTTCGAGTGCATGAAGTGCAATTGCGTCGGGGTGATCATCATCTGAAGGAGCCGAGGAGGAGTGCATCGGCATCAGGAAGAAGATCGGGTCATGAAACTGTTGGAGTTTGCATGTTGCGAGTGCATCAGGATGTTTTAAGTCGGACATATACTAAGTGTATGTATCGGCATCAGGATCATCTATCGGGAGTGCCAATCATCCGCGTATCGCGAGTAGATGCGAGAGTGAAAGTTTGTTTTTTTGACTAAGTGTTGAAGAGGTCATCAGGATATTGGGTGACGTCATCGTCATCAGGATATGACGTCATCGTCATCAGGATATTTGAGCAACCGGATATTTGATATCCTGCTGACGAAGGGAGTGTTGAGGATGATGATGATGATGATAATGTTTGGAGCCCGATGAACAGTGCAACCGGAGGATGTTTGCGCCCGTTGAACATCATGATGATGATGATAGGCGACTGGCAGAGGAGGTGAACAGTAGTTGGCAGGAGGATAAGTGTGATCATCCGAAATATGATGATGCTGTTGGTGGTTTTAGGAAACATGATGATGATGGCGAAGATGATGATGATGAGGTTGGTCTGCAGACATTCATGCTATATGCGAAGGTTATAGTGTGGATGCCTCTGCATCAGAATCCTTCTGAAAAATCCAATGGCTAAGTTGGATCAGATATTGACCATGCTAAATGAAACCAAGGAAAGGATTAGAAAATTGGAATAGGAGGTTAGGGGTTAAGATAGATCCGAAGGAGGAAATGAGGACTCACATCAAGGAGATGATGATTATGTCCATGAAACTAGTGTTAATAGTGAACAAAGGGAGAATGTTGATAAGAAATAAGTCATAAGAGGAGAAGAGAAGTAGACTTGCCTCTAATCTATAGAGAGACATGAAGAAAGTCATGCCACCTAAGTTTAATGGAACATAAAGTAATGATGCTATAGAAGCTTGGTTGACAGAGATGGAAAAGTATTTCAAGATTTGAAATTACTCAGAGATAACCAAGGTAGTATGGGGTGCCTTTCAGCTGGCAGGAGAAGCATCCATGTGGTGGATGAACAAGAAAATGGAACTAGGGTTAAGTTCTTTGAGCTTAACCTGGGATCAATTTGTGGTCTTATTTTGCCAGAGGTGGTTACCACAACTTTTCTTCAATCAAAAGCTAACATTTTTTCAAAATCTACGTCAAGGGGATATGTCAGTGTGGAATATTGGGAAAAGTTTGCCCGTCTCTTGAAGTATGTTCTGCAATATCAGAAAGATGAAAGGTTTAGAATCAGGAAATTTATCATGGGTTTGAATGCCCAGATAGGTGGAGAAGTGGATGTGCAATGTCCTACCACTATGGACCAAGTTTTAGAGAAGGCAATAAAGAAAGAACAACAATTGAAGTCAATTTTTGCATATCATGAGAAGAATCACAAGAGGTTTAATAAGACACCAACTTCTCAGACTTTCAAGATAAGGAATGGCAAACTAGATGTGGCTAAGAAAAGTGACAAGGGTTCTAGAAATAATAGGAATGGACCTAGAAATGAAAAGAAGAACAATAGCAATGTTCGAAGGAATGATAATAATTCAGGTAAACCTGTTGAGAAGTGAGGACTTCCTGGAGAATGTTTCACTTGCGGTGGAGATCACTATGCAAATCAATGTCCAACCAAGAATCAAGGAGTTCAACAGTGTGGTAATTCTTTATCCACTTAGAAAGCAACTTTTTAATAGAGGATCAATGTAGCTTTGGACAATCACCACGCAGAGTACCAGATTACTCCCATTGAGACAACAGGTACTTTGTTTGGAGTTCTTATTTCTATTTTGATTGATACTGGAGGAATTGAAAGTTTTATTTCTCCAAGAGTATTAAGTAAATTTCCTAGAAGAGCTGAATATATGGCTAAACCCTGGTTAGTTGAATATGCTAACCAGATGAAAGCTCAAGTAGAGCAGTGTCTATTTGAAGCCAAGATTGAACTTCCTAGTTTTTCAACTGAGGTGAATTTGTTTGTAGCCCCCCTAGGTTCCTATGATGTTATCTTAGGAATAAATTGGCTATGGAGGCATAGAGACAATGTCAGCTATTTTGCAAAAACAATTAAGTATCTAGACGATGTAGGAAACAAAGTCATTTTGTAAGGCACTCAAAGAGATGTCAAGATCAGACCAATCTCTGCAATGCAACTGAAGAAGGATAGTCGAAAAGTTTGTCAACTTTTGTAGTAAAAATGGAGCAAGTAGAAGAGAATCCTAGTAATCATAGTGCATCTTTGGAGAACTATTCTTTTCTTCAAGATTTTTGAGATGTTTTCTCAGATGAACTTCTGGTATTACCTCTAAAGAGATCTTTTTATTTCTCAATTGATATAATACCTAGATCTGAGCTGATTTCAAAGGCACCATACTATATGACTATTATGGAGTTGATGGAATTAAAAGCCCAGCTTTAGGAACTATTGGATAAAGAGTTTATTAGACCCAGTGTATCTCCTTGGGGAGCACCTATAATATTTGTTAAAAAGAAGGATGGAACTTTGCATCTGTGTATAGACTATTGTATGCTCAAAAGAAACAATAAAGAATAAGTATCCTTTACCACATATTGATGATCTCTTTGATCAGATGTGTGGCGCTTCAGTGTTCTCAAAGATCAATCTATGATCTAGATACCATAAGCTAAGAATAAAAGATGAGGACATACATAAAATAACTTTCAAAACAAGGTATGGGCAATATGAGTTCATGGTTTTACCTTTTGGACTTACGAATGCCCCTACAGCATTCATGAATTTGATGAACAATATTTTCTGAGATTGCTTGGATAAATTTGTTCTAGTGTTTCTAGATGACATTCTTATTTATTGTAAGAATGAGGAAGAGCACTTGCAGCATCTATAGATAGTTTTGTAGTGGCTGAGAGAGCATAAATTGTTTGGGAAGATTTCTAAATGTACTTTCTTTCAGAAAGAGATACAGTACTTAGGGCATATTATATCAGCTGAAGGAATTTTAGTAGACCTTGTAAAGATCAAAGCTATACTTGAGTGGTCTATGCCAAAGAATGTGCATGAAATGTGTAGTTTCATGGAGTTAGCTGGATATTATAGAAAGTTTGTTTTGAACTTTTCTAAGATTACAAGCCCAATCACTTCGCTTTAGAGGAAAGGAAAGAATTTTGACTGGATAGCAGATTTTTAGGAGCCATTTGACTAGTTGAAAGAGAGGCTGACTACTCCAATATTGAAAGTTCCTAATCCACAAAGTCAACTTTTGTAATTATTGATGCCTCAGGTGAAGGTTTAGAAGGAGTTCTTATACATAATGGGCAAGTGGTAGCCTATGAATCCAAGAAGTTGTGAGCATATGAGTAGAGTTATGCTCCTTAGGACTTAGAGTTAGTAGTAGTTGTGAATGCTTTGCAAGTGTGGGGACATTACTTGCTAGGAAAGCCTTTTGAATTGAAGTTAGATCATCATAGTCTTAAGTACATATTTTCCCAACCTCATCTGAATGCTCAACAAAGAAGATGGTTGGAATTGATATCCGACTATGATTTTGAGATAAATTATATAAAAGGTAAAGAGAATCGAGTAGCAGATGCTCTGAATCAATAGAGACATATCTCATAAAATGTCTCTATCCACTCAAACTTCAAGGATTTGGTATTACAAAATTCTGTAGATGATGAGTTCTATGAGCAAGTTAAGCAGGCTCTCAATAAATGCTCAAGATTCAAGGTATGATGGGTTCTATTTTGAACCAAGTGGCCTTCTAAGATACAAAGGAAGGATGTATGTTCTAGATGTGGTAGAATTGAGAAGCCATGTATGGAAAGAAGTTCATTTTGCACCATATTCAGGTCATCTAGGAGTAAATAAACTCCTACTCGATGTGAAACCTCTTTATTTTTGGAAAGGAATGAAGAATGATGCTGCAAGATTTGTAGCAAGTTGCCTAGAGTGCCAAAGAGTCAAGGCTGAGCATCAAAATCCAACAAGACTTATGTATCCACATGATATTCCACAATGGAAGTGGTAGGGCATTAGCATGGATTTTGTGCAAGGTCTTCCAATGTCTCAAAATAGACATGATGTTATTTTAGTGGTGGTGGACAAACTCACCAAGGTAGATCACTTTATACTTGGAAATTTAACAAATGGAGCACCAATCATAGCTTGCAAGTTTGTGCAGGAAGTGTTTAGATTGCATGGAGTTCCTAAGAAGATTATCTCAGATAGAGATGCACGTATGACGTCAAGATTTTGGCGAACTTTGTTTTCAGTGCTAGGAACTCAGCTCAATATAAGCTTGGCTTATCACCCTAAGACAAATGGTCAAACTGAGAGGGTAAATCAAGTTCTTGAAGATTTGTTGAGGATGTATTGCACGGATCACCAATACAAGTGGGAAGAGTATCTACCGCTTGTGGAATTTGCATATAACAACTACAATTTTTCTATCAAGATGTCTCCATTTGAAGCATTATATGGAAGAAGATGTCAAACTCCTATAAGCTAAGATAAGCTAGGAGATAGAATTAGCACTAGTCCAGAAATGTTGGTAGAAATGGAAGAATAGGTTAAGTTGATCAGAAATATATTAGCGGAAGCAAATGATAGACAAAAAAGTTATGTTGATGGCTAGTATACACCAAGGCAATTCATAACTTTGGATAAAAAGATCTTTTGAGGGTCAAACCTTAGAAAAGTTCCATAAAGTTTGGAAAGTCTTCCAAACTAGCTCCTAGATATGTAGGACCCTTCAAAGTTATCGAAGTGATCAATCTGGTTGCCTACAGTATCACTCTACTACTAGCTCTTGCCAGGATGCATAATATTTTTCATATTTCATATTTGAAAAAGTATATAAAAGGCGATAATCATATTCTTGATTGGAATGCTTTACAGGTACAAGACCTAGGAGTGGTCATGATCGAGCATCTCAAAGTGCTCAAAGTTTGCAAGCTCTATTTGCATAACAGAGAGGTTACTCAATGCAAGGTCCAGTGGGACCAATATACAGAGGATAGTGATACATGGGAAGATTATATTAATTTTTATCAAGGATTTCCTCATTTGTTTTATACTTTTCAAAGTTGGATAAAAACTTTGTCATGTTATTATTTTAGGTACATTGAATCATCGAGGACGATGAATCTTATGGGGGAGATATGTCACATCCCTAATTTTGACTATGTTTTAATTTTTACTTGTATGTAATTAGTAGATAATTTTGCATGATTTAATAATTTGACATTATGTGAAAATGTCAGGATAAATCAATGATTTCATAAATTTATGTTTTTATGCATAGAATTTAGACATGTGATTATATGTTATCATGAGTATTTATTCATGATGTATATGGATTAACTAATGATACACTAATCCCATTTTGGTAATTGTAAGTTGTAATCAGGAAACAAGTTTATGCCCTCTGAGAAAGAGAGGGAGAGCATCATTGGAGAGAAGTGAATAGACGTAAGGAAAGGAATAGGTTGTTGCCATCTAAGTCTTGTGCTTTTAATGTTTAGTGAACCTTGTCATAAGTGGTAAGTTGTGATTAGACCTATTTGGTTAGAGTTTTGGGTTTCGACTCAACAATCGTTGGTTTGACGTCAAAAACCATTAGCATAGGTTTTTCTGAGAAAAAATGAGTTAGGATAAAAATGATTCTCAACAAGATAAGGTCGATAGTCATTATTTTCCTTATGCGCTATGATTATAGTTTGTTATTATAACTATATTATTAGAGGTTATTTTATATTATTTTTATTGTCGGTGATTTCTGATAAGTGTTCTATTATGGTAACTTATCCTTTCTCTAGTGTTTTTGCGAGATAGAGAGGGGAGAAAACCTCAACCCCATTCTCGTATCCTTACGGATGTTGGTGACAATGTAAGTTTTGGGTGTTTTTCTTCACCTTGTGGTTATGTTTATATATTTTAATATGATTTAAGTAGATAAACCTATGAGGTGGTTGTTAGACTTCTTTATAACATAGCTAAGATTTCATGTTTTTGCAAATAGATTTTTTGATTAAGTGGCTCAACTCCTTTACTCCCTAACTAATTTAGAGAGTAAGGAGGAGCTCTTGAATCGACGTGTAGAGTGGTCTTTTATGACCATCACTTACACTATTTACATGCCTACGAGGAAATTACTGTAGGCTATGTTTAAGGAGAGAAAAATGCGGTTATGGTCGAGTGGCTATTAATCTCTGCAGGAGTTTTCTCTTGAGGGAGATAGTGGGAGCAGTAGTGAACACCAAGAGTGTTAGTTTTGAGCCTTACTTGAATGATAACAATGGCGGGACAAAAAGAGGGAGGATCTTTTTGAATAAAGGAATATAGAAGACTGAGGGATGTATCTCATTCAATTCTGATACAGGTTCTTTTCTTTGTTTGAAAGTCTTTTATTGGTTTAAGAATTGCAAGTTTGCATTCAATTCTATGGATTAATATCTGAGGCTGATATACTTAGTATATTACTGTGAATATGACCCATAGGATTCAAGTTTTTCCTATGTCTTATATGACCATAAATCTGTGTTTATCTCTAGGAGAGATTTGATCAAAATTCTTTGATTTCTCTGAGTATCATTTGGTCGATAGTCTAACACTATTTCTAAGTGATAATAGCCGATACTTTGTTTTCTTAATGGCTGACATCTCCGTATGTTATATGGCTGATGCTCTTTTTGATATAAGGCCAACGTGCTTAGATAGAACATCACTGTGTTTTTATGATCAATAGGCTTAGTGAAACACTATGAACAAGGTTTTGAACTTAGAGTATTTATGCATGAAGTAAGAGGCCAAGAGCATAGTTCATTATAGTCAAAATATGAGACTAAATAACCTTACTCTTTGCATATTTTAGTTAAAGACCAGATCGAGCTTAACTCTTTTGATTTATGCCTTTAAGATTGAGAACTTTGTGGTTTTTCTGTGCATACTAAAAGGTCATTGTAGAATTATTTCTAAGAGGTCAAATTGATAATAATCTCAATAGGATAGCTCATGTTTGTATTTAGTAAACTCTTGCAGTTGAGAACACAGTTAGAACTAAGAATTAGTTTTTTATAATGTTAAGGATATATAATCTTGTTGTGCTTTGAATATTTAAAGGGTGTCTTTGTAGCAACCAAGCCATTTTTAGACACAAAGAGATACCCCAAAAGTTCTAGTTATCCATAGTCACCTCTTATCTCTATTTACAATCAGGATAGCAAAGAATGCAAGTGATGTGCTATTACTACCAAAACTTATTGAATCTATCTTTGGATTTCTAAACTAAGCCTCGCAAAATTATTGTTTTAAGTCTTAAAAGTTGAGACTAGATATTTTGATAAAGATGTTTCTTTATCTCTTAAACTCATTTAAGTTTTATTATTTTCAATCCAAGACTTCAGGAAAGGTTTTCTCTTATTCTAAAAGTGTATAGAAATGATTTAGATATCATTAGAAGCTCTTGAAGATATGATATACATATATTATATATATTAACATATATGCTTTCTTCAACTAGATCATGTATTTCCATTATGCAAAGATGATGTACTTTTGTTCTTAACCTTTCTATATCTAAAATTGGTAAACAAAAGGAGGCCATTAGGTCAAAGACATCATTATTTTATTATTTGTCTAGACTTATATCCTTTTTAGATTAAAAGATTGAACTTAGTCAAGAGTACTTATTATTTTGTTAGTATCCGTTAAGACCTTACATGGAAGAGGATAAACCTTGTGTATTATTGTTTTACGAGAAAAGGTGAATTCAATCAATAACCAAGTAGTCAAGACTAGATGAGTGGTTATCTTATTCATGTTATATTATGGATATAAGATTAAATTTTTAGAAGAATAGGGGTATTTTGATATTTCAAATTATTGGATTAGGTGAGTTAAGAACCCCATATTTTCCCTTGAAGAGTTTAGAAAACTTTAACTCTCAAGTCAAGTATGATATTCATTTAGTCTATAATATACTTTGGTTGACAATAAAAAGGTTGAGAAACCATAGATCAAGACAATATAAAGAGACTAAGAAGCACTTTGTTGTTAGAGAGTTGATACTAGCCAAGTATGGTTAATATTGAGTTGGAGAATAGAATGATAGGAAGTCATAGACCCTGATAAAATTGTAGATATGCAAAAAGGGACTCTCAAAAAAGATAAAATTATCCAATATTACTTATTGTATGTATATCCTAGATAAAGAATATTTCTAAGTCATATTGACTAGGATTTCAGTATAGTTTAGACAATTTATGTCTAGAGATACTAAGTGATTAAAATCAAGTTGTAGGATGAGGTAGTTCCCAAGTTGAGTTAGAGGTGTGTGAACACATGACTACATTTATTGCAAACATCTATTTTTATAGAAACTTTGGCTAAAGTGATGCATTTGTCTCTGCATGCATTAGTTGGTTCACCGTGTCTAGATGGCATAACCTATCAGTAGGATCATACTAGCTAAAAGATTGTCTAGAGTTGTATGGTCGATTATGTTATGTAAGACATAACACTAGAACTCATATGGCAAACCTATTGGTTCCTTATTTCTATACTCTTCATGAAGGGTAGGGCCACTTCCAGGAAGGAAGGTGTGCGGGGGACTGTCAGTCTGTGGTTGGAGGTAAAGCACCCAGATGATACTCTCCCTCTATAGCAGAAGACTCGCCGAGACTTGAGTGGTAAATATTAAGATTCTAGATACAGTATTCTTTTTGTTTTGATGTAAAATTATTCTCATTTTTAAGTGCAATTTATGTATTGTAAATGTAAAGTGAGATATTTCTCACTATGATTTATCGTTGAATATATTGAATTTCAATGTTGAAAAATATTTAGAAAAGATATGTATTTATTTCCTTGTAATCATGCAAATGATATAAAAAAATTTATGTTTACCATGTTTATTTACTTTCTTGTAAAATGTTGTGTAAATCTAAGTAATATGAGAAGACATGTTACATTAACCATTAGAGGAAAGATAATGTAGCTTACAAATCTAAATAAATTTTGGTAGCATAATGGCATGTAAAAAAACACTTTAAGAACATGAAAGAAGAAGAATAGAAGAAAGATAGATAGAAGAGAAGATACTCTAATATACGTGGGGAAAAATCCTTTCAAGTAAAAACCCCACTCCAAAGCATTGAACCAATGTAATAATCTACAATAAAAAGCATATTACAATACACTTGCAGGCTCAAAGCCTTAACATGGAGTTGACATCTTGCTTCTCTGGAGAAAACCTGATAGCATAACCCTGCATAAAACACTCCTCAATACCTCCATCTCAAGCCCTCAGTATATAGACTTATGGTGGCCCAAAAATCAACCATAAGGCATTACCATGGGCCCAAATAAGGTCCAAAAATACCATGGTAAAAATCCATATGACCCACATTTCCATGACACAAAATTCCAATGCTTAGGTTATGTTTGGGCTTCCAGACTATTAATAGAATATTCCTTACATATGTAAGATGTTGTCATAATTTTTCATAGTCAACCCACCAACTTAGGTGCCCAAAATATAATATTTACCTCCTTTAGAAGGATGCCTATGACATACATCACAAATTGTCATAATGTCGGTCAAGATTCCTAGTTCACAATTAGTAAGTCCCTATAATCATGCTCTTACGTGTCACAAGAATCTATCATAGAATTTGCCATAAATTTTGTCATAAGAATCTACTATAAATAAACCTTCTCATGACACCTTAAAACTCACCACAAGATGCTGACACATGGAAAAAATACCACCTTGGAAATCCCACGCCCCATTTTGGTGGAGCACAATTATTAAACAAAATACATTAAACAATTTCCAAATAATTACGGGAAAATGATTAATAATAAATAAATAAATTCAAGAACTTGTAAAGGTTGACCCACCTTAATTCCCAACACAAATCACATACATGGAAGTGTGCAATAAAATGCCCTCTCAGTAGTGCTCTTCTTGGTGACACGTGGATGTCAATTTCTTGCTTCATCAATTCTTCATAATTCTAATTTTTCTTCACTTCCCCTTGTTGAAATTTATTCTTTTGCATTCCCAACCTTACCTACATAGCTTACTTTCATCATAACAAAGTAATTTCACCTTTCCTATAATTTTTTGTTATGATATTTCTTGGGAATAAATGTAAAAATTAGTAAAATAGTAGAGCACTTCGAGGGGGTGATCTCCAATAATCAGAAAATAATATATGAATTCAATATTTCTAGATATGATGGTTTGGGAGAGTCTCTTATCATACCCACATTTTACACATGGACATGAAAACTAAAATATCAAAAAAAATATTAACACAAGACACTAAACTCATGTGCGCATCAAATGTGCACTTAAATAACATCTACACATAATGTTGTTATATGCGCAACACATGTTAGGCATGCCGCACTATGACAGGAAATTCAATCAAGATGGAGGAAATTTTAAACTCCTCTCACACCCCTTCAAAGATGGAAGTAAACTAAGACGGTAGGTGTTGCATCTTACATCACCAAGAAGGATGGTCTCCATTGAGAAACCACCCCTAGGGTTTCCTAGGTGAAAATGAGAAAATGGTTTCGACCTAAGTCAAAACCCTAACCCTAAAAACTAAATTAATCAATTAAATAAACTATAATCTAAACAAATTCAACCTCGCTAATCTAACACAATGCTATAAATTAAATTAAAAGCCTTTCAAAAACCTAACAATAATAATTTAAATGGGAAACTTCTAAATCAGCTATACAACAATAAAATTAATCTAATCCAATAAATAATTCACCATTAAAAATATCTATTTCAAAAGCCCATCTAAAGCACTAATTCAACTAACCGATCTCACAAAAATTCGGTAGAATAACATTACCAAGGCATCTAATTTCCCAGAAACTTTGATAACATAATATTACAAAAGTAAACTAGGGAACAAATTAAATCAAAAGTGCAATAAATTAAAAACTTACCTATAGAACTATACAAATAAATCTAATTTTCACTTAAGTGGGTTTCAATAGTAAAAGGGGTTTAAAAACTATTTAACATGCCCTAAATTAGGTTTATAAAAGCACTATTATTCCTCAAATCACTCACAATTGTTGTTTGGTTTTACAGGTTGAGTTGAAGGAGAAATGAAGAGAGAAATATCTTCCCTCATGGGAAGATTATTTCTCACATGGTTATAATATTCTAATATTCTATTTTCTAATTGCTAAAAGTTTAAATGTTTAAGTTTCAATGTTTTCTAAGTTTTAAATCTTCCAATGCTTTAGTTTAATAGAAATTTAAACTAGTTTCCTTCCAAACTCACTTTGTAAATAAAATAATATTTAAATAGTCTCTATAGTATTTAATAGTTATAGTTTTTAATAGTTTTAAATTATATATATTAGTATTTCTTTTCACTATAAATACTAAATATATAATTTTTTGATAAAATGATGACAAAACAAGATTATTAGTAATATTACAACTATATATTCACTATAAAGATTGAAATGATGAAATATATATAATAGAAGGGGACCCTAGATGTCTATAGACAAAACTCTTTATATACACAGTTCTGTGTATATACAAAGATTGAAATGATATGTATGTATGTATGTATGTGAAGTAAGGAGAGAGAGAGCATTTAAATCATATATTTCATTTCATAGATATTCAAGTAAGCTAGAGAAATATTACAACTATATATTCACTTTCAGTTTGAATCAAATACATTACACAAGGGAACTAATACAACCCAAGGGATTTTTCCAAGAGAGAGATTTGCTCTCTCATACACCAAACCATTTGCAAGCTCAAAGAGTCAAGGCATTTACATTTCCATACATAAAATACAATGTGTTCAAGACCACTAAACCACCTCAAGAAGACCTCTCTCAAAGTCTTTCTCCATAGATCCAAGAAAACCTACAAGACAAATAAACTCTTCCCATGGCCAAAGGAAGCTCATCTCTTATCCTTAGGTTTGATTGCAAGACACCCCCAAGCTAGGAGGCCTACAAGTAACCTAGTCTCATACTCACACACAAGGGATTCAAAGAACACTCACAACAACCACATTAACACCCAACCCAAGGGATCTTAACAACACTAAATCCATGACTATGGATTCCAAAGGGAGAGAGAGTGGACACTCACTCAAGGGGAAAGACCATCAAGAATCATAGTATTCCAAAAATTAGTTCTCATAACATCATAGCCTCTTGCTATAAAATAAACAAACTTATGGCTCCAAAAACCCAAGGCACTCATGCCATCCAAAATCACACCAAGATCACCCAAAACAAGGCCAATGCCTACCAGAAACTTCTTATCAAGGAGTGAATTTCCCTGAGGAGGTTCACTCCTCTCTCACCCTACACAAGGTGAGCTCTCTCACATGGAGAGCTCACACCAACAACCCTTAAACCCTTCACAACACACAAAACAAACACATAAACATGCCTATAAACATATATGAAGTAAAATGCAAAAGAAAGAAAGTCTTGAAGCCTTGAGAGCCTACCTCTCAAGTTTCCAAGTGAAACAAGGTAGTTGAAGAAGCCTCCCAAGAGCCTACTCCAAATCTCCTTAGCTCAATCTCCTTTCCAAGCACAAAACCCTTCCAAAATCCAACTCCAAAAAAACAAAAGTAAGAACCCTTCTCACCTCAACAAGAGGGAGATAAATAGGTCTCAACAAAACATCCCAATGAATGAGGAGGTGACACTTGTCACTTTATTATTCACTCTCTCAAGTGCATCTCCCCATATGTGCTCTCACAGATATTGAGTAGGGAGGTGACACTTTTCATCCTCTCATTCCTCCTCAAGAGTACCCCTCCCCATACTTCTCCTCACACATGTGTGAGACATGGGGAAAAGGTAAGTACTTGGATTTCTCTTCCCAAAGGCTCTTACAATGTGTGCTCACACATGTGAGATCTTTGGGATTCCCCCAAGCCCTTACATGAACCTAGGGTTGTGGGATTGGAATGTGACAAGCCACCCAACCCTCAACTAAAAACCATAATTCGACACTTAACTCCCATGGTCAAATAGAGTAGTAAAATATGAGTTAAAACAAATGATTTGAGGGATATAAGGTACATAACCCATAGGTACTTGACCTAGGACCCTTAAACACATGAAATAAACATAAAAAAGCTCAAAAATCAACATTTAAGTAGCCCCTAAAACCCATGAACGAAAATGGACATGTGGATGGCACTCATCATCCACCTCATCCTAAGTCAACCTTAGGAGACTCAAATAAAATCAAAACAAATTAATAACATAATACATTCATAACCTTTGTCCACCTTAGGGACTAGGTTGGCATCACGGGGATAATAACTGAGGTTACTTGTAAGACCTCTAATTTCCATTGACCATGGAATTAACCTGCACACTTACACACACACATCAATAGTCCAATGTATATCAGAGTCGAAGCAACTCAAATCACACACACATGAAGTTGCATGATTTCATATAGTTCAATTAGGTCAATTCCATAAGACATGGTAAAAATTCACTAAATTTCCAAATCAATTTAATTTCAAACAACACAATCCTGATCATGCAATCATAAATCAAAATACTAATCCATAAACTCAATTTAGCTCATTCTTTAAATCAATTGCATCATGTAATTCAAGATATTCATTATCATAGAAAAGAAAAATATAACCTAAGCATGTATAGATACATAATCAATAATATAACAACACATCTATCTACTCCAATCACAAAATAATGCGATCGAAAGTCTAATGGATGGGATCAATAGTCCCTAATAATATTCAATGTCAAAATAGAATCCATAGATAACAATTCTAATAGGTCAAATCAAGAGGTGTAATAAGGGTGGGCCTCACATCTCTCTCATTATTTATATGCATAACTATGTAGGGACACACCCCTTCATCCTAACTAAGTTATCTTAATGAATAACTAAGACTAATAAAAGCATCTATTAAGGTTAAGCATGCCACAAGTGCTTATCCTTATTCTAATTAGGAATATAGCATATTAGGATCCTCACATTCCCATCGCCTTCAAAAAACATTGCCCTCTTGATGTTTTACAACTCTACAATATTTTCTATGAATTGTTCATCATTATGTGTTTTACTATAGATTAAGATGTCCTCGAAGAATACAAACACCATTTTTTGAAAAAATGGGTGAAACATTGAATTTATGAGACCAAATGACATAAATAATAATTCATAATGACCCTCATGTGTTCTAAATGTAGTGTTATTTATATCATCTTCCTTTAGTTGAATTTGATGACAATCTAAATGCAAATCTAACCTACTAAAGAAAACTAGAGTATTAGGTTCATCTACCAATTCATCAATACTAGGAATATGAAACTTGTCATTAAAAGTGATCTTTTTGAACTCCCTATAATGTGGGCATATTCTCCATGAATCGTCCTTCTTGTTAACCATAATCATTGGGGATGAATAGGCACTTTATTGGGATGAACAATACTTCCTGGTATTAGTTCAATGGCACAATCATGGTCTCTGATTGTGGGTAGACCCTTAGGTTTTTTAAATGCATGTTGATGGTGTTGAATGATCTCTTGAATCTTTGGTTGATCTTGAATTTTCACAAGTTGTTCTTGTACAAAATGTAGTTGTGCCCTTGTGCTATAAGAACCTTTATTAAGTAGTTTCTCCATCCTATGGGAGCTAATAATTTGACTTGGTGGTGATTTTATCCCTCTAAGTTTATAGTTTTCCCACGTGTACTAAAAACCATGGATAATTCTTGAAAACTGAAAGTCATTGTTCCTAACCGTCTAAGCCATTGTACACCCAAAACTACATCTTCTCCCCCAATTGGGATAGAGAACATTTCTAAATCTATTTGATAATTTTCCATTGAGATTTTTATATGATGGCATTTACCACCACAAGGAATTTGTTTCCCATCAGCTATCATGACCTAAAAATTAGATATTGGATACACAAAACAATTGAACTCATTAGCTAATCTTCTATCAATAAAGTTGTGTATACTACCTGAATCAACCAACATTTTCACCTTTTGCCTTTTGATATAACCAATTACTTTGAGTGTTTGTGGTACACTTGTGCCATTTAATGCATGTAGGGAGATCGTAGTACATTCTACTTCCTTAGAATTCTCATGCCCAAGCTCCACATTTAGTTCTTTTGTAGCTACTTGATTCTCTTGTTGAACCTCATTCTTTATAGTCATTAGTGTTTTCTCACTATTAGTACACTTATGACTTCTAGGCCATTTCCTACCACCATTCCAACAAGAGGTAGAGAGATTACTAATTTGTCTTGGGTTAAATAAATTATCCCCATTTATTTCAATATAATAGTAGAGCACTTTGAGGGGGTGACCTCCAATAATAAAAAAATAATATATGAATTCAATATTTGTAGATATGATGGTTTGGGAGAGTCTCTCTCTCTCATTATTTATATGCATAACTATGTAGGGACACACCCCTTCATTCGAACTAAGTTATCTTAAGGAATAACTAAGACTAATAAATGCATCTATTAAGGTTAAGCATGCCACAAGTGCTTATCCTTATTCTAATTAGGAATATAGCATACTAGGATTGTCACATTATTTCACGTGTTTCAACCCTTTAGAGGCCTCTAAATGATCTCCTAGACCAACCCCAACTTTTAGAATTGACATAGTTTTTGTCTTTTTTGGATCTCCCCCGAGCAACCCTACTGGTAAAAGGGGGATACTCTTTAATTCACCTATTTCATATATTTCAAAAGGCAAACTGAATCTTTAGACCTCCAAGGCTAACCTCCATCCCTCATTTTTTACCCAAAAGCCTTCCTTTCTAGGTCTCCCATGGATCTCCCCCAGGTGACCCCTGGGTGACCCTAAAGGTAAAAGGGGTGACCCATGGGCAACCCTATCATATTTTCATGTGTGAGTTACTCTCCAATTTGGACCCAAAAATCTATGTTGCTGCTCCAATTTGCATGCAATTTTAACCCTAACATACACTGGACTATTCTTAGCCCATCCATCACCACCAATCATGCATAATTAACTCTTTTGATCTATTATTATCATCTCTTCAAATCATGCTAACTCCATTGGCAAGGGTCATTGCACCTTGCATTTAGATATAATTATTTGTCAATTTAGAGCAATGTATCCATGATAGTTTGCAACAAAACTAATAACTAACAGTCCCAGACTTCTTTCTAGAAGTAAACTAACTTTCCAATCAAGATCATGCATTTACTCACTATTGAAAAATAAATCTATTTTTTGGAAAATAAGGCTAATAACTAATCCACACACAATTGTTGGAAATAAATCTAAACTAGGAAGAAATAACTGATAACCAAGCTCTAATCTAGAATTCAATCATCATTTGCAAAATAGAAAAGTAAATCATACCATAACAAAGATCTCTTCTAAGATTGAAACAACAACTAATCTACCAAGAGGGAAATAAACAAACAGAAATGAAATACTAGCCTCTCTCCATTAGTGGGAATGGGCCCTTGCTCCACACCATTGGAAAGGAGACTAGGATAATGACTCAAAATCATAAATGCTAGGTTATCTACTCTTCTATTCTAGATTGTTCATAAAAATAATATGCATGCAACTGGCACAAAGATATGAAGGTCATTTTCTTCTTTTCAATCTATCTATCTATCTATGCAACAAAAGACTAACTATATTCCTACTTCTAATTCTCTATATATATCAAGTTTTGCTTTGATACATATTCTTAGAGTAATTATTCTCTATTGCAGTTCAAATTAGATATCCATGTATTATTACATAATTCATGCAATCAAATACTAAGAGATATTATGGTGACACTACATGTGTCACAAGAGTTTAATTGAAGTTGCAACAGGCCACAAGTGTTGATAAAAGAGAGAAAGAAAGAAACTAAAACAATCAAAATTGGTGGGCTCTACACTTCACAGCTGTAACTAGAACTCCTAGTCACTAGCTAAATCTTGGTATCATGAGCGTGGTTTCCTTTTCCCCAAAATTTTTGGTCATCCATGATCCACATGCCAAACTGTAGTTCTTCCTTCAACTTTTGATGTCTTCTATAGAGATCCAAAGTTTTTAGGAGGAACTCTAGAGCTATCTTTAGAGGAAAGATCCTGCATGCAAAAAGGATATGCTTCTACAAGATTTTGTTAATAACGATTCACAATCTTGAAACCATCTAACCACCACAATATCACACCTATCTCTAACAAGATTAAACAAGATTTCTTTAAAGTTCTAGGGTACAATCAAGGTATGATGGCTCTTTAGGACAAGAAAGGGAGATAAATCAACATATATAATGAGTTCTACCTATCACTCATTATCCATTTTCTCAACCAGTGATAAGCTTTCATAGCATCATCACTCCCCAATTAGCCCAATATTTTATTCAATCAACATTTTTAACTCTCCAATCAAGAGATTTAACTCCCCAATAAACCCCACCTATTATGAATCCTTCCATCCTATAAATACCCCCTTCCTCTAATAATTAGAGGAGGCAAATTCAATAGTTGCAGTCATTCATAAGCTTTGTGTTTGCTCTCCATTAGCATCTCGATGCTCAATGCAATACGAATGTGCCTTTTCTTTTTTTGCCTAGTATAGATTCTCAAGCTTTCTAAATCTTCTCAAAGCATACTTATGCTCTCATTTTCTCAAGCCAATGCCATTATGCTCAATTATCATGCTTACATAGTGCTCATATCTCACTTTGAGTTTGATCAATATCAACATTAGCTTTTTCAAGCTCAAGAAAATATCAACCATTTGCTCTCTTCATCTGTACTGCCAAGAGGAGGACCCCACTGATGTAAGAGGAAGAAGAGGTTTTTGGATACAAAGGAGTCCTAAGGATAGTGTGAAGACTCATGTGTCAAGCTTATTCCAGGTTCTTTCAATGCTTTTTGTAGTAATTAGATCACAAATCTACTTGAGGGAAGTAATATATTGCTTTACTCTTGATAGGATATTGTTAGCATAGAATCTTTTCCTTTGCATTAGATTATTTGTTAAGTTCTTTCAATAGATTAAATTCTTTCATTAGATTAGACCATCATTTTCTTTCCTTAGAGTAGGATTCAAAAATAATTTTGAAAAAACATGAAAACATAGATTAACTTGCATCAAAAAACCTCATATAGAATTGCATTCATATTTATTTTTGTAGTAATTAGATGAGTGTTTTTACTTTTCAAAGTTGAGAAAAGAACCAAAAAAAATTGCTTACATTCATATAGCTACATACATTCAAAAACACCAAAAAAATAGGAAAGCTTAGAACAATTAAACCATTGGTTTCATCACAAGGTATTGCTAAAATTCACATATAAGAATAAACCTTTGGTTTCATCACAAGGTAAATCCTACATACAACATCACAAGTCAAACCCTAGGTCAACTCTGGTCAACACTCCACTTCTCCCCTAAGCATAAGAATGTGCCCAAGAATTAGTGGGGAGTGGGTTAGAGTGATTTTTGATGAATTACAAGAAATCAACCCTAGACCACAACTTAACCAAGAACAACAAAATATCCTTAGGGTTGTACAACAAGACAATCCAATACAACAATTACTTCAAGCCCACTAGGAAGATTACAATGTGCTAGGTTCATCAATGAATATAATAGCTTACCCACTAGGTGTTGGAATCTAAGGAACCCAAACAAGAGACACATCACAAGTGAACCTTTGGGTCATACAATTATCTCAACAACCATAACCATAGAAAGGGCTTGTCAACTAGAAAACCACACAAGGCCCCAATATAGGCTAACTGCTCTCCACGACATTTTTCTCCAGCGAGAACAAAACCACCCCTGAGTCTCACCTCCACTAGACTAGATTTTTCCATGAGAGTGGGAGTGACTTGAAGGTTTCCTGTAGAAAGGAGAGGGTTCATGTTCGAATCAAGGATGACTCACCCGTAGCTGGAAGAGTTTGTGTAATTTGGCTTTATGCCTACCTAATGCATTTGTTGTATTAGATAGTGATCAATTTGTGGATATGAACACTAATGAATGTGGTCAAAGTAGCTCAAGTTCCTAATGCAGGAGCATCATGCTTACCTTTGTAGATTGTTGGTCTTCATTTTTGTTAGTTCCTTATCATTTATTAATCTTTGATATTCTATGCTAGATGAATTTTTCACACTAATGCTAAGTGGACATGAACATGGTCTTTTATTCCTTTCTAGTGACATATAAGAGAGTGGTTTCAATATATATTTAGCTAGTGGCTTATTCATACATGTTGGACATTGTTGAAATTAAGGTAGATAACTAAGAGGGGGGGCTGAATCAGTTATCTAAAAATTTCCTTAATTTTGTTATCTCAATATTCAGTGTTATATCAAAACATGAAAGCATATGTAATCATAAGAATATAAATCAAATCAACACACATAACACAAGTATTTTTACGTGGAAACCCTGTTCAGGGAAAAACCACAGGGTGACTAACCCAAGATTGTATTCTCTGTTAAAAGAATAAAGGAGTACAAAATGGCACTTGCCAATTAGGGCTCACTACCCGAGCACACTGCTCACAAGAGGCACACTTCCTACAAGAACTTACAGAAGATAATCAAGTGTTTGAACTAATGAGAAGCATCTACAAATGCAAGAGTTCAGTTTCGGTTAGGCACAATATACTGATCTGACGCACTTCATCCTTTCTCTGTTCTATGTTGTTATTCAATCACATACCGGACTTGAATTGTTGTTCTCACACTTATCCCTTCTTTTCTTCGCACCTTATTTCTTCACACCTTTTCCACACCTTTACATGCTAGAATCCATCTGGTATATATATTTGCATCAAGGATTTCATCAACTTTCTAGTTGGTAACAGGAACACTCAAGATATTTGGAAGTTATTGATCTTTCAGCTAAATCCATGCTTGATTTGTGATGCGTATCAAAATCTTAAGCATAGAAGTCATTAATCATGTCATCCAACAATGTATAATCCCACAAATTGCTTGATCAACACCTTTTACTCATCTGGATTGAAGTCTGATACTCTGCCAGTCAGTTCTTCCTCTATTTGCTCTACCTGACTGGAACCCAACACTCAGATGCTCATATCTTTTTCTTGATTTAGCACCGGAGGCTAAATATCTAGAGTACAGTAGTCATGATACCACTCTTGACTTGTCCAAGTCTGCAACTTACTGAGTTACACCATCTGAGAGATCCAGACTTGATTGTCAGACCTTGTTACATACTCTGTTCTTGTTCACCAGATCAAAACATTCTTCAATCTAACTTTCAGTGAAGGCATATTATGTACTGTGAATGTGTGGGATAGACTTTGTTGCCATCAATGACAACACTTATGAAGCCACACAATGTCTCTTACCAACAGACATCTATGTTGCACTCTCATCAATCTTGTGGTGGTGCACTTACCTTTCCCATTCCTAGACATGTTGGCATTTTTGGCATTCATGAGTATATTCAAACCAAAATAATGCTATAAATCATGGAAGTTATTGGTTGTATGCATTACTCTAACTCTGGTCATCTTTCAATTTCTAGATGTGCTGATGTTGGTGGCTACCTATTTATGAAATGTTGTTAATTATTCTCCACATCAGCTTTAATGAGGCATTTGGACTAGGTTATTTATATTTTTGGATCACAGTTGCTTAATCCTCTTAAATGTTAGAGTCTATGGTGCCCAAGGTAAATCAAAGTTATCAACAACTTTCTACGCACCTTTCTCCTAGATTTTTTTAGCCAGTGGGATTCTATACATTCATAATTTCCCAAGACCCATAGCATACACCTCATATCAACAAATGGAGATATAGACAACAATATAACATTCATCCTTCTCATGTGCATACAAAACATTCTTTAATCAAATAAAATGTATTGTTGTAGAGGTATTACTATAAACTTAGAATGCATAACTATAAAAGAGCCTTCATTCCATTAGACTTATTTTCAAGCCAAGATTGATTTTCACTTTTGACCAAACTATAGTTTCCAAATGCCTAAAGAGTACAACAATGACCTTATAAGAATCAACACTTTAGTAGCATGCTCAGGAATTTCAATTATTCTATAGTAATGAAAAACAAAAGGAATGTTATTTTTTTTCAAGTTATCTTGTTTGTGCTTAATGAGATTTATGAAATATGTGGAGACTCTAACTCTATATCACCTTGTTGATAGGAATTCTTGAGATTTCATTAAGTGTACCTTTGTTAAGAAATTGTGTGTGCTTAGTCTCTTGCACTCTTGCCTAAAAGGATATGAACTAATATTATAGGCATAGATAGTTAGATCTATTGATAAGTAAATGGTTATATGAATATAGAATGAATAAAATAGATCCATATGTTTGTTCTTATTTAATATACTTCATCCTTATCACAATTAAAGTAATTGAATATAACTAATGAGCATATCTAGAACCATTAGTTTTTTATGTTATCCATTGTTGTTCCACTTGAATGTGGGTAGCACCTTAACTAGATTATGGTGTTGATAAGTGATTTAGCATTGAAGGTGTCTTGTAATTATCTAGTGAATTAATGAATGAATCTTAGTGAAGAGATAATATATGAATCCTGTGCTTTGTAAAATGAATGGAATGATTTATATATTTCTTAACTTTGATTCTAATTCATCTTAAATAATGATGTTTAAAAGGAAAGAGCCATATTGTTTCTTATTCCTTGACTCAGTCTTCCACTTTTAAGTGTACTAGTGTCGCATTACAATGTGTGTTGCTTAAGTAGATGGAGTTGTTACTTCTCTCTCTGAAGGTTGCCCTTATATTTTACTTCTACTTTGGATTGTGCATCACAAGTTGGATACTTACCACTCTTACCATGTTGAGATGTTGTAGTGTCTCTCTCTTGTTTTAGTACAAGAAGGTTCTTATAATAGTGATGGTATTTTTGTGTAATTTAATAAAAAAAAATTGTAATTATTACTTGAATATATCAATTGTGTTAGATCTAATATGGATTATAAATTCTCTTTGAGGAAATCTAGGTATATATATCCTAGAGCCTAGTTAATTCTAGATGTAAAAGATGGTTTTGTGTAAGCTAGTTTTCTCTTGAAAACTTGTGAGAGCCTATGTGATTGTCAAGTGATGTTCTTTTACCTTAGACTATTGTTCCTTTTATTATTGAGTGGATTAGTGAATCTAAATATATGAAAGTAAATATATCAATTTATTTATGTAATTGCATCTTAGAAGATAAATAGATTAGTTGACAACCAAGTTAAGTTGGAAGTCCAAGTTGGTGAACTATGGAGCCTCTGATCTCGTTATTTAGGAAAGGCCATCTTGTATGATAATATTAATGATTATTAGTTTTTGTCCTCAGGTTTTGGTTTCTCTATTATATTATTAATGATCATTTTAATTGTCAACTTATGTTAATCAAAATTTTATGTTACAAAAAAATCTCAAATCTTACTTTATTGAATTTTATGGTTTGAATAAAAATATCATCTGTAGCACAAATTTGGTTACTATATTTAACTCATTGTATATTTGATAAAAATATTGTACATTCAGTTTAAGTATTTTTAATTTAGATTCTAACAATTTAGAATCTCTTTAATAAGTTTACCTTATCTCCTTTCATGATAGTTGGCATTTTTGTATGTTTTGTGTGTGTATGCATGTGTTGTGCTCAAGTAAAAATTTAGGCTTGATATTTGGTATTAGAGAAAGGGGTGTATGCACCAAGTTGGGGGACCAAAAAGTCACCACCATGGGACTTGTTGGTCCAAAATAGAGCATAACGCGCTCATGTTTTATTTTGCTTTAAAAGTGCAAAACACTTCTATTTCTGCCATTACCCACGGCCAAAGAGTGACTTTGCAGAAAAAAATAGACTTCAAAGCATGAGCGCGTTCAAGGAAAGTCTCTCTAAGCAAGTGCAAGAGAGAAATCAACATTTTCACGATGCCAAGTCGCCAAACCCACTACCAAAGACGTCATGAAGCAAATTTGGAGGGTCTAGCAGCCGAAGAAGGTAGGGTTTGATTAATTTTTGTTAGTTTGAGAAGAATTTTTGAATTTTGCAATGTTTGATTAGTTTTTTATATTGCATCTACAGTTAATAAGGCAAGAAAAAACACAATTCCAGCTGAGGAGGGTCAAAACAACCCCCAAAACCCTCCAAACCCTCAAAACCCACCTTCATGTCCTCACAATGTAAGGGATACTCAAGAAAACTACCTAGGGAAAATAGAAGAAAACAAGAGACATCTTCAAACTCTTATTGAAATGCTAAACAATCCAAGTGCAAGAACCAATCATAGGAGAGCGCTTGCAAAGTCATTAGAGGAGATTGTTTCCCACACCAAATCGGTGACAAAACAAATCACCAAGTTTCAAGACTACAGGGAGAGGTGTCGGCAATACTATGCCGACAAATTGTCATATGAACAAGTGAAGAATGAAAAATTACAAAATCTCAATTATGTGCACACTTTATTAATCCTAAAATTGGCTAAAGATTAGAAGAAACTTGCAAACGGTTCCCTATTCATTGGTGTAGGAATCAAGATATATCCCAAAACTTTTGGGATAGATGGTACATGGTCTTTGATGAGTGCCCATGCAATAACAATGAGGTGCCACAATATTTCTTGAGGAAACTCCATTGCAAGTTTGTCCTCAAGAAGATACCCAATTATTTTAGCATTCGAGAGTTCTAGGGTAGAGGTGGTGGCTCTAACCAAGATAGAGAGGGGGCTCAACGAGATGAAAACCATGTACCTAGACCCTTGTTGAGGCCAGAATGTGTGTCACTCCCTTCAATTATGAAGGAGAGGGTTGAGGTGGAGACATTACATTTATTGGCTAGTCTCACGCAGTCTCTAGCATAGCATGCTGATGATCTTACCTAGGCTGATGAAGGTGAGAGTAGTAGGCATCATTTGTCCCCACATTTGTGCATTTCATGTGGGAACATGTGTGATTATGGGACGCAGGACTCTCGGCAAGATGTTGCGACACAGGGGTAGCATCCAATGATGGAGACATCCATATTGGATGAGATTACTCTCACTGATGATCTCTTACAGAGTACATTTGGTATTGACTCTCAGGTAATTTATTACAAGTTTCATCTTGATTTAATATATTCTTATTTGAAATTTGTAATTAATTTTATGACTATCTATATTATAAGTCAAAAATATTGTATGTAATTATCTGCGCAATGAAATTCCAAGGTCAGATTCTTCATCCTGCCTCCGTTAGCTGTCCATTAGCAGGTTATGAGAGGAGGTCTGATGCAGAGAAAGAAATAGACTTGATTCATTTGACAACTTTCATAAATCGATTCATCTCAAACAATGATTAAATGCATTCTAGATCACATTGGAAACATTGCCATGCCAGCCTAATGTGCATTCAACAAGGGAAAACAACATGAAACATGGACAACTTGGATTATTCAGTCCTTTTACAAAATTTATCAATGATCTACCACACATTCCTAACCCAACCTTGCATAGATTTCATTAAACCCTCATGGAACTAGGGTTTTAGGATTGTTTTCTTGCAAAAGAGAGCTTACTGTCATTGATTCCTCACACATGCAAACTTTTAAAGGCTTGAGCCCAAAAGGGTTTTTAGATATCTTTAAAACAAAACTTTCTACAAATTTTCACAACTTTTTGATGGTGGAAAACAAAGAAATGGAATTTTCTAGGTCGCTAGAAACCCTAGTCCAGTCTCAGACGTGCTCTTAGGAAAAATGCCATAACTCACACAAAACTCAACAAAAATGCATGAAACCAAAGGAATTTGTAAGGTAAGACACAGAACCAACTTTCAAAGACATGTGCAGGTCCATACCAGGCCATACAGATCCATACTATGCGTGTTTCAAACTCCAACTTTTTAGAAAAATAAAATTACAGACCTGCCCTCAATGAAATTGTCATATCTCACTCAAACCTTAATGAAATTGATTCAAATGAAAAGAATTAGAAAGGTAAGAACATCCTCCAACTTCTATAGGAAATTTTAGGACCATACTAATCCATACCAGTCCATACCATGCAAATAACAGTCTGATCATATAGAAAACAATGCAAGAAAAGTGTGCAAAAGTGAAGGGTTTCACATTCAAAACACTTCTCCCACATTATTGGGCATGTGAACATGCCATTTTCAATGAAATACAACCATTTCCAACTTCTCCAACCAACCATTAAGTCCCTATAACAAGTTATTCAAAGTTAATGCATTATTTTTGACAATAATGATAACTTTTGCAATTTTTTGCAACTTTTGCATCATGTGACAACTTTTCACCTACACATCCTAAAATGGTTCTTGTAGACACCCAAAAATGTACATCATCTTACAACACCTTATTGTTTTGCCTTAGGTATCCCATTCTGTCACCTAACCTAGCATCTTCCTCTAATAAATTAAATAAATCCAACATTTATTTAATTTATCCCATCCCCTAGCATTATTAAATAAATAAATTTTATTTATTTATTTAATTTCCCTTTCCTCTTAAATTAAATAAAATAAATATTTTATTTTATTTATCACTTTAATCCTTACATGCATCATAAATTAAATAATTTAATTATTTAATTAAGATTTTGCCCACCTTCCATTTCTATCTTAACTAATCTCTCTAATCACTCTTCCACCTTCCATTTTCAACTTAACCCACCACTCAACTCATCTCCCAAATCACTTGATTCACTTGCTATTTCCCTCTCAAATGAACTCTTCCACTTTCCATTTCTTTTGCCAAGTTGCACAATGCAACTTTCCAATTCGATCATCACTTGCAAAATAGAAACTTTATCCTTCCATTCTCTCATTTTGTCTATAAATTAACTAATTTCCAAGCCATTTTGGCATGGATGAATCTTCTAAGTAATGTCACTCTACCAAAATTCCTCCTCATCTATCACCAATCTATTTTCTTCCTCTCATCTATATAGGAAAACTAATGTGTTGTAGACTTAAATAAAATTTAGGGTTTAACCTAACTGAACAGTCCACTATCATTGCATTCCTAAATTGAATTATCGACCAAGGAGCGTAAGCTTATGATGATGCCTGCATTATCTATGCCTTCAAGACTCATTTCTAATCTAAGTTAATCTTATACAATTCTTATTTTGTCTAGTCCTAGTTACTAGAATGCATAGAAATGTAAAATAGTAAATGGAAATGGAAAACAACAAAAATAGTCTAAACTTTCAGTTGCTACGGTACCTTCAGCAGAAGCTGAAGATAACTGTATTTAAAAGAAAATTACAATTTTAATCTAAACAACTCAAAATGATGAAAAGGCTAACACTAACCTCTGGAGGATTAAAAACGTGCACTCTACTCATGAATCACAATTACTGGAAATACCAATCAAGAGTTCTTACTTGCTTCACAATATAGCACATGAGATGGAATGAAACAATTTAACTAAGAATGTAGGAATAAATAAGAAAACATGCAAAGTGAGAGTTAGTACCTTGAGTGGCCAGCTCAGGGAACTATCTCACTTTTTCTGGAGATTAAATCTACTTCAGATCTTCACACATCCCGTAACATATAGTTGAATTCAAATCATGTCATGGATAGAATCTTCTTCAAATTTTATTCAAAATTATAACATGTCTGGAATAACTGATAAATGTAATAAAGTAACGGCTATGTAGAAAGTAAAACATAACAACCAACTTAACCAACGAACTCATCCCCCAACTTATATAAAGATGGGAATCTTATGCATCCTTCTAACTAACTGAAATCATTAATTCATTCCTGGACATCAAGATATTGTTTTTGAGATCAACTTATTAACTGGAACAAAGGAAATAGAGTCCTATCCAAACAGAAATTCTAACCATAATAGCTCATAAATAAGATTCATAAACTTTGGTGTGACTCCTAGAATAATTCTTCTTTCTCCCTTGTGTTTATTCTCCCATGATGACCACGTTTGTCTCCACCAATCGCTATGTCTGGCACTTGGACCGCATTCTCATTGATTCCTCTGTTCTACATCCTGTTGTAATTACTCCTTGAATTCTTTATCTAGTTGCACAAGGTTAATCATTCCAACATATATACAAAACAACCTCTCATAATAAACTTATGAAATCCTATCTATATTTTATGCATATCAATAATTTAAATCATCCATTTGATAATATAACCACCTGATGTCACTTATCAACATAGGATCAAAGTCTTTGGAAAGTATATATATAAAGTAGCATAAAATAGAGATAATGTATGTGAAGTCTTTGCAGAACCATATAGAAAAGGTCTTAAAACATATGAAAAATAGTTTAAAAGGAGGACAATATTTCATCCCAACATTCCCCCCAACTTAGACTTTTGCTTGTCCCTAAGAAAAATTAAAGAAATAGACACCTATGGCAAAAGGTTATAATGCAGGGTAATTCTTCTGAGGTCTGTGTCCTCTCTAACTCCTTTTCCTTGCTTGAGGTAGAACTCATTAGAGTATGCAAGTCTTTCCATCTTGATCAGCTCAGCACGCCTACACTGCTCACTTTTCCCTCCTATCCAATGTGGCACTGGATAAAGAAAGATAGGAGGCTGATAAGTGAGAGGTAACCATGATACTCCCTTCTATTCTGATATCTAGATATATTTGCGCAATCTTTCAAGCATATTCATGAAGTTGTGAATAAAATGGGGTTTCTTTCTTTGTAACTCTGGAGTTAAACTGTCCCATCTGCTCTGCACATACTTCTAATAATTTTGGATGATAGACACTGTCATTCTCTGTATTCTTCTGTAGTCCCTAAGTCTTAAATCCATGATCACCTTACCTAGTCCTTTATGAGACAGCAATGTTAACCATTGGGTTAAGATGATTTTAGGTTCCAAGGATTCCTTCCTTAGTTGCAGTGGTACTTTATTTTCCTGCTCTTCATATTGGTCCATCAATAACCCTCTGAGTTGTTCATTTTTGAAATATGATATTAATGCTCTGACCTGGAGGTCTCCAACATAAATGCAGGGATTCCATTGTGTATCTTCATCCATTATATAATTGTGTAGGTAATACTCACACAACTGGTCTTGTTCTTCTAGGCTGGCCTCTTTGAAGTAAGTAAAAAAGATAAACCTTGAATGCAAGTCGGGTTGATCATTGATAAACCTGTTAAACTAAAAACTGAGAAATTTTTCCTTCAAAAATAGTGCATACACTCTTGATGGAGGTTTGCATCCCAATCTGCTTGGCCCTTTCAATAATCTCTGTCAACTTTTGCTCTAACTATTTAATCTTCAAATCCTTTTCTGCAACAGATTCAGTGAGGTTATGCTTCTCTTTTTCCTATTTTTCCTTCTCTTGCCTATTTTCATTAGTCAATTTCATCATTTCAAAACCCAAGGACAATGTAGTATGGTATTTTATGGTTTTTACCATAAGAGGTTGGAGAGTAATTATTGCTTCTTCCTCAATCTTTGTGTTATTTTCAACCAACTGTGCTAACAAATCTAAGTTAGAACCATGGCCATAAGTTTGGATCTTCTCCTCCAACTCTTGAATCCTCTTTTCTTTTTCTCTATCTCTTTCTTCATAACCACTTACCTACTCCTCAAGTTGCCTTATTCTATCTAGGGCTTCCTACAACTCCTTCCTAATATCTCTGTTTTCTATCAATTCCTTTTCACCTTCAAAATTTTCATCATTCCTTTTTCAGGGGCATCAAAAATTTTCTTAGCAAAGTCATCTGGCACAGGTTTTCCCATTTTTCTAGCAATAAATGGATCTTCTAATTCAAAATCAGAAGAAGAAATGTACCTTCTTTTTCTAGCAGACATATTATCATTTGCATAGGTGTTAGCAGAAGCATCCTCAAGAGGGTTTTCTCCCCTATCTGAATATATATTCAAAGGAGATGGATCAGTATCCTGTTGGCCTTTATTTTTGTCTTCTTCTCCTTGGTGCTCAACAACTTTCTCTTTAACACCTTGCTTCCTCAACCTCCCTGATCGCCTAGGAGTAACTGTCTCATGTTTCTCTACCTTTTTCCTCTTCTTGTTGTTCTCCTTCTGACTCTTTGTTTTCTTTCTAGATGTTAAGGAAGTGGTTCTTTTTGTTTTAGGAATAGAGGTTGAGGGCTCTTCAACTGATACAGGCCTAAACTCTAGAGGGTTCTCAAGTTGTGTTTCTTCTTGCTCAGTATCAACAGGGGGTTTAGTTTCATGTGGAATATCTTCCTCTGGCTTTAGTGCTTCCAAGAGTGTTAAGATGTCTACACATTGTTTAAAGACTTCCCACTCAATCTGTGGGTATTGAATCCTTAAACTCCTTTTTACTAACAAAGCTATTATACAATGGTGAGAAAGAGTTGTGTCTTCTTGTTGCCTCTGATACTCTGAAGACATTCTTCTCAGCATACTATACAAATAAGTGGGAGCATTGACAAGTTTCTCATGTCTCAAATGGTTGAGTAGTTTAAGATGTGCAGTATACAACATATTATATCTACCATCACAAGTGATATATTTGATAATATAGAAAGCACATTTCCCCCAAAAATATGGAAGAGATAATCGTTTGGTACCTTGTGTGGTAGAATCTAGGTGTTCACCTCTTTCACAAAACTCCTCCCTGGCCGCAGCTGCATCAGCCCTGACTGGATACTTAGACCCTATTCAAGGCAACCCTGAAACTTGAGCAATTGTAAGTTTGGAAGTGTCTACTTTCAACCCTCTAACCATTGCTTCATCATATTACAAAGTAAGTGCAAATTCTTTTACCATGTTATCGTCATATTCTGTCAATTTGAGGAAGTAATCAAGCCAACCCACTCTAGTAAAGCGTGGAAGAACCAGCACATCCTCCAATATTTCCTTGTGTGTTGAGGGTTCCCTTCTGATTACTTCTCCTCCCATTAAGACTGTGAATTAGAACTCTGCAATGTCAATTCTCTGCACAATGCCAACTTCTGCTAACCACCCTAAAAAACTAGTCTTTCAATTAGCCTCTTTCCTGCTTCTCCACTATAACTCCATAACTCCTTAGGGTATTAATTCATTATTTGACAGAGATGAGTTCATAGCGCAAAGTATTTGTCTAGTTTTCTCAAAAGGTAGGGTTTTAAACAAGGTTTTGAAAGGTAAAAATGTAAAGGCCACAATGATTAAGTGACAATCATTTGAAAAGAAACCCCTCCCCCCAACTTAATGATGAAGTGACCGCACTTCATATCGTAGGTGTTATGGATGGAGAAGGAGTGATAAAAAGAAATGGTGGAAATATACATCTCATGCATGAAATAAATTATGAATAAAAATGAATATAGAAGAGAAATCTAAGTGTATTAATAGAAAGGTGTTAATTGTACATATATATCGAAATGAAATAATTAACATACCAACAACACTGGTGAGGTGATAGAATATGCATGCGGCAAATGGGAATTTGGATGTATGGTTACAGAGTGATAATGGAATAGTGCAAGATGGTGGATGGAAGTACCAACTCATAAATGTGAATTGACACTTGGAACAATGTGAATGGATCAATTTGAAAGGAATACAGGTTGATGGAATGGGGGGGAGAAGTGAGGTAGTGTTCACCAAGCAATGGAACAGAACAATAGACAAGTGTTGCTATGGGCACCTGCAGCATAGGTCCTGACTGTGTAAATGTAAACATAATATAACAGGTCCCAGCTGAGTCAGGTCCCGGTGGATATATCTAGTTGTAACCATGGAAATTATGCAGTGTGTGCATGTGAGCAAAACAAAGAAATTTTAATTTTCAGCAACAGGGGTTGAGTATTGCAACTCAACCTCCACATCACTAGACATTGTTGTTGTATCAGCATTGTAATGTGTATTGTCTGGTGTTACAGCATCTAAATCAGCATCTTCTGGTGTCATAGCATCTGAATCAAGAGTATCAGGAGGAGCATACTAAGCAGATAGAGATACCAGAAAGTCATCTCTCTGAAGTGGCTTCTTCTACAATTTGAGCCTATGCCCACTGACCAATAGTGAAAATCGAACTTCATCAATAGTTTGTAGTTTAACTGCACCATTAGGAAAAACTTGTTGGATTTCATATGGACCTAACCAACGTGACTGAAGCTTTCCCTTGAAGTCCTTATACCTTGAATCATAAAGTAGTGCCCACTCTCCTGCAGTGAATTCCTTTGTTTTTATATACTTATCATGTCATTTTTCCCTTTGCTTCTGTATGTCCTTTGTATGATGAATGGCTTCCAGTCTCATTTCATCCAAGGCATTCAAATTTTGTAGCCTTTCCTATTGTGCAGTGGTCAGATCCATTCCTAGGTCCATTGTTGTCCTCAGGGTTTTGTGTTCAAATTCAATAGGCAGGACTGTAGTCTTTCCATAGACCAACTCATAAGGTGTAAACCATGTAGTTGTCTTCCAAGTTGTTCTATATGCCCAAATAGCTTCAAGGAGCCTAGAAACCCAATCTCTTCGGTGAAGCTGCACTATCTTGGTCAAGATGTTTTCAATTTCTCTATTAGTAACTTATACCTGACCATTGGCTTGTGGATGGTAGGGAGTGGATTTCTTATGCCTGATCTTATATTCTGCAACCAATTTTGTTATTAAATCAGATGCAAATTGTTGTCCCTAGTTAGTTACTATTTCTCATGGAACACTATACCTAGTGAAGATGTCTTCATACAAGAGTTTGGCCACATTGCCATCTCTGGAAAACTGTAATGCTTTCACTTCTACCCATTTAGTTAAATAATATGTACATACCAGGATATATTCTTTGTTGTTTGATGAAGGAGATATAGGCCCCACAAAATCCAAACCCCACTTGTCAAAAGGAGCTAGTGAGATTTGTGTCTGCAAAGGCATCTCATCACTTCTAGTAGGTCTCCCCATTCTTTGGCATCTATCACAGCTCCTAGTGTACTTGGCAGCATCCTTGTAAAGTGTTGGCAAATAATAACTTGTGAGGATTTTAAAGGTTGTCCATTTTGCTGCAAAATGTCCTCCACAAGGCTCATCATGAGAAGCCTTCATTACATCAAATACTTCATCCTCCCTGATACATCTTCACGTAATATTGTCTGGTCCAGTGTAGAATAGAAATCTAGAAATCCAAGAGTAAGAGAAACATTTATGCACCAACTACCTCTTCTCCCTTGGAGAGAAATATCCTAGAATTTGCCCTATAACCAAATAATTGGCTATATCTGTATACCATGGAGTATGTGCAGTGAGAGCAAATAAATGCTCATCAAGAAAAGAATCATCAACCACGCCATCTGAAGACTGTGTAGGTAGTAAGGACAGAAAAATAGCAACATTGGCTTTGCCTGGTTTGTCAACAATTGTAATGTCAAACTCTTGCAACAACAATAACCACCTTACAAGTCTGCCACCTACTATGGGTTTATTCATCAAGTATCTGATGGCTGCATGATCTGTATGGATGAACACCTTGTAACCATTTATGTAGTGTATGAACTTCTTTATGGCATAAACAATTGCTAACATCTCTTTCTCTGTCACTATATAATTCAATTCAGCTCCTTGCAGATTCTTACTGACATAATAAATTGAATATTCCTTGGATCCTTCTTGTTGGCCTAAAACTGCACCAATTGCAAAATCTGATGCATTAGTATGGATGTGAAAAGGTAAGGTCCAATTTGGTCCTCTAAGTAGAGGAGCTTGTGTCAAGGAGGTTTTTAGCTTTTCAAAAGAAGTCTGACAATCTAGTGTCCACTCAAATTCTTTGTCTTTTGTTAACAGAGTAAATAGAGGTGAGGTAATTTTGCTAAAATCTTGAATGAACCTTCTGTAGTAACCTGCATGTCCTAGGAAACTCCTGACATCTTTTTGCTTCTATGGAATAGGTAGGGTGGAAATAACTTCAATTTTCTTTGGATCCACTTGTATTCCAACACTTGAGATAAAGTGCCCCAAAACTATTCCTTGTGTCATCATAAGGAAACACTTTTCATTAGTTAAAGAGAGATTGTGATCTGTACATCTTTTCAATACCTTCTCCAAGTTTTGTAGGGCTTCATCATATGTGTCACCATATGTGGTGAAGTCATCCATATAAATCTCCATACTATCATGTGCAAAATCAGATAAAATGCTTAAAACTACTCTTTGAAAAGTAGCTAGAGCATTGCACAAGCCAAAGGGCAAGACAGAGTATGCATATGTCCCCTAAGGGCAGGTAAACATTGTCTTATCTTGATCTTCTGGAGCAATTTTAATCTGATTATAGCCACTAAAACCATCAAGGAAAGAAAAATATTTCTTGCCTACTAGTGAGTCAAGAACCTGGTCAATGAAGGGCAATGGAAAGCGATCTTTCCTGGTAGCAGTGTTCAATTCTTTGTAGTCGACACAAACCCTCCACTTGCCTCCTTTCTTTGGGACTATAACCAATGGTGAAACCCATTCACTGTCTGAAATGGGGTATATGAAGCCTACATCCAAAAGTTTATGTAGCTCAGTTTTAACAATATCCCTAAGGGCTAGATTCATGCACCTTTGTTGCTGCCTGATGGGCCTGTATCCATCATCTATGTATATCTTATGCATGCGCAAGGCAGGATCAATGTCTTTCATATCATTATAATCCCATGTAAATGCTGCTGAGTGGGCATTTAAAACTCTATGCAAGGAGTGTTGTTCATCAATCAAGGCATTATTAATATTCAACATTCTTCCTGGTCTGACTTCTAGTTGTTTGGACAGTTCTTGTAGAGAAGACAAATCAAGGCTGGGTAACACAAGTAAGCATTACTGAGGTAATAAAGCATGAAATATTTGAGACACCTCTTCTGATGAACCACTTGGTATTATGGTGCTCAAAGGGTCTTGCAAGCAAGATAGGCAATCTTGTTGTTGCAGATGCCTTCCACGGTCATTGTGGAGGACATGAGCAATTAGTTCATCTTCATCTGGAATGTCTAACAAGGGGCTGCGTTCAATAGTCATTAGTGTTTGCAAGGAGTAAGTGTCCTCTTCTTCCTGGAAAGGCCAAATGGTCTACTCAAGTTCATGCTATGGTTGGGCTAGAGGATACAACACCAGTTTCTTGGTCACTATCCCATTAGATACTATCATGTTACCAGACCTACAACCTCTAAATGCATCAGCAGTGGCAAGCCATGGTCTGCCTAGTATAAGAGGATAGCCAACAAGATTAACTTTGGGCTACAAACTATGAAATCAGCTGGATACTCCCAAGAGTCTAATGTAATGACCAAGTCCTCTACGACTCCTTCAGGTTTGATTGTAGACCTATTAGCTAATTGAAGAACTATCTGGGTAGGCCTAAGATTGGTCAGTTGGAGTATATGCATTGTTTTCTTGGTCATGACATTAATAGAAGCACCTAAATCTATCAGAGTGTTCTTAATTAGAGTCCCGTTGATCTTGACATCCACCACTAGACTTCCTGGGTCTATATATTTTGGAATAGTTATATTACCCAACATGATGTCTGCAAGATTACCTAACACATGCACTATCTGGGGGTCTATTCTCTTCCTTCCTAGTTTTTTTATGCAAAGATCCCTAATAGTTTTGGTATAGATGGGGATATCCTTGATAGATTGGATTAAGGGAATCTTGATGTTGATAGCCTTTAGCTGGCTAAGAAGGGCAGTATCAGCTTGAGCTGGTTACTTTTGCATGGTCAAACGCTCAGGGAAGGGAGGAGACTTATGCTGTAAGGTAGGTTGGGCATCTTGGTTTGATTCAAGTTCCAAGGGTTGTTTATCTGGGGTCTCTTCGGTGGGCTCTTCATCTTCAAGCTTGGTAATTTGGGGAGATGAAGGTCTTGCAAGTTGTTTCCCTAATCTAAGATTAACATTACTCACTTCCACCCCATAGGTGGGATATTGCATCACCTCATTAGTATAAGCCTACTGAACAAGCTTGTTGTTAGGGTTAGGTGTAGGTTGGGCAAGGATTTGGGTGAGTCTAGGGGATGTATTTTGAGGTGGATTTTGAGTTGGTGGCATTATGGCTGAGATGGAATCATAGGTTGCTGAAATTGTGCATTTTGTTTCCATTGTTGGCCCTTGTTCCACTGAGGCTGTCATTGTTGCTGCTGAGGAGGCCATTGAGGATTATAGTTAGGTCCTTGGAAATTTTGTTGTGGCCATGGGTTAGTTTTTAGTTGGTTCCAACCAGCTTGTGGAGTAGGCCATTGGGGAATTTGCCATTGTGGGTTTTGCCATGCATTTGGGTTACCAGACCATTGATGAGCATTCCAAGCAGAGAAGTTTTGATTTGCAGCAGGAAAGGGAGGATTAAAATTAAGTGGATCAAGAGGCATTCCTTGTCTTTTTTGCCATGGCCTTCTTTAAGCAATGAAGAATAATTGCTCGTCCTCTCCATCAAATTGTTGTAACTCTGGTCTCTCAATCCTTTCTTGTTGGATACTGGCCACCCTCTTGCAATTGCAATTGGCTTTCCTTTGTCTATAGCTGGGATAGTATTCAGTGAGCATTACATCTGCCTCTTCTTGTCTCTTCTTGATGTGAAGAGTGTCCAACTATGTAGCCATGTGGCTAATGATATCATCTTTCATATTGGTTAGCAAGTTACTAATTTCCACATGAGAAACTCAATTAGCTGCCTTGCCTGCAATGGATACTCTTTCTCCTCTGGGTTTTCTGGAAAAAGTCCTAGAGTAGTTCCTGCAAGTTGTACAAATATCCTCAAAGGGGAGTTGGGAGATATCCCCTATTCCAATGAGATTTAGGGCATCCATGCAATCATCATTGACTCCTCTTAAAAAGACTAGCTTCATTGACTCCTCTTGAAGAGAAGTTGATGGGAGGAATCTACCTCGAGTATCTCTTTGCCTTCGCATATAGTAAATTGAGCTTTATGTTTCAGCGGCCCTATACAATGTTAGTAGAATGCTTGGTGTTTCTTGAAAAATGAATTTATTCAATCTAATACTGAAATCAAGATTCAACTATAAAAGCATGTGAAACCTAACAAATGAGATTATGAAGATAGCACCATCCCTGGCAATGATGCCAAAAATGTAGAGGAAAACTAATGTGTTGTAGACTTAAATAAAATTTAGGGTTTAACCTAACTAAACAGTCCACTATCATTGCATTCCTACATTGAATTATCGACCAAGGAACGTAAGCTTATGATGATGTATGCATTATCTATACCTTCAAGACTCCTTTCTAATCTAAGTTAATCTTATACAATTCTTATTTTATCCAGTCCTAGTTACTAGAATGCATAGAAATGTAAAACAATAAACAAAAATGGAAAATAGCAAAAATAGTCTAAACTTTCAGTTGCTATGCGTACCTTCACAGAAACTGAAGATAACTGTATTTAACAGAAAAATACAGTTTTAATCTAAACAACTCAAAATGATGAAAAGGCTAACACTAACCTCTGGAGGATTAAAAATGTGCACTCTACTCATGAATCACAATTACTGGAAATACCAATCAAGAGTTCTTACTTGCTTCACAATATAGCACATGAGATGGAATGAAACAATTTAACTAAGAATGCAGGAATAAATAAGAAAACATGCAAAGTGAGAGTTAGTACCTTGAGTGGCCAGCTTAGGGAACTATCTCACTTTTTCTGGAGATTAAATCTACTTCAGATCTTCACACATCCTATAACATATATTTGAATTCAAATCATGTCACGGATAGAATCTTCTTTAGATTTTATTCAAAATTATAACATGTCTGGAATAACTGATAATTGTAACAAAGTAACGGCTATGTAGAAAGTAAAACATAACAACCAACTTAATCAATGAACTCATCCCCTAACTTATATAAATATGGGAGAGTCTTATGCATCCTTGTAACTAACTGCAATCATCAATTCATTCCTGGACATCAGGATATTGTTTTTGAGATCAACTTATTAACTGGAACAAAGGAAACAGAGTCCTATCCAAATAGAAATTCTAACCATAACAGCTCATAAATAAGATTCATAAACTTCTATGAGACTCCTAGAATAAGTCTTCTTTCTCCCTTGCATTTATTCTCCCATGATGACCACGTTTGTCTCCACCAATCGCTATGTTTGGCACTTGGACCGCATTCTCATTGATTCCTCTATTCTACATCTTGTTGTAATTACTCCTCCTTGGATTCTTTATCTGGTTGCACAGGGTTAATCATTCCAACATACATACAAAACAACCCCTCATAATAAACTTATGAAATCCTATCTATATTTTATGCATATCAATAATGTAAATCATCCATTTGATAATATAACCACCTGATCTCACTTATCAGCATAGGGTCAAAGTCTTTGGAAAGTATATATATAAAACAGCATAAAATAGAGATAATGTATGTGAAGTATTTGCAGAACCATATAGAAAAGGTCTTAAAACATATGAAAATAGTACAAAAGGAGGACAATATTTCATCCCAACATCATCCATCAATCTTCATCTTCGTCGTTAAGCTGCAAAATGCAAGCAATCAACAAGGAATCGTTCAACCCATGTGATATCATTTTGGTTTACATGTCTTTATTTCATTTTTGGGTTTGATTTCTTGAGTTTGGGTTGAAATATAATCTTTTATTTGTCTTGATCTTTGTTAAATTTTAACCCAACACAAAATGGCACACCTGGTGGGACCGAATCATTTTTTTTTAGGGTTTTTGGTTATAAAAATGTGTGTTTTCTAACCCTCATATTGCAATTTTTGCATTTTTTCTATCAAAAATGACAAACCAACCTCACCATTGCATCTGGGTGGCATTTCCATGAAAAATGAGTATAAATTTGCCTATTATTTTGTGAAAAAACATCCATTTGGTGAAGAAAATAGCGTTCAGATCTGCAGAAATTTGCCTTTGATTTTTCCATGTGCATATGGTCAAAAACAAGTCACCTTTGGTTTTTCTAGTCGCATATGGTCAAAAATAAATGCGTTTGATTTTTCTACTCACATATGGTCAAAAACAAATCACGTTTGGTTTTTCTAGTCGCATATGGTCAAAAACAAATTGCCTTTGGTTTTTCTAGTCGCATATGGCAAAAATCAAATCACCTTTGGTTGTATCTAGTCGTATTTGGTTGCATTAGGGTCTTTTCTATTTTTTGCAAGTGAAAAGTGCATTTAATCAACAGAAAGTCACATCTAAACAACAATAAATCACATTTGTATGATCACAGCTCGCATTTCAATGACAGGTAGTCGCATATGGTAAGATGCTATGCGCATTTCAATAACAGAAAGTTGCTTCTGGTCATTTCATACGCATTTGGTTTTTCTGCTTCATAGGCTTTGGGTTTTTGGAAAATAGATGATTTCTCAGTGTAGCTTGACTAAAATCATGTGTCCAAGAATGGCGGCAAGCAACTACTGATGTGTTTTATGCAGATACGAGTGGTCAAAGAAATGTTTTATCACTAAAAATAGGCACATTTGGTTTTGGGCATTAAAATGAACCTTTGTCTTCATCGTCCCTGTTTTTATTTTCTTAGTTTGCTTGTCTGAGTATGTTTGTTACTCAATTTGGCAATGAAAGTATCATCTCCCCCTACCTAACAATGGCCCTGGGGTGCATGAAAAATCATTGTCAACTCTAGAGGCCCTGCCTTCCCATTGTGACAAGGCATACGACCCAAGTGAAAATAGCTCAAAGCCAGACCAATCCAATCTACTATATAAATAACGTGTTTGTGACAAAAGTCACAAATGACAGGTGTTGTTCTGCTATACTAATAGCCAACCTCCCCCAAAACCCTCCAAGGTGCAACCCTTGAAGGCTGGGAGACTCCATAATGGAGAGTAGCGATGCCGCACATATAGCCACCTGAATGGAAACCCTAACTAAAAACCTCTGTGTAGCAGCCAAAAACCCCTATCTGTTGGTACAAGAGGAAACTCTAATAGTCATCCCACATTTTCATGGCTTATGGTAGAGATAGCAAGGTACCTCAAGATCTGTGCGTCTTGGGGACCTAGAACTTGGTGTGCCTAAGAAGTGAGTGCACTGTAAGGGGGAGCGTGTGCCCCAAGTTCCTAGAGCTATACACCATAAGTAGACATGGCTGGGTAAAACCAAGTGGGAACCCAACAGATACTATCCTTGCCTAGCCTAGGGTGTATACATTGATCATTGTGTTTGGTGTGCATATGTGTGTATGTGAGATCTTGTGTTTGATATCGCCACATCATCCTCAACCTACTTATCATGGCACATTTCCCAATCATTACACTTCATCCAATCCTTCCTAAGCCAAGTCATCCTAGTCATCCAATCAACCACATCCCAATCAATCCAAGTCATCAAACCTCATCATTACACATTATCCTATTTCTAATCCAATCCACATCATTCTACACCATCCCATCCAGATTGACCATATCATATCATTGGACTTCTTGAGCCCTACATCCTTTTTGAGACTCTACATCAGCTATCCAACATCAATCCAATCAACCAACCTTGTCCTTTGGCTTTGGTCCTTATATAGCATTTGATCATATCATCATTATCAACCAATCTTGTCTACCCTTGAGTTCGTGAGTCTATCTCTTGGGAGATAATCTTATCCAATCAACCAACTGATCAAACCAACCCAATTAATCGACCAAGCCAATCTAATTAATCAATCATGAAAACCACTCAATCCAAGAGTCTCAACTTTGTCGCATAGGTCCAATCCACATTCATCCTACATCATGCCAACATTAGAGGACCAAGCACAATAGATCATTCACATACTTCACAAAATGCCAAAACCTCCAGACCAATACATCATTCAAAAGGTCCATAACATGATCCCAAAATTTCAAGCAAACCAATCCCCGCAAATGCAGTACCTCATAGCGCAAATCCAATACCTATTGGCTACTTGTCAACCACAAACCCCACATCATCATCTCGTATCCATTCAACACCAACCAATTCCACTTCATTCCTATGTGGCATCCCCTTTTCCACCTGCATTTCAAATTACTTCCACATCACCTTATCCAACATCTTCCCATAACAATGTCACATCACCTTATCCTATACCTTCCCATAACAATGCCACATCACCATACCCTACTTTTTCCAATATCTACCATTATCCACAATGACCCGTATCCCATGATCTTTTACCTACACATCCTACCACTTCAGCTCTTCATCAAACCCATTCACAAGACTATTAATGACCCCCACAACATGAACATGCAAGTCCAAGTGGCCCTTTGTACATAAATCAAATATCCCTAAGCCTGCCTATGCTACAAGACTTAATAGCCTTTGACGAGGGAGACACCAGCCTAGAGAAAGCATCTTATGAGCATCCTCCATCACCATCTGAGCAGATGCCAACACATGAGTCAACTAGTCTTCTGCCAACACCTTCATGTCAACCTTCTAATCCATCAAGCCCTCCACTAAAGGATCCATTAGAGATCACCTTACAACAATTGGTCCAAGAAAATTTGATTGAGCTACCATCGACAACATCCTTTGAACAAATCTACTTTAAACCCCATTGGTATAAAGATGATGAATATTGTGCATACCATAGGTGTAAGGGACATCTCATATCCACTTGTACACAATTTAAAAGATTGACTAAGAACCTAGAAGATTGTGGTAAGATTGGGTTAGATAAAACCAATCCATCTAATCCCATTATCCTTCCATCTAGCCCAAGTCCTAACCCATCTAATCCCACTATCCATCTCACAAGCCCTAATCCAATTAGTCTTCCACCTAATCCCAATCATGAGCCTTCAACTCCCATCAACCCTCCACCTACAAAGGATGTGATTCAAGGACTACTAGCAAGGAATAAACAATCCCCATGTCAGGCACCCATTGATGATCCTACCAAAGAACCTTTGAATGCCATGTCCACTTCTACAACCCCATCATGCAGTCCACAACCCCTTGAGCCTATTGAAAATTTTCCTCTGATGAATTCATTTCCCTCTCATGTTGTTGACCAAGAACTCATCCAAGAGCCTCATACTTCCATTTAAGCAACCCAAGAGGTATGTCAAGGAAATAATCCTAAGCATGTGGAAACACTAACTCCCTATCTAATTCAAGATCAAATCCTTTTCCTTCATCCCATCCATAACATCTACCTTTTCTATGATCAAGATGATACCTATGAAGAAGCTATCCATGAGCACCTTGATCTTATCCATGATCCCCTACCCATCCATGAGAAAGACACCTAAGACCTACATGCTCCATCTAATGAAAGTCTCGTTGACCTCCTTGAGCATTCACCTCATTTCATGGCCTTCTTGCAAACATCCACTTGCCATGATGAGACATGTGCCTCCCAAAAACACATAAGCATAGAAGATCAAACAAATACCTTGGATCTACATGCACATAAGCAAGATCTTAATGATCCTTCCATATCATCCACCATTGACCCTATAATCTATGATGTCAAAATGAAAGCCAGAACACAAATCAAATACAAAACACAAATGATATATCTTCACAATGACCCACAAATCCAAGATAGGGTGGAAGGAGTTGCACCCAAACTCCTTAGATTTTACCCAAGATGATGAAATGTGGATTGTTCAATGCTTTCTCAACACAATGTAGATGAGATGGGGATGAGTAATGATTATGATAGTATGATGAGGAGATTTGAGAGAAATTTGGGCCGAGTTTGGATGCAAGAAGAAGTTTCTCTTAAATGGCTTAGAGAAGGGTCTCATTTATAGATTTTTGGAAAATGGATGGAGGGTGAGGATTAAAAGATGAGATCAAGGGCTAGGGATGATTGAGAGTTAGGGTTTGGATTGAAGTCATAGCCTTGTGACAAGTGTCACAAGAGGAGTGGATGAGAGAGATCAAGGGTTGAGATTAAGTCAATAGATTTGGAGGGCTCTCATTATTCGTGAATTTTAAATTCACATGGGGAAAGGTGTGGAGGACAAAAATGAATTAAATATTCATTTTTGGGAAGAGTGGATATGACAAGTGAATTAAAAATTCAACTCATGGGGGAGTGTGAATTAAAAATTCACTTTTATGTGGAGATGTGAAGGTTGAAGGACACATGTACACTTACATGTGTAAGAGAGTGATAAATGAGTTGTAAGGAGGATTTGATCCTTTGAATAAAAAATTGATTTTTATTCAAAGGTGTGTGGGAGGATGGGCTAAGCAAGGTTAATTAAGTATTTAGATTAATTAACTTAGGTCTAGGGGATAGGTAGGCTAGGGTAGATTGATTAGTAGGGTAGATTAATTAGATAAGAATGATTTATCTAATTAATAGGGATTAGGGAGATGGACAAATTAGCTAAATAAATATTAGAAATATTTATTTAATTGATGAGGATATTGTTGTAAGGTCTAGTGATAAATTAAGTGAATTAATTGATCACAAAGGATAGATGATATATGGTTAGGGATAAATTAATTAAATAAGATGAATTTATTTAATTAATAGGGGGGATAATTTAGTGTAGAGATATGGGAAATTGGTTTGCAGAGTAAGTCAATTTTAGGTGTCTACATTTTCCCCTCTTTGAAATGGTGTTGCAGCTAAGTAACATAATTTCAAAGAAGTTAAAACATAGAGTTGGATTGGATAGAAAAAAGATTTTGGCTTAGAAGAATAGGGTAAGGTTTGGGGATAATTGGTAAGGGTGATGCACCCTCGAGAGGATAGGTGGGTTGCAAGAACACGGTTGTGCTCTCAAAATGGATGGAACAGATTGGTAGAAGTGGTTGGAGGATAAGGGGCGAGATAAAAGTGTGATAATGTTGGGAGATTGATTGGTGGATGATCATTGTGCTGAAAATGATTTAGAGCAATCCTAGGTTTGATATAGCAAAGTGGATATTTTCACCAAGGTATAGAAGACCAGGGTGATGATGTTTATCCAAAATTTGCATGGACTAGACACATAGACAAAGGGATGATGTCATGCATGCCCAAGATAGTACAACCTTGTCTAGACGAGGGAAGGGGACTCATAGCATAAGTCCCTAGTACACAAAAGGTATGATGAACCTTAGATGCACAAGGAGATCAATATGCTAGAACCGACCCTATGATCCACAAGATATGAATACTAGCTTGGAGTAATGAAACCAACCCACAAGCACAGCATACAAAAGCAAGACTATGCCCCATTCTAGATGTTTTCGCCACATACCATGATATAATGAGATCAAGGTAGCTTTGATGTGATCTTCGAATAAGACAAAAGATAAAAATATAAAATGAAAAGACCAATGAACCAAACAAGTAGCCATTGTATCTCTTGCCAAGATGAATAATGATTTGATAGATTCTACCTATTGTAGGAATGATATATCCTAATGTAGGAATCGATGGATGATTGGATCATGCTTAATTGATGTTGTAAGATTGGCTCAAGATTTGATGGTGACAAGTTGTGGTTGATGTTGATTTGATAGTTGATGATTTTTTATTAAGGGACGATGCTTCGATAGGTGATGCGATGCTTGGATCTAGTGTAAAGCTCAGCGGGTTGGATGGGTGCATCTTATGCACCTGAGTACTGGAAACTTCCTGCGTATTCCATACTGCCTACATACCCTGTATCCACGGGATCAAGGCACATTAAGATGCAGGTGATGATGATATGTAGTTCTAATTTGTGATGATGATGTGGGATGATGATAGATGTGATGATGTTGGAAGATGAAATGTGTTGGATGATTTGGGTGATTGTGATGATAATTGTTTTTGGGATTTTGTGGATATTTTGATTTTTTTGGATTTTCTTAGATTTTCTAATTTTTTCATGATTTTCTAATAGGGAATGGTTTATTATGATGGTTGCATTGGATTTCGTTTGGATAGCCTTTGCGCTACATACCAATGACAAGGGAACACCAAGTCTAGAGGTGACAGTGATGGGGTTGGATAGAGGGATTGGCGATGAAAGATGATGGATAGCTGATTCATGATAGATGAATGGACAAGCGATAGGGATGCATGTTAGATAGATGGAAGATAGGGATGAGGGATAGGATAGGTATGCATGATATATGGATGGGGGGTTTTAGGATTTTCTCCAAGGGCTAGGTTGCAAGGAATCATATGCCATAATGCTTAGAATTTTTCATGATGGGATCATGTTTGAATGGATGGACATTGTAGTAGATGGATGGAGGATATACTTACAAAGGGAGTATGCCAAGAGGCCTCCAAAGCATGTTTTTGATATTTTTCCCCTTGTCTTTATCAAGATCTAAGGTGGGAGATGGTAAAAGCAAGATATAATGGATATGATGGATGGGAAATGATAGGATAAATAGGGGGTAGTGGATAGGAATATGATAGGATAAGGATACATGGATAGGATATGCAAAAGGATGTTATGGATGTGGATGATTAGATGGTTTTTCCCCCAAGTGTAGGGTACAAAATGGATGGAGAAGGGATTACGCATGATGCCCACAAGGGGTTTTCATCATGGTACTTGCCCATGGTGCCACAAGGAGTGGTTTTCACCATTTGGACGGATTTTTTCTCTTTACTATTTTCTTGATTTTTTGATTTTTTTTTGCTTTTTTTTTTTTTTGCTTTTTCGATGGAAGGGGGACTCTAGAGTTTATTTCCATAGCAAGGCAAAGATGGTCCCATGTTGGATAGCATTATGGATGATGATTGCATGGGTGTCGGTGGATAGTGGGTTATGATGTGGATTATGCAATAGCATGGACCATAGGAATGTGATGGGGAAGATATGTAGGATAGTGGATGAAAGATGGAGAAATGGGGGTATGTGGGAATGTCAAGTGGTGGAGGGGAACCAAGACCAACGGTTGCACACACCATGATGTATTTGGAAGCTTGTACTTTGGATGTGGAGTTGGGAGTAATGGGAATCAGGATAGGGGATTTTTGGATGGTCGATTTGGGGTTTTAGGTACCCAAATGGACTTAGGAATTACAGGATTTTTAGATGGGGAGCAGGATGTTTGGGATTGTGGGTTAGATTGGGATGTGGATGCTTCAATAGAGTTTGGTTCTTTTTGTTTGGGGGCCCACACCATTTTTATTTTTTCTTTTTCTTGTGATGGTGTGGGATTTAATAGCCTTTTGGATTTTTGATTTTGCTTGGACTGGATAACATTTTTAGGCTTTCATGCTTTATGATTTGAGGCATTCAAATTATTACTTTTGAATCCCATAGGTTTGATGGAAGCTTCATATTTGAAAGATGTGTGCTTTTGTTGGTCTTGATTGGGAATTTTAGGGGGTTTATGGGTGGAGGGGTTAAAAGTGGATTTATAGATAAATGGATGAGGGGATTTGAGGATAGGGATGTTTGGGAGGATGGGAGGATAAGAGGATTTTTGGATAGGGATGTTGGGAGTTGGTAGGATAGGAGGTAAAGTGGATTTAATAGGAATATTTGGAGTTGGAAGTAGTGGAGGTAAATTTGATGGAGGAAAATGGATGGTCACATGCTTTTGAAAATGATATGATGATGGAGGAGGGATGGCGACATATGCTTTGGGGGTGCGATGAGATGCACCATGTTTGGGATTGGATGAATGGATTTTAGAAGGTGTGTGGGTGGTACCAACATGTTTAGATTGTTTTTCTTGGGGTGTATAGCCAAGGCCATGCGAGGATGGATGGAATGTGGTGTGGATGGGATCCAAGATGCCTTGTTCATGAAGGCCTAAGCCTTTGCCTTGATAGTTCATATGTTGGAGCATGCGACATGCAATGGGATGTTTGGTGCTTTGGAAACAAGATGCAAGTCCATTATTTGTTGGAGAAAGATAGGTGGTGGATGGAAGTTGTTCACCTCCTACGAGGGAGTCACCACAGATGAAAGTGCTTTGTCCAAGTGAATAGGAGGATGGATTTGGGATGGTATTGGTAGATGGAGGTGAAGGATTCATGGGGGATGGTAAAGGGGTGGTAGAAGATGGTGTGGGATCAATAAGTTAACCAATAGATGGGAGGGGATAGGGGATGGGATTAGATGGGATGGTTAGATCTTGATTAGGAGAAGGGGTTGATGTTTCAACATGCTTTGGATTTGATTCTTGACATAGCTCGTGTGCTTGGATAGAAGTGGTGGGTGTTTGGATGGATGTGATAGGTGCTTGGATGGATGTGATAGGTGCTTGACTTATGGGTTCTTGAACATGGCTACATGATGGTTCTTGACTTATGATAGGGGATTGTTCAAGAGATTTGGTGGATGTTGGATTGTATGAGGGTGTTTGATTCCTTGCTAATAGCTAATGGATGGTATCCTTCATGAGTGTATGGGTTGAAGAACAATGTAATGGATGGATAATGATGGTGGATGGTGTAGAATTAGGATTGGGATTGGATAGGTGGGTGGTAGGATTAGGTAATGATGGTTCGTGGGTAGGTTCAAGGATAGGTGTTGGACTAGATGGTGGTGTTGGAAGGGTGGAGGATTTGGGGGATTCCTTTTCTTTGCTTGGTGATGTTCTTTGGTGGAAATCCCACGAGGATTCTTTGGATGTCATGGTTTTAGGATTTGGAAGATTTGATGGTGGATTAGATGGTGGATAGGTGATAGGGATTGGTGGTTTGGGAGATACATAGGGTGATGGATTAATATTGGAGGAACATTGTGTTGGGGGGGTTGGGATTGATGGATTGTAAGGTAGGCAGGGTGATGGATTAAGGTTGATAGGATGGGGATTAGAGGATGGGGGATTTGTATGGGGAAATGGTTGTTGATATAAGGTTTGGATTTCGGAGATAAGGTGTGATAGATTGGTGTTCCCTTGATCAAAGTAAACATGACAAAGGTTGGGGGATGGATAAGTTGGGGGTATTGATTGGTTGGATAGGTATGATGGCATGGATGTGTAAGGGGATGAAAATTGATATGAGGGTGAAGGTTGATATGATGAAGGTTGATATGAGGTTGATAGTGTGGGTATATAGGATGAAGGTAGGTATGATGAAGGTTGAAAGAATGAAGATTGATATGATGTGGATGGGTATGATATGTAGGATGTTTGTTGATATGATGAAGGTTGGGTAGGAGCTTGGGATTCTCCAATGATGAGGTGTGCTAAGGGTATATCCTTAATGTCATTTTTGCATTTTTCCTTAGCATTAGGATCCATGTTCTCATAGATTTTTCTAAGTCTTTGTAATTGTTGCATTGCTTCATAAGGATCCATTTTGTGGGAGAGATTAGATGAAATGGAGGATAATGGATGATTGTGATGTTGGGAATCAAATTTCAAGAACTTAGGATGATTTGATTTGCTTCAAAGGATGGATGATTCTCTATACTTAAGGTGGACTAATGACACTTAAGTAATAGAGTTGATTTGGATTGATTGGATTGGATGATCAATTAAGGTCTTGGTTTTTGATTGGGTTGATTTGGATTTTGGATTGGGATGAAAGTAGTTAGGATGTGATTTGGCTTTGAATGATTGGATTATATGTAATGACTAGGATGAATGATGAAGATGTGACTAGGATGTGCTTAGGGATGATTGGGATTGAGGTTGATTTGACAAGAATGGAGATAATGATGATGTGTAATGATTAGAATGATGTCGTTTGGATAATGATTTAGATAGAATGATGATGATTTGATGATGTAGAGTGACAAGGATATGATTAGGATTTATTTAGGATGACTTGGATGTAATTAGGAATGAAGTGGCTAAAAATGAGTGATTAGGATGAATGTGATTGGATTTGAATGTGTTGGAAGAATGAGTTGAATGACTTGTCTTATGTGTTTGGTGTTTAGCTTGATTTGGAAATGTTTAATCAAATGATCACACATGTACAAACATGATTCACTCACGCAAGACACATAAGCAATTTTGGATTTTGAAAATGAAATGAAATGATGATTAAACAAGCACATGTGGAAGACACATCAACATGTCCTAATGTCTAGTTTGAAATAGGGTATGGCCAATTAGGTTTGTGGGAAATGTTTACATGAGGTTGACTAAGGAATTGAAAGTGAAATCCTGCCACACAGCTAGGAGAAAGGGGTAACCCACCCTTCACCTTCACTTCCCAAAGGTATAAAGTTCTTTGGGGCTTAGCCAAGAGTGACAAGATTCTAACTTTCAATGAGGGTGTCTTTCGATTCAGCCTCGAATGAGGTCGTCCCTAGGGGTGATGAAATCCCCTAGCAGGCCTCCTAGGAAAGGGTAAACAAAAGCAAATCAAAGTGATGTGTTTTTGATCTCCAAGATCACCTTGAGGTGCGAGGAGAGAGCATACACACGCACAATTGATTTACACTCGCAATTGGTTAATTGACCCTTAGAAAATTGAAATGTGAGGAAGAGAAGTCAAGCAATGGTTCTGTTGGTGCCTGATTTGACTAACAATTTTTGAGCAATTTTCATGCAGGCACTCTCCCTAAGTATCCAAAAAATGTTCTAAATGTTGGACCTCCTCAGTATTTTTCAGCTGCAGCATCATATTTTCTTTGAGGAGGAGGTCATCATCATCATATTTTCTTCGATGGTGGTCAGCATCATCATGTTCTCTGTCGATCGGTTTCTCATCAGGATCATCATATTTCACTATCGGGTGATGTTTGGATATCATCCTGATCCTGCTGATGAGCTACAGTGCGCCCTGATTTGCTTGCGGGGGTGATTTTTCAAGTATCCGGTGATCTTCCATTTATCACCTTGCCCAAACATGATGATGATGTTGCCCCGATATTCTGAAGGGGTTATTCTCTAAGTTGTTTGAGCTGACTTGTTCTTTCTTAAGGGTCGTCATCATCATCATCATATTTCCAGTTATCACCGTGTTGCTTGCGGGGGTCATCATATTTTCTGCCTTCATGATATTTCGCCGGGGTGATATTTTTATCATCGGGTGATCTTGGTTATGATCATCCTGATGATGTTGTTGAAGAGTTCTAAGTGTGACCCGATATTCACTGGGGTCATCATATTTTGAACGTCAAGATGATCTTAGTCAATATCATCCTGATGATGTTGTATCACTTCATGTTCGCTGTTTTCTCATCCTGATGATGCTGACGTCATTTTTATGACGGGGTGATATCTTTCTGCCTATCTGCATCATGATATTTCCGAAGGAGGGGGTGATATTTTCATATCACCCGGGTGTATGTTTGTTCCAGCGTCATGATGATGCTGATCAAGGAGATATCCGCCTGCCGGCTTCATGCATTATCTAGTGGGGGTGATCTTTTCAAGCATCATCATATTCATCTATCGCCCCGATCTTATAGTGGAGCTACAGTGCAACCTGATATTTGTACATTAGGATGATATTTCCAAATATCCGGCTGTCTTCCGAATATCATCCTGATGTTAATATGATGATGACGTTATCAAGGTCCGGGGGGAGCCATATTTCTAACACAGATCATCTTGTGGAGATCCCCTGATATTTGCAAACATGATGATGACGTCATCCGGATATGAGGAGGTGCGCAGTAGGCAGATATGATGATGACGTCAGCAGGATATGATGATGACGTCAGCAGGATATGATGATGACGTCATCAGGATGTTCATCGGCCAGACTTTTGGTACAGGCTCAGCAGGAGGATGTTCCTCCGATGGATCAGGTTGTGCCGATGAAGGCGATTATCATGCAGGTTATATTGCGATATGATGATGACATCAGGGCGATATTTCAAGCAACAGGATATCATGCTGCTGGAGGATGATGATGATGAAGTCTTATACTAGTGTCGTCAGGAGCAAAAGCACCGACATCATATATGCTCATGACCTAGTATATAAAGTGTTAAAGAGGTTGCTGCGGGGTGCATGTGGGATAATTGATATCCTGCATATTTGAAATATCATGATGATGAATCTCGGCGGGAAATGGTTGCGATCGACTGTTAGATGTTTTTCCCAAGGCCGCGGGTTGGTGCGCCATTAATGGCGAAGGTTGCAGAGGTATAGGCGGATCTGGTACCCGATTGAAGGTGTACATCAGCGGACAGTGGCGCAGGGCTCGAGATATCTTCCTGTCTCCTCCCCTACCTGCTGCATTCATGTTTGGGCGCCAATCTGGTAATGTGTTTGAGCGCCATTTTTATGATACTGTGTATCTGGCAGGATTTTTGGTCAACCTGGTAGTTAATGCTGAATACACCCTCCTGCTATATAATGCAGACGGTGTTATTCATTCAAGGTTGTTGAAAGTGGAGGATTTTTGGCTCTCTAATTCAAAACCAGCTGATCTGGTTGCTCTGTACAGTTTAACTTGTGAGTTTATGTATCTCCTATTGTACGATTTGGCATGAATCCACTGATTTCATGGTTGATCTTATATGAGTAATGCTATCTTAGCATGTGTTGTGTTAATTCTGTCTCCAGTATTGCATGTATTCTTCTTCTGAATCTGGATATTTGGGTAATGTTTAGATTCTAGAGCATAGAATTCCTATGTTGAATGTCTGATCTTTTAACTTCTGCTCAAGGGGTAGATTAAACTGTTTTCAGGTTGAACATTGGGAAGGGTATACTGCAGTAGGGATGCCATAAGTAGAGATAACTTAACACTCTTCATTGGGAGATATCTGTAAGGCAGATATCATGTGTATCCCCCTGAAATCCAGTTTTAGCTATTCATGCTGATCATTCACAGGTGTATGTCTACCGACTCCAAGCCCTGGATAGGCACCAATCATGCTGTGTTCTTGTGTTATACACCATGTCCAGCTTTGCATCCAAAATTCAAACTAAAACATTTCATACTTCCACCTGTTAGTTGTAGGAGTAGGATTAGGAACCCCCTGCATGCTCTCATACCCAACCAGACATCATGTCCAAGAATGTTGCCAGCCTTGTGATCTATCATGCAGATCTTGGTCCATACATGAGAGTATTCTGCCTGTTGTTGTCAAGTTAGATCCTTCTATCTTTGAGCTAGTCAAGGTTACATCTTGAGTTATAGGGATCCCCCCCTTGGTGCGGCAGAACCAGAAGTGAAGGGGAGGCAGCTCACGCAACCTCCTGTATTTAGTTGGCTGAATCTGCCTGTGCATTAGAAGTGGCAAACCCTAATGCTGATTCAGAGAAAAAACCAACAAATTGGCGACTCCGCTGGGGAGATCAATGTCATATCCATGAAAGTTTGAGTCCACAAGATTAAAAAATTAGACCTGGAAACTGTTTGTTGCAGCAGAGAAAAAAGGTTGTATATGTGACTCTGCTGGTGGATGACCCAGAATGAAAGAAATCAATCTGCAGCTTCAGCTTGTTTGAAGCTCATTCCTCTTCAAGGAGGTGGCGACTCTGCATCAAAGAACCTGATAAAAGAACAAAATCAGCCAGAGAAGAATTTGCAGCTTCTGCAACATATCCAGGTATTTCATATTGTTTGACAGATTCCCTATTTGGTGAGATAGCACTGGTTAAAAGGGGAACATTGGTGAAAGCAGAGCTTGCATGCTTCTGTTGGAACTTACACTGTATTTCAAAGGGCATGCAATGTTGTTCAAAAGACTCATTTAAAGGACTTTAGGAAAGTTTGAAAAAATAGCCTGAACTTTGAGTGCCTAAAGTCATTGTTTGTAGAAAATCTGAGTAGAGAGGAGGGTTGCAATAACATAAAGGATGTATTATCTGCCTATGCACCCTTGTGAAGTGTCAAATGCAAAAATGTATAGTAGTCAGTCCCAACAATGTAATAAAAGAAGTTTCAACATAGACAGATATAAGCCCATAGATTTCAATGGCATTTGTGGCTATCCAAATGCTTTTCCACCTAAAATCAGAATTTTTTTGCCTAAATTTAAGGGTATAAAGGATGAATCAGCTGAGAGACACTTGCAGCAGTTCATGAATGTGATAGATGACTTTGAGATTGACCATGAGGATGTGGTTATGAGATTATTTGTTCAGTCTCTAGATGAAGATGCAAGGGACTGGTTTTCTTACCTTCCAGCTCACTCTGTCAGCTCTTGGCATGGTTTTAAATCTGCATTTCTAGTACAGTATGGTGAAAGAGTTTCTGAATATGCAGCTGTTAGTGACTTCATGTACATCCATATTGAAGAAGATGAGTTGATCCCAGCCTTTAACCTCAGATTTATGAGGGCATTGAATAGAATACCAGAATGTATGAGACCTAATGATGCACTGTGCTTAGTTGTCTATTTGGGAGCTTTTGATAAGAAAATGAGTTACAGATTAAGAGACAAGGAGCCCACCACATTGCACCAGGCACATCAGTTTGCAATTGATATTGAAAACAATTGGAGGTATGGAATACAAAAGGGTTATTTCTCTGAAAATTTTTGTTGTCCTGCAGCCCCCAGTGTTAATGAAGGATTTAATTCAGGTATTGACAATGAATGTCATAGCACTCACACCCCTGTTGTCCCAGTTTTTGCATCATTCCAAGTAGATGATGTTTCTATCATAGAGGAGGATGTCCTTTTTTGCCCGGCAGGTGAAGTTGAAAATAATAATTTTTCAAGTAATATTTGCATACCAGTCCTAAACAAAGAGCCTTCATGTTTAAATGATCCAGTTGTGCAGAGTTGTGATCATATGGATCAAGAATCAATATCAGTTTCATCAGGAAGTATTGGAGGGCTAGAAAATGATGCAGATTGTTCAACTTCAGAGTACATTGAAACAGCAAAAATCTTGTATGCGGGGCAATTAGATGATAAACATGATATCCATGACCAATTCATGGATCAAGTTTGTTCTTCTTATGACTCTGGATCTGATGATAATGAAGAAAAATTGGAGTGTCATGAAGAAGAAGCAGGGGCCTTTGCAGTGAATGTTAATCCCCTTTATGATGAGCCTGCTGATGCATATGATGTTGTGAGTCTTGACTTTCAGTGGTGCAGGATTAACCCTTTGTTTGAGGATGATGATACTGATTTGCAAACTGTGAATAATGAATGTTCATCATCACCTGATTCAGACATGTGCAACATTGGGTGTGTGGATCAGGATTTGTTTTCAATATCAGTAGATATTAGGGGTCTCATATTTTCTGAGTATTTTGAATTGTTGGATCAGCTGGATGAGTACCTGATAATGTGCAGCAGCCAGATAAATGATGAAGAATGCCAAGAGCAGTATGATGTACTGTCTGAGGGACATAACCTACATGTGTTGCCTAATGTTGAAGAATATTATGTGTATGGTTATATGTCTAATTCTAAAATCCAAAGTGACAGAGCTGAAAATGATGGTGGCAAGCTTTCAAAACTGGTGGAATATCTTTTTAAGCAGATGACATTATGGGCAGATTATGCCAATCTTTTCAGTTGGGATTGGGATATTCCAGTTTGGAATCAGGCATTTGACAAGAAAAAATTATGGTTTTTCCTTTTTGGCTGCCCGGGGCCGCCAAAATAATGTTTAAAAATAATGTGTTTGGTGATGCAGGTCGGTGCAGTATTTGACTCTGTGCCCAATGGATAAGGGACTGGTCTGCATCCCAGAGATCTGGGGTTCTCGCTGCAGTCTTGCACCTACACGTCCCCAGACAGAGCCACTGTTGGTGCCTGATTTGACTGACAATTTTTGAGCAATTTTCATGCAGGCACTCTCCCTAAGTATCCAAAAAATGTTCTAAATGTTGGACCTCCTCAGTATTTTTCAGCTGCAGCATCATATTTTCTTTGAGGAGGAGGTCATCATCATCATATTTTCTTCGATGGTGGTCAGCATCATCATGTTCTCTGTCGATCGGTTTCTCATCAAGATCATCATATTTCACTATCGGGTGATGTTTGGATATCATCCTGATCCTGCTGATGAGCTACAGTGCACCCTGATTTGCTTGCGGGGGTGATTTTTCAAGTATCCGGTGATCTTCCATTTATCACCTTGCCCAAACATGATGATGATGTTGCCCCGATATTCTGAAGGGGTTATTCTCTAAGTTGTTCGACCTGACTTGTTCTTTCTTAAGGGTCGTCATCATCATCATCATATTTCCAGTTATCACCATGTTGCTTGCGGGGGTCATCATATTTTCTGCCTTCATGATATTTCGCCGGGGTGATATTTTTATCATCGGGTGATCTTGGTTATGATCATCCTGATGATGTTGTTGAAGAGTTCTAAGTGTGACCCGATATTCACTGGGGTCATCATATTTTGAACGTCAGGATGATCTTAGTCAATATCATCCTGATGATGTTGTATCACTTCATGTTCGCTGTTTTCTCATCCTGATGATGCTGACGTCATTTTTATGACAGGGTGATATCTTTCTGCCTATCTGCATCATGATATTTCTGAAGGAGGGGGTGATATTTTCATATCACCTGGGTGTATGTTTGTTCCAGCGTCATGATGATGCTGATCAAGGAGATATCCGCCTGCCGGCTTCATGCATTATCTAGTGGGGGTGATCTTTTCAAGCATCATCATATTCATCTATCGCCCCGATCTTATAGTGGAGCTACAGTGCAACCTGATATTTGTACATCAGGATGATATTTCCAAATATCTGGCTGTCTTCTGAATATCATCCTGATGTTAATATGATGATGACGTTATCAAGGTCCGGGGGGAGCCATATTTCTAACACAGATCATCTTGTGGAGATCCCCCGATATTTGCAAACATGATGATGACGTCATCCGGATATGAGGAGGTGCGCAGTAGGCAGATATGATGATGACGTCAGCAGGATATGATGATGACGTCATCAGGATGTTCATCGGCCAGACTTTTGGTACAGGCTCAGCAGGAGGATGTTCCTCCGATGGATCAGGTTGTGCCGATGAAGGCGATTATCATGCAGGTTATATTGCGATATGATGATGACGTCAGGGCGATATTTCAAGCAACAGGATATCATGCTGCTGGAGGATGATGATGATGAAGTCTTATACTAGTGTCGTCAGGAGCAAAAGTACCGACATCATATATGCTCATGACCTAGTATATAAAGTGTTAAAGAGGTTGCTGCGGGGTGCATGTGGGATAATTGATATCCTGCATATTCGAAATATCATGATGATGAATCTCAGCGGGAAATGGTTGCGATCGACTGTTAGATGTTTTTCCCAAGGCCGCGGGTTGGTGCGCCATTAATGGCGAAGGTTGCAGAGGTATGGGCGGATCTGGTACCCGATTGAAGGTGTACATCAGCGAACAATGGCGCAGGGCTCGAGATATCTTCCTGTCTCCTCCCCTACCTGCTGCATTCATGTTTGGGCGCCAATCTGGTTATGTGTTTGAGCACCATTTTTATGATACTATGTATCTAGCGGGATTTTTGGTCAACCTGGTAGTTAATGCTGAATACACCCTCCTGCTATATAATGCAGACGGTGTTATTCATTCAAGGTTGTTGAAAGTGGAGGATTTTTGGCTCTGTAATTCAAAACCAGCTGATCTGGTTGCTCTGTACAGTTTAACTTGTGAGTTTATGTATCTCCTGTTGTACGATTTGGCATGAATCCACTGATTTCATGGTTGATCTTATATGAGTAATGCTATCTTAGCATGTGTTGTGTTAATTCTGTCTCCAGTATTGCATGTATTCTTCTTCTGAATCTGGATATTTGGGTAATGTTTAGATTCTAGAGCATAGAATTCCTATGTTGAATGTCTGATCTTTTAACTTCTGCTCAAGGGGTAGATTAAACTGTTTTCAGGTTGAACATTGGGAAGGGTATACTGCAGTAGGGATGCCATAAGTAGAGATAACTTAACACTCTTCATTGGGAGATATCTGTAAGGCAGATATCATGTGTATCCCCCTGAAATCCAGTTTTAGCTATTCATGCTGATCATTCACAGGTGTATGTCTACCGACTCCAAGCCTTGGATAGGCACCAATCATGCTGTGTTCTTGTGTTATACACCATGTCCAGCTTTGCATCCAAAATTCAAACTAAAACATTTCATACTTCCACCTGTTAGTTGTAGGAGTAGGATTAGGAACCCCCTGCATGCTCTCATACCCAACCAGACATCATGTCCAAGAATGTTGCCAGCCTTGTGATCTATCATGCAGATCTTGGTCCATACATGAGAGTATTCTGCCTGTTGTTGTCAAGTTAGATCCTTCTATCTTTGAGCTAGTCAAGGTTACATCTTGAGTTATAGGGATCCCCCCCTTGGTGCAGCAGAACCAGAAGTGAAGGGGAGGCAGCTCACGCAACCTCCTGTATTTAGTTGGCTGAATCTACCTGTGCATTAGAAGTGGCAAACCCTAATGCTGATTCAGAAGAAAAAACCAACAGGTTCTTTTTAAAGCCCAAGTCCAAATGTGTGATGAAGACACTTGTTGATTTTAAGCTCAATTTTCAATGATGTGTGATCAAGCAATGTTCGTTTTATGAGCCCAAATCGAAGTGTGTATGCAAACAATGGTTTGTTTTATATCCCAAATTGAAGTGTCTTTGCAAACAAGATTATAAAGAAATGAGAAATAGAATGAATGCACCTGATTAAATTGCTGTCCAAATTGCTATATTTTCTGACCCTAATGTTGTTCCAGCTCCGTTGATGTCCCTACAAGTCACCAAAATCGAAAAGAAACCAGTAGACTAGCATAGGAGAATATTATGTGAAAATCAATAATCTGATAAAATTTGATGAAGAATGAACTGATATAGAAAAATAAAGTGCATGAACAGATTCTTCAAGAAATTCTATGCAATTTGAAAAAAAAATTTACCGAAAAAAGCTAAGTTTTGCTCAAGTTATGTGCATTTGAAGTTTTGAGGCATCTTTGACTTTGACTGATTAAAAAAAGGCATCAAAATGGTATAGTCACCTAATAAAATCACCACTTTTATGAAGTGCTCTAAATCCTCTTTCCAACGCCACCAATTTTGTGCGATTCCGTTACCGTATGCAAAAGTTGTGAAAATTTGAAAAAAATAGCCTCCTTCGATATGTAGGAAGCACAAGAAGCTAATTCTGACAGTTTGCATTAACTGTTAATGGTTTCTGCCAGCTGTGGTCACATGCTAAGAGTTATCTCCTAGTGGTTAGGTGTTTGGTAGTTAGTAGTTTTAATCCCTCTGGTCACCCATGTGACCAGGGGCGAAAGAGCAAGAAAAAAATGAAAACAAATGGATAGGGCTAAAAGCCCAGTTCAAAGTGACCACAACCTGTGATTTTAGGGGCTTAAAAGCCTGATGCCCTAAATAGTTTAGATATATGAGATGTTAGGAGTTTTAATGGAAGTTTAGGGTTTGGGAGATTAGAAGGGGAACCAGGGCCGCAACTGAGCAACAGGGAGATGGTCGAGCAACGGCGGTGGGTGTTCGATGGTCGGCGGTGGTGAATGAAGTGGAGGATGAGCGGAAAGGACGGCAGTGGTGGTGACCAGATGGTATCAGGTGGAGGTCAAAGTTTAAAGGGTCGAGCAAGGGTTGTCAGATGGTGGCAACGGGGTGGCCAATGGACGAGAGGTCTACGAGCGGCCAAGAGATGGCGGGAGATGCAGGTGGTGGTGTTCATGCGGGGAGTAGGCAAGGTGTTAAGGCTGAATAGAGTGAGCGGCGATTAGGTGGTGATGTGGTGGTTGCAGGGCCACGTGAGAGCGATGATAGGGAAGAGATGGTGGTCTGTGAACTTCGAAGGTGGCTTAGGTTGCTGCAGGGTGTCGACACAGTGACAGTGTCGATGGGTGTGGTGGCGACGGAGGGCACGGAGGTGGTGGAAGTGTTTGAAATGGTGGAGAAAGAGCGGTTCCAAAGTGGCAGCCAATTTAGGGTTGACCCAAGTCCATAGAGTGATGGACAAGCTGCGAGAGGGCCATGGGAGGTGGCGACAGGTCTTAAGGAGGAGGCAACGAAGAATAAAATGGAAGCGACAGGGTGGTCGGTGGCCGAAGGCACCACCAGAGGCGAAGATATGGGTTTCATCGAGAGGTTTAAAACTAGCAAGTGATCAAGGAAGATTCAGAGGTGGCGACTGTGTGGTAGGTTTAGGGTCGAAGGAAAAAACTTGCAAGAAATCATAAAGGAAATCTGCAATAACAATAAGCTATGCTTATAATGAAACCTGCAACTCAAAATACTGTTAAACAAAATGCAAACAAAAAATGATTAACCTGCAAATCGATTACAATGCCCATGTGTAGGAATGGTATGGTATTTTTGTACGGTATGGATCCGTATGGTACGAACTGTACCCTTTAAAAAATTTCAAAAAAATTTCAAAAATTTCAGTCACGCAATATAGGCAAATTTACAGTCAAAAATCATGGAATCGGCGTCCTAATTGCAACAGTGAGGTTAGTTTCTGCCCAAGATGTAACCTATAATAGTTTACCCACAAAAATTGCAAAACTTCACAAAACTAGGGTTAGAAAATAAAGATTTTTAACAACAAAACCCTAGAAAAATGATTGATTAGATTCACTGTCGAGCATGCCAATGTAATCTATGATGTCAAAATGAAAGCCAAAACACAAATGATATACCTTCACAATGACCCACAAATCCAAGATAGGGTGGAAGGAGTTGCACCCAAACTCCTTAGATTTTACCCAAGATGATGAAATGTGGATTGCTCAATGCTTGCTCAACACAATGTAGATGAGATGGGGATGGGTAATGATTATGATAGTATGATGAGGAGATTTGAGAGAAATTTGGGCAGATTTTGGATGCAAGAAGAAGTTCCTCTTAAATGTCTTAGAGAAGGGTCTCATATATAGATTTTTGGAAAATGGATGGAGGGTGAGGATTAAAAGATGAGATCAAGGGCTAGGGATGATTGAGAGTTAGGGTTTGGATTGAAGTCATAGCCTTGTGACAAGTGTCACAAGGGGAGTGGATGAGAGAGATCAAGGGTTGAGATTAAGTCAATGGATTTGGAGGGCTCTCATTATTCGTGAATTTTAAATTCACATGGGGAAAGGTGTGGAGGACAAAAATAAATTAAATATTCATTTTTGGGAAGAGTGGATATGACAAGTGAATTAAAAATTCAACTCATGGGGGAGTGTGAATTAAAAATTCACTTTTATGTGGAGATGTGAAGGTTGAAGGACACATGTACACTTACATGTGTAAGAGAGTGATAAATGAGTTGTAAGGAGGATTTGACCCTTTGAATAAAAAATTGATTTTTATTCAAAGGTGTGTGGGAGGATGGGCTAAGCAAGGTTAATTAAGTGTTTAGCTTAATTAACTATGGTCTAGGGGATAGGTAGGCTAGGGTAGATTAATTAGATAAGAATAATTTATCTAATTAATAGGGATTAGGGAGATGGACAAATTAGCTAAATAAATATTAGAAATATTTATTTAATTGATGAGGATAGTGTTGTAAGGTCTAGTGATAAATTAAGTGAATTAATTGATCACAAAGGATAGATGATATATGGTTAGGGATAAATTAATTAAATAAGATGAATTTATTTAATTAATAGGGGGGATAATTTAGTGTAGAGATACGGGAAATTGGTTTGCAGAGCAAGTCAATTTTAGGTGTTGTTGTGTGGTTACACAACACACCCCATTTTGACTTGGCAAAATAGGGACCCAACTTTTTGGCTTTGCTTGTGTTTTCTGCTTGCTGGTGGTCTGGTAAAAGTATGTCATGCAAATAACCCTCTATAGGAGGATGTGGTAAGTCATCATCATGAGGTCAGTTGGTCAAAGCTCTTGTTTCATGATATTAACCTCATATTTGGAAACAGCATTAAAATTCATGCAGGTTTGCCTTTTACATCACCCTGATATTCCTTAGGATGTGAAAGTTATGAGTGGTCAAAATCCTAGTCAAACCTGATATTCACAAGGGGGGAGGATCATATTCCTTAATATCAGTCATCTTTCAAAAGATCAGCCTGATCCTATTTATCACCCGATAAATCATTTGATTCGCGATATGCGGACATCAAACTTAAGCGGTAGTGATACTTACCTGTCAACAGCATCATATATTTCATGGGGATGATATTTCAAAACATCACCTGATATTCTAAATATCACCCTATATTTCAAATATCCCCCGGTCTCAAAATATCACCCTGAAGAAAGTATCATGATGACATCATCTGATCCCGATAACAAAAGAAAATCAACATGATGATGATGTCATCATCATTTTACCTCGCAAAGGTATATTTCATAACATCATCTTTTCACCAAAACATGATGATGATGTCATAGTGCTTCAGCGATAGACTCAGCCATTATCATGGTGACGTCATCATGACATTCCGAGAAAGATCACTTAAAGAACGCTTAGGGTCATCATCCTTTTAAAATATCACCCGATATTTTGAACATCACCCGATCTATATAACATGACCCAATGGTCTAAACATAACCCGATATATTTTCCCGCCATGGTACGGATGGTCATATTGCGAGGGACGATCATATTTTAAATATCACCCTGAATTCATTGAATCTTTCAAGATGAATAAAGGTTAATGTGTACTTTTATTCTATGTTTGTTTGTGACTAACATCATGATCAACATAAATTGGTGCTAGAAGGAGGGCCATCCATAAAACGAGGATCATACTGAAGTAGTTCAAGTGATGATAAAGATCGTAAGGTAACACTCAGACATATATTCCAAGCTAGACGAAAATATTTGCTATTCTGAGTCGATATATACTAATCCTGTGTAAAGTTTTTGAAATCAGTCATAAATATTGCAATCTTTACAGTAGATCAGCATGTATTTGCAAACATCGGCCTTATTTCATGTAAATTTGTCCAAGCTTTGAGGTATCCTACTTTAGAAACCCAATATCAACCTACTAGTGTTGCCAAACCAAGAATCACCTCATATTTGCAGTACAGCTACAAATATTCCGTAAATACTTGGTCAATTTCCAATCTTGACTGTAAATACAGCCTTTACTAGTGAATTCCAACCGATCTTTACAAAGTTCTAGCCAATTTTCCTCAAAATTGAGAAATCCTGGCTCACAGGATAAATACCAGGTCTAGATCTAGTGGAATCTTTGAAGAACTACGTGTTAGAGGGTTCAAACCTAGAACTGTAGACATCCATCACACTCCAGGGTCTAGTGCATCAGGGGCTTCACCAGAACCTCCTCTTGTAACTCCTGTTGGTCTGCAAATACCTTCTGGGATATCTGTGACACCTCCTGTTCAACCTCAACCCCAGGTCCAACCTCAGCCAACTGTACCACAGGCTCAACCTCCTCCAGTTGCGATGTCTTTCTTTACAGCAGAGTCATCTTTGACCTTTACTGCATATCATGAGTTACTAAAGAATCCGAACAAACTTTGTCCAAAATATCATCCTTATCAAGATGCGGATGATCATATCAGAACCTTTAAAGAAGCCTGTTGTCGGGCCAGAATAGAATATCAGGACATTGTTTGCAGATTATTTCCTTTTTCCTTAGGGGAAGAGGCTTATAATTGGTTTATTAGTCTTGGTCAAGGTTCTATCGGATCATGGGCTATCTTAGAAAAAGCTTTCACTGATAGGTTCAAAGTACCTATTGACCCTTCAATGAACTATCACCTATTTGCTACAATCAAGAGGTTTGAAGGTGAACCTATTGCCAATTTCAATGCTAGGTTCCAGAAAATGCTATCCAAGTTAGTCGCCCCATACACTGTAGCAGATGCTGCTGCCAGGAGTATCTATTACATAGCTCTGGATCCATTGACTTCCATGTTCATCAGGAGAACACATCCTAAAATCACAACCTTGACAGGAGCTTTTCAAGAAGCTATCAAAGTGAATTAGCAGTTAGCCCCTGCTCCTACTCTGAACATAGCTTTCCCTACATTGCCTGGCATGTATCCAACACATCCTACATAATATCCTCCCCAACCACAGTATTATGGAGCTATGATGCCTCCAGTAGTAATGCCAACACCACTGCAGATATCTCCATTGAGTATCGTGCCTCCTCCTCCTAATGGGAATGGCCAAGTGCCTCAGTATCCTGCACAAACACCAACACCTCAAGGTGTAGATCAGAACAATAACACTGGATCTTCTTTCTTCAAGCCTCAAACTGAAAATGTAGTGGCTAAAGCTTAGGAGTAGAAAGAAGAAATCAAAGAAATCTCTGCTCAACTGAGAAAACTAACTACCAAGGTCACTCATCTAAGAAACCAGAACTTCTATTCTCAGCCTAACCAAAACAGAGGCTATAACAACAACAGACCTAGTTATCCTGATAGGGGATACAACAACAATAATTTCAACAATAGTGGTGGAAATAACAACAATCCTCCTAGACAACCTAGAGTATGGAACTCCAGGCCAAATAATGGTTCCTTACCATCACCTTTAGACAGTCAGCCACCTGCTGAAGCCAAACAGACTACTAGAGTCAATCTTGCTGAGGTAGCCCTCACCAATTGGTGCAGAATACATAATACAAATGCCCATGCAGAATTAGATTGTCCACAATTTAGAATTGTTGCTAGCATTTTCCAGACAGAGGTGTCTAATACTTCTGGAAATCCACCTCAGGTGGAGGGAAATGAAATTGTCCCTTGTGGATATGACTCTGCATTTGTATTAGAGAGCTATACTAATCATCAGCATCAGCAGACTGTGTCATCCCACCAGCATTTTACCCAGGCATGTGAAGAATCTGCCATGGCTTTTGAGTCAAATTATGTTTTCCCCTTTGAGGATGAGAATGAGCCATCCAATGAACATTAGGAGGTGCATGCCTACCAACAGCAGTATCAGGGTAAGCACAATTATAATCTGAGAAGTAACTCCAACAGACCTACTGGTCCATTAACCAGTTCCTTGCCTCTGAATAATTTTAACACACCTCCTGATCCCAAAGCAAGTAATAACCCAGGATTTCCAAAGGTAAATGCACAATATCTGTCACCACAAAATACAGTGTCAAAGGCTGTTGCCCTGCCTCATGAGTCTGACAAACTAGTCACATATCTAGCAGATGAGATGAAGAAGGTAAAGATCAGCCTATCTCTATTAGAGTTGTTGAAAACTCCTGCAATTAAGAAAGCATTTATGAAGTCACTAGATGATCTTGCTCCAAGAGAGGATAGTCATCCCCCAGGTCAGCCTAACAATAAGGATCATGCTATCAAAGATAACACTGTCAAACATAAAATGCCATCTATTGTTCAAGCTGCAGAAACCTCACATGACCTTGTACAGAGACAAAAGCGAGTCACCACCCTTTCTCCTCACTATAAGGATGTTCAGCAAAAACCTACACAACTGTTTGGTAGATTCAGGTGCATCTACAAATGTCATGCTTTAGGGCTGCATCCTGCTAAATCCCTAAAGAAAGTGACACAGCTAGATAAAACAGAAGTAAGTGTGATAGGTGAATTAACTCATATCCACATGCAGCTAGCATCTGATCCCAGGATTCAGTATTACATCGATATCCAGGTAGTAGATATACCTGATACATATGGGATGTTGCTCAGTAGAGACTAGTCTAAAACCCTCAATGGATATATGGCTACTAACTTCAGTCACATGTGGTTACCTTGGAAAGGCATACCAAACCAAATAAGAATAGATGCTGAGCCTAGAATGAAACACATGATCACCGAATACAATAAAACAAACGAGATCATGTACGTAAATGTTGAACCCAGAGTTTATGCCATTAGACCGCAGACTATCAGGATAGAAGAGATCCTGATGTTTGACTTTCATCATCATCATCATCGTGATCATCAGGAAGACATACTGAATATAGAACCTGATGGTAATTTTGAGAATGAGAATGAAATAGATTGCTTCAGAAATTTTGAGATGCATTTGTCCAAGCAGGTAAAACGTTGTCAGTTGTTAAATATACCTGTTCATGACATTCTGATTGATGGTTGGTGCAGATTACATGATGAAGCACATTTAGAGAGGACTTGTGAAACATGCTTAGATATGATGATGCTAGAGTAGACATGCAGTGAGGCATCATCATCATATTCCGAGGTAAGTCCTACATCTGGTGATGAGGATGATAATGATTCTTGTTTGTCTTCTGCAGGAACCACTAAAAAGGTAACAGATCATGACAAAGATCATATTCAAAGAATAGAAGAAATTCTGGTATATGACCAAATAAATGTTAAGAAGAAAGAAAAGATCACCCCTGGGAGTGACTTCCTGATGGAGTCAGATTATGAACTGTCTGATGAAGACAGTGGTAGTAACTTGACCAAATTCGAAGAGTTTTTATTAGAAGAAATCAAGAAGATGGTAGAACAAAAGAAGTATCCGTGGGATGCATTAACTGAAGGATGGTGTAGGTTGCATGAGGCACCTCACTCAGAAACTACCTATTTGATGTGTTTACATGTCTTAAAAAAGCATACAGTACCTGATCCAAAAGATCATCCTCCTGATGATGAAAAATAAAAAGAGGAATCAGATTCCGAGAAGAAAGGAAAGCTGAAGTCTGAGAAGGCTGAGATTCCTAAGTTAAAGTAGATATCAGGAGGAGCAGCTGCTAGAGCTGCAAAGAAAAGAGAAGGAACAGCCAACCCTCATGCTGAAGATAAACCCTAGATCCTTAGATTTGATGGATCTAAGTCCAAACAAGGAGCTGGAGTAGGGATTGATCTCATTGATCCATCAGGAAAGTCCTACTTAGCTGCCTACAAACTACAGTTCCCCTGCACTAACAATGTGACAGAGTATGAAGCTCTGATTCACGGGATACTGTTTGCTCTCAAGAAAAAGGTAAGAATTCTGCATGTCTTTGGAGACTCAGAATTAGTTGTCAGACAGGTAAGAGGAATTTACTCTTGCAACTATAAGAAATTGTCAAATTATAGACACAAAGTGTGGGATTTGATTGAAGACTTTGATGCCTTTAATATCACCCATGTACCAAAAGAACAGAACCATAGGGCGGATGCCTTAGCACAGGCTGCCAGTACATTAGAGCCCTTGTCTATATCAGGCCTAAAGAGATTTTCAGTAGAGCTGGTATCAGTACCATCAGTACCTGATAATGTTACTAACCTCCAAGTTTTTGATGATGATCAGCATATCCTTGATTTCATCTCTAACAGACACATATTTGATGCTCAGATCATAGATGAGAACAATGTGGAAGATCATGTTTGGGAAGAAGATGAAATATTAGAGTTGCCTAGCAATAGGATTCCCAAAGGTATGATTGAGTTAGAAAGAGCTTTTGACTTGGATAATATGCTGAAGCAGAAAGATCTTCCCAGGGCTGATGGAGGTCAGTATTCACAAGTGAATATTAGACAAGATGATGACAAGAGAAATGTCTTGATTGGTAAGGTTTGCACACCAGAAGAGTTAGAAGGAATAACTCAGGCTGTTAAGGACTACATCCATGTAATTGCATGGACTTATGATGCGTTGAAGACATATGACACATCATTCATAACTCACACTATACCTCTCAAGCCAGATGCTAAACCTTTCAGACATAAGCAAAGGCCAGTCAATGCCTTGCTTGAACCAATATTTTTTTAAGAAGTCAAGAAGCTGTTGAATGCCAGGATTATATTTCCTGTGAGGCACTCCACTTGGGTGGCTAATCTAGTGCCAATAAGAAAGAAGAATGGAGACATCAGACTATGTGTAGACTTCTGGAACCTGAACAGAGCATTAGAGAAGGACAATTATCCTTTACCCTCATTAGATGAAGTTCTGCAGATTGTTAATGGAGCTAAAATGATGTCCTTCCTTGATGGCTTCTCATGTTACAATCAGGTCATGGTTGATAAGATTGACAGGGTAAAGACTGCCTTCACCACAAAGTGGGGGATATTTGCTTATAGACACATGCCATTTGGGCTGATAAATGCTGGAGCAACATTCCAGCGAGCAATGGACATAGCCTTCAGAGGCTTAATAGGAAAATGTATAGTCATCTACATGGATGACCTCACAGTGTTCTCCAAGGATAGAGGAAACCATGTAACAGATCTCAGAAATGTACTGAAAAAGTGTGAAGAGTATGGGATATCATTGAACCCCAAGAAATGCATATTTGGGTTGACAACAGGAAAGTTGCTGGGCCACCTAATAACTGAAAATGGGATTATCATTGATCCTGACAAGGTGGACTCCCTTATGAAATTACAACTTTCAGGAAGCAAGAAGGAACTCAAATCTTACTTTGGTAAGATAAATTTTGTCAGAAAATTTATCATTGGCTTTGCAGAAATAGTCAGACCTTTAAATGCTATGCTGAAGAAGGATGCAAAGATTGAGTGGACATCTGAAGCCAAGGCAGCCTTTGAAGACATAAAGAAGGCTATTTCTTATGCTCTTGTCCTCATTAGTCCAGACAATACCAGAGACTTTTATATTTATTCATTTGCTTCAGAACATACCTCTGCAGCTGTGCTAACTCAGAGAAATGAAGAAAAGGAAGAGAAACCGATTGCATTCATGAGGTACACTTTCAAAGATGCTGAACTAAGATATGTAGATGTTGAAAGGTAGGCACTTGCTTTGGTCAGAGCAGTAAAGAAATTTAGGCATTACATCTTGAGAAGCAAGGTGATTGCTGTGGTACCAGATGTAGCAGTGAAGATGCTGCTAATGCAAAGTGAGCCTGGTGAAAAAAGGGCTAAGTGGATCACAGTTTTACAAGAATATGACATGGAGATTACATCCATGAAACTAGTAAGAGGACAAGCTTTAAGCCAAATGATATCAGAAATTGATCCAAACATCACAGGTCAGTAGTATGTTATCAATGCTAGAGACAATAATGAGTGGTATGCAGATATCAGGCATATCCTGATTACTAGAAGATGTCCTCCTAGACTGCAGGTTTCACAAAGAAGAGCCCTGAAGATAAAATCCTAGAAGTACATGATGAAAGCAGGAGTTCTTTTCAAGAAAAATTATGAAGGAATATACTTGAGATGCTTAGAAAAGCCAGAGGCAAGAAAAGTTTTATCGGAGTTACATGACAAATTTGGAACAGCGCATGGCTCATCCTTGGCCACTACACATGCTATCCTCAGAGTAGGATATTACTGGCCTACAATTTTCAGAGACACAACTGAGCACATTAAATGCTATCATGTATGTCAGGTTGCTGCTAACAGAGAGAGATATGCTGCACAACCTTTGCAACCAGTGATGGAGGCACGCCCATTTGCACAATGGGGCATGGATTTCATAGGACCTATTAATCCTCCATCATCATCAGGTCATAGGTATGTACTAACAATTATTGACTATTGTACCAGGTGGACTGAAGCCACTAGCAGCAAGACTTGCAATGCAGAAGATGTCATTAGATTTCTGGAAAGTAACATAATCACCAGGTATGGGGTTCCCTATGCTCTGGTAATTGATAATGGCTCTGCTTTTATTTCAACCAAATTGTCAAGTTGGGCCTTTGATTATGGAATTATACTGAAGTTTTCATCTAATTATTATCCCCAAGGGAATGGATTGGTAGAATCCACCAACAAAAATTTGCTGAATATCATAAAGAAGTTAGTAGACAAAAACCCTAGGAAACGGAATACACTTCTGAAATATGCCTTATGGGTAGACAGAACCAGAAACAAGGCTGCATTAGGAAACTCACCTTATCATTTAGTCTATGGGGTAGATCCAATCCTCCCTATTAACCTGAAGATTCCTACCTTACAGTTTGCCCAAGAGTACCTAGGCATAGACAATAACCAAGAAGTCAGGTTGCTTCAGCTAATGCACCTGGAAGAGAAAAGAAGCCAGGCAATTGATCAATTTACCAAACATCAGGCTGTTGTCAAACACTGGTTTGACAAAAGAGCCAAAGTTAAAGCCTTCAGGATATTAGATTTAGTCCTGATGTGGGATAAAGCCCATGAGAGGAAAGGAGACCATGGTAAGTTTGACAAATTATGGATAGGTCCCTTCCAAATTTTTGAAATAGTAGGAGATAGCACTTTTAGGCTTAAGAACTTGACAGGTGAGGATGTCCCATTGCCAGTTAATGGACAGTTCCTCAAACATTATTTCCAAGCCTAAGTACTTCATGTCAGTCATATGTATCATATGTATATTTTGTATAGTTGTTTGTACAGTGTTTTGTTTTGTTTTTGCTTCATTTGCTTGTTGAGTTCTATTTTGGTTAGTTAGGATGATGTAGCTCATCACCCCAGAAAACAACAAAATTGTTAAGATTCAAGTGATGAGAACACATTTATATATAGGTTGTGACTCATTTTGAGAAAGTCATCATGATCAGGTCTATGATATCCTGTCATCAGGGTACCTTTTTTAACCAAAGTGATTTCTTCACAATGACTCACCTAACAGCCTTGGGTTTGTTGAAAATACAAGTATAGGTGTTAAGTGAAAAATCTAAAGGGACTCCCTTGCTACCAATGCAATCTCCAACCTAAAACAGTAAGTGACTATACCTTGCATTTTGAGCTTACATGATGATATTAGATATATGAAATATGAATATTGAAAAATCAAAATATATAATAGAATTAGGCCATCTAAGTAACCTTACCGGGGCTATAGACGCCTGCTGGCAGTAGGGCTCTACTTAGAGAGATTGTATAGATAACCTTGCCGGGGCTATGAATGCCTGCTGGCAGCGAGGCTCTATCTAGGTTGGCTATGAGGGATGATCTCCAACTATGTAGTTTAACACTAGTTACTCGTGTTTTCAACTCGCTTTCAAGATGAGTATAATTAATCAATTGCACACTACTGATCCTTAGTTAGCATTCTTACCATGAGGACATTTTATCATTCAGAAAGGTTATGATGCTCATGCTTAGAAAGAGTTAGAATGATATGTTATAATGTGTTCACCTCACTTGAATCATTGAAATTTTGATGTTTTCTTTGGTGGCAAGTTGTTGTGTGGTTACACAACATGCCCCATTTTGACTTGGCAAAACAGGGACCCAACTTTTTGGCTTTGCTTGTGTTTTCTGCTTGTTGGCGGTCTGGTAAAAGTATGTCATGCAGATAACCCTCTATAGGAGGATGTGGTAAGTCATCATCATGAGGTCAGTTGGTCAAAGCTCTTGTTTCATGACATTAACCTCATATTTGGAAACAACATTAAAATTCATGCAGGTTTGCCTTTTACATCACCCTGATATTCCTTAGGATGTGAAAGTTATGAGTGGTCAAAATCCTGGTCAAACCTGATATTCACAAGGGGGAGGATCATATTCCTTAATATTAGTCATCTTTCAAAAGATCACCCTGATCCTATTTATCACCCGATAAATCATTTGATTCGTGATATGCGGACATCAAACTTAAGGGGTAGTGATACTTACCAGTCAACAGCATCATATATTTCGTGGGGACGATATTTCAAAACATCACCTGATATTCTAAATATCACCCTATATTTCAAATATCCCCCGGTCTCGAAATATCACCCTGAAGAAAGTATCATGATGACATCATCTGATCCTGATAACAAAAGAAAATCAACATGATGATGATGTCATCATCATTTTACCTCGCGGAGGTATATTTCATAACATCATCTTTTCACCAAAACATGACGATGACGTCATAGTGCTTCGCGATAGACTCAGCCATTATCATGCTGACGTCATCATGACATTCCAAGAAAGATCACTTAAAGAACGCTTAGGGTCATCATCCTTTTAAAATATCACCCAATATTTTGAACATCACCTGATCTATATAACATGACCCAATGGTCTAAACATAACCCGATATGTTTTCCCGCCATGGTGCGGATGGTCATATTGCGAGGGATGATCATATTTAAAATATCACCTAATATTTCAAAAGATCCTCCTCCTCGTCTCACCACACGAACATTGAATGCCCATTAATGCGGTAGGTGCTTCCCACCGACTGTCGCCGCGATGATCACACCTGGCAAGTTTTTGCGTTTCCGTGCACAAAATTAATGATTAGGATTGATTCAGTTAGATTATGCCCTAATCAACCAGATGAATAGGTTTAAAACAGATTTGCAATGTCATTATACATTTACCTTGCGAAGAATAAATTGTTTACATAGAGCCGAGCATCCAAACCCTGCTACGAGTCACTTGCAGAGGTACACATCCTGAACAAAGCGAAGAACGTGATTGCGATCAATCTCAAGGGTATTTTCATAAAATTGTCAACAACATAATTCAAAGGATAAATGCGTCAGGTAAGTAGCAGATCCCTTCTGCTGTGTTTTGTAGGCATATACGGGTAATATGAGGTTACTAGTTTGAAATTGTAAGTTCTGCATATCATGATAAAGTAATGCTTGTAAACACTGCATGGAGGTCATAAAATGTAATATATGTATGCATGTATGATATGAGATGCATAATTGTGAGACTAGTTTTTGTCATTGTAGGAATCCATGGCGGATAGGTGATTGATGAAGTCTAAGGCAGAGTTTGCTAAACCAATGTTTGCATAGCCTGAAGGGGTACAATTCAAATATGGAATTATTGGGGATACACACCAAGGAAACATGGATCTGGCTGCATGGATAGATAGGATGCACAATCAGGAAGATAATCCTCTGCTTGAGGCTGTTTTAGTGTCTGGAATGGGAAATGCCGCTAGTTTTCCATACAACATGGAGGCTCCTAAACTGGTTATAGAATGTGCCAGAAATTATAATTCACAGACAAGAAGAGTTGAGAAACACAGAAGGGTGTATGCGGACTTCTCCATAAAGAGCATGTCCACCATGTTTGGTTTGCCATTGGGCAAAGGTGTGGTCAACATAAACCTGAAGAAGCTGGTAGTAGAGTATGAAGCTAATAGGAAGGCTGCCAGGAAAACAATGTATGGTTGGAGAGCTAAGAATAGTGCATATCCAGCTGCAGCCAAGCTCCCTATCCATTTGTACAAATATGATTTTGATGATGAATATCAGTTCATGATCGCCTTACTCAGTCGAGCTACAGGTCAACCAACAGCTGGAAGTTTCAAGGACTGGATGTATGGGATCATCCTAATGTGTATATATACTGATAACAGGCCATTATGGGCCAAAATAATAAGTGATTCTATTGATGAGCAGCTGTCGAATCTGGGAGGTACAGATTGTGCATTTTATATGACCTCGTACTTGGTTTATGCATGTGCATACAAAGGCACATTCAATGCACTGACGACAGTAGGGAAGATTGGTGGCACCACCAATGATGCACATATCTGGGATCACTATCCCCAATTACAAAAAGTGAACTATCTCCAGGACTAGAAGCTGGCGAATGATGCATTTTCAATGCATTTGGTAAGAACCATGGAAGAGGACAGAACAAAGAGACTGAGCATGGAAGCTCAGGAAGTCATCTACAGGCATGGAGCCTGGTATATACAGTTTGCAACCTTCTTCTGTATTAGGATTGAAGGATTTGCAGAATAGCCCCTCATGCTCCCAAGATATCCAACTGATGCAGTAGTGCTCATGGAGTTCATGAGGCAAATTGTAACAATATTGGATGCCTACAAAGTCAACAACAAAATCCCACCAGTATTGTTTCCAGTGACAATGGGATATTACATGTGCCTAGATAGTGAAAGTATTAAGAAAGCCATAGCTAGCTTGACAATGATGAAGTTACAGTTTTTTCCATTTGTAAGGTCATATGATCCTGATGGCAGGATGCAGAAAATCATGGGGCAGCCCATCCACAAGAGGCATCTTGAAGATTTTTGGGTAGACTGTGAGGATGAGGCAGAGGCAAGAAGAAGAAGATATCAAAGGTTAACCTTGAATCAAATCAGAACCTTTGGTTGCATCTCCATCCCAATGCAAATGAAGAAGGATGATGGAAAGATAATGGCTGAAGAATATGAAGAGAAGAAGATATACAATGATACCATATCAGCCCTGGACCTTACAATGCAGGAGGACATCTCCTTGGATCCATTCACGAGCAGGATATTACAGGTAACTCAGGTTTGGGTTGATGAATTGGTAAATATACTAAAGAAAAAAGGTGTGGTCCTTACCATAGATAACAAAAAGAAAGGACAAGAGCTCTCTGCTGATGAGTATGATGATTTCCTGAATGAGAAGAGGAAATCTAAAGGAGACAAGTTGCCACCTCCACAGAAACAAAGTAAAAGACCTCCTAGAGGCAAGAAAGCGGAGGAAGAACCCAAAGGGGTTATTATAGAGAGAATAGTAGAGACTACTGCACAGGCACCAACATCAGGAGAAGCATCAGCTTCAGGACATGTAGGACATGCTTCAGCACTAGCTGCACCTCCTCCAAGAGATGGACAGAAGTCCAAGAAAATTTAGAGGGCAGAGGTAGTAGTTACTGAGACTCATGAAGAGGGTTAGACCTCACAGAAACAAATAGAAGAAGATATCCCTCTGGAGGAGGAGCCTGAGGAAGAAGAGAGCCCTTTATTATTCAAAAGGAAAAGAAAGGTGCCTCAGGTGATAGCCCCCACACTGAAGAAAACAAGGACCTCCATGAGAGGTGAAATAAGACAATCCCCTATAATGTTGAAAGGGGTAGGTGGTGAAGTATTCAATAAGGAATTGCAGCACAATGTTCCACTTTCCACCATTGTAAAGTTCAAGACTGAACTTGTAGAAGAACAAATAAAGGAAACCTCTAGGATGATCCAAAGTGGCATTGTCTCATTGGATGAGACAGTAGACTTATCCGATGATGAGGTAGTGAAAGATGTGGCTTCGTAGAGGATGGAAACCCTTGCTGCTAGCACCCTGATCACTCCTCATGGAACTCTATCCATGCAAACGGTGTTAGAAGAAATGAAGCGAGTGGAGTCAGAGAAAGAAAAGAGCCCAGAGAAAATCACAGAGCAGATAGCACTGGATACATTAATTAAATAGGTGACAAGTCCTGCAGTTGTACATTTGACATATGTAGAAGATGTGAATCATCAGGATGTGGCAGGAATGCCTAATAAAATGAAAAATATTGAAGAACTGGAACAGAAAAAAGTGGACAGCCAAGCTCCAGATATGGGTCAGCAGCAGCATGATACATCAGCTGAACCTGGGATAGTAGAGGTGAAAGATAGGGGAGAAGAAGAAAAGGATGCATTAGCTAATCCTACTCCTAATGCTCAAGAAACAGTCATCACAGGTGCAGAAAAGGATGTGATAAAAGATCAAACAGAAACACCTAAGGAGGATGGAATAGTAATCACGGATATTAATATACCTTAGGAGGAGGAAAGAAATAAGGTAAATGAAGTCAGAGTGGAGGAAATAAAAGATAAGGATCATGGTGCACATGCAGATGATCAGCAAGATCAACTTCTAGAGAAAGAAGATCCTCATCAGGAGGATATATCAAAAGATCCCCCTCATGATGAACATCATGAGGAAGAGAAAAGAAGATCACCCTCCCCATCGAATATGGTGGTAGATACAGGTGATCAAAGTGATCATCAGGATGATGATACTGGAAACCAAGGACCCAAGGATCAAGTTCCTCAATGGTTAGAGACTAAAATTGGCGTGGACTCAGGTATGCAAATGCCAGAGTTTGATGTGTCTACTTTGTTTTCAGAAAACTTGATAAAACCAAAGAGGAAGGCCAGAATGACTTTGGCCATTAAAAGGGATCCTGCAACAGGAAGAAGAACTGCACATATAGCACTCCCTATTGTAGATAAAGAGAAAGGTAAAATTACCTTGGATGAATTTCAAATTAGCACAGTAGACTTAGGGTTTGCTAATGAAGACCAAGAGGGTCAAGAAGGCAAAGACATTATAGAATCTTTAATTCAAAAGGTTAAGAGAGAAAAGGAGAAAAATAAGCAACACAAAGAGCACATTGCTCAATTGCATGCATATATAAGGAGGTTAACCAATCTTGAAGATAGTGCTACTGATCATGCGGTCCCATTGACTACTATTTCCCAAGATGAGGTAAATAAGTTGGATCTCATGAAACATGAGTCATCCATATTGAGAAAGTGGATGTACTCCACATTTGACACAACAGAAGAAGTAGTAAAAGCCTCTTTGAAGAGGTGGAGTTCTCTTAGTGACTCCAGGAAGAAGGTAGATAAATTGCAAATGGAGACAGGGAAAAGGTCCTTCCAATTGGAAAAGATAAAGGATGTCCTGGGAGAAATAAAGAGGATCAATCCTCAGATACTTATACATAAGCAAGTATTGAATAATAACAATGCATTACTGATAGATATATGGTATAAAGACATCCAATTTGAATGTGATGTACTTAAAAGATGCAACAATAAGTTGAGAGAGATCAGCATGAAGTTACATAATATGATGTCTTTTGAGGCAGAAATTCTGGAAACGTTGGAAGGAAAAGTGGAAGGAAAGATAGAAAATCAAGACGAGGAGTTTGCAATCCAAGCTCTACATAATAACTTCCAATTCGTTGTTGATGATCCACTATGCCAAATGACAAAAGAAGTCATGGATAGACTGGTGAGGATCAAGGTGAAAATAGAAAATTATAATGAGACATTATACAATAGAAGGAATAAACTGGATAACATCTGAAATAAATACCAAGCACATAAACATGCCATTATCAAAACAAAGACTCAAGATGGTGCAGAAATAGATCAAATAGTGCAGTTGTATGAAAATGTCAGGGTAGTCATGCAGGCTCATATACAGGGTCGAGGTCATCAGGATGATGAGGATACAAAAAGTGATGCACCTAATGACGGAGTGCATGAATCTGATGAAGTGGATAAAGATGCAGCATAAAGCAGATATCAACATTTGACACTTAAGGAAAATAAGTATCTCAGATGGTTTCCAGCTATCAACTTGTGCCACTTGATAGAGTTGACAAAGTCAAAGAGAATATTCACTGTAGATATTCATAGACAAATCTAGATCGTAGATCTTTTGTAATGGATTCCTCACCTTGTTCTATAAAAGGTGTAGGAATGCCTCTTTTGAAACATTTGAAACTTAATTGAAATTTGTTTGCTGAAGTATTCAGGACTCATTTCAAAGCTATTGTATATGTACATGTCTTTTGCATACTTAATGAAAGAGAAGATCATTTTCGATTACAAATCTTCATAAATCTTGAGTAATCTGTGTCTGAATTCTGGATATATGCTTTGATTTACTGCGTCCCTTGGAGTGCTCATCATTTTGCATGTATTGTTTTCATTCATCATCCTCTGAAGTTTGCATCAACTGTATCTAGCTGTGGAACATACTAGTGAACATATGGTTTGATTTCTTCTCCTAATGACAGTATCAAGTATGTATGTGGATCAATAGTTGAAGGTTCAACTTTATTTTGAAGTATTTCTTTCAGTTTCTTTCAATTTCAGAGAATTTCCTCATCACAATTGCAAATAATTGATGATCTTAACCAAGTAGTACAAATATGCAGACATCCCATAGATAAATGAACATACTCAGCATATTTGAAGTTAAAGCATGTCACAATGACAAATATCATGCAAAATCTTAAAGATAGACACAATATTTGAAGTATATCTTGAGTGGAATAATTATCTTTGCATCATCATTACAAGAAATAATATCTTACTGATGAGATCCATGTAAGGCCCCAAAATGGAAAGAGCAACACACATCAACCTCTGAGTAACGTCAGAAGATTAAGACCTAATCAATGGAGACTTGAGATCATGAATTCCCTGAATTCATTGTATCTTTCAAGATGAATAAAGGTTAATGTGTACTTTTATTCTATGTTTGTTTGTGACTAACATCATGATCAACAGGTGTCTACAGACCCTATCACAACTCTATCATCATGTCTTATTGGTCTTACCACCTTCATCCATGAGTGTTCCTCCTTAGAACACCACCAACCTTTATCCATTTCACCTTCTCCATCCAATAAGGAGCTCGTGTCTAGTGTTCCACCTACACCTAGTCCCATAGTCGATCGCATCCTCCAAAACATAAACTACCAAGGTAAGGGTTTAGGCCCTCTTGAACAATGATTTGTGGAGCCAATCCATGTTAAGGTCCCTTCACGCTCATTTGGCCTTGGATACATGCCTCAAGGTCAATAATCTAACGATGTTGGTACTTCTTCCATACATTCAAAATCCACCTCTTTCCACCACAAAACCTATCATATTCCCAAGATATATGTCGACATTCCACCTCTATCATCTTATAAATGTCAAAAGCATATGACCGTTCATCTTCCACCATCCAGTTTGCCTCCGCTTCTTCCAACTCCTAACATCCCTCCATCAAATCTACCTTCATTACTCCTAACACCTTATCCATCCATCCATAAATCTTTTAAAAATCGTAATCATGGCCAACAAATGCACACATTGTCTAAACAAGGAGCTTCCACCAACCCCACTTCCACCATACCCATGGGATTCCAAAGCAAAAATTTGGATGCCTCTACCCATAAAGCAAAAAATCCTAAGAGTCCTAATTCCTTAGGACTTAAAATCCAAGATTCAAAGAAACATCCATCTCAAAATATGCATACACCCACACATGTCAAAGCAAAAATGAAAAAGGTGTGGGTCCCCAAGCAACAAGCAATTACCTCAAAAGCTGCACAAAAGCCGCATGTGTCCAAACCCATACCTCTACAAGCAAAGTCAAAAACTAAAATAGTATGTATCCCTAAGAAACAAGCCATCAAGTCAAATGAGGCATCCACCTCTCAAGAATCCCAACCATCCACTTTCTCCTCTTCCATCCATTCCATCCAAAAGTCTCAAGTTCCTCCATCCCACATGAAAAAAAAAATCATAAAAACACTAAGTCCATGTGGGTACCACAATGCTTAAATCGACCATCTCCTAAGAAAACAACACCTTTGCTTCCTACACCATCATCCAACCAAAAGCTTCAATGTTTATCATAGTGTGTGCAGTCGTTGATCATGATTCCATCTTATTCCACAACACTTCCACATACCTCCATCTCCCCATCCTTCTTATATTATCCTACATATCTTCCACATCATATCCCTATGGTCCATGCTTTTGCATAAGCCTTTCATCTATCCTTTTGCATAATCCGCTATCTACCTAATCCATCTCACTTTCATGCAATCCCTTACCAACATGTATGAGCACACTTGACATGGTCCATGTGGCGACATCCACCTAGTGGGACTATCACCTTTCATGGAACTAGACACTTGAGTCCCTCCTATCCATTTCCATCTATCCCATCTAAAAGTCAAAAAGTCAAAAACAAAAAAAAAATGAAAAATGAAAAAAAAAAAGTAAAGAGAAATCCCTTCGTCCAACGGTGAAAACCTGGCAAACAGGTGCCCTGGATAAGTACCATGATGAAAACCTGGCAAATAGGCATCATGCGTAAGTTGATCTTCTATGTCACCTACACTTGGGGGCACCTTGTCTCATCCTACCTATCATTTCCCATCCTATCATATCCTACCATACTATTTCCTATCATCCTTATCCATTACATTTATACATCTACCCTACTGAGTCCATTCATCCTCCCTCTTCTTGATCTTGATAAAGATTAGGGGCAAAAATGTTGAAACATGCTTGGAAAAAACTCTTAATATACCTCATCCCTTCCAATCCATCCTTTCATCCTATCATAATCCCATTGTCATAAGCCTAATCCTATCATAAGTCGTATCATCTTGAGCCTTGTCATGAAAAAATCCCAAGCATAATATTTAGAATGGGGCATGTTATTTCCTATGTGACATAGTCTTTGAGATCACATCCTAGCTCTCTTATGCATACATCCAATGTTGCCTATCCTCTTATCCAATCATTTATCATGAGTCTTCCTTTACATCCCTTACTGCCTATCCTTTTATCCATTCATCCTACCTCCATCATCCTGCCACCTAGACTTGGTTTTCTCCCTTGTCATTGGCATTTCACATAAAGGCTGTACACATTGTAAATCTATTGACATCCCAAAACATTTAAAAATCCAAAAAAAATCATAAACTGTCCTGAAAAAATCCAAAAAAAAAGTCATAAACTGTCTTGAAAAAAATCCAAAAAAATTATAAACTGTCCTGAAAAAATCCAAAAAAAATCATAAACTGTCCTGAAAAAAATCCAAAAAATTATAAAATGCCCTGAAAAAAATACAAAAAAATTAAATATTCCCAAAAATACAAAAAAATCATAAAATCCAACAAAATCCAAACAATTATCGAGTCAATCTATCAATCCATCAAATCAATTCTTCTAATCAAATTATCAAATCAAATAATGCCAAACTTCTAATCAAATCAGCAATCAAATCAGCTAATCATCAACTTCAATCATCAAATCAAGTCAATTTCTCAAACAATCAAAATCACATCAACATCAAACCTATCAAATCAAAGCAAGTCAATCCATCAAAACATGTTTTCCAACTCCATCCAATCCTCAATCTATCTTCATCATCTCATCATCAATAAAACACCAATCAGAACTACATCTCATCTCTATCGTTAAGTGCCTTGATCCCGTGGATATAGGGTATGTAGGTAGTCTAGAGTACAAAGGAAGTGCCCAGATTCAGGCACAGATGATATTCCTCTTTCTTCTCTCATCATCTTCTTCTATCATCTATCTCCATCAATTCATCAATCTTTCAAAACAATTCTTCCAATTGATCATTTCCCCAAATCATCAATTCACCACTTCTTCCAATCAATCTCATCATTCCAAGCAATGATCCAAATGCAAGTCATCATTAAAACCATACCAACCAAGTCAATCAAGCTTGTCAAATTATTCAATTGCAATCAACGGTCTTGATCCTAGCCTTTTTGTAGACCCAATCAACCAATCAATCCATCAATCATCCTTGTGTTGCTCTAGGGATACATCGTTCCCCGCCATGACAACACTATCCTTATCTCATCATTAATCAATCAATTAGCAATCAATCATTGGTTTACAACTTGACAGGGGCAATACCTTGTTTGTTTTTTGTGTCGTTTGTGCATGCTTGCTTGTATTTGTTATCTTATTATCTTGCATTTGTATTGCGTCTGTATCTTCCCAGCTAATATTCATATCTTATATCCAGACAAGGTTGTATTATGCTGGGGCATGAGACACATCATCACTTTGGTCCTTATACCCTGGTGCATAACGTCTCATACTATATCAAACATATGGTTGCTCACCTTCATTGCAGCATAACGCATCATCCTTTCTTCTATTTGTTCCCTTCTCTAATCTTCCTTGACCTATCCATTTCATTTCGAGAGCCTACCCATGTTTGTCCAACCTGCCTATCCTCTCGAGGGGGCATCATCATCCTATCTTTCTGTCATCATATATTTTTTTTCTATTCACACCTTAGCTTCTTTGAAATGATGTTGCTTAACACAAATCTCATCATCTCGAACATCATCTCAAAGAGGGGCAAAATGTAGACACCCAAAAATGTCCATCATCTTACAACACCTTATTGTTTTTCCCTAGGTACCCCATTCCGTCACCTAACCTAGCATCTTCCTCTAATAAATTAAATAAATCCAACATTTATTTAATTTATCCCATCCCCTAGCATTATTAATGTTGATAACTGAGAGGGGGGGTGAATCAGTTATCCTAATTATTTCTTCTTTTGAACTTTCTTATTAATCAAAGCAGCATTGAATCAAACAAACAAACATTACCATGAAATGAGAAACACATGACACAGTATTTTTGACGTGGAAACCCGGTTAAGGGAGAAAACCACGGGGTGATTAACCCAAAGATTATTCTCTGTTAGAAGAATAAGGAATTACAAAATGGCACTTGCCAATTAGGGCTCACTGGCCGAGCACACTGCTCACAAAGAGGCACACTGCCTACAAGGAGACACACTGTCTACAAAAGAATGTAATACAATACTTGAACTGATTGGAAGCATCTTCATATGCTGGAGTTCAGTTCCGGTTAGGCTCAGTATACTGATCTGCTGCACTTCATCTTTCTTCTGTTCTTTATTCTGCTATCTTTTCACATACCGGATCTTTCTTACTGCTTCTGCTCTGTTCTGTATTTATTCGCATACACCTTCACACCATTACCCTTTTCACAACTAAATCCATCCTCTATATATATCCGCACTAGTGATTTCATTATCTTTCTAGTCGGCACCCGGAATAATCTATCTTCTCACAAACTCTGTTCTGTCGGCTGAATCCTTGCATATCAAGTAATGCGGATCAAGCATATACTTGTAGATATCATTAATCATGTCGGCCAAACATGATTCATGCCTTCACAACCTTTACCATCAACAGTAACACATCCGGAAAATAGTCTGATACTCTGTCAGTCAGTTCTTCCTCTGTTCTCACTGTCTCTCAGGAATCCGGTACTCAACTATTCATATCTTTTTCTTTGTTCATCACCGGAGGCTAAATCCTTGGAATATACTACTCAAGGTAGTCCTTTTGACTTCCCCAAATCCGCACTGCACCAAGACACTTCCTCTGAGAGATCCGGACCAATCTGTCGGACCTTGCCACATGCTCTGTTCTTGTTCACCGGACCACAACAATCTTCATTCTGACTTCCGGTAGAGACACACCATGACTTGCGGATATGTGGGATGACCTTTGTTGCCATCAATGACAACAACCATGAATCCATATAGTGTCTCTTGCCAACAATCTCCCCCTTTGGCATTGATGGCAACACTTAGTGAAAAATGACTAAGTGTTTACACTATGCTCCCCCTTGGCTGATGCTCTATCTTTATATACAATTTCTGGAACTCCCCCTTAGTTGGATTCCTCATTTTTCACTGCTCCTCACTCCCCCTTTGACATCAATGGCAAAGGGTAGGGTCCGCACACCAAAATTTTCAAAAAATTTCTATACATAGCCGCATATTTACATACTCACATATACTGAAGAATGTCTGCAAAAGATGTCTTCAGTTGGATCAGTTCTGTAGCCCAACTTTGCTTCATTCTATCCAAAATTGAAATGTGACCACTCAACAAAAATGCAAATGCATCTGCCCTTTTTAGATCTTTCGGATCACTTGTCTGGGCTATGATTTGAGCTTCTGCTATGGCCTCATGCATGGCCTCTAGCTTAGGGACAATTAACCCCCTGAGCTCACTCAACCTGCTTATTCTATTTTTCCTTTCCTTCTCCAATTTCTTGATTTCACTCAAGACTGCAATAGTCTGGCATTCTTGATTTGTTATAGAGGAAGAAAGAGGATCAAAACTTTGAGACAAGCTGAGTAGTGTGTCCTCTTGCTCTTTTATTTTCTTCTCAATGTCCACTATTACCTTGGACCAGGAGATACAAAATTTGTATATTTCACTGCCATCCTTAAGAGCATTTTCTAAGCTCTTTATCCCAATGTTCATGTTTCTCCTATCATTAATGATCAGACCCTGAACCTCGGAGAACCTTTTATCCAAAAACTCCTTCCAGACCTTTTCTTCAGCTGATTTTTCTAGAGATTCAAAATGTGTACTAACACTGCTGACTAAGGTTTTGAGATTACCGGAAGAGGATGCTGTGGGATCCTTCTGAAAAGATGGCATGATCTTTTCCAGCACTCCAGATGCTACCTCCATAAGCTCACAGTCTTCCATGTGAGATTTCAGTAGTTTCTCTTTGACTTTCTCATTTGCAAATGAGGCTATTTTCATTGTTTGTACCGGTGACAAAGAGTCAAAATCTAATGGTCCTTTTAGCAGGTTCGGTTCATCAATTTCTATAGTGGCTTTTGTCAAGAATTCTTGAACAGTTTGTGCAGTGTCTCTTGTCAGAGACAGATGTTTCTTCTCTTCTGTAGTTTTGTCCTTTGGAATCTTTTCTCCTTCCTTACTCTTACCACTTTCAGTTGTGGTTTTCTCTGTTGGGGTCTTCTCTTTCTCTGCATCCTTGGTGCTGTCAACCTCTTTTTCTTTAACTGCTGCTTCTTTCTCCTGTAGTTTCTCTTCTTCTTGGGATCCGGAGACTGTAGGGGAAACCAGAGGAGAGATGTTAGTCTGTTCAAGGGCCACTTCTTCCAGAGCAGATGATTCCAAGTCCACAGCTGTTTCTGCACCTAAGTCCTCTACAACAGGAAGATTAAACCTTTTGAAGGTTTTCCGGAGAATCTCTTCAGTGTCCTTGGCTACCTTGTCAGTCTCACCAAGCATAAGCTGATTCATCCTTGCTTTGCTCCTGAATTCATCCTTGCAGTCTTTGAATACCATGTTCATTGTTTTGTGATCAATTGAAGGATATAGCTGAATAGCTATCTGTTCCCTGATCTCAAGGTCTTTTGCCATGGCATTGTTCTTTCTTATCTCTAATTCCATCTCTAGGCTCTTTGGGATTTCAGAGATAATCTCAATAAAAGCTTTATTGTAGATGTTCAAGTACCTTATTATAGCTTCTTGCAGGATCTTTTGATCTGCCTCATTGTAGTCATCATAGAATTTAGCCACCGGTTGAAGGTTCCCATCCATAGTGACTGATTTGACTACACTGTCTAGAGACAGAGTGGGCTTTTCAGCAAATTCCTCTGCCATTTCTTCCTTGTCTTGGCCTGTGGAGGGTTTCCCGGATCCTTTCTTCTTCTGCTTCTTTATTTCTTTTACTCCCTCATCTGACTCAGTTTCCTCTTCATCCTTTTGGCTTTCATAAGCCCTTGTGGCTTTTGTCTTAGATCTTTTACCGGATGCCTGGAATTCCGGTTTTGAACTTTTGGTTGTGGGAGGTGCAGATCTTTTTGATGATCTGGTCCGGGTGGAAGTTTCAACCGGAACACTTTCTTTACTTTTCTTTTCTTCCTCAACCTTTCTCCTCTTTTCTTGGCTGGCATCAAGTGCCTCTTTTGAGATGCCTAGGCCTTGACCAATATGCTCTACTTCTTTTCTCACCTTCCTCTTTATCTCAGGTTCCCTGAGTTCTACATGGATCTTTACACTCAGCTCCTCAAAGGTTCCAAACCTTTCTGCCTTTGGATCTTTGGGCTGACTTAGCATGTGTTGAACATGCAGCTCCACTATCTGTTCATCCACTTCATACCCCATGGGCATGATCTAGACAGTCCTTGGCTCCACTGCTTCCATTAGGCACTGATCAGTGTCCACCATAAAGCACACTGAGTCTTTGTATTTTTCAACAAGAGACTGGGGAATTCTTTCTCTTGCTTGCATCATGCTTTGGAAGTTTTTGAAGTATCCCCATAGGGCTGTATTTCTTGCTTTGGCATCCCCAAGCCCATGTAGATAGTCTCTTATCTGGACTACAACAGGTTTGTCATTCTGCCATGCCCATCCACTTGATCCGGGCAGCTCATTCATGAAGTAGAAAAATAGACATAATATAAGAGTACCATACTTAAAGGAATTCTTTTTGTCCTTCTTGATTTTCTATATATTTTCCATTAATTGGCTTAAGAGCAGTTCGTAGAGATCACATAGGCAGTATACACTGCAGTTCCGGATACAGAATTCTCCCTGCTGGAGTGATAGATCTTGTATCCTATTATCATGGACGCATACTTGATATCCGGATCAGAAATATCTTCAATGGTCATTGCCCTCTTATCAAATTTTGATCCGGTGGCCTCAGTTACAATGTTATTTTTGACAGATTTGAGGATAGGCATCCCTCTGGAAGAGTATAGACCAGTTACTACCCTAATTGCCTCTTTTGTGATCTTGCAGGGTCTATCCAGCCATAGGAAGTTGTCATGCATCCTGCTTAGTATATACCGGACCCATTCATCTTCTTCAAAGTAGGGGAAATGAATGAATTGATCAAATTATTTCTTCTGGATACCCTTATACTCTGGTTTAAGCTCAAAAGCATTGTCTATCAGTTGTTTGTGATAGAGATCTCTCAATTTGAATTCCCCAAATTCCTCAATGCTTGCATGTATGTAAACCCTAATGTCTTCTGTGTGTAAAACTCCATGAGGAACACTGGAAAATGCTCCTAAGGGATCTACCTCCAATGACTTGTATGGATGTTTCTTAAATTCAGGTCGGGGCCTATCTGAGATTTTTACTATATTTGGAGTAGCCATTTCTTCAAAAGATTTGTAGCAAGATATCGAAAGTGGAAAATACCTTTTGTGTCTTCGGTTGCACGGAGTGGCTGGATTGATTTCTGTATGTAATGACTTCGGCAGGAGATCTTCGGTGAACTTGATGAATTTTGTTTTAGAGCTCCGCTTTTCACTTCTTCTTGGATGTGGAATGATCAAGTGATTGTTGAGAAATCCCTTATATCATTTCGCAAACCCTAATATCTGTTTGCAATAAATGCTTCACCTATATTATTCCAGTTTGCCTTGTCCGGATAGCTTGGAGTATCCCGGATCAGTCCTGATCTATGAACATCATGCGGATCTTTCAATCATGAATAAATCGTGATGACACATTACAAGAACATCCCAAACATTCTGTCCAGTCCGCAGAGTAAAATAATGTACTTCTGGATCTCTTCGGACCCTTTTGTAGTCCTCTGTCATTCCAGAGCATCTCCCAGAACAGGTCTTTACTTGATCGATCACAACTTCTTTACATCTTCATGCGGACCTCTGAAATCTTGTCTGGATCATCTCAGGACTTGTATCTTCAAACCCTTTACTCCGCATCTTGTGTCACATCCAGCACCACTTGATTGGCTGGGGGAACAGGATTTTCTTTGAGTCTCCCCCTGAGCCAGAGCTCACTTTTTAATTTCCGGAAGAAATATCAGCACCAGAGTCTGGTGCGGATCCAACCTCTACATTCTTTGAACTTTTCTTCACCCAAATCTTGTTCATCTGATTCCTAACTTCATCCGCATTCATCTTTTGTTTACCCTTGTCTTGATTCTGATTATACACCGGACCTCTTTTGTCCTGATTCTTGCTTCTGCAGACTTTAGCATTATGACCGGACCTATTACAGATTTGGCAAATAACATTTCTTTGCATATTTGACTGATAACCTCTTGATCTACATTGATTAGGCATATGACCTACTCTATTGCATGTAAAACATCTACCATTGAATGATTTGTTTACTTGCATATTTTTACATTCATGAGACTTGTGTCCATACCTTTTGCAGTTAAAGCACTGTCCGGAGAAGGATGGATTAGTTTGATTCATCCTTTTTCTACACTGATTAGCTTTGTGACCAAAGTGATTGCAGCTGTGGCAGTATCCATTGAAAGATGGATATCTTTGAGCATTGGGCTGTCTTACCGGAGGTCTTCTAGGCCTATTCCTTGGATTTTCTGATCCAAAATTCTTTTGACCGGATTCGGAGCTTTCTCCTTTCTCATATCCCAAACCATACTTGTCATCTGTCCTCTTTTGACTTCCAAGAAGTACTTCAAGTTGGGCAGAACTTATCTTGAATTTTTCTTTATATTCATTTGCTATTTGAAGATCTCTTTTGAGAGAGACAATTTGATCCTCAAGTTTTTCTTCATTATCTTTGGCATCTTCAAGATCAAATTCAAGATGTCTGATAATCCTGTCCATCTGGTGGCATTCTTCTGATTTCTCTTTAAGAGATTGTCTTAGATTGTCTTCAGCTTTTCTTTTTTCTTCAATCTCTTGAGTAAACTTAATAGTTCCTGATTCCATTTCATGTCTTAACATGATGACTTCTTTTGATAATTTTTCACATAACTTGGTTTTCTCAGTCAATTCTTCATCTGTATTGCTTTCTTCACTTTGTCTTGCCAATTGTTGGAGCAGCTCCTTTCTCTTTTTCATAGAGAGACTTAATTTGTCCTTTAATTCTCTCATGAATTCATCAGCCTGTTTGAGTCTTTCCTTTAATTCATTAACTTCAGAATTTGACTGTTCAAGATCCTCAAGGGCAGTCTTGAGTTGCTCCCTTAAACCATATGCATCCATTTGAACTCCCAGATCTTCCTCAAGCTGTTAGGCTCTATTAGGAGGAACCTCGCTCTGATACCAATTGTTGATAACTGAGAGGGGGGGGTGAATCAGTTATCCTAATTATTTCTTCTTTTGAACTTTCTTATTAATCAAAGCAGCATTGAATCAAACAAACAAACATTACCATGAAATGAGAAACACATGACACAGTATTTTTGACGTGGAAACCCGGTTAAGGGAGAAAACCACGGGGTGATTAACCCAAAGATTATTCTCTGTTAGAAGAATAAGGAATTACAAAATGGCACTTGCCAATTAGGGCTCACTGCCCGAGCACACTGCTCACAAAGAGGCACACTGCCTACAAGGAGACACACTGTCTACAAAAGAATGTAATACAATACTTGAACTGATTGGAAGCATCTTCATATGCTGGAGTTCAGTTCCAGTTAGGCTCAGTATACTGATCTGCTGCACTTCATCTTTCTTCTGTTCTTTATTCTGCTATCTTTTCACATACCGGATCTTTCTTACTGCTTCTGCTCTGTTCTGTATTTATTCGCATACACCTTCACACCATTACCCTTTTCACAACTAAATCCATCCTCTATATATATCCGCACTAGTGATTTCATTATCTTTCTAGTCGGCACCCGGAATAATCTATCTTCTCACAAACTCTGTTCTGTCGGCTGAATCCTTGCATATCAAGTAATGCGGATCAAGCATATACTTGTAGATATCATTAATCATGTCGGCCAAACATGATTCATGCCTTCACAACCTTTACCATCAACAGTAACACATCCGGAAAATAGTCTGATACTCTGTCAGTCAGTTCTTCCTCTGTTCTCACTGTCTCTCAGGAATCCAGTACTCAACTATTCATATCTTTTTCTTTGTTCATCACCGGAGGCTAAATCCTTGGAATATACTACTCAAGGTAGTCCTCTTGACTTCCCCAAATCTGCACTGCACCAAGACACTTCCTCTGAGAGATCCGGACCAATCTGTCGGACCTTGCCACATGCTCTATTCTTGTTCACCGGACCACAACAATCTTCATTCTGACTTCCGGTAGAGACACACCATGACTTGCGGATATGTGGGATGACCTTTGTTGCCATCAATGACAACAACCATGAATCCATATAGTGTCTCTTGCCAACAATTAAATAAATACATTTTATTTATTTATTTAATTTCCCTTTCCTCTTAAATTAAATAAAATAAATATTTTATTTAATTTATCACTTTTATCCTCACATGCATCATAAATTAAATAATTTAATTATTTAATTATGATTTTGCCCACCTTCCATTTCTATCTTAACTAATCTCTCTAATCACTCTTCCACCTTCCATTTTCAACTTAACCCACCACTCAACTCATCTCCCAAATCACTTGATTCACTTGCTATTTCCCTCTCAAGTGAACTCTTCCACTTTTCATTGCTTTTCCTAAGTTGCACAATCCAACTTTCCAATTCGATCATCACTTGCAAAATGGAAACTTTATCCTTCCATTCTCTCATTTTATCTATAAATTAACTCATTTCCAAGCCATTTTGGCATGGATGAATCTTTTAAGCACTATCACTCTGTTGAATTTCCTCCTCATCCATCACCTACCTATCTTCTTCCATCAATCATCTTTCATCTATTGAATCTCAATTCAATCATTATGTTGCAGATTGTGAGCAACTGGTGTAGTCACAGTAGAAGGGTTCACAGAATGAACTGTCCGGACCATGCAGTAAGAGTAAACACAATGGAAACAACTCAAAGAAACAAAGAAAATGTAGATTCAATCATTCAGTATATCATAGAATTTAAATAGAGATCGGTCGGCAACATGCGGGCTTACAATTAGGGCTCATAGGCTTGATTACATACGTGCGTAAGATAAAGCTTTAAGGCTCCTTTGCACAAATCTAAGCTAAGAACTATGAATCAAATTTTAACTGTTTTCCCAAGGATCTATTACATCTTTATATATCATTTCTGGACTAATAGATTCCTCTGTGTCAGCCAAGGAAGGTCACAAACTCCAATGAAGAGTTGTAACGTGGTCACAAATAGGTCAGACCTAAATGCATGGAACACTTCCTCAAATGAATGGAACAACATGCGGACCCTTGGGGAAGTTCAACCATGAACCAAAGGACATTGAATGATGTGTCATTGAGATCCACAATTCAAGGAATGATCTACAAGCCTTCTTCTTCAGTTGATTAACAGGAACTGTTAGGATGCTCTACTCTAAGAAAAATAGTTGATCTTCTAATAGCGATAGCTTTTTGGTAACTAATCCAAAAGCTCTGAATTCTTGATATGATGTAGATGAATAAATATAGATGCTAATTCTAGATCTGCAAGATGTGAAATACCAAAACTAGACCACAAGCTGAAGACTCCTACTGACTGAACTGCCTGAATTGAACTGTAAAATGAAAGAACTGAAATGCAAATGTTTTTGGTTGATGCAAGATTACTCTTGAACCAGGGATGCTCCTGCATTAGACATCTAGGTTTATTGAAAAAGTAAGCCCCTCACTTTGCTGGGGCTAGGGGAGAACCAAGACGGTCCACCTCAGCCTGAGAAATCCATGCTGAATCTTCTTCCGGTCTGCCTTTCCACTTCACAAGATATTCTTTGTATTGTCTTCCTCTAGTCCTGTGTCCAACTCTGTTGTCCAAGATGTGTCTTCAATCTGTTCCGGTGCTTGTTGTGGTAACTGCTTCTTCAAGTCTTCTACCATGCTTTCACTGAACTCTATTTCATGATACTAATGAAGGTCTGCAATGTTGAAAATAGGTGAAATACCCAATGTCTCCGATAATTCCACTTCATATGCATTTCCTGAATCAAATTTCCTGAGTATCCTACAAGGTCCAAACTTCTTCATCTTCAACTTGTTGTATGTCCCAACTGGAAATATTTCTTTTCTCAAGTACACCATCACTTCATCTCCAACTTCAAATTCCTTATGTCTTCTCTTCTCATCAGCCTTCTCTTTGTACTTACTATTCATATCCTCCAAATGCTTCTTCACCTGATTATGCACTGTATTCATGTGATCTGCAAATTCTTCTGCTTCTACACTTCTCTTTTCTTCTGTACTGATATCTCTCAATTCTATAGCTCCTCTAGGATTCACTCCAGTCACAATCTCAAAAGGTGTTCTTCTGGTACTCCTATTCACTGAATTATTGTATGCAAACTCTTCTTGTGAAAGAATCAAATCCTAACTTCCAACTTTGTCTCCAACCAAACATCTCAACAAGTTTCCCAAACTCCTATTCACTACCTCTTTCTGTCCATCTATCTATGGATGAAAAGTTGAACTAAATTTCAAATCTATCTTCATCTTCTTCCAAAGTGTCTTCCAAAAATATCCAACAAACTTTGTGTCTCTGTCTGAAACTATACTCTTAGGTAATCCATGCAATCTTACAATCTCCTTGAAAAATAGGTTAGCTACATGCACTACATCAGTTGTCTTCTTACAAGGTATGAAATGAGTGATCTTTGGAAATATGTCAACCACTAAAAATATTGAATCATGTCCTCTCTATGTCTTAGGCAATCACATTACAAAATCCATGCTTATGTCTTCCCATGGTCTCTCTGGTACTGTCAAAGGTTTATACAATCCAATGTTCTGACTACTCCCTTTTGCAACTTGACAAACTCTACAACTCTGCACAAATCTCCAAACATCCTTATGTATCTGAGGCCAAAAGTAATTTTCACTTACCAAAGCCATTGTCTTGTCAATGCCAAAGTGTCCTGCCAATCCACCATTATGCATCTCCTTGATCAAATTATCCCTCATTGAACTTCTAGGTATGCATAACTGACTTCCTTTGAATAACATATCTTCTTGAATGAAATAGTCCAGCCACTTACTCCTATTTGTCACAATAGGTTCCTTACATGCTCTCCAAGGTTCTGCAAAATTAGTGTCTCCCTCATACATGTTCTTCAATTCATCAAAACCCATCACTTCAATTCTCATCTATGTCAACAGGTTTCTTCTTCTACTCAACGCATCAACAACTTTGTTTGATTTACCACTCCTATGCTTCAACACAAAAGTATAACTCTGCATGAACTCTACCTATCTCATATGTCTCTGATTCAACTTACCTTGACTATTCAAATATTGAAAAGCTTGATGATCTGTATACAACACAAACTCCATAGGCAACAAGTAATGTCTCCACTTCTTCAAGGCTTGAATTATGGCATAGAACTCTTGATCATAAACTGAATATCTTTTCCTTGCATCATTCAACTTCTCATTGAAATAAGATACAGGTCTACCTTCTTGACTTAACACTGCTCCAATTCCATTTCCACTTGCATCACAATCAACTTGAAATACCTTATTGAAATCTGGTAACGCCAAAATAGGTTGCTCTGTCACTTTCTGCTTCAACAGTTCAAAACTTTTATCTGCTCCATATGTCCACTTGAAATATTTTCTGTCACCTCTCATTGTCTCTGTCATAGGGTTACAAACTAAACTAAATTGTTTGATGAACTTCCAGTAGAAACTAGCCAATCCATTAATTGATCTAACTTCTCCAATGCTCTCTGATGTAGGCCATTCAACAATTTCTCACTTTCTCAAGGTCCATCTTCAATCCTTCCATAGAAATCACAAATCCCAAATATACCAACTCTTCCCTCATGAAACTACACTTCTTGATGTTTATCAATAATTTCTCCTCTCTCAGTCTCTGGAAAACTTGTCTAATATGCCACAAATGTTCTTCTCTTGTCTTACTGAAAAATAAAATATCATCCAGGTACACAATAACAAACTTACCCAAGAATTTCTTCAGAACTTCATTCATCAACCTCATGAAAGTACTCAGTGCATTTATCAGTCCAAAGGGCATCACTAACCACTCATACAATCCTTCATTTGTCTTAAAAGCAGTCTTCCATTCATCTCCTTCTCTGATTCTGATCTGATGGTATCCACTCTTCAAATCTATCTTTGTGAAATATCTTGCTCCACTCAAACAATCCATAATATCATCCATCCTAGGTAAAGGAAATCTATACTTAACTGTGATCTTGTTTATTGCTCTAGAGTCAGTACACATTCGCCATTCTCCATCCTTCTTTAGTGCTAACACTGCAATTACTATACAGGGACTCAAACTTTCTCTGATCAAACCTTTCCTCAACAACTCTTGTATCCATCTATTCAATTCTTCATTCTTTGTCGGTGTCATCCGATGTGCTGCTTTGTTAGGCAAACTTGCTCCTGATATAAGATCCATGTGATGACTGATACTCCTTATAGGTGGCACTCCATCTGGTACATTATCTGATATGATGTCTTCATACTTTGTCATCAATTCTCTTATCTCCTTAGGTTCAGTCTCTTTCTTCAACGCTTCAGGCTTTTTAGGAATCAAGGCATAGCACATACTCTCCTGTTTCAAACCATATAAAAATTTCCTTCCATCTACCAAATAGATTCTAGCATTCCCACATACCACATCTTTAGGATCATCTTCTAAAGGAATCAAAGTAATTATTTTCCCATTGTTGTTATAGTGTAAGTATTCTTTCTCCCATCATGTATAGATTTTCTATCATATTGCCAAGGTCTACCCAACAAGATATGACAAACATCCATAGGCATAATATCACACAAGACTTCATAATGATAAGATCCAATATGAAATTTCACCAAACATTGTTTACTCACCAGTACCTTATGATCATCATGAATCCATGCTATCTGATAGGGCTTAGGGTGTTTCAATCTTTCTAACTTCAACTTAGTCACCATCTCCTCCGAAACTAGGTTATCTGAACTACCACTATCAATTACAACTTTACAACACTTACCTCTGGATTTGCATCTTGTTCTAAACAAACTCTTCCTCTGTGGTGGTTCTCCATTTGTCTCTGCTTGAAATAGTTCTCTCCTCATCACAAGTGATTCTCCTTTCTCTGGTTTGCCAACTAAATAGGGGTCATCTAATTCAACAGGTTCTTCTTCAACATAGGCTGCTCTTCCACTATTCTCTGTCCTCTTATTTGTACTACCCTGATTACACTCAAATGTTCTATGTCCTTCACCTCCACACTTGAAACAAGTACCTCTGAATGTCTTCTTATCAAATCCTCTTCCTTCTCTTCTATATCCTTCATTCCGGTATGCACTAGGCATTTTCCTCTCTGGTAAAAATTTATCTCATCTCTCTGGTAAGCATTGTTATCTCTGTCATCCTTCTGAAATGGGCTGTCAAACTTGTTATGCTCCACAAATGATCTATCTCCTCCAGAAAATGTCCTACCTCTTTGAAATTTACCTCCTCTACCTCTCTATCTCTGATCATGTCGCTTATTCAGCTTCTCTTCAACTTTCAGGGCAACTTGATATGCTTCTTCCAAAGATGTCATCCTTACCAAACTTAGTTCTTCTTGAATATTCAATCTCAGTCCATTGATGTATCTAGCCACTTTCTCTTTGCTTGCTTCACTATGTCTTGTCCTTATGATCATCTTATGAAATTCTTCAGTGTACTCCACAAATTTCTCCTTTTGTCTCAGGTTTTGCAATCTTTTCAACAATTCCAACTCATAGTCAACAGGTATGAACTGATTCTTCAACTTTATCACCATCCGGTCCCACTTTGTAATCTTTTCTTTTCCTCTTTTGTTTCTTTCCAACTAAACTTATTTCTACCATATAGCAGCATGTCCTTTCAACTTTGTCTTTGCAAATTCCACCTTCTCTAGATCTTCAATTTCCTCATATTCAAAGTATTCTTCCATATCATTTATCCAGTCAATCAATTCTTCTGGGTTCAAATTACTAGAATAATTCAGGACATCAACTCTAGGTCTCTTTCCAATCTTTGAGATAGATCACAACATCTTTATCTGATCTGATTGTTCTTCTTCATTGCCTTCTAGGGTTTCACCAGTTTGTTTAGCAAATTGAAATTCTTTTTCAACATTAGGTCTCGGTGTTAATCCTCTTCGCCTATCTTCTTCAATAGAATCCAAATGGATTTACATTGTTCTCATCAATTCCATCATCTCATCCATTCTATTAGCCATTGTACCAATAGGAGGAACTCTTCACGGTGGCATCTTCCTAGGACCAAGTGCAAACTGCCTCAGGTTCGGTGATCAGGCTACAAGCGACAATTGTCTCTCAATCGGCGATCAGTTGCGTACAAGTAACCTACCTCAGATCGGTGATCTTCTTACAACAAGATCTTATGGAATCCCCTTCACCAATTCACTCCAAAGAATCAAACTTTCACTCTCTAAGATTTAAACTTTCGCTCGAATACCACTTGGTGTAGTCACGGTAGGAGGGTTCACAGAATGAACTGTCCAGACCGTGCAACAAGAGTAAACACAATGGAAACAACTCAAAGAAATAAAGCAAATGTAGATTCATTCATTCAGTATATCATAGAATTCAAATAGAGATCGGCCGGCAACATGCTGGCTTACAATTAGGGCTCACAGGCCTAATTGCATACGTGTGTAAGATAAAGTTTTGAGGCTCCTTCGCACAAATCTAAGATAAGAACTATGAATCAATTTTTAACTGCTTTCCCAAGGATCTATTACATCTTTATATATCATTTCTGTACCAATAGATTTCTCCACATCGGCCAAGGAAGGTCACAAACTCCAATGAAGAGTTGTAACGTGTTCACAAATAGGTTAGACCTAAATGCATGGAACACTTCCTCAAATGAATGGAACAATGTTCAGACCCTTAGGGAAGGTCAGCTATGAACCAAAGGACATTAAATGGTGTGTCATTGAGATCCGCAAGTCAAGGAATGATATGCAAGCCTTCTTCTTTAGTTGATTAATAGGAATTGTTAGGATGCTCTGCTCTGAGAAAAATAGTTGATCTTCTGATAGTGATATCTTTCTGGTAACTGATCCAAATGCTCTGAATTCTTGATATGATGTAGATGCTAAGTCTAGATCTGCAAGATGTGAAATTCCAAAACCAGACCACAAGCTGAAGACTGCTACTGACTAAACTACCTGAACTCAACTAAAAAATGAAAGAACTGAAATGCAAATGTTTTTGGTTGATGCAAGATTACTCTTGAACCAGGGATGCTCCTGCATCAGCAACCTACATTTCAAACAAGGAATCTCCAAAACCTAGGTGAAATTGTTTGGTTTACATGTCTTTTATTTCATTTTGGGTTTGATTTCTTGAGTTTGGGTTGAATCTGATCTTGTTTGCTTGATCTTGTCAATTTCTACCCAACATAGTTCTAAAGGACCCCAAATGGTTTCAAATGACCTTATTTGATCAAAACACATCAAAATGACCTTAAAAACATAATTCAAGGTGAGGCTCCTACATCATATTCCCCAGGAAAAATAAATTTGAGTTCCATCTCAAATGATAGGCGGTGTTTCTTTCACTTCTTCCAATTGTGTTGCATGCTTAGATATTTTCTGACCTCCTCTTGATCCTTCCCATGCTTGGTTTGATTTGATCCATGATTCTTGGTCGTCACTCTTTTATTTTGTGTTTTATTTTTTTTACCTCCTCCTAAGGATCTTCTTCTCAACTACAAGACTCCAATAGTCTATGTCACTTTCATATGCCACATTACTATTGTCCATGTCTTCATCCTCATCAGTCTCTCCTTGGTCTGCACCTATACAAACACTATCAGCAACATGCATTAGATAAAAACCATGAGGCCAATTTACCTCTTCACTATCTCCTAGTGCTTGTTGTCTTGGTTCTTCCTTGATCTCATCTATACCCATCTTCTTGTCAACTATTTGATCATCACCAACCTATTGGTTTCTTGGATGTATCTCTTGCCAATGGACCTTTGCATGATTTTCTTGAAGACACTCTTGAACTTTCTTCATGCCCATGTCAATGAATGTCTCTTCTTCCTTTGTTTCATCTTCTCTTTTCAAAGTAACCATCTTTTGTTTTCTCCATTTGTGAACAATCATCTTTATGGTCCATTTCACTTTCTTATGTATTGGCCAATGCCCAACAAATCCTTGGTATACTTCCTCAAGACACTGTTGTACTATATTTTTAATACTTTTTTTTGAACTCTATCATTCTTCTATCAAACTCTTCATCTAATCTTATTTTATTAACTTTCATCTTCTCCTTCTGAGTTTGTTGTTGCATCTTGCTATCTCTTCTCTTTTCTTGGATTCATCTTGTGATATCTCACCTAGGTGTTCTTTCCTTTTCCTCACTACCTAGTCTTTTGGCATCCAGGTTCTTCACTTCAACTTGTCAAAAACAATACATAAACTTCTAAAACTTCCCTTTCCTAGATCTTTGGGCTCTGATACCAAAAATGATGCAGAGAAAGAAATAGACTTGATTCATTTGACAACTTGCATAAACTAATTCATCTCAAACAATGATTAAATGCATTCTAGATCACATTGGAAACATTTGCATGCCAACCTAATGTGCATTCAACAAGGGAAAACAACATGAAACATGGAAAACTTGGATTGTTTAGTCCATTTACAACATGTATCAATGATCTACCACACATTCATAACCCAACCTTGCATAGATTTCATTAAACCCTCACGGAACTAGGGTTTTAGGTTTGTTTTCTTGCAAAAGAGAGCATATTGTCATTGATTCCTCACACATGCACATTTTTAAAGGCTTGAGCCCAAAAGAGTTTTTAGATATCTTTAAAATAGAACTTTATACCAATTTTCATAACTTTTTGATGGTGGAAAACAAAGATATGGAATTTTCTAGGTCGCTAGAAACCATAGTCCAGTCTCAAACCTGCTCTTAGTAAAAATGCCATTACTCACACAAAACTCAACAAAAATGCATGAAACCAAAGGCATTTGTAAGGTAAGACACAAAACCAACTTACAAAGACATATGTAGGTCCGTACCAGGCTGTACAGATCTATACCATACATGTTTCAGACTGCAACTTTTCAGAAAAATAAAATTACAGACCTGCCCTCAATGAAATTGTCATATCTCACTCAAAACTTAATGACATTGATCCAAAAAAAAAGAATTAGAAAGTTAATAATGTCTTCTAACTTATCCAACCACTTTTAGGATCATACTAATCTGTACTAGTCTATACCATACAAATAATAGTCTGATTATACAGAAAACAATGCAAGAAAAGTGTACAAAAGTGAAAGGTTTCACATTCAAACCTGTTCTTCCACCTTCTTGGGAGTGTGAACATGCCATTTAAAATGAAATACAACCATTTCCAACTTCCCCCAACTAACCATTTACTCCCTCTAACATGTTATTCAAAGTTAATGCATTGTTTTTGACAATAATGATAACTTTTACAACTTTTGCATCATGTGACAACTTTTTACCTAGACATTCTAAAATGGTTCTAAAGGACCCCAAATGGTCTCAAATGACCTTATTTGATCAAAACACATCAAAATGACCTTAAAAACATAATTCAAGGTGAGACTCCTACATCAAGGTCAAATCAGTAGATATGTAATTTATCACATGATCGTAATTATTGTACATCTATCAATGGTAATATTATTTTGTGACAATTTGATGATTTCAACAGGGAGCTTCACTGGCACCTCCACAGTTTTCTTGGTCCCCTGGATGCAAAACAACCAGTTATATGGAGTTAAATTTAATCATTTCTTATCATTATGTATTTAAATAATGTTATGTATTTGTTTTGATCGAATAATCTTGAACTCTATTTTCAGATGCTGAATATGGAGAGTCCTCCTCATCTTCGTGAGTTAGCGTAGGTAGGCATTGTTGTAGCCATGATGTCTTCAAATCCTTTGACTGAGGTATGAGCCAATAACATGAAAATGTCATAATTTTGTATTTCTTGTTTTATCTCATGTCATTTGATGTACATAAATGATATTTATGTTTAGCCAATTTTGCTTCTTGATGCTTCTCACAGGAGGTCACAACTCCAGTCCGTCCAACTACGGACGAAGAGAGAGAAAAGATGATCGAGAGTGATCATCACATAGTGGTAAGTGATCGATTACATATGTGATGTTATATATTTTATGTTTTCTATATTAATGTGCATATTGTTTGATTGTATTAACAGGTGAAGCTACATGAACGTCTATCGAGGAGGTCTACTCGATGGCAGAGAGAGGATGAGTCACTGATTGGCTCTCCATCTTCAAGGTCAAGCAAGGGCTGCTGATTATTTGATGAAAGTCAATAGGAAACTAGTTTTTGGGACATTTTTGTATGTTACTGATGTATATTTTTGTATATGCCTGTATGGCTTTGTTTGGACATGCCTATATGGCTTTGTATATAAACTAGATGTTATGCTCATGACATTATGTATATGACAGTTTATATTAAATATTTAATATGATGATCAATTATCGTTATAGGAATTTGGTTTTACACATGCCAATTGCATTTGCTTGAAAGTTTATAAATCATTTTCAAATAATCCATTTTGTGCATTTCTTTGAGGCAACATGTCAAATAGTTCATGCATCTTGTCTATGCTTCCACACATTCCATACATGTCTACAAGGGTAGCTGCAAATACAATATGTGACAAACTTCCTATATCCTTTATGCTTTGATGGTTGTCCACACCATGTTCCCTAGATCCCATTTTGGCATAGGCAAGGAGGATGTTGGATAAGGTTGTGCAATTTGGTTTTAGACTTGTCAATTGCATTTGGTTGAAATTTTCTTTTGTACATTTGTGAAAGTTTTTAAAGCCTTATGAAAACTCCATTTCGTGCATATCTTGCAATCATTGTGTCTAACCTAAGAAAATAAGATCCTAAATGGATGTAAATTACACCTAAAATGCACCGAATCTCAAATCCAAGGGACCTCAAGATTGAGTTAAACTACTAATGCACTATCCTATCTAAATTGCACCCTATCTAAGCACATAACTAGTGATCTACTCTATATGATTATGTGACTAAGCTAAATTACTTATGATTGCACTAATGCTATGTGGATGTGAGCACTCAAATTGGCAGAATAACTTTGCATAAAAATGACTTGTTGAAATGGGAGGTGGAGGCCTCAATTTATAGATTTTTGGGGATGGGATTGAAGGGCTAGGATCAATTTAGAGGATCAATGGTTGAGATTGCTTGAGGATCCTCAAGCAAGGAGAATTGGACAAATGGCATGATTGGATTGGATGAGAATTTTGCCCCAAGATTCAAGGGATGATCAATGGATGAGATTGCAAGTTTGAATGGATGGATGCCTAGGATTGGGTAGGTGTATGACATGTAAGGACTCATTTATGAAAAGGTAAGGCTTGGACTTTGTGAGGAATTTTAAATTCCATGGAGAGGACAAGTGGAATTTAAAATTAGAAGAATAGTGTTCAAATAGTACCACATGGAATTTTAAATTGGAATGAATAGTGACACATGGAGTGGGGTGGAAGAAATAGGACAAATGTACTCAATTTCGAAGATTTGCCCATGCTTCCAAAGTACCACTTGTCATGCACAAACATGTACATTAGATGACAAGTGGACTTCTAGAAACATGGGGGGTTGTAATGATGAATTAATTAAAATCAATTCATGTGCACATGGATTAGAAGAAGATAATGATGATTACAAAAAGTAATAAACAAAATAGGGAATTAAATAAATATGATAATTTATTTAATTTTTGGAATGAACTATAGTCAAAAATATTTAATTTTCAAACTATAGTAGAGGAATTTGTTTTTTTATGATAGTAGAAAAATGTAGAATAAATTAATTAAATAATTAAAAAATATTTAATTATCGGATCAAATGGAATGATGCAGGTGAATAGGGTTGGATGCGTAGGTGGATGAAATTGGTGTGACCATTTTCAGGTGTCTACATTTTGCCCCTCTTTGATATGCCATCACGGCTGTCGCAGTTAGTGGGTTGACAGGTATCAAAGAATGTAAATTTTTTTAATAACAATGCCCTGATGAGTGAATAGGAGGGAAGTGGATGACTAGGTGTTGCCCTCTCAAGAGATTGGCAAAAAAAAATTAAAGTTTTCAATGATCTCTCAAAAAAGATGAAAAAGGTGACGGGAAGGGGGGGAAGTGTCCCGAGATTGAAAAATGGGGAAAAAATGTGAAAATAGTGAAAAATAGGTTGAGTAGAAGAAAAATGGTGAAAAAGGTGTGTGGGGGGAAGAAAAAAGGAAAAAAAACGAAAAAGAGGGGTTAAAAAAGATTTTAAAAAGTGAAAAGGGGAGGGTTAAAAAGGGTAAAAAGGAGCTCATAAAGCTCATTTTACCTTTGTGAGTTGGAAGTAGTGGGTGGAAAAGAGGAAGAAGGATAGTGGAGCAATGGCAGGAATCCCACAAGAGGAGCATCGAGATGAGCGAGTGAGAGGCTATCTTCAACCCATGGTGGCAGGCGAGCTGGTAAGTGGTTTTAACCTTTTCTGGTATTTTTGTTAGAATTTGATTAAAAGGCTAGGGTTTGGGAAATGGGGGTTTTTGAGTGAAATGATACGGGGGGAGGGTTGTGGCGCTTAGATTTTGGATAGGCATGCTAAATGTTGAAATGGACGCATGTGATTTTGTGAAAATTTTAAGTTTTTTAAGTTTTTTTGGGGGAAGGGGCACGGATTTACGTCGAGCCTAGCGCATTGGTGCCTAGGGTTTTGGAGTGGGTGAGGAGGAGTGGGGTGTGGTGGTGCACCGAATGGCAAGAAGGGGGAGCGCTAAGGCATGAGTAGGGGCACTTAGTGGTGCGTAAGGTGGGTGCTAAAGTGTAGGATGGGGTGATAGGGTGCGGGGAGGGAGGGAGGCTAGGGACGGGGCACGGCGATTAGCGCTAGGGCAGGGGACGGGGGGCAGAGATTAGCGTTGGGTCAAATGACAAGGGGCAGCAGTTAGCGCTAGGTCAGGGGATGGGGGGCAGAGGTTAGCACCAGGTCAGGGGATGGGGGACGGCGATTAGCACTGGGTCAGGGGACAAGGGGACGATGATTAGCGCTAGGGTGGGGGATGAGGGGGGGCGGTTAGCGCCGGTCGGGGGATCGGGGCGGTAGTTAGCACCGGGTCGGGGGGCGGCAATTAGTGTCGGATTGGGGGACAAGGGGAGTGGTGGTTAGCGCCGAGGTGGGGAATGAGGTGGCGGCGGTTAGCGCCGAGGTTGGGCGCTACACTGTGCATCTCATTTTTTTTGTAATGTTTTATTTTGTGATTTTTTGATTTTTTATTTTTTTTGAAGGGGTTTTATGGGGACTATGGAATGGAAGAAGAGGAATAGGAAAATGGAAGGGTGGGGTGGTTATCGTCAGGCAGGGGTAGAGTTAGTAGGCATGTGTGACTTTGTAGAGGGAGGGGATGTGGTCACTAGAAGGGCATCTTGGGAAAGGCGTTGATGGGTAGAATAGTTGAGTAGTGATAATATAAAGACTGACACGGTGCGTTTGTAGGACGGTGTAGGATGACGAGAGTGTTTTACAGTCTCGGGAGAGGTGGCCACCTACATTTGACTTATGGGAGGAGCTACACAGTGCCGACAGGTTCATCCTAGGGGTACTTGGACTACATCATATTGCAGAGATGCCACAGATTTGCACCAATAGAGTTATGATGACCACTGTGGTGGAGCGATATCAGCTGGAGCACTGTGCTTTCCTATTTCCCATAAGAGAGGTGATGCTTACACTTGAGGACATACAAAGGATCCTACGAGTCCCCCTGCATGGTGAGAGGGTGATATATGATCATGGACACAAAGTGGCATATCTAGACCAGGTGTTTACCCCGATGCAGGTACCATATGTAGTTGATGGGACGGAGATGTCATACCATTTGGCGATGGAGAGAGGACAAGACCAGCTGGCCCTATTTCTGGTAGGATTGATAGCAGAGACCTTGGTCCCAAATAGGAGATCACATGGATTCTCCATGGGCTGGAGAGTTGTATTGCATCAGATGCTAACTAATGGAGTGGTTTATGTATGGGGTCCATGTATACTGGCACATTTGTACCATAACATGGATGCAGTAGTATACAGGCAATCAGGGAGCCTGGGTTGTGGGGTTACATTGTTGCACATCTGGGCATGGGAGCATATCCCAGTGACTCGGCCACTGAGAATGCAAGATAGGCCATGACATCGGCCATTTGTTTATGCATATAGATGACATCAGATGTGCTGGCAGTTGGGGCACATGGGATACTAGAGATGAGTGATAGATGAGATGGTAGAGTTTGTGTCGCGACCCTAGAGGGAGGTGGAGAGGTAGTCAGATGACGAGGACTAGCTAGGCTATGTGATGTAGTCACGGTACCTGATGGGGCAGACAGAGCTGATCATAGACAAGTATCTACCAAAGTAAGTTTAGCAACAGTTTGGTTTAGTGCAGGATATACCATAGGTAGAGGTGAGGTTCGCACGGATATGGGAGGAGCAGCAGCAGTGGGGATTAGTGCCTGATGCACATATGGTTATAGTAGAGTTTGAGGGACTCCATCCATAGACATGGGATGTTAGATGGGATGTAGTGGATGTAGGGACTACGATAGCATATGAGGAGTGGTGGGCTCGGTAGAGGCTAGTGAGACTCACAATGCCAATGGGTTTTGTAGTGCCAGAGGAGGCGATGGCAGAGGAGGAGGATGAGGATGATGAAGAGGATGAGGATGAGGAGGGTGTGCAGGTAGAGGAGATGGATATAGAAGTTGGAGGTGATGACAGAGATGATGAAGATGGGTCAGAGTTAACTAGGGTACAAGAGTAGATACTACAGCTACAGGGATAGATAGCTTAGCTACATGACTAGATAGTCCAGCAAGAGGGATAGGTAGTTCAGTTGGAGGGACTAGTGTGTTGACAAGAGACACTGCTAGGCATGTTAGGTGTTGTCATTGATAGGGTTCAGCATTTTGGTCTGCATTTCTCCACTGGTAATCATGTTGTGCTGCAGATCTGAGGGAATGATAAGGGATGTCAGGGCTACCTATATCCAAGATTTTAGCCTCCGGTGATGAACGTATTGAAAGATACAAGCATCTGAGTATCATATTTTGGTGAGACAGTTCAGTCCGATGAAGAAGAGGTCAACTTGGTGTTTGATCCTTCTGTGGATTAAGAGAAATGGATGATTGAATAATTTGTGAGATCCAGTGGTATTGGCTGACTTGTGAGGTGACTTAGGTACAAAAGTTTTGGTCCACATTAATATTTGTGTAGGGATTCAGCTGACAAAATAGAGATCTTGAAAAAGCCTCTAAAGTTTTCTTGAGGTCGATTGTAATTGAAGAAATCTCATATTGCGGATATATATATTTGATGGATGCGAGATTTTTGGTGTGTGGTGTGCAAATATGATGTGAAAGGTGTGAAGTTTGGTAGTAACAAGTGCGAAGCAAGGAGATCTAAGGTTTGGATCATGGAAGAACAATAAAGCAGAGCAGAGAAAGTTGAAGTGTGTAAAGTCAGTGTACTGAGCTTAACTGGAACTGTAATCTTGCATGATTACATGCTACTCTTCAATTCAAATTCTTCTGTGAACTCTTTGTAATCAATCTTGTAGGTAGTGAGCCTCCTTGAGCAGTGAGCTCTGGGTTGTGTGCCCTAAAGGCATGTGCCTTCCCCATTTGTAATACTTTTAAGAGAGTATAAATTCTTGTGGGTTAACCCCCACCGTGGTTTTTCACTTAACCGGGTTTCCACGTAAAAATCCTGGTGTTCATGTGTTGTGATCTTGTTGTTTCTATTCTTGTGTTCATACTTCTTTCTTTTTGATGTATGTGGTAATTAATAAAGGAACAAAGTAATAAGTTCTGTAGAACACTGATTCACCGCCCTCTCAATGTTCCTTAATTTTAACAATTGGTATCAGAGCAAGGTTCCTTAGAAGAAGTTTAACATCTTGAGGAAGATCTGGGAAGGTGTTTTCAATGGGTTCTTTCAAGCATTCTGATGGTATCAATCAACAACTTCAAGTAGCCTTAAATGATCTTGACCTGTCCAAAGCAGAAATCAGAGATCTGTAAGACAACCTTAAAGATACTAAAGATTTCATTGAAACCTTAAAAGAAAAATTGAGAAAATGTAATGAAAAGAGAAAGGAGCTACTTCTTCAACTAGCAAATCAGAATGAAGATAATGACATGGATGAGGCCCTAAAAGAGAAGACAAAGGAATGTGAGAAGATAGAAAAAGAAGTTGTTTTCCTAAAACATGAGATGGAATCCGGGGTGATGAAGCTAACCAAGGAAATTGAAGAAAGGAAGAAGACTGAGGAAAAATTGAATCAATTTCTGAAAGAAAGAATAGAAGAATGCTGCAAACTGGATAGGATAATTGGCCATCTAGTGTCTAATCTACAAGAAACCAGGGGCAATGAGGAAGAACTCGAAAGACAAATTGTCATTCTCAAACATGACCTAGAAGTTGCAAATGAATATAGAGATAAATTCAAGATAAGCTCAGCTAAACTTGAGGTGCTGGTTGATAGTCAGAAGAAGGCAGATGATAAGCATGGTCTAGAATTTGAGAAAGGTGAAAACTCTGGATCTGGTCAAAGAAATCATAAAGCAAGAAATCAAGGAAGGAAACCTAGAAGGCCTTTGGTAAGATAACCTAATGCTCAAAGGTATCCATCTTTTAATGGCAATTGTTTCAAATGTAATAAGTATGGTCATAGAGCTAATCAATGCAGAAATAAGAATAAAAATGCATCATCTTTCTCTGGTCAATGCTTTAATTGCAAAAGGATAGGTCATAAAGCTGAGAATTGCATAAGTGGATCAAGGAACCCTCCTAAGGACAAACAAGTTTTCAATGGAAGATGTTTTACTTGCAACAAGTTTGGGCATATGGCAATGCAGTGCAGATCTAAACCTGCTCCAACATGTAATTGTCAGAGAAATAAGATTGTATGTTTCAAATGCAACAAATCTGGACATATTGCTAAATTTTGCAAAAGCAAAAAGGTGGACTCCCAGGCAGGAAGAACAGAGCAAAAGATGGACAAAGGCAAAGGCAAAATAGATGTGAATGAAATTCAAAAAGAAATGGATAAAACATGGGTCAAGAAAGATGCAAAGAATGAAGGTGATGGATCCGCACTGGAATCCAGTACATACAATTCCTCCAAGAATTAAAATAGGAGTTCTGGCTCAGGGGGAGTTGTACTGAAAATCTAATTCCCCCCACCAGTAAGTGGGTCCCTTAATCTGGCATGATGAATGAAGATAAAGAAGCCTATTGCAGATCTATTGAAGAAAATTTTGGAAGAAAAGAAGCTAATGTGATGGCTTGTGGAGCAATTGAAAGATTGACTTTGTTCAAAAATAGTGTAATCGAATGTATTAGGGTAGGACATTTATTACAATGAAGAATTAGGTTTTGCTGAGGATAAAAAGTCATTCATTCAAACATTTGAATCACTTTGCATTCAAAGAGAACAAGGAGAAGAGCGCCTAAGCTAAAAATTTAGAGATTTGAAGTGCGAAGAATGAATTCAATAGCTAACCCTAATTCAGTGAAGAAAAAGGTATTTATCTAGGAAGCCTTGAACTTGAAATCTTTTGAAATGGCTACACCTCTAGTTGTGAACATCACTGAGCAAACCAGGCTGAAGTTTAAAAAGCACCCCTTCAAGTCCACCCAAATCGATCTGATGGGAGCATTCTCTGGGGTTCCATATGGAGTTCTTCACACAGAAGACATTAGGGCTTACATTCACGCGCCTCTAGAGGAGCATGGCAACTCAAGGTTTGCTGATCTATTCATGAAACACTTAAAAGGTGATAATTTTGAGCTCAAACTAGAATACAAAGCCCTGGAAGATAAGAAGTTCATACAATTTGTTGAGTTTCTAACTTTCGCAAAGGACAAGTGGGTCTGGTATGTCTTGAGCCGTATACATGATGAGTTTCTATGGTTGAATCATACATTCAAAATCACAAAGGATGCAATAAGGGTAGTTATATGACTGAATTCAATTGGCACCTTGCCTTAGTTGAAGGCTACGAAGAATCAAGAAGTCACCGAGGCAACCGGATCAAAATTTGACAAAAAAGCCATGTATATAAATGACAGAGGATCATAGGGTTAGATTTGCATCAATGGTGTTAGGATACAGGATATATTACTCTAGAAGAGAAAATTTAGTTTCCCAAACAACCATCTATACTGCATATTAAATGGTGAAAGAAAATGTAGACTATGATCTCTACGAACTGTTGTTAAACCAGCTCATGGAGAACCTAAACAAGATAAAGAAGGAGAAAAAGTACTCATTCAAATATGGTACACTGATTCTATGTCTCTTCATCTATTTCTTGAGTGAACTTCTAGGAAACAAAAATATAATTTGGTCAAATGACAAACCAGTAGCAGTCTAGATTAGGAATCATTTGAGTTGTTTGGGTAGTTATGATGCATAAAAGACTGCACTATGGGGATTCTTCAAAAACTTCCAGAGTATGATGCAAGCTAGGGATAGAATACCTAGGTCTGTGGTTAAAAAATACAAGGACACCATTTGTTTCATGGTTATAGTTGATCGATGCAAAATGGAAGCAGTAGACCCCAAAATTATGTGCATCATGCCCATGGGGTATGAAGTGGATGGGCATGTGTTGGAACTATATGCACAACATTTGTTAAGTCAACCTAGGGATCTGGCTAAAGAGAGATTTGGAACTTATGAAGAAATTTCTCAAAAATTGCATCTTGAATTCAAGGCTCCTAAAATCAATAGGAGTGTAAGAAAAGAAGTTAAACAGTTGGCTGAAAATCTAGGCCTTACTAAGGAAGTTGTGAGGCAATTAAGGGAAAGAATAGAGAAAGCTGAGAAGGAGAAGCAGGACAGGGAATAGGGAAGTGTTCTGGTAGAACCTCCTGCTAAGACAAGGACTACTAGGAGTTCTAGTTCAACCTTCGGTGCATCACCTTCTCCTGCTGCAAAAAAATCAAAAGAAAAACCCACCGGTAAGGAAGGAAAATGAACAAAAACAATGGCCAAAAGATCATATGGAAGTGTGGAGAAGGAGGATGAAGAAAAGATTGATTTAGATGATGAGGTTAAAGAGTTGAATGTCTCAGGCACTAAAGTTGTTAAAGTGTCTAAGGAGAAGACCTCCAGAAGCAAAAAGCTAAATAAGATGCATAAGTCAGAGGTTGATGTTGAGAAGCCAACTCCTTCTATGGAGGACATTGTTAAGGCAATCACTGTAGATGGAAATCTGAAACCAATGACTAAATTTTATGATCATTACAGTGATGCTGACAAAAGAATTTTGGAGGATGCTACTGTAAAATGTTTGAATATATTCAACAGAGCACTAGTGGAGATTTTGTCTGAAGTTCCCAAGAGTTTAAGGGATATTCTGGAAGCAAGAAAATAGGATGCCAAATCAAAGGATATGGAGCTAAGGGAATATGTAATGTCCAGTTTATGTCCGATGATCTCTAGAAAAGATGTAGACAAGATTCTCAAAGAAGTCAAGAATGAATTCAGAAGCAAGAAAAGGATGAATAAGCTGATGATTGGAGACATTGATGAAATTGTTAAAGAAACAGAACAAATTCTAAGGAAAGCATTGGACAAGAACAAGTTCTATATGGTTACAGAAGAACCTATTAATACTGATGATACATCAATTCTGGATGATGAAGAACTATAGAAAATACAGATAATGTCTCCATTCCAAAAGAAGAAACATTGAATAAAGAAGATGAAGAAATGATGAAGGAAGATCAAGAAAAGGAAACTGATAATGGAATTGATTCCTCCACTCCGGATGTTGAGGAATTTGACAACATTGTCACTGAGGATACATCAAATCCTCTGGAAAAGAATGTAGAATATGTTTCTGAGATAGATAAAAGCAAGGATGCCTTTGATGATGATGCAAAGGAAGAAGCAAAGAAAAAGAGTGAAAGTGATGAGCAGAACATTGTGGTTGACTTTGAAAAGGGAGAAGATGGAGGCCTTGAAGAACACAAGTCTAAAACATCATTTTGGGAAAGAGACACTGCAGATGCAGTGAAAGAAATTTTAGAAAGAGATAAGTAGATTACAGAAGATCGGGACATAATACAAGGATCAATCAATTTTGATACTTTATCACCAATGCAGAAGATTAAGTTGGCCTCTATTGCAAAAGCTAAGGCTAGAGAGGAAATTTTGAAGTACCATTTTGAAGATAGCGAGCTACTTGGCCTTGCATCTGGGATTTTGGAGAAAATCATGCCCACAATTCAGAAGGATTCTTCAGCATCTCCCTCCGGTCAGTTGAAAAGCTTGATAAACTCTGTAAGTTCTCATTTTGAAACCTTAGAGAAGTCAAAAATGAATTTAATGAGAAGAGGTTTGCTGAAATAAAGAAAATAATTAGCTATGATAGATCTGGGCTTGATACCAGTATAAAGAGTATTCAAAATGCCCTATCTAAAGGTGCAGAGATCTATAAGTTTTGTCTAAATAGATCTAAAGTTGTTGAAGATATTGAGAAAAAGATTAAGGACATAGAGCTCAAACTGTCTAATATTTCTTAGTCATATAGTCATTTAACTGAGTTTGTAATTACCAAAGAATGCCAAGTAGTGAGTCTGCAAAATGAATTGAGTGATTTGGAGAAGGAAAAGGCCAAAATTCTGGGCAGATTGGATGAGCTCCGGGGACTGATTTCCCATAAGTTATAAACCATATATGATATATTGGCAGAGTCCCAAGTAGCAGCTGCTACTAGTGATCCTACTGACCTTTAAAGGGTAGAATCACTAGCATTTTTGTTCAATGGAGACATATCTATCTTGGGCAGTATTAAAAGGAACTGGGACAATGAATTGACAAAGTTGAAAAACATTTTTGGTGATATCTTTTTTCTGATAAACAAAGCCTAAAAACTATATGTTCATATGCAGGAGTATGTAGAGTTTTGACCCGTGTACATAAAATTTTTGCATGAATTTTGGTATGCAGATCCTAGCCTTTGTCATTGATGTCAAAGGGGGAGAGGAAAAGTAGTGAAAAATGAAGAATTAATCTAAGGGGGAGCATCGGAAATCATAAGTGTGTAAAGTAAGGGGGAGTTGTTCTAACACTTAGTCATTTTTCACTAAGTGTTGCCATCAATGCCAAAGGGGGAGATTGTTGGCAAGAGACACTGCTAGGCATGTTAGGTGTTGTCATTGATTGCAACTAAATTCATCTTACACATCTGCATTGTATCATCTATTCATACCAGAAGTCAGATTACAGATTTGTCTAAGTCCGGATAAACAAGAACAGGGTATATGACAAGGTTTAGCATTTTGGTCCGCCTTTCTCCACCGATAATCATGTTGTGTTGTAGATCTAAGGGAATGATAAGGGATGTCAGGGCTACCTAAATCTAATATTTTCGCCTCCGATGATGAAGGGATTGAAAGATAAAAGCATCTAAGTATCAGGTTCTGGTGAGACAGTTTAGTCTGGTGAAGAACAAGTTGACTTGGTGTTTGATCATTGTGCAGAATAAGAGAAGTGGATGATTGAATAATTTGTGAGATCCAGTGGTATTGGCTGACTTGTGAGGTGACTTGGGTACAAAATTTTTGGTCCGCATTAATATTTGTGTATGGATTAAGTTGACAAAACAGAGATTTTGAAAAAGCCTCTAAAGTTTTGTTGAGGCTGACTGTAATTGAAGAAATCTCATATTGTGGATATATATATTCAATGGATGCAAGATTTTTGGTGTGTGGTGTGCAAATATGATGTGAAAGGTGTGAAGTGTGGCAGTAACAAGTGCGAAGCAAGGAGATCTGAGGTTCAGATCATGGTAGAACAATAAAGCAGAGTAGAGAAAGATGAAGTGTGTAAAGTCAGTGTACTGAGCTCAACCGGAACTGTAATCTTGCATGATTACATGCTACTCTTCAGTTCAAATTCTTTTGTGAACTCTTTGTATTCAATATTGTAGGCAGTAAGCTCTGGGAAGTGTGCCCTGAAGACATGTGCCTTCCCAATTTGTAATACTTTTAAGAGAGTATAAATTCTTGTGGGTTAACCCCCACCGTGGTTTTTCCCTTAACCAGGTTTCTACATAAAAATCTTGGTGTTCATGTGTTGTGATCTTGTTGTTTCTATTCTTGTGTTCATACTTCTTTCTTTTGGATGTATGTGGTAATTAATAAATGAAAAAAGTAATAAGTTTTGTAGAACACTGATTCACCCCCTTCTTAGTGTTTCTTAATTTCAATAATTGGTATCAAAGCAAGGTTAGTTAAAATAAGTTTAACAGCTTGAGGAAGATCTAGGAAGGTGTTTTTAATGGGTTCTTTGAAGCATTTTGATGGTATCAATCAACAACTTCAAGTAGCCTTAAATGATCTTAACATGTCCAGAGTAGAAATCAGAGATCTGCAAGAGAACCTTAAAGATGCTAAAGATTTCATTGAAACCTTAAAAGAAAAATTGAGCAAATCTAATGAAAAGAGAAAGGAGCTACTTCTTCAACTAGCAAATTAGAATAAAGACAATGACATGGATGAGGCCTTGAAAGAGAAGACAAAGGAATGTGAGAAGCTAGCAAAAGAATTTGTTGTCCTAAAACATGATATGGAATCCGGGGTGATGAGGCCAAACAAGGAAATTGAAGAAAGGAAGAAGACTGAGGAAAAACTAAATCAATTTCTGAAAGAAAGAACAGAAGAATGCTGCAAATTGGATAGGATAATTGGCCATCTAGAGTCTGATCTACAAGAAACTAGGGGCAATGAGGAGGAACTTGAAAGATAAATTGTCATTCTCAAACATTACCTAGAAGTTGTAAATGAATATAAAGATAAATTTAAGATAATCTCAGCTAAACTTGAGGTGTTGTTTGATAGTCAAAAGGAGGATGATAAGCATGGTCTGGGATTTGAGAAAGGTGAAAGCTCTAGATCTGGTCAAAGAAATCCTGATGCAAGAAATCAAGGAAGTAAACCTAGAAGGCCTCTGGTAAGGCAACCTAATGCTCAAAGGTATCCATCTTTCAATGGCAATTGTTTCAAATGCAATAAGTATGGTCATAGAGCTAATCAATGTAGAAATAAAGAGAATCAAAATGCATCATCTTTCTCTGGTCAATGCTTTAATTGTAAAAGGATAGGTCATAAGATTGAGGATTGTAGAAGTGGATCAAGGAACCCTCCTAAGGACAAACAAGTTTTCAATGGAAGATGTTTTACTTTCAACAAGTTTGGGCATATGGAAATGCAGTGCAGATCTAAACCTGCTCCAACATGTAATTGTCAGATAAATAAGATTGTATGTTTCAACTGCAACAAATCCAGACATATTGCTAAATTTTTGCAAAAGAAAAAAGGTGGACTCACAAGTAGGAAGAATAGAGCAAAAGATGGACAAAGGCAAAGGTAAAATAGATGTGAATGAGATTCAGAAAGAGATGAATAAAACATTGGTCAAGAAAGATGCAAAGAATGAAGGTGACGGATCTGCACCGGAATCTGGTATAGACAATTCATCTGGGAATTGAAATAGGAGCTCTGGCTCAGGGGGAGTTTTATTGAAAATCTAATTCCCCCTGCCAGTAAGTGGGTGCCTAAATCTGGCATGATGAATGAAGATAAAGAAGCCTATTGCAGATCTGTTGGAGAAAAATTTGGAAGAAAAGAAGCTAAAGTGATGGATTACAGGGCAATTGAAGATTGACTGTGTTCAGAAATAGTGTAACCGGATGTATTAGGGCAGAACATTTATTACAATGAAGAATTAGGTTTTACGGAGGATAAAAAGTCATCCATTCAAACATTTGAATCACTTTGCATTCGAAGAGAACAAGGAGAAGACCCCTAAGCTAAAAATTTAGAGATTTGAAGTGCGAAGAACAAATTCGACACCTAACCCTAATTCAATAAAGAAAAAGGTATTTATCTATGAAGCCTTGAACTTGAAATCTTTTGAAATGGCTACACCTTTAGTTGTGAACATCACTGTGCGACCCAAGCCAGAGTTTAAAAAGCACCCCTTTAAGTCCATCCAAATCAAACTGAAGGGAGCGTTCTTTGGGGTTCCATATGGAGTTCTTCACACAGAAGACATTAGGGCTTACATTCATGCACCTCTAGAGGAGCATGGTGACTCAAGGTTTGTTGATCTATTCATGAAACACTTAAAAGGTGATAATTTTGAGCTCAAACCAGAATACAAAGCCCTGGAAGACAAGAAGTTCATAACAATTTGTTGATTTTCTGACTTTTGCAGAGGACGAGTGGGTCTGGTATGTATTGAGTCATATACATGATGAGTTTCTATGGTTGAATCATACATTCAAAATCACAAAGGATGCAATAAGAGTAGTTACAGGACTGAATTCAACTAGCACCTTGCCTCATTTGAAGGCTATGAAGAATCAAGAAGTCACCAAGGCAACTGGATCAAAATTTGACAAAAGAGTCATTTCTATAAATGACATAGAGGATCATGGGGTCAGATTTGCATCAATGGTGTTAGGATACAGGATATATTACTCTAGTAGAGAAAATTTAGTTTCCTAAATAGCCATCTATATTGCATATCAAATGGTGAAAGAAAATGCAGATTATGATCTTTGCGAACTGCTTGGCCTTGCATTTGGGATTTTGGAGAAAATCATGCCCACAGTTTCCTAAACAACCATTTATACTGCATATCAAATGGTGAAAGAAAATACAGACTATGATCTCTGCAAGCTGCTTGGCCTTGCATCTGGGATTTTGGAGAAAAGCATGCCCACAATTTAGAAGGATTCTTCAGCATCTCCCTCCAGTTAGTTGAAAAGCTTGATAAACTCTATAAGTTCTTATTTTGAAACCTTAGAGAAGTTAGCAGAAGTTAAAGTCAAAAAGGAATTTAATGAGAAGAGGTTTGTTGAAATAAAGAAAATAATTAGCTATGATAGATCTGGGCTTGATACCAGTATAAAGAGTATTCAAAATGCACTATCTAAAGGTGCAGAGATCTATAAGTTTTGTCTAAATAGATCTAAAGTTGCTGAAGATATTGAGAAAAAGATTAAGGACATAGAGCTCAAACTGTCTAATATTTCTCAATCATATAGTCCTTTAATTGAGTTTGTAATTACCAAAGAATTCCAAGTAGTGAGTCTGCAGAATGAATTGAGTGATTTGGAGAAGGAAAAGGCCAAAATTCTAGGCAGATTGGATGAGCTCCGAGGACTAATTTCCCCTAAGTTAGAAACCATGTATGATATATTGGCAGAGTCCCAAGCAGTAGCTGCTACTAGTGATCCTACTGACCTTCAAAAGGTAGAATCACTGGCATTTTTGTTCAATGGAGACATATCTATCTTGGACAATATTAAAAGGAACTGGGACAATGAATTGACAAAGTTGAAAAACATTTTTGGTGATATCTTTTTGCTAATAAACAAAGCCTAAGAACTATATGTTCATATGCAGGAGTATGTAGAGTTTTGACCCTTGTAAATAAAATTTTTGCATGAATTTTGGTATGCGGATCCCATCTTTTTCCATTGATGTCAAAGGGGGAGAGGAAAAGCAATGAAAAATGAAGAATTAATCTAAGGGGGAGCATTGGAAATCATAAGTGTGTAAAGTAAGGGGGAGTTGTTCTAACACTTAGTCATTTTTCACTAAGTGTTACCATCAATGCCAAAGGGGGAGATTGTTGGTAAGAGACACTACTAGGCATGTCAGGTGTTGTCATTGATTGTAACTAAATTCATCTTACACATCTGCATTGTATCATATGTTCATACCGAAAGTCAAATTGCAGATTTGTCTAAGTTCGGATAGACAGGAATAGGGTATATGACAGGGTTCATCATTTTGGTCTGCATTTCTCCACTGGTAATCATGTTGTGTTTCGGATTTGAGAGAATGATAAGGGATGTCAGGGCTGCCTAAATCCAATGTTTTAGTCTCTGGTGATGAAGGGATTGAAATATACAAGCATCTGAGTATCGAGATTTGGTGAGACAGTTCAGTCTTGTGAAGAACAGGTTGACTTGGTGTTTGATCCTTGTGTGGATTTAGAGAAGTGGATGATTGAATAATTTGTGAGATCCAGTGGTATTAGCTGACTTGTGAGGTGAATTGGGTGCACAAGTTTTGGTCTACATTAATATTTGTGTATGGATTCAACTGACAGAACTGAGATCTTGAAAAAGCCTCTAAAGTTTTCTTGAGGCCAACTGTAATTTAAGAAATCTCATATTGCGGATATATATATATATTCAATGGATGCGAGCTTTGTGGTGTGTGGTGTGCAAATATGATTGGAAAGGTGTGAAGTGTGGTAGTAACAAGTACAAAGCAAGGAGATCTAAGGTTTGGATCATGGCAGAACAATAAAGCAGAGCAAAGAAAGATGAAGTGTGTAAAGTCGGTGTACTGAGCTCAACCGGAACTGTAATCTTACATGATTAGATGCTACTCTTCAGTTCAAATTCTTCTATGAACTCTTTGTAATCAATCATGTAGGTAGTGATCATCCTTGAGCAATGAGCTTTGGACAATACACCCTAAAGGCATGTGCCTTCCCCATTTGTAATACTTTTAATAGAGTATAAATTCTTGTGGGTTAACCCCACCATGGTTTTTCCCTTAATCAGGTTTCCACGTAAAAATCCTGGTGTTCATGTGTTGTGATCTTGTTGTTTCTATTCTTGTGTTCATACTTCTTTCTTTTGGATGTTTGTGGTAATTAATAAAGGAACAAAGTAATAAGTTTTCTAGAACACTGATTCACCCCCCTCTTAGTGTTCCTTAATTTCAACATGGTAGCCCAGTTAGACGGGCGGGTAGCCTAGTTACAGGGGGAGTTGACACAGACGGGTGCCTTTTAGGTACAGGTTGCAAGGTTACAAGTTGTAGTGCAGTAGCGGGATGCCCAGATAGCCCAGCTCCAGGGAGAGTTGGCACAGACGGGTGCCTTACAGGCATAGGTGACACAGGCTCAGGGGTTAGCACGGCGGTATGTACATGAGAGGGACTAGGCCCACCAGGCATCAGGGATGGGGGAGATGGTGAGGGCCATGTAGGAGACTATTAGGGAGGCCCTATACTATAGGACCCTTTACAAGGGGTTAGTACCAACAGAGAGTCAATTATCGTAGTCGATCTGGAGCTTCTAGTTCTAGAAGGAGAAGGCAGTCAGAGAGGTCTGTTCAGTAGCCCTCACCATCACAGGTGTTAGCAGTAGTACCAATGCCACCCCCATAGGCACAGAGACAGGTAGGGTATCAGGATATGGGGGTCCCTCCTCAGAGGGATATAGGGCCAGCTGAGTCGGGCAGGGACAGCTTCACCTAGGGGCATGATGTATACATGTGTACTAACTTTTTATAGGTTTGAGGACCACATTTGGTATCATGATCACCTTTTGGTGTATATATATGAGACAGGTTGTTCTAAATATTGGACTATGCATTATGGATGGATGTATGGATTTATAATGTATTATATATGATGGATGCATTGATTCATAATGTGATTGATAAATGATAGATGTATTAATTTATGATGTGATGCATTGATTTATATGTGATGGATGCATTTATGGAGTGCATATATGATGGATTAGATGTTGTGATGTTATTTGATATGTATATCTTTGTGATGATTGAGATGTGAGATGTTATCACTTGACATGTGCCTGAATGCAGGATGGAGCGTATGCATATATGTGTTAGGATAGATGGATTTATGTATAATGCCAATATGTGTAGATGTTATATGATGGTATGTGGATACATGCTAATGGATTTTTGATGCATGATGGGCTACTGACATGTTTGTCATGTAGGATGACGAGTGATCGTGACACGCCAACAGGACCCTGAAAATGGTCACAAAATGATAAGGAGATAGCGGATAGTAGAAAATAGGGGGAATGGGAATGTAAGTGTTAATGAATCTTGAGGCAACAGTAGAGGGATGAGGTGATACAGGTACATGCAAATGCAAAGGACTACATCATATTGAGATATTCTACCAATAATAATAAAAAATTGAGTGCTACTGTTATTATAGCATGGGATGTTATGCACCAGGGTACGTGGAACCAAGGTGGCAAGGCATCCATGCATATGACTTGGCTCTGCAAATAGTAGGATGAACCCATACATGCCCATAATAGTACAATCTTGTCTAGATGAGGGAAGGGGACTCATAGCATAAGTCCTTAATACACCAAAGGTATGAAGAATCGTATATGCAAAAGGGGATCAATATGCTAGAACCAACCCTAAGATCCACAAGATATGAGTACTAAGACGGAGTAATGAGAACCTCCCACAAGCATGGCATACAAAAGCAATGACCATGCCCTATTTTTGATTGTTCTCTACATGCCATGATATAATGAGATCAAGGCATCTTTTACATAGCCCAAGAATGATGCATAAGATAAAAATCAAAGACCAAAAGACTGACTGACCCAAACACACATCCATTGTATCTCTTTCCAAAGGATGGATGGAGGATTTGATGATTTTGTCCATTGTAGGAAGGATGCATCCTAGGACAAGAATCGATGATGGATTAAACTAAACTAAAGATAGGCGGAATGATACGTACTGCTAGTTATGGAAAAGCCAATATGTTGATGAAAGATTTTTTGTGAGAGTGTTATGCTTTGATAAGATGCCCAGCAAGTATATTGATTGTAGATCAAGTGCAATCAACAAGCTCAGAAAGGTGGGATCATCCAAATGGATCGGATGGGTCCATCATATGTACCTGCATACTAGATACATCCTTCATATTCCAGACTACCTACATACCCTGTATCCACAGGATCAAGGCACATTACAATGTGGCTTGTGATGAAATGTAGTTCTGGGAGACTTGATGATGTAAGGATAGGGGTTGGTTCATGTGGAATGATGAGGTTTGTCTTAGAGGATGTGGATGTCAATTTTTTTACTATACCTTGGTATAAGAACCATGATAGAGAGGGGGGAGTGATGAACAGTGTAAGATGGGTATGTTGTTTGGTGAGGTGAAATGGTGAAATCATCAAGGGACCAAGGTTATGAATGGGTGAGAGGGTTAGGTGAGTGACATAGTGGTGACATGGAAAAGTGGAGATTATGCGTTCAGAGATGAGAGATATTTTGGGAATAATGGACAATGGAAGCTCAGATGATGGGTTTATTCCAAAGCTCAGATGAGGGGATAAGTGGATTGGATAGTGCGGATGAAGGTGGGAAGGTAGTTTGAACAATGGATCCGGATTGAACCTACACATGATGCCTACGAGCAAGTTTTCATCATGGTACTTGTCCAAGGCACCACGAGGAGTGGTTTTCACCATAGGATGGATTATTTCTCTTTACTATTTTTTTTCTTGGATTTTTTAAATTTTTTTATATTTTTACCATAGGGTATTTAGTGGACTAACTGTGAAATTGCTTCAAATGAATGATATTCATGGGCTCATCAAGCTCTTCTCCTTCAAGGGTGGAGAGGCAATATGCTCCAGAGCCATACTTTGCAGTGACAATGTAAGGTCCTAACCAATTAGGCTCAAATTTCCCTTTCTTTTCTCGTTTAGACATATTCCTTTGGTTTTCTTTCAGGACCAAGTCTCCTACTACAAATTCCCTAGCACGGATCTTCTTATTGTAGGATCTGCGAAGCTGATTTTGGTATGATTGGAGGTGATTGAGGGCATTGAAGTGCCATTCATCCAATAGCTCAAGTTCTTGGAGGTGTGCAACACGACATTCTTCATTAGTGATAACATTACGTAAGGATATGCACAATGAGGGCAATTCGATCTCTATTGGTAGGATAGCTTCACCTCTAAAGACTAGGGAATATGGTGTAGCTCCTGTAGGTGTGCAGATGCTAGTGCGATAAGCCCAAAGGGCAGGATGGATATGGAGGTTCCAATCACAGCCAGTCTCATTGACAACTTTCTTGAGGATTTTGAGTAGGGTTTTGTTAGTTACCTCAGCCTGACCATTACCTTGTGTGTAATATGGAGTGGACCAATGATGTTGGATATGAAATTGTTCACAAAGGTCCCAAACATCATGGTTTTTGAAAGGTTTACCATTAGCAGTAACAATGGCAGATGGAATACCATAACAGAAGATGATATGGTAGAGGATGAACTTAGCAATTTGGTTTCCTGTGGTAAAAGTGAGAGGAATGTCTCTAACCCACTTAGTGAGGTATTAAGTGGTGGTGATGATGAATTTGTGTTCGTCAGAGGAGGATGGATGGATTTTTCTAATGAGATCTAGGCCCCACTGAGAGAAAGGCCATGGTGTGGTGATAGGTTGCAATGCCTGAGAGGGAGCGTGAATGAGATCCCCATGCTGTTGATAGGGCTTACACTTCTTCACATACTCACATAAATCATGTTCCATAGTATGCCAATAATATCCAGTACGCAAGAGCTTCTTGACTAGGACAATTCCACTTGTGTGCGCTCTGCAGATACATGTGTGGGCTTCTTGTAAGGCAAGGGAAGCTTCTTCCATGTTTAAGTATCTAAGAAGAGTGCCATCATAGCTTCGGTGATAGAGGGTGTCAGCAAGGATAGTGTAGCGAGTAGCTTGGCAAATGAGGGATCTTTGTTGTTTGTGGGTGGATTCAGGAGGAAAAGTTTGATGTTGGAGATAGGTGTAGATGTCATAATACCAGGGATTTTCTAAACCAACAATCTCACACACGAATTCTGACTCAGCGACATGATATGCCAGCATTAAGAGTTGTTCCAAAGAAACTCACATTGATGGCTATCATGAGGCATATCCAGAAGAGAACCAATGGTAGCCATGGCATCAATTACTTTGTTGTGAAGATGAGGTACCTATTTAAACTATATGTAGGTGAAGAATAGTTTGTATTCATCAACCATTTGCTTGTAGGGCACTAGCTTATCGTCCTTGGTGAGAAACGTGTCATTTACTTGTTTGATGATCAATTGGGAGTCTCCATAGACCTGTAGCTGCAAGATATTCCATTATACTGTTGTTTTGAGACCAATGATCAAAGCTTCATATTTGGCTGCATTGTTCATACATGGGAAAGCAAGTCTGTAAGCTTTGGGGATGTAATCACCTTACGGGGTCACCAATAGTATTCCTGCCCCTGAACCATGATTGGTGAAGGATCCATCAAAGTATAGTTTCTAGTTTGTTGATTCTATCACGGTTAGGATGGACTCATCTGGGAAGTCAATGGATAGCAGCTGATAATCTGTGAGGGGTGCTTCAGCCAGCTGATCTGCTACAACTTGTCCTTTGATTGTTTTTTTTGTCAACATACTCAATATCAAATTCACTCATCAACATGACACATTTTTCCATTCTTCCTGTGAGTGAAGTCCTTGAAAGTAGGTACTTGAGAGGATCGACTTTGGAGATGAGATTGATAGAATGACTCAACATGTAGTGTTGTAACTTTTGGGAACAGAAGACGACAGCTAAACATTCGTGTTTCATGGGGGTATAGTCTACACATTGCATTCCATGAGACAACGTTTCTTTGAGGCATCATGTCAAATAGTTCACGTTCCTTGTATATGCTCTCACACTTTGCATACATGTCTTGCAGGGTAGTTGCAACTACAACATTTGACAAAATTTCTATATTCTTTATGCTTTGATGGATGTCTATACCATCTTCCAAAGATACCATTTCTAAGGTTTTGGAATTTGGCTTTACACTCGCCAATTGCATTTGCTTGAAAGTTTCTAAAGCCTTATCAAAAAATCCATTTTGTTCATATCTTGCAATCATTGCATTCCATGAGGTGACATTTCTTTGAGGCATCATGCCAAACCATTCATGTGCCTTGTCTATGCTTCCACACTTTGCATACATGTCTTCGAGGGCAGTTGCAACTACAACATCTAACAAAATTCCCATATTGTTTATCCTTTGATGGATGTCCATTTTGGCATAGGCAAGGAGGATACTGGCTAAGGTTGTGGAATTTGGCTTTACACCCGCCAATTGTATTTTCTTGAAAGTTTATTAAGTCTTATCAAAAAAATCCATTTTTTTCATATCTTGCAATCATTGCATTCCATGAAATGGCATTTCATTTCAAGGCATCATGTCAAACAGTTCATGTACCTTGTCTATGCTTCCACACTTTGCATACATGTCTATAAGGGAAGCTACATTTTGGTAGAGATAAGGAGGATGCTGGCAAAGGTTGTGGAATTTGGCTTTACACGTGCCAATTGCATTTGCTTAAAAGTTTATAAAGTATTTTTAACAAATCCATTTTTTGTATATCTTGCAATCACTGCATTCCATGAGAGGACATCTCTTTGTCGTGTTGTATCAAATAGTACACGTGCCTTGTCTATGCTTCCACACTTTGCATACATGTCTACAAGGGCAGATGCAATTACAACATGTGACAAAGTTCCTATATCCTTTATGCTTTGATGGATGTCCATACACTATTCCAAAGATCCTATTTTGGTAGAGATAGGGAGAATGTTGGCAAAGGTTGTGGAATTTGGCTTTACACGTGCCAATTGCATTTACTTGAAAGTTTCTGAAGTCTTTTCAACAATTTGCATATATTGCAAGCATTGCATCCCATGAGAGGACATCTCTTTGTGGTGTTGTATCAAACAGTCAATGTGCCTTGTCTATGCTTCCACACTTTGCATACATGTCTACAAGGGCAACTGCAATTACATGTAAAAAAATTCCTATATCCTTTATGCTTTGATGGTTGTCCATGCGTTGTTCCAAAGATCCTATTTGACAAGTTCTTTTCATGCAATGATGATAACCTCCCAAGCCTAAGTGACAAGTTCATACAAAATTATAATCAAGTGGGTCACTTCTGATAAAACAAAGTGTAAGGTGACTAATCCTAACCTTCACTATCCTGAAAAACATGAATTACTAGACAACAATCTTAGAAATTGCCATTATGACCCTAGATGCCTAAATCTTGATAATAACTATGTCCCAACACTCAACATGATAACATGGATCCATGGAAATATCCTAAGAAAAAATATTGTGATAGGACAGACCTTCCACATAATGTTGTTCCTCTTAATGACAAAACTACCCTTCACCCTAGACCCATGACAACACTGTATAGAAAGACACTGCTTGGGATGTCCAAATAGTCAAGTTTAAAACAAAGAATTAGGTGGAAACAAAAACATGGGGCTTATGTGTTATATGAAAGTCAGGTCTGCTCTTCATTGTTTTGACTGGGTCCTTTTCTTCCCATGATAAGGGTTAGAGTATCTTCATTTGCATTCTAGGTCAGGAAGATAGAAGCCCGATTTCCACCATCCTCTCCATGAGGAATATCTTGTAAATATTGAATAGTACAAGTAAACATTATGACTTTCATGCAGCTATGACAGTCCCATACCTCATAAAAACCTATTTCCTTGTATCCAACTATTTCACAACTCTAGTGGTGGTGCTTGGACCACTTTATCACCTTCATTCCATTCATTTTAACAAGGCTTCAGGGATTATGAGTATAGGAATCTCCTGAGATGGGGGTTGGTCAATGCATATGGATAAAAAGACTTCTTGTTGTTGCTAGTCCTGTGACTGTCAAATTTTTTATTTATTTTTGGTAGATGTAGTGAAAGTTTTAGGTATCCCACCAAGTTGCCATGACACGCCCATAGTGTTTTGACATCCTTTCTCTTTACAATACACCGAATGGATTCAAGAAGCAAAGATAATTCTTAATACACAATCACAAGTAATGAGTCCTAGCAACCATGGCCAAAATACCCCTGCTACACAAATATTTGTCAAGTTCAAAAGAGGAAATCATGAGCTAGCACTGCATGCATGGATTCAGGAACTCTGACCTAGAGGAGACAACCTATATCCCATTACTGTCATATCAATCTTCCTGACAATATTTGGGCCAGATTGAAATTTAAAAGAGACAAGATGCTAATGTACTGTTACGACTATCTTCTTCATTTATATCCCCTAGATATCCCCGCACTGTCTTCATTGCTCATACCTAGGTGCATTTTTGGATAGTGTTCGAAATGCAAATGGAAAGGGAGGTTCATACCATATCTTTTATATCCTTATAAAATAAATGATCACACCTTCTCATGACTCATAGATACTTTAATAATTAGAACGAGATTCCACTATGACTGTCATGGTTTAAGTCCCTTACACTAACCCTCAAATATCCCAAATGACTAAGTAAAGATCCCACTGTCCACCTCTAGACTATCCCTTAACACATTTTAGTCTAGTGATTAGTTTTAGGATTGTGTTAACAGTTAAACATGTATAATGATATGATTTTATAACCTCACAACAATGGTTGATGATGATGTTCCTTCATTGATCAACTTCTAGGCACCTTGTATCAATCACTATTTGTTGCACAGAGGTAGTCCTAAACCATTCAACTTGACTATTCTTTTACAACCATGGTAGTCCTCTCAATGGGCTGAGTGTGTTTAGTAATGCCCCGTTGATGCCCTAGATAGTCCTCTAATGCTGTTATAGGTCTCCCTTATTGTCATAACCCTTGGGAAGAGGACTATGGATTATTTAATTAAAGGTTTGTGGACCATACATGCAATCACCTTTCAGATAAATCCCTGTAAAACACATACATAGTTATGATATTGTTGGTTGTCCTTGTGTGGAGACTCAAACATGTAAAAACTTCCTCATAATGGAACAAGCCATTTTCTCATGAAGACTAACAAATTCTGCCCATAAGGTTTAACTTATTGGTCAAATAGTATGACAATCAATCATGCCCTATTTTAGTAGCTTATCAAGGGATTGAGAATCCACCATAATTCTTGGGTATTGAGCAATCATGTTAAATATATCTTATGAGTGATGAATAACCCTATGAGGTAGATGAAAACTTAATGAAACCATGACAACCCTTCTGCTAACCAAGACAATGATCTACGGACTGGGGTAACTTAGTGCATCATAATAGTCTCAAAGTGCCTTTAGTTCCAACTTTGAATTTTATATCAATAAGAACATGATAACTTTAACAAACTTTCTCATAAAACCTTCATACATCTTCTTTCTTTGTGACCAAAATCCTTTCATGAAATGTACCTAGTATATTGTGATTGTCACAACAACCAACCCTTGAAACCCTTATGTAAACTCATTGATGGATTTGGAGCTTCATTACTTTAGACTTGTAACCACTAGCACAGGCATTAAGCGTGCATTAGAAGACACAAAAATAAATCACTTTCAACAAAATGGACACTAGGGTTTGGTGAGTTGCCATTGGCAACGAAACCCTAGGTCCTCTATATCTCATTTTGGAAGAAAAACCTACACAAAAAAATTAGTAAAACACTATATTATTTCATTTCAATCCCACAAATAGGTTAATCACCATGTAAATAGCATGAAATTATGTAAATTCAATGTATTTTGACCTCTAATCATAGTTGTCACAGTCAAGACAACAATGGATCAGTCCATTATCTCTTTGTATTTTTCCTAGAAAACCTTATGAAATATGGGTTCTAGTCAGGTAGAATGAATAACATACATCTCTGAATGTTGTTCACACATGTGCAAGTATAGATTAAGGTTTTAGGCATTGAAACATGTCCTCAGGTAGCAATGTATCCATAAACTAGTCATGAATGGAAAAAAACCCACCACTTTCCTTAAACTTTTCCATGTCTTTATAAGCATGGCATGTAGGCCCTTTATAGATAACACCAAACCAAAAAATCACCTCTCTCATATTTAGAAACACCCCCAAAGCCATGAATCAATGATGAGTGGGATATATGCTAAGGCTAAGGTTTAGGCTTTATGTTCTAGCCTTCACATTAAGGGTGGAAGGTAATGAAGAATTAGAATTTTAAACACTTTTCCTTCCTTGTCAAATTCAAATTTGGGTACCAAATCATTTGAATGGCCCTTTCAAAGGTTTCAAAGCTTATTCCAAATAACCTAGGATTAACTTTAAGACCTTTATGACTGGTAAAGAGTCTTGGGGTAGATCTAGGGGACCTTTAGGATGACTGAATGGTTTGAACAGTCCTAACTTGACCACAAGATGCCTCTAAATGGGAAACATACCTCCTTTCAAAACATGCATAGTCACTTCAAAAGGTATTCAATAACATTAAAAAATTAACCCTCATGCACATACTCAGGCATTAAATACCTCAAAAACAAATACAAACCAAAATACACATCATAGGACCTCAAAGTCATGTAGGAATCCACATAGAAAAAATCAAATGAATTCATATAGGACACATGGTAATGATCATGAACTTGGTGGTATTACAGGAGATTCTTAGAGGTACTACAAGTAGCTAGAATTAATTAGGTATTTGTCATCCAAAGATCAAAGGCATCCCTAGGTTGACTATCATGTATCAAAGGCATTATTGTCTTCCTAGAGGATACTTATAACCTGGCGTTACGAATGTGAAGTCTACAAGTAGGGAGTGTAGAAGAGAGAAAGAAGAGGACTATCATAATGAAGAGATAGTTGTGTTGGTAATCAAAGAGTAGAAATCCTAAATTAAGAAGGGAAGACAGTCCCATCAAGTCAAGCATGTCATTCCCACATAAAGACAACCCTAGCAAGGCCAATAGACCAACTATGACACAGTACACTTATGGAGAAGCATGTAATCATGAATCAGTCTTAAAGTCAAGAATGTGACAGTCATCAGCAAGAAGGTAACCACTTAGTTTTGGGACTGTTATCATGACATTAAAGTCTTCTCCCAAACCTAGTTACTTGTTTATCAAGAAAAGGATATTCATGATAATCAGAACTCACTCACATATCATGTAAGGTAACATTCATAGGATAGTGTGGACTATAATGGGGAGCCAAATCACATATCAAATTAGTCCTAGGTACATAAATTGTCCTTATTAGAAAAGATTATATTGTTTTGTATCTCAGACCAAGGGTATGTAGAAAGGAATACTGCAAGTTTACATTAGTAATGCACTGTCAACACATATTAGGATAGTGTTGTCCCAGCAAAATAGAGAAGGGCGTTATAAAGATCTTAGAACAATCATTTTATAAATATATAGTTATATTCAAATGGTAGCAGTCATATGTCAAGCTTAGAATGGTCATATCAACCTAAAAACTACTTGATTGAATCCTCAGGGCAATGAGAATACCATATATAATTCTATCATTTCGTTATGGTTTCAGTTATCTGGCAAAATGTCCAACCCAGAACACTTCTAAGGCTTCATTAAATGGTCTAATATCTACAAAAAGATATGCATGAGCAATGGCAGTGGAAAATAAGGAACCAATATAGTTAGAGTTCAAATCTTCAAATCAAATGCATTCATGCAAAATGCTTCAGTTTTATGCAGTGGAAAGGTGCTAGGAGTGACATTTTGAATTTTATAGCTCATGGGGCCCAACGGACTTCACCAACGCGTTGGGGTGGGTGGGTAAATACCAAGGGAGGTCTCATTTCGTGTGCCAAGTGCCCCAGTCATTCAGGGCAACAGGCTACCGGCAAAGTCCCTTAAGATCCCTAAGACCAAAAAGCTGCCAAACTTTGATGGAGTAGTTCTTAGAATTCAAGGCAGATGGGAACATTCCATTTGGACCTACAGATGCACGTGGGGTCCATCCACAATAATCTCTTTCAGTTTTGGTCAACTCCAGACTGTTTGACCGTGCCAAAATCAAATGCATTCTTGCAAAATGCTTTAGTTTCATGCAGTGGAAAGGTGCTAGGAGTGACATTTTGCATTCCATAGCTCATGGGGCTGAACGAACTTTGACAACCCATCAGGGTGGGTGGTTAAATTCTAGGGGAGGTCTCATTTTGTGTGCCAAGCACCCTAGTCATTCAGGGCAGCAGGCTACCGACAAAGTCCCTTAAGATCCCTGAGACCAAAAAATTGCCAAACTTTGATGGAGCAGTTCTTAGAATTTGGGGTAGCTGGGAATATTCCATTTCAACCTATAGGTGCACATGGGGTCCTTCCACAATAACCTCTCTTGGTTTTGGTCAATTCAAATCCATTTGATCGTGCTAAAATCAAATGCATTCTTGCAAAATGCTTTAGTTTCATGCAGCATAACCTTGCTAGGTGCTATATTTTTTGATCTGCTTATCATGAGGATGAACATACTATGCTAACGCGTCAGAGTGGGCAGGTAAATGTTAGGGGAGGTCTTGTTTCGTGTGCCAAGCATCCCAATCGTTCTGGCCTGCAAGCTACCGACAAAGTGACTTTGTCGGTAGCTTATAGCCCTTAACAATTGGGACCCTTAGCACACAAAACGAGACCTCCCCTGGCATTTACCCACCCACCTCAATGCATTGGTAAAGTTCATTTAGCCCCATGAGTTATGGAATGCAAAATGTCACTTCTAGCACCTTTCGACTTTGCCGGTAGCTTGCAGCCCAGAACAACTAAGATGCTTGGCACATGAAATGAGACTTCCCCTTGCATTTAACCACCCACTTGGACATGTTGGCACAATCAGTTCGACCCCACGAGCTATGGAATGCAAAATTTCAATCTTAGCAACTTTCTACTTTGTTGGTAGCTTACAGTCCAGAATGACTAGGACACTTGGCACACGAAACGAGACCTCCCCTAACATTTTCCCACCCACCTCTACGTGTTGGAGCAGTCATTTTGGCCCCACAATGAGCAAAACAAAAAATATGGCACCTGGCAATGTTGTCTTGCATGAAACTTGTAGACACCCAAATTTGTCCCAACTTTGTCCATGTCTAGCAACACCTTGTTAAATCATTAATCATTAAGCCAATTAATTAAATAAATTTTATTTATTTAATTAAAATCCTATTCTCATTCTACTTAGCCAATTAATTAAATAAATTTTATTTATTTAATTAATTTCCACATCATATCTTATCCCATTTTATTCATTTATCCTATTAATTAAATAAATTTTATTTATTTAATTAATATCCAACTCATATCCCAACTAATTCAAATATTTTATTTGAATTAAGTCCTCCCCTTTCATCACATTCCAACACTTGTCCATCTCCCCTTAATCATGTGTTGTCATGCAACTTTCATTTAAAATCCTTCACATGCACAACTAATGGAACCTAAATTTAGTAACTTTCAATCCTAGCCATTCACATAGCCTCTGAATCTCCACCGTTGATTGATCTTGGTTAAGTCCTATATAAACACCCTCTCACTCCATATGAGACATCCAGCAATCATATAGCACCTACATTATCATCTTGAGCATATTGAGCATCTGAGCATTCATTTGAGCTTTTATCATCCATCATGGTAGCTTTCAGCATTGCAATTGTTCATTGTTGAAGAAGCAGTCCACATCCCTCAAACAAGGAATCGCACGGTCTAGGTGATGTTATGCTTGAATTGCATTGTTCTTTGATTTTCATTTAGGTTAGATTCCTTGATGATGGTAGGGTTAGGGTTTCATGACTATGTCTGATCTGCTAAACCTGACTTTCACCTATCACATTTTTGGCACGCCCGGTGGGACTCACGTCCTTGATTGACTTCATTTTTTGGAGTTGTTTTCTTTGAGGATCAGATTTTACAGGTGCTTGCAGTAAATTCTGGTTGCTTCTGAACTAAAATCTGCCACTTTCGGATCTCTGTGCCGCTTTTATGCTAGAACCAGCCACATTTACCTCTCTGGATCACCTTTAAACAGACAGTCATCGCCTACGGTAAAATTTGTATCACTTTTGTTTTAACAGGGCTCGCCTGTGATTTTGGCACTGATTACGGTTGCTTTTAGACTGTATTTATCACTTTTGACCTAACAGTGGCCGCTTTTGAACATCTTCGGGCCACTTTTGATCTAACAATTGGCACTTTTGCACATGTTTGCATCGCTTTTGATCTAATAGTAGTCGCTTTCACACTGATCTGAATCACTTATGAACTGAGAGTGATCGCCTATGCAGGTTAGGGTTTAGCTGTATTTTTGTAGATACAGGTCGCTTTTGTCTCACAACCGGTCGCTTCTGGGTATGGCTATATCGCGTATGAGTCTACAGAGGCCACGTTTGAATTAATTGGAATCGCTTATGAACTGACAGTGCTCACTTGTTAGACTAGGGTTTTGTCTATCGACTGTGTTTTTGTCGATATTGTTCGCATTTAGCCCTCAATTGATCGCGTCGGGCTAATACGCATCGCTTATGAGCTAACAGGTGTCGCATACTATATTTGCTGCGTCGCATATGATCTGCAGTATATTGCCTATGGTGAAATGAAGATCACTTTTGATCAGCAGTGAATCACATCTGGTAAATTTTGTTGTTTTCAAATCTGTTTCAGTTCCAGTTCAATTTTTTGGCTATTAATTGGGTATTTGTGCAGCATCTTATCGATTTGTCCAAGAAAAGGAGGTTATCAAACTACTGACATATCTGTTGCAGGTTTGATCGGCCCAAGATTTGTGGTTTTTCACTAAATTAGGCATATTTGGGCTTGGTGCTTAAAATGAATCATTGTTTGCTCCGTGCTTGATTTATCTTTTTGATTGCTTGCATGTGCCTGATTGTAACCCAAATTTAATGACAAAAGTATCCTCTCCCCTTGCCTATCAAATGGATCTTGGGTGTAAGAGAACTTGTCATTATCTTTAGAGGGCCTACCTTCCCGGTGTGAGAAGGGATACAACCCAAGCGGTAACGGGCTAAAGCCAAGTCCTTCCGAACCGCTATATAAGAAAAGTGTTTATGTCGAAAGCCACAAACAATGGGTGCTGTTGTGTTATACCGACAGCCAACCTCCCCCAAAACCCTCCAAGGCGCAACCCTTGGAGGCTAGGAGACTCCATAAAGGAGAGTAGCGCTGCCGCATGTATAGCCACCCAAACGGATGCCCTTATTAGCAACTTTGTGTAGTAGCCAAAAAACCTTCTATCTGTTGATGCAAAAGGTGGGACCTTTGAAGCAGCCCCGATTCACGTGGTTCTTAGTAGAGATAGCAGGGACAATCCTAAGGTTTGGTGTGGGGACAAGCCTTACAGGAAGCCCAAAACTTGGTATGCGTGAGAAGTGAGTGCCGTGGAGGGGAGCCGGTGCTACCAAGATCCTGAAGCTATCCGCTTTGAATAAGCACGGCCAGAGGATTCAACGGATACTATCCTATCCTAGCCTAGGTTGTATCAGTTTGTGCTTGTTGTGAGTGTGAGTGACTGTTATCACTATTTTCTTGCTGAAAAACTGCAAAATCAGACAACTTTTGGACAAACACAGTCACTTTTGAACCTAAACTACTCGCATAGATCACAGACATCGCTTCTGAACTGTAGTAATTCACTTTTTGCCTAAACTGTGTCACTTTTAAACAACAGCTACCCGCATATAGGCTGAACTGTGTCACTTTTAAACAACAGCTGCCTGCATATTACCTGAACAGAGTCACCTTTAAACCATAACTGATCACCTTTTGTCTGAACAGAATCGCATCTGAATCACAGCCGATCGCATCTTGCCTGAACTAGATCACCTTTAAGCTGCAGTTAGTCGCCTTCTGTCTGAACGAGCTCGCCTTTGAACAACAGACTGTCGCCTTTAGGGATACCTGAGTCGCCTTTGATCAGCAGGAAATCATCTTTGAACCAACAGTCGTCGCCTCTGGCATAGCATTCACTTCTGGTTAACACTGTCGTTCTCTGTTGAGCCTAAACCAGATCGCATCTGAGCTATCATTGATCGCCTTTAGCATCCTTTGAGTCGCATTTGAGCTATCATCAATCGCCTATAGTCAAAATACCTGCAAATCCTAGTGTCCCAGCTGAGTTAGCCACAGGTCCAGCTTGCTTAAGTCTTAAACATCAGCTTTCAGACTTCTCTTTGATCAACAGCAAATACCTGGACTTTGTCTCCTATTTTTGAGCTTATCAATCAATCACAACTCATGAGCTTTCCATCTTTTTGAGACCCCAACCAGCAAATCAGACATCAACCCAATCATTTCAATCAGCACACATCCTTCAGTTTTAGCTTCAACCAATGTCATCCTTCAGCTTTAGCTTCAGCAAACAACATCCTTTAGCTTTAGCTCCAACAAACATCAGCAGCAAACAATCTTTCCCTTGAGTGTTTGAGCTATCCTCTAGGGACAACCAATAACAACTAAACAACAACTCAACCAAAACAAAACCAACCAAGCGAATTAGCCAAACCAGCAAACCAAAACAGCAACCAATCAACCAACCAGCCAACTATCATCTTTTGGGTCTCAAAACTTTGACAAGCTCAACTTCATCATCAACATCATGCCTCAAACTAGGAGTCAATATCAAGCTGAAATAGAAGCCAAATTGAAAGCTGAAATGGAAGCCAAATTGCAAGCTGAGATGAAACAATTCACAACACCCCTTAAGGACGCAACTCAATTCACAACTGGTATGCCTCCTCATATGTTCATGCCTCAAGGATACACTATTGGCAAGTCATCTTCACAATGAATGCAACCTACACCATCCTTGGAAACTTTCGAAGAACAATCTCAAGACGACTCATCAGAATTCCAAGATACCTATCTATGGGACCAAGTAGAGAAACTCATGATATTTGAGCCTGATCGTTGCTTTCTCCAACTTGCTCGCATGGGCGCTAAACTACCAAAGGACTTTGACATATCCGCTATTAGAGAGCAAGATCCCAACACTACTGCTGTTGTTGTGAATGGACCATCTACTATAGTCACATCATCTCCTATTACATCGCAAACATCATCCTCATTGCCTATTGTTGCTTCATTTGAGCCACCATGATCAGAGCATACTTTAGAACCATTGATAGTACCCACCAATGTGCTCCCTCTCATGTCACAAAATCTCAACATTCCACCTTTCCATGTTCCTCAACATATCTCTCCTTCTACCATGACTGTTTCCATGCCTCAAGTAACACAAGCTGTCCATGTAACACAAGCGCAAATACTTCGAGCATCACAAGCTATTCCCATGTCTTATAGTGTACAAACCTCTCAAATCACTCCAACAACACATGTTGTCCATGCTTCACACCCATTACAATCCACTAAATCTCATACAAATACCATATCCCATATACCAACTGCTAATACCTCCATGCTATCATATAATCCCAACGTTAGTCTCACTGACATGAGTGATCCTCCCGTTTCTCAAGCCAATCCAAACAATAAGATCGCTTATGTTGATCAACTTACATCCATGTCGTCATATTCTTCCAATCCTTCACACACCATCAATCCATCCTATGCTACCCAAAGCTTTCCTATTATCTCCCAACACATGACACCTACTAATCCTCATGTTGTCCACAATACAAATCCAAATGTTTCTGTCGTATCTACCAATCCCTCTGTCACTTACCGTGTCGTGAATTCAATACCAACTTCCCAACCATTTGCTACTATCAATCCACTATCCACTTCCCATGTGATGCACACCCAATTGCCGCTTGTGTCTCAAGGACAGCAATCCTCCAACACATACGTGTCACATACCAATCCTTTGACATACATTGTGGGTACACAACCGCAACAAACAGTCACAACTCCATATATCCCACAACCGCAACCACAATATATCTCCTACCATACTCCACCCCCTTCGCAACAACAGCAATTATCTTCAGTAGATGTTCAACAGATGATCGATGAAAGGGTAGGACAAGGCAAGAAACCTTTTTCTCTTGAAAACATATGTGCCTGTCCATTTGACAAGTCTCTCAATATGATACCTTTTCCACCACATTTTGAAATCCCACAATTTGATAAATACAAAGGGAAAGGGAATCTGGAAGACAATCTTCGAGCCTTTTTTATAGCATGTCTTGATGTCTCTTATGACGATACGTATCTTTTGAGACTATTTCCTCGAAGCTTAGCAGGACAAGCTCTTGAATGGTTTTCTCATTTACCCCTGGGCATCAAATCTTTTGCGGAATTAGCAAACAAATTTCGATCACACTTTGCCTTCAACATTGAACATGAGGTAAACATGAATGACCTTGTCAATACCAAACAGCGCAATGGTGAACCCTTTTCTTCTTTTACCCAACAATGGTGTAATATGGCTAGCAAATTATCATGGGAAATACCTGAGAAACAATAGCTTGACATCTTTGTTTAAAATCTTCATCCTAAGCTGTCATTCCAACTACAATTACAGAGTGCTAGCACCTTTGACGAACTAGTTTCCAAAGGAGTTATTATTGAACGAGCCTTAATTGCCAAGGGCACTATTAAGATCTTTCGCGACAACAAAGATTCTCCCCAAAATTCCAATGATAAGTCTCACTTTTGGAACAAAAACAAGAATGTTGTAAACGACGGTATTGTAGACGTGAAGAATATTCAAACTATGAGAGCTCCCATCAACATTCAAGCAGCCTCTACACCAAGACAGCCTTTTCCACAACGAAGAAACCAACGCCAAACTTCCAATCCACGCCGACAATTTACACCATTAGTGGAACCCATGGAAGTTGTTCTTCAAAAACTACTTCAAGCAAGAGATATTATTCTACCCGATGCACCACCAAATGGCAAACCACTCTTTCGAGCTCCTTGGTACAAAGAAAATGAGTATTGTGATTACCATCGAGTTAAAGGGCACAAAACAAATGGTTGTATGCACTTAAAACATGTTATCCAAGACTGCATTGATCAAGGTTTAATCAACATCACACCTTCAACAGCTCAACCTACTCAACAATCAACATCAAACTATGATCTAGAGACTTTCAAGAATCCACTTCCATCTCATGATCAGACAAATAACCTTCAGGCTGGAAATGCTATTCCGTACAACTATGCATCATCTACCATTGGCCGCATTGACCATGCTCGCATTTCTACCATTACCGTCCAAGGGCGAGCACCTGATTGTGCCGTAACCACGCGAAGAGGTCGAGTTACTATTCAAGGAGCACCTCCTCATTCTCCTCGATCTCTCTCTGACTATAACCTCTTGGATCACCTTGGCAAAACACCCGCACACATATCTATTCTTGAGCTGCTCCGCATATCCCCCGCACATAAAGTTATCCTTGATAAAGCCTTACAAGAGTCTTCGGTGCCTAATAATATTAATATCACACAATTCCAATCTATGGTCACTAGCATTGCAGCCCCTTGTCATTTGACCTTTTTCGACAAAGATCTTCAGCCCTACATTCATCCGTCACACAACGAAGCCCTCCATATTGAAGTATTTGTTAAACAACGCCATATCAAACGAGTCTTGATAGATGGGGGAGCTGGTCTTAATATATGTTCTTTGAAACTTATCAAGCAATTGGGATATTCTAAGAAAGATGTTGACACCTCCAAGGTTATTACCATCAGAGCATATGATGATGTTGAAAGAGATACCAAAAGGATTATCTTATTGCCTATTCAAGTTGGGCCAGTCATTACAGAAACCCACTGTCAAGTCCTTGATATTGATCTTCCTTACAACATCATCCTTGGACACCCTTGGATCCATACCCTTAAAGCAGTTCCCTCTACATACCACCAATGCCTTAAATTTCCACATAAGGGTGTTGAGGTTACCATTCAAGCTGATCCCAATCCATTTGAGTTTTGCCGTGCCTTCCAAGCTAAATATCAGAGTTCGAATCACATTCCTATCAACATCGAGGCATATCCGTCTTCATCCTATATAAACCCATCCGATCTTCTTAAGCCCTCATCTAGCAAAGCCGCTTCTAACCTTCATATCAAATATACCGAACATGGCCCTGGTGAATACAAATTACAAGAGTCCTATTGCGTTGGTACCCTTCCATTATCCCCTAAATCCCACGGTAAGCCCTCTACATCCAAGCCAACTTCATCCTCCGCTGTTATCAAAGCTCCCCCTACAGTATTCATTAAAGGTGGTTTCTTGGATGATGAAGACATTGAGGACATCAACTCTTGGATATTCTTTGATGAAAATGACCAAGTCCAACTTGAAGTAGAGCGCTACAACAATAGGTTTCGTATCATAAAGAACATGGGCTATAAAGGACATGGCGGCTTGGGATCACAGGAACAAGGACCTATTGAACCCATTATTGTGTCTAAGAAGTTTAATAAGCAAGGCCTTGGTTACCAACCGGAGGTACCGCGACCCAAGGACATTAAGTGTATTTCTGATATTGACGTTGGACCTTCTTCGGTAGGAGAAACTTCTAATTCGGATACTATCGATGACTCCTCCCTTCATATCACCAACCTTTTTCAAGAACATTCCATCTTCATGTTTTCCGCAACCTCTTCTAGTCATCATGATTCCTCCATTAGCCTTTCACTCGTATATCCTAACCTCATCGATTGGGACCAACAGGGGGCACCGATATTAGATACATTTGAAAATGACTAAGCCATTGCAGAATTCATGGGTTTGAGACAAGGTATTCCACTGGGTGATCATAAAGCAGGTTTCATGATGGATTTACCTAAACTAGCATATTTTGGCGGAAGTATCAAATCCTTTAGTTGCAAAAGTGAAATAAACAAAATTCAACAAAATAGGTCACTAGGTGAAAACCGAAAGGTGCCTCTTGACTGTGAAAAAGTAAAAATAAAGGACGTATCCGAAGGTGAAAACCTCTTTGAGGCACCTGAGGATGAGGGATTTGATCTTCCTGTTGCCACTGATTACCATGAAAAATCAACTGTGCTAGTTGAAAAATCACAAGACATGAACTTGGGAACAAAGCAGAATCTGAAAATCACTTTTTTGGCAGCATCACTATCAGAGCAAGAACGAAGAAACTTCACAGCATTTTTATGAGAAGATCTATAAATTTTGCATGGACTTATGCAGACATGCCAGGTCTAGATCCTTCACTTGTGGTACATCATTTAGCAGTATCTCCTGATGCAAAGCCTGTCAAACAAAAATTGCGCAAAATGCATCCACAAGTTGCCTTATTGGTCAAAGCAGAAATTCAAAAACTGTTAGAAGCAAAATTTATAAAGCCTATTGATTATCCAGAATGGGTTTCAAATTTGGTACCTGTAGCAAAACCAGATGGACGTGTTCGTTGCTGCACAGACTTTAGAGATCTTAACAAAGCTTGTCCTAAGGATGATTTCCCACTACCAAGCATAGACAACATTGTCGATCTTACAGGTGGATATGAAATGCTATCTTTGATGGATGGATTTTCAGGTTATAATCAAATCCGAATAGCAGAGGAAGATCAAGATAAAACATCCTTTATCTGTCCATGGGGTACCTATTACTGGGTTGTAATGCCTTTTGGTCTTAAAAACGCTGGAGCTACCTATCAATGAGCCATGACAATTATTTTTCATGACCGTTTTCATACTATCATGGAAGACTATGTTGATGACATCCTGGGAAAATCCAAGACAAGAGAAGGACATCTACAAGTATTGGCACAAATCTTTGATCGATTAGAAAAATACCAAGTCAGACTAAACCCAAAGAAGTGTGTATTTGGTGTAACATCAGGAAAACTGTTGGGATATATTGTGTCTCAACGAGGGATAGAAGTGGACCCAGCTAAGGTAAAAGCTATCATAGAAATGCCTCCACCAACGAATCTCAAACAGCTCCGCAGTTTACAAGGTAGGCTACAATCTATCCGTAGATTTATCTCACAACTAGCAGATAAATGTCATCCTTTTCAACATCTTCTTCGTAAGGGTGAACCTTTTAAGTGGGATGAAAAGTGTCAACAGGCTTTTGATAAGATAAAGGAATACTTGGCAACACCTCCTGTGTTAGTACCTCCTATACCTAATCATCCATTACTGCTCTATATATCATCAACAACCACAGCATTGGGTGCCCTTCTAGCTCAACATGATGACTCAGGAAAAGAACAAGCCATTTACTACATCAGCAGAACCCTTGTGGGATATGAACTTAATTACTCATTCATGGAAAAGGCTTGTTTAGCATTAGTGTTTGCTTCCCAAAAGTTGCGACACTATATGTTGAACCAAACAACAAAGCTCATCTCTAATGTGGATCCCCTCAAGTATCTCCTCTCAAAAGCACTTCTCACAGGGAGATTAGCAAAATGGGTTATGATCTTAAGTGAATTTGACATACAATATGTGAACCGCAAAGCTATCAAAGGACAAGTTATTGCTGATCAATTAGCTGCAGCACCCATCACAGATATTTAGCCAATACATCCAGAATTCCCTGATGAAGGATTGTTTAATTTGAATTCTCCAGCATGATGGCAACTATACTTTGATGGATCATACACAACATGGTTCTGGAGCAGGCATCTTGTTTGTCACTCCCCAAGGAGATTGCATACCTAAATCATACAGAATAGCATTCCCATGTACCAACAACATAGCTGAGTATGAAGCTTTAATCACAGGCTTGCGCATGGCAGTACAATGGGCTATCAAACAGTTACGAGTCTTTGGTGATTCTCAGCTAGTTATCAAACAGGTCTTAGATGAATATCAAACAAAAGACGAGAAGCTTCTTCCATACAAGCTAATGGTGGATGATTTCAAGAAATATTTTGAGGATATTACCTTTGAGCAAATTCCCAGACTACAAAACAGAGCAGCAGATGCCATGGCTATGATTAGATCTCTTTTAGACATGCCATCTAACACCTATAAATGTGAATTCTTGGTCGAACAGCTTTTGATCCCAGCATTTGAAGTTCCACAGTCTGAGCTTATATGTGAAATTGTTGGTCCCAACTCGTCGTGGTACAAGGATATATATGAGTATCTCTGAAATCAAACCTTTCCATGTCAACTATCCAACACCCAGCGCAAAACATTTATCCATCGAGCCTCTCGTTACACTATCTTAGGAGACACCCTTTATCGCCGGAGTCTTGATGGTATCCTTCTTAGATGTCTTGATTCTAAGGAAGCAAAAACGGCCTTACGTGAAGTACATGAAGGTGTCTGCGGTTCGCATTCCGCTGGCCCTAGCCTTGTTAAGAAACTTCTACAAGCAGGATACTATTGGCCAACTATGGAAAAAGATGCCCAGCACTTTGCAAAGCGATGCCTACAATGTCAGAAACATGGAGATCTAATACATGCGCCAGCACATGAGCTTCAGCCTATTGTCACTCCATGGCCTTTTTCGCAATGGGGACTTGATCTTGTAGGTAAAATCCATCCTACTTCATCCAACGGTCATAAGTTCATTATTACTACCACTGAGTATTTCACAAAGTGGGTAGAAGCCATACCAATGACCTATATCACGGGTAAACAAATAGCCAAATTTATCCTACATTACATTATCTACCGTTATGGAGTTCCTCAAGCTATTGTCACAGACAATGGTCGGCCTTTCAAGAACCAAGAGGTTAGAGATCTTTGCAACAAGTTCCATATTCAACATAGATTCTCTACACCTTATTATCCTCAAAGCAATGGTCAAGCTGAAGCCTCTAATAAGACAATCATCAAGATCCTTAAAAAGACTATTAATGAAGCTGGTCGAGATTGGCATCTACAACTGCATCCTGCATTATGGGCATATAGAACAAGTATCAGAACCCCCACTGGAGCCACACCCTATGCTCTCGTCTATGGTACTGAAGCTATTTTGCCTATCGAGGTTGAGATCCCCTCTTTGCGCATATCCCTGCAACATACTATCTCAGATGAAGAGTATCAAGTATCCAGACTCCATGATCTTGAGCTATTAGATGAATGCCGCCTTACAGCATTGAACCATCTTCAAGTCTATCAAAACCAGCTACGCCGCAGCTACAACAAAAAGATCAGAGAACGCAGATTTCAGGTTGGCGACCTTGTCCTTAAAGAAAACCAAAGGAATCAACAACATCGAGAGAAACAGGGCAAGTTTGAACCCAATTGGCTTGGTCCTTTCATTATCACAGCAGTCTATGGATCAGGTGCATACACTCTTTCAACACCTGAAGGCGTTCCCTTGGATGAACCAGTCAACAGCGTTCATCTCAAGAAGTTTTATCCATAAATCTCAGCTATCCCAAAAAAAAAAAATGATAAATAATTCGTCCTCTGGTGAAAACCTGATAAACAGGCGCCTTGGATAAGTACCATAGTGAAAACCTGGCAAACAGGCGCTATGCGTAGTGACCAACTTCCCTCATCTGTTTGGTTCGTTTGATCATATTTCCCCATTTCATCTTGTATAAGCCATAATCACAATCCACATCGCAATGCCACACATAGCCTTTCGTCTTCATCTTCGTCTTTGCCAATGCTAGCTCTCATATTTGAGACATTGTCGTGATACCTATATCTTTTGGCACCTTAGCATCTTGGCCACATCTTTTCTGCATTGTCGCTTCTACATAATAAACCTCATCCCGCACTGGGGGCTTTTGTCGAGTCTTATTTGGAAGTGGATCTTGTTATCTCTAGCTCATAACACATCAAACAACTTAGCTTACAACACAACAAACCTTATCAACTTCAGCCATGGCATATATCCAACAACAAATGTGACTTAATGACTTGCAACCAGGACCCATATCTTCGCAATCTATCCACATTCATCCAACAATCGCAACAAACGTCGCTTGATCAAACATCCAACCAATTAGCGACATCAATAAGAACTACATACAGCTCTATCATTGACGCCTTGATCCCGTGGATATAGGGTATGTAGGCAATCTGAGATGCGAAGGAAGCACTCTGATTCAGGCTAAGACGATAGCCCCTTTCATCATTCATCTTTCATCTTTCTTCTAAACATCCTTCAATCTTTCCGCTCACATTCTTCTATCTTTCATCACTTACATCATCAATAAAACCCAGAACTACATATTCATCATGTCTCATCTTCATCGTAAATGTGCTTTGATCCCGTGGATACAGGGTATGTAGGCAGTTTGGAATACGAAGGAAGTTTCCAGTACTCAAGCACAAATGATCCACCCCATCTTCTTCATCTTCTTTCCTCATCCATCTTCTTCTCTTTGATTAGCTCAAACAAGAAGCAAACCATGTGTATATTGAAAGCTCAAGCACTTTAACCAATCAAAAGTACGCCAGAAGCTATTTGTCCGCATGCCTTAAGCCAACATTTGCTATAACAGTTTATCAACAACTTTAGCCTTCAACAGGATGTAGCTTTCCTCTTAACAAGGTGCCAGCTTGATCTATCCAAGAGCACCCAAAATTTGGCAAGAGAACGTGATGACAGTATCTTTTGTTTTATCTTTTGATTTATCTTTTGTCCCCTTTCTATGCCTAATCAAGACTGCCTTGATCCATTTATATCTTGGTATGTTGCGATGAAGTAAGGATTGGGGCATGGTCATATAGATTTCGTATGTCGTGTTTGCGGGATGATCTTATTCTCTTCCTATGCGTATTGGTATCTTGTCCGTGTTGGGATTAGCATCTTACATATCAATATCTCTAACATCTGAGAAGCTAAACAGTCTCTTATGCATTTGAGACTATTCTATGTTAAGACTAACTCCATACATATAACCAATAAGCTACTATTATGTGTAGTGGAGATAAGCTCAAACCATTGTTTGTAGCGTCAAAGTCCAACACTAGCTGTTATTCATATCTTGTGCATGTTGGCTCAACATCTTGACCTCATGCTTTCAGACAAGATTGTAACACATTAGTTGCGCATTGGATACCTCGACACCTTGGTCTTCTTATACCCTGGTGCATACCATCCATATGCTATATCAAACATAAGGACTGCATTTCTTTTCATTTTGAGCAATTACTTGAAAGCTGCCCATCATCATCCTACCTATTCATTCTATCTATCCATTCCATCATACTCAGCCAAGATCAATCATTTCCATCATCCTTTGTCCATATTCCCGCTCCTGCAAAAACAAGTGTGTTAGCCATACATAAGTCCATCATATATATCTGTCATTACCATCTACCTATATGCATACATCTATCCATATCCTTACCATTTACATATTCATACATTTTCTATTCATTACCATTTGCATAAACATCCATCCATAATCCATACAACATGCATAGCCATCATAATAACATCATAACCATTAAAACATCATATAGATCGCCAAAACCGCCATATATATATATATACATGTGTGTCAAAATACAAGTGTCTACAATACAAGCTAAGCCCTGAAGGACTAAATGTACAAAATCAGCTCTAGGCCTCATCATGATACAAAATACACAAAGTAGCCCTAGTGACTACTGGCAGCTCCCTCGCCCTGACCACCACCGCCACTAGGTCCTGTACCTGGTCCTCCATCTCTCAGTGGCCCCATCACTGAGGCTACTAATCGAGATCCACCTGACCTCCATGAACTCGAAGCCCCTGATCCGCTCTTGAAGCCAGGCTGTCTCTGCTCTACTGGCACAGCTCCATAGTACAAGCCTCTGTAATACTCAGCCTCACCCTGCACTCTCCGAAGCTCTGCCTATACCCCTGTCAACTGTGTCACCAAGTACATCATAGCTCCATCAGTCCCCAAGGCAGCCACTGCTCTATCTCGCTCACTGGTCATCCCCTGCAGCTGCTGCACTGCCCTATCTCTCTCAGCTCGCAGACCATCCCTCTCTGCTCTCATAGCTTGCTCCTGCTGTATCGCAGTGTCTCGCTCAAGTCTCATCATCTGCTCATGCTGTCTAGCTGCATCTCTCTCTCCGGTCACTCTAGCTAAAGCACCGTCATCCTGTCCATCTCCCCCCTGTGCTCTCAACTGTAGCTGAGCCTGATAGGTCTGTGCCTGTGCTCTCGCATGCCGCAGACTAATCACCGCCTGATGCCTATCCATCTCCACCCTCCTCAGCCTCATCTGTGCTCGCTGCCTCCATCTCCTCTCCTCTCTAATCCGTCTCTGCAGCTGCTGAATACCAACATCATCACCTGCTACAATCTGTGCCTGAGGCTATGCTAATATAGCAGGCTGACCTGGCACCTGCTCTGGCATCTGTATCCCTGGTGCAGCTAGCACAACTGCCTGTGCTGGTGGAGCCTGTCGTCGTCTCCTCTGAACTGGCCTCTCCATCCCAATCTCTCCAATCTCCCCATCTCATGTCAACCGAGTCAGCCTCGCTATCGCCCAGTATATATCATACTCTGGCAATGTGCCTGGATCTGCAGGACCCTGTCCCCACTGCCATGCTACTGGCTGCAATCCATCTCTCTCTGCCAAAGCTATGTCAACCACAACCTCTGGACCCCAATCAAACACCTCCTGCCTCGTCCTCCCAAAAACGGCATCACCTACTGGTACTGCCTGTGCCTCCCCAAACTGTCTCAGGGCTCTCTCTGGCAAATAGCGCTCTATGATATACATGCCGCGTCCAAAAATATATCTCGCCTGTCTCGCATAGACAAGCTCTGCATCCTCCTCATCCCACTGCTCACATCCTAGCCATGGCCTCCATACAAATCTATCTACCTCATCTAATCTCTGCCGCCAGTATACCACACCTCAGCGCTGTCGATATGTCAAAGCCCCTCTATACATCCGTGCAAATGGCTCTCCTGTTGCTCTAGCCACCCATCCCTCTGGTCTTGTCACCGGAATGTGCTCATACGCCCATACATGCAACACTGTCACTCCTGCTGACATACTGGCTCCAAACATATATGCACAATCATGCAGATAATGATAGAGCTGTCCCAACACGCACTCTGCCCATGCATATCTCGTGCCATATGAAAACATGCCCTCCATCACTGTTCCCCATCCTACAGGAAAACCTATGGCTCTCCTATCACCCACTAGCCATCTAATGATAGCCACTACTACCCGCTGTAACATGTCACAAAGCTCCTCCATCCTCCCCATCGAAATCTCTGAACCCTCTGCTCCGATGTCTGGTGTCCCAAACCATCTCCTGAATGCAGCTGGACCCATCTCCGGATCATAATCCACACGATCCCCATCTATCAGAATCCTCAAAATCTGGAATACATCCTCTCAGGTGATGGTCGCCTCTCCTGTCGGTAACAAGAATGAACTGTGCTTGCTCATCCATCGCTCCACCATCGTTGTCATCAGCCCTCAATGTGCCTGAACTGGCTCTAATCAGGATACATGCTCCAAGCCCAGGATCTCTAACACCAGTAGCTCCTCTACATCTAACTGTCTCACCAGTCGTAACTCTCTCGGATGTGGCTCTCGTGATAACAATGGCGGTAGTACATCCTGCATCATCCCTTTACCCTTGTCAGTCCATTCCGTTAGTCATACATATCAATATTTGCTTCTCTATTTGCTATTCTATCTTACATCTCTCATAAGCGTCCCACTTTACCACATGCGCTCTTTTTCTGCTCCCTAGCAACTAGCCTTACCATATGCGCATCTGTTTTGTCTATATGCGAGCTATTTCACCTTATGCGCTTACTGTTTCCCTAAAAGAGAGCTAAACTGCCTTATGCGCTTCTTATTGCTTCATATGCGCGTCATATACTATATGCGAGCCTATTTGGCCTAAACGCGAGCCTTATTCTACATGCACCTAGTTTTATACCTTAAGCGAGCTACATTACCATCAGCGAGCATTCTCGTTCTAGACTCGCACTTTCCACCCTATGCGAGCCATTTCTATCCATAAGCGAGCCAAACTACTTCAAGCGACCGCTATTTGCTTATAAGCGAGCCATTTCTATCCATAAACGACGCATCTTGCTCTTTACGTGCTTTTCACCTGTGTTTTTCCCGCTGACAGGATGCGCCCTCTTTTTCCTTCTGCGACCTACCCGTGCCCATAAGCGACTGCGACTACCATAAGTGTTCTATCCTCCTACATAAGCGACCTACAATGATTATTCCCTAACCTGGTCGCCCATGTGTCCTCACTCGCTCCGCATGATGATCCCTGCGTGGAATAACCATCCTACTAGCTCTGCAACTCTCACTCTCAAGAGCTCTGGGTTTCTCTAGTTTCTAAGCACAAATGAGCACAAATGAGCCTATTTGCCATTGAAGAACCTACTTATAGCCCTTCTCAAAACCCTAATTCTTCCATGCCACAGCCTATTTTATTCCATGCAACCCCCATTTCCTTCGCGTCTGCCTTCTTTTTAACCTTTTCTTCTATCGAGAGCCAACCCAGCCCTTCCTGGTTTGCCTGGCTTACCTCTCGAGGGGGCATCACCTGCCAGTTACACTGGGGCATAACTTGTTTATCAAACGCATATTGTATCAAAGAGGGGAAAAATGTAGACACCCAAATTTATCCCAACTTTGTCCATGTCTAGCAACACCTTGTTAAATCATTAATCATTAAGCCAATTAATTAAATAAATTTTATTTATTTAATTAAAATCCTATTCTCATTCTACTTAGCCAATTAATTAAATAAATTTTATTTATTTAATTAATTTCCACATCATATCTTATCCCATTTTATTCATTTATCCTATTAATTAAATAAATTTTATTTATTTAATTAATATCCAACTCATATCCCAACTAATTCAAATATTTTATTTGAATTAAGTCCTCCCCTTTCATCGCATTCCAACACTTGTCCATCTCCCCTTAATCATGTGTTGTCATGCAACTTTCATTTAAAATCCTTCACATGCACAACTAATGGAACCTAAATTTAGTAACTTTCAATCCTAGCCATTCACATAGCCTCTGAATCTCCACCATTGATTGATCTTGGTTAAGTCCTATATAAACACCCTCTCACTCCATATGAGACATCCAGCAATCATATAGCACCTACATTATCATCTTGAGCATCTTGAGCATCTGAGCATTCATTTGAGCTTTTATCATCCATCATGGCAGCTTTCAGCATTGCAATTGTTCATTGTTGAAGAAGCAGTCCACATCCCTCAAACAAGGAATCGCACGGTCTAGGTGATGTTATGCTTGAATTGCATTGTTCTTTGATTTTCATTTAGGTTAGATTCCTTGATGATGGTAGGGTTAGGGTTTCATGGCTATGTCTGATCTGCTAAACCTAACTTTCACCTATCACAAAACTAAATCATTTTGCAAGATTGCATTTAATTTTGGCACAGTCAAATGGACTGGAGTTGACCAAAATTGAGAGAGGTTATTGCGGATGGACCCCACGTACACCTGTAGGTCCAAACAGAACGTTCCCAGCTGCCACGAATTCTGAGAATTGCTTTGTCAAAGATTGGCAATTTTTGGTCTTAGGATCTTAAGTGAATTTGTCAGTAGTCTACTACCCCGAACGATTGGGACCCTTGGCACACAAAATGAGACCTCCCCAGGAATTTACCCACCCACCCCAATGCGTTGGAGAATTTTGTTCGGCCCCACGAGCTATGGAATGCAAAATGTCACTCCTAGCATCTTTCCACTGCATGAAACTGAAGCATTTTACAAGAATGCATTTGATTTCAGCACGGTCAAATAGACTGAAGTTGACCAAAACTGAGAAAGTTTATTGTGGATGGACTCCACATGCACCTGTAGGTCCAAATGGAACATTCCCAGCTGCCTCAAATTCTGAGAACTACTCCATCAAAGTTTGGCAGTTTTTTGGTCTTAGGGATCTTAAGGGACTTTGTCGGTAGCCTGCTGCCCTAAATGACTAGGGTACTTGGCACATGAAATGAGACCTCCCATGGCATTTACCCACCCACCCTGATGTGTTGGCGAAGTTCGTTCGGCCCCACAATCCATGGAATGCAAAATGTCACTCCTAGCACCTTTCAACTTTGTCGGTAGCTTGCAGTTTGGAACGACTGAGACACTTGGCACATGAAACAAGACCTCCCCTAGAATTTACCCACCCAGATGTGTTGGCATAGTTAGTTCAACCCCACAAGCTATGGAATGCAAAATTTCACTCCTAGCACCTTTCCACTGCATGAAACTGAAGCATTTTATAAGATTGCATTTGATTTCGGCACGGTCAAACAGACTGGAGTTGACCAAAACTGAGAGAGGTTATTATGGGTGCCACATGCACCTTTAGGTCCAAATAGAACATTCCCAGTAGCCATAAATTTTGAGAACTACTTCGTCAAAGTTTGGTAGTTTTTGGTCTTATGATCTTAAGTGACTTTGTTGGTAGCCTGCTGCCCCAAACAACTGGGGCGTTTGGCACACGAAACAAGACCTCCCCTCGTATTTACCCACCCACCCCAACGGGTTGGTGAATTATGTTTAGCCCCATGAGCTATGGAATGCAAAATGTCACTCCTAGCACCTTTCCACTAGATGAAACTGAAGCATTTTGCAAGAATGCATTTGATTTCGGCACGGTCAAACGAACTGGAGTTGACCAAAACTAAGAGAGGTTATTATAGATGGACCCCACATGCACATGTAGGTCTAAACAGAATATTCCCAGCTTCCACAAACTCTGAGAACTCCTCCATTAAAGTTTGGCAGTTTTTTGGTCTTAGGGATCTTAAGGGACTTTGCCAGTAGCCTGCTGGCCCGAATGACTGCGGCACTTGGCACATGAAACGAGACCTCCCCCAGCATTTAGCCACCCACCTCAATGTGTTGGCAAAGTCTGTTCGGCCCCACGAACTATGGAATGCAAAATGTCACTCCTAGCACCTTTCCACTGCATGGAAATGAAGCATTTTGGAACAATGTGTTCCTTGCCACCATAGGCAAACGAAATTGATTTAGCAAAAATTGAGGTAGGTGTTTGTAGGTGGACTTGACATCCACCTATACGTGCAAAGAAGATGTTCCTAGGTGTAACAGTTTGATGGAACAGTTGATCAAAAGTTTGTCACATTTTTTTTCTTAGGGCTCTTGAGAGATTGTCTGCATTTGATATAGCCAAGAACGACCATGAGGCTTTCCCACCAAAAAGACCTCCCCCCTAGCATTTACCCACCCACTCGGATGCGTTAGTGCCATCCATTTGGCCCAGGAGATACTAAATGTAAAAATTTAGTCATGATACCTTTCTAGGAGATGAAAATTTAGTACTATAAAGGTGGATCCAATGTCTTGTCTAGGGCATCAATTGAGGCTGCCCTTACCGCTGCTATCAATTGTTTTTCATTAAAAATCATTAAGACTCATTATGAAATAGTAACATCATTAAAATGAATTAGAACTCATAGTAACATCGTTAAAACTCATTATGAAATAGAAATTAAAGGACATATCATCATGAAATAATCATGAAAACCTACCTTACTTTCCTTCCAAATGCAACTTCATAAGGATTATGCCTACCTCCATCATACTAAAATCTTGGATGCAAATGCAATTGCACTATTTAGCTAAAATGAGTAGCTAAAATACACAAGGTGAAATTAGGATAGCAAAGAAAAATAACATCCTTCCTGTCATTCCACTAATTCAATCCAATGAACCATCAAGGTCTGTTCTACTCTTTATTGTGTCGAGTATTGCCTCATGATCAGACTCACGAACCTTCCACAAGGTCATGTTCAATGGTCTACCCCCATATTTGATGAAATGAATGTTTGAAGCCACAACAATGTTAGAATAATGAAGACTCTTCCTATGTGGGTCAAAGTCCTCGAACACCCACACATCAAACTTCTTCAGTGGGTACCTTCTAAGCCATGTTCCAATATCAACCACTAATCTTATAGGGTACTCGATGTTTTCTCCATCTATAACAGGGGAATCTAATTTTGTTTTTACCTCAACATAATGACAGAAATAATAATCCATTCCTTCTTCATTGTCTTTAGCTGTAATAACTGCATAAACATTTCATGCATTGATATGTGCATTCAGTTCGATGCATATAGTCAACAATATAAGAACAAATACAAAATAAGATGGCATATTGAATTTTCTTAAATTTGAATGTTGGTAATACCTGGTTGAACTAGATCTGAAACATGGTCAAAATCAACTGATGATTCAATCTCTGTCATTTGTAGTGTTGTCGGTAGTTGATACATGTCAATTAGGCTTGGGCCTCTTGTACACCAATCATCAACCCACTCCTTTGACTTGCAATCATACCAAGCTTAATTTGTACATGAAGACCAAAAGCATGACATATGTCACGTATGAATACTCCATGAACCTGCATTAGAGCTTCTGAAAGAGTGTAGCTCACTCGATCCTATCAATGTACAATAATCCTCATATCTTGAAATGTTAGTACCATCAACCAACCAAACATATCTATGAACTATAGACTTGCCTTCATTACCTAGACCCATTGTAGTGTTACACCATTCGAAAATAGATCTCGCATCTATCAACTTTGCATTGTATTTGTACTTCAACTCTTCTCATGTCAATGCTCTTTTGATACATGCTCCTGCACCATCATGCTCCCCATTTCCATGTCCGGACTCACAAAAATTCCACATATGTTGAACACCATTCACCATATGCATCTTGCTCAACCAATAGAACATCCGCACATTCTTGAATTGTGATGCACAATTATCTGACCATATGATATGCTGACAAAATGATGTGTTCTTATTGGCCAAATCACGGTAGAACATCTGAAAGCAAACTTGCACAAACTCCGTAGAATGTGTGTGATCATCACTAATATAAAAATGATATTCCCTCAAGACCTTCTTGTCATCCTCTGTACTATCTTCTAGATGAATGAATGTTATTTGCACAAATATAGAAACCTGCGTAGAGTTGTAATACTGTGATTGCACCTCATTTTGTGGATGTAGTGTGTGGTTCTCTACAAAGTTAACAACTGAAATGATGGTACCAAGTGGAAATGTGTCATTGCATAACTTGAATTGCAATTCCAACCATCAAGCTCTATGGGTATGCCTTGCATACTTGTACACTATATTGTCATGATATGTAGACATAAACTAATACACTGGAATCTTTTGAATAACCAAATCACACATCTTTGCTTGTTTACCATCTTTTGTTTTGTAGGCCATTGTTTTATACTTGCCGAACTCTACTAGTTCATTTCCAACCGCATGTGTGCTTTCCATATGTTCACATATTAGCATACATTTCAAGCCACCACAATGCTGACATGTGCCATCCAAACATAATTTTCTGAAGAATATTTGACCTTCCTCTCTTTCACATAAAATTGTTGATATGAAGTCTCTTGAAGTAGTTGGTGGGGCACGTATGCCACAATCCTACAAAACATTGTTAGTATGCAAATCTAAACATATAGACTGATAAACATCAAAATGGTTAGAAAATTCAATATGTAATCTATAGCAACAAGTCGTGCATGAGTGATTTTTTTTGACATAGAAAGATTTTAGCATTTCAAAATATCTTTGACAAATTTTAATTTGAGGATACATCTCTTGAAATTTAATGAAAAATTATGTTTGGGTCACATCCAAAAAATTCTTTGGATGTGGCTCATGGTTTCAACAACCAATTCTCCTTCTCACATCTCTTGCATTAGGAGATACCCTTGTGTTATTTTTCTAAAATTCTTCAATGATGGATCTCAAGGCTTCAACAACAACTTTGTCTTTCTATGGGAGTCTCCCAGAGAATGCCCACAATTCATTGGTGTTTGGATCCTCAACTCTTTCACATCTTCCAATGGCTCTCATTAGAGTTTTTCTACTTATTTTCAATGCTTGACTTGTCTTTCTAATGAGGTGAGCTTTCTTTGTTTTTTGGCTTACTATTGTTAATGTAATGACACGTTGTGTGACATTACTATCCTTGGTGCATGAGGTGGAACCCACACTCTCATATGCACTCATTAGATTCTTGACAATTGATTTTTCACTTGAGGCATCTGATGTTCTTAGGCCAAGAATCTTCATAGTGGGCCTAAATTATAGATTTCTCATCAATTCAACAAATAGTTGACATCTTCCAGTTTCATTTAAATTCTCAAAGACTAATTTCCATATCTTATTCGCATATCTTTGGCAAGTGCACTTGGGAATCTTATCATGCATGGGCTTCAACACATTCTCATCGATATCGATTAAAAACTTAGGCTTCCTATGCAAAATTCTTGGAGATGTTTTAATTGGTAAAGATGACTCAACATAGGAATTTCTTCAATATTTACTTGAGATGGGATAGATGAGGTACCTTCAATTGGAGATGAAAAAGATGAAAAGGCTTGAAGTTGAGATGGAGAAGATGGTGTACCTTCAACTTGACGTGTGAATGATGGTGTGCCACCAACTTGAGAAGAAAATGAAGATGTACCTTTTACTTCACCTGTGAAAGATGGAGTGTCTCCAATTCGAGAAGATAATGATGGTGTTCCTTCAACTTGACCTGTGGATGATGGAGTGCCTCCAACTTGGAGATTCACTTTCCTCATTGAATGGAGATTTTGCATTAGTTCCCTTTGTGCCACCAATTCCATCTCTCTTAGCTTCATTAGATGTGTCATGTTCCTCTTCAATTGGCAATGGTAGAATATCTTCTTGTATGGTTGACAATTTCCTCTTTCCGCGAATTCGCCTTATTCTTTCTCTTTTCCTCTCATTCTCAACTTCACGCTCTTCTGGTGTTAGACTCTTTTCTCATTTCCTTAGCATGATGATGATGTCTACAAGCATGATGAATAAGACAATGATAATTAGAACTTTGATAATGACAATGAATAACAGCTGACAATGAATAATAGTTGATCCATAACAGCAGAGCCTATCCTTTATCAACAGCTGATAATGACAATGAATAACAGTTGATTCATGATAGTAGAGCCTATTCTTTATCAACAACTAATAATGACAATGAATAACAGTTGATTCATGATAGCAGAGCCTATCTTTTATCAACAGCTGATAATGACAATGAATAACAATTGAGTCATGATAGCAGAGTCTATCCTTTATCAACTATCTTGGTATGGTTCTACAAGTCTATTTTTTAGCAGAGTTAGGGTTAGGGCAGAATAACAAGGTGTAAAAATTTAGGACAGAGTTTTGTTTCATGATGACCTACTTGTAAAGGAGGATCTTTTGTGAGTTTTAGCACTATCCTATCAACCATGACTATCATGAAATTGTTTATAATGCCTTGTCCAAATATCTTTGATATTTTTCCATAGGTATTAATAAGGTGAAGGTAGATCATTAGTGCAAGGTTTCCAAGATAAATTATCACAAGTAATGCATAACCATCACCCTAAGATGCAAAGGTATTGTCCCATTATGAAAAGATAGCCGCCACTATCATAAAAATTATTGGAGGTATTTAGGATTATCATGATATACTTGACTGAAGATCATCATTTCATGTAAAACAAGTTGTCCTAAACTATATTTTGAGTATATCCCATATGTGAACATTATCATATACAATGATAGACAAATTGCTTAAAGAGGTGATGTTGAGGGAAAAGACTATCAAATTGCGCTATGACTATTATAAACAACCACATAGACTGTCACATCATAAACATAGAAGACTAGATCATGAAACTCTAGATCACTATTAAGGTCAGATATTCAAAATATGCAATAGGCTCTCACTACCCTATTCACATGACAAATTAAAGATTATGAGGATATCAATATGTTGTATGGCATTCCTTAGGATTACAAGATAAGAGATGACAATGATGAAAAGGACTGATAGTTAGCATGTATAGAACTAGTCAAATTTGGAGGAGAAAGAGCACTTGCAGCTACTATAGGTATTTTTACATACAACAATTAGCAAGGGAGTCACCATATTGAAAATACACTTGTAGGAAAGGTGGCTACTTGCAGCCATAGGAATTGCAACAAAAGGAGAGTTTAAGCATTACTTCACTTGCAACAATTGGGAGATAAAGTAGAAGGTGGCTACTTGTACCCATAGGACTTGTAGCAAAAGAGAGAGTGAGCAATGTCTCACTTGCAACAACAAGAACTTATAGTAAAGTAGAGGCTACTTGCAACAACTTGAGGTGTACCCATGGAGTGATGGGCACTTGCAACAAAAGGAATGAAGTGCTTGGGGTAGGCACACTTGCTAAAATAGGGAGATTGCTGAGGTTTGAGGGTAGCACAAGAGGCAATGTTGCAAGGTGGCCAAGGGGTCATGAAGAGGAGTGATGGTGTTGCACACACACATGTAACAAAGGTAGCATAATGAGAGTTCTCATGTGGAGAAAGAAAGGTTGCAAGATCAACAATGAGGAGTTTGGTATTTTATGCTTAAAGAGTACATGCTTACTAGTAGAGTAGAAGCAACCAAATAAGAACAGGTCATGAAGATGAAGAGGTGGTATTGGAAGTTTTTGTTGCTTATGTGGTTGCATTAGTTGTGTAATGAAGGTACAATTTGGTTTCATGGTTGTGATGTGCATAGAAGATCTAAGAGGGAGATCAAGAGGCTACATTAAGGCAGTAAAATGGTAGAAAGGGTGGAAATAAGGAGCAATGATTATGGAAGGACATTGCAAGTAGTGTGATTTATGACAAAGACATTTGAAGGGCTATTTGGAGACCATGATTGGGTGGCAAAAGGAAGTTGCAACAACATTGAAGGAATCCATTCAAGGAAGGATGGAAAAAGGATAGTTGAGTAGATGTTGGTAGCAAAATAATTAGCTACAAAGGATGAAGGTAGGAATTTAATGCCTATTATGAGTAGTAGGTAGTGGTGGCTTCAAAGAGGTTGTAGAATGCATATTGTTAGAGGAAAATATGAATAACAATATCAAACAACTAAACTATCCAATAACTCAATGAAATTAAGATAAAATGCAATAAACAAAGATATACCTTTGTAGACCGATTTTACCTCATGACTTCCATTGTTGCCTATCTCGTATTGATCTTATGAATGAGTTGAGCTCTCAGAAGTGTGTACTTCCTTGATGTTGAAGATGACAATATGAGAATGGTTGTAGATGGATAATGCAATGAAGATTAAACTAATAATGCAACTCTAGGATGATGGATAATGGAGATATGAAGCCATGGTTGGATGATTGTGATGATAATGGGATTACGCAAGTGCAATGAGGATACTTTTCCAAAGGCACGCTGGTAGAATTTCTATAGAGTAAGTTTACAAAAGCTCTTAGATTGTTGAAATGAGGGAATGAGGATACTTTTTATAGGCCAAGGAGGGGCCAATTCCAAGTGTCACGATCTCAACGGTGGAGAAGAAGTCTTGTGATGTGTATGGATTAGATTTGGTTGGTTGGGATGAGGGAGAGAAATATGGAAGATGTTCCTCTCACCTTGACAAGGTGGAGAGAAAGGTGTGACATGAGGCCACATGTCACAAGGCTCACAAAGACCATAGAGTGAAGGTCAAAGAAGGAGACCTTGTTTGTAGGATGGTTGGAAGGAATATATAGAATTATGGTACAAGTGACTCAAGGTGTCTTTTGACCAAGATGACATGGAGAGACCATGCTCATGAGAATAGGGATGGTTGGAGAAATAATAGGACATGTGGGTGGGGATAAATTACATAATTAAATATTAAAATATTTAATTATGTGTGCAACATGGTGAGGTGGATTGTGAGGTGGATTAGATGATGTGGGATAGATGATGTGGGTTTATGGACTTTTGACTTTAGGATAAGAAGATTTGATTAAATAATTTAGAATTATTTAATTAGGGATGACATTAGAAGAATTGATAAATTGATTTGTTGTAGAATTATGATGATGTGAATCATATAAATAAATTAGTGGATTTATTCATTGATAGAGGAATGGGAATAAAATAAATATTAAAAATATTTATTTAATTTGACTTAGCCATTTTTAGGTGTATACATTTTGCCCCTCTTTGAGACAATGTGTTTTATCACATTGTTTCAAAGAATAAAAAATTTTGCGATTGATACATGCCCTAGTTTGCCCCTGGTATAGGTTAATGACGATAGGATACCCCCTCGGGAGATTGGACAAGAAGAATGTGACGACCGGATGATGGACAATCTCATGATGAGAAAGGTTGAATGACAAGTTCCATAGATGAAGAAATTAGTTGACGTGGAAGAAAAATCTGATGAAAGACATGCCCCAGCATGCACAAGGTTAAACATCTCTAATTAGGGTTCAATGCACTATGAATAGTAGTGTGGGGTCACATTCCTAGTCATTTGCACACTTGTCTTTGCTAGAGAGTTTATAGGAGATCAGAGCTCAGGTTCCAAGGAGAGTTAGCCACAATGCAGCAGATTTCAATTGAGTTGTACCGCTTCAAGAGGATCCAACATTTCAACCGTCCAACAAAGTACGGCCCCCGGTAAGTACGCTTTTGATTTTAGGCTAGGTGCATTTATTATGGTCAAAATTCTAGGTCAAAGTTAGGTGTTCTGAATGCGCAGCAGAAATGAATCTGCGGATTTGCCCCACGAAATGGCACAAATGTTGCGACTCTATGCAAATACTGGCAGAACCTGCACAAATGCATGGTTTTCGCAAACAAAGAATAGATTTGTGCAAATACAAGAGGTTTCCACAAAAATGGTATGTAATTGCGCAATTGTCGTAAACCCACGCATGTGGTGTAATGTTGCACAAATACCTCCTAAATTTCAACAATTGAATGCTTCTGCCCAAATACAAGGGGATTCTGCTCATCCACCTTGAATCTATACAAATGGAAAATACAATTGTGCATCTATTTTAGATAGTCAAAATATTTAGCAATTTGATAAAGTCAGCATCATGATCGATGTTTGCCAACTAATAGGTGATCTTTGAGATTGATAGAATCTCAGGAGAGATGATAGGATAGATTTCCTATTAAAAATAGCTAAGTACTTGATGTTTGATAGATAGATATGCAGTTTAGTTGATTTTGTTTGATTAATGCGCATTTGGTTGAGCTATATCATAGCGAGGATGAGACATTTCATGTTCCTACTGGGGAGATCACTGTGACTTTGGAGGATGTACATCGGATTCTATAGATTTTGATCGATGGAGATCTCGTGGAGTACGAGTCTCAGACTAGGGCAAGACTTGATGAGTGCTGCCAAGTTTTTGATGATGATACCATTGAGGGCACAGAGATCAGTTGGGTTGACATGGTTTCCTCTTCCGTCAGTTATTGTTGGGTTGATTGGAGGGACAGTGTGTCCTGACAGGAGGTCACACAGGTTTACAGTTGGATGGGGGAGAGCTCTAGAGTGGATCACTATAGAGGGCACCTGATATGCTTGGGGTGTGTGTTTGCTTACACACCTTTATCATGATTTGCACCAGTTTGTGTATGATGGATCTTCCAATTTGTTATGTGGAGTCTCGTTGCTACAGATTTGGGCTTGGTGCCACATTACAATTACTTGGTTGATTGGTATAATTACTCGGAGCAAAAATTAGCCATATTCTTATATGTTCTAGGAGATTCTTTCCCTGCCCAAGCTGGGAAAGCTAGAGTATTGGTGGCATGAGTTTGACAATGTCAATTTAGTTGTTTGGCGCCCCTACCTAGATTGCGAGGTATGGGATGAGTATGCCTCAGAGTTACCATTTTGTTTCCAGACCAGGTGGCTGATAGGGAGGACTCCTTATATTCTTGAGAGGCACATCGTTTCTTGTGTGTACCGGCAGTTTGTCAGGATCCAGGGGATGCCCCAGGGAAATGTCATCTTTTCTAGGACATACAAGGAGCGTCCTCGATGGGGTCCTAGTGCATCTTATGAGCAGGCACAGGAAGAGTTTTTGCAAATACCATACCAGTCATGGTCGATGAGGAGGATAGTTGTGGATGTAGGCATGACACAGGATTATGTCGACTACTTTGCTGCACACCCATTCCCTCACTATTCAGGACCTGGAGAGCGAGCCCCAAGACTAGATGACCAGGAGGAGGATGACAATGGGCCTCATCGCCCTATGCTGACTACTTTGCTGCACAGCCATTCCCTCACTATTCAGGACCTGGAGAGCGGGCCCCAAGACTAGATGACCAGGAGGAGGATGACAATGGGCCTTGGTGGCGATGGAGGTGACGAGGAGGATGAGGAGGACAAGGTGGTTGGAGTGGCAGGGGCGATGGTGATGATGGTGAAGGTGGTGGAGGAGGAGATGGGAGCGATGGAGATGATGGAGATGGCAGGAGGGTTAGACAGTAGGTTGATAGAGATCTCGCCTAGCAGGCACAATTATTACTATAGGGACAGGTACAGCCACAAGTTGGATAGGGACAGGGACAGGGACATGATGACGGGGAGCTGCCAACCTTACGAGCCCAAGTAGCTCAGTAGCAGACATAGCTAGCCCAACAGCAGGCTCAGTTGGGTCAGATGCAGGGATAGATTACCCAGCTCCAGGGTGAGTTATAGACTATGAGATTGGAGAGAGATACCGCAATCCAGCGGTATACCAAGGTGGAGGGGCTGCTACAGCAAGTACAATAGACTGCAGGATAGGGTCCCACTGGATAGATAGTGGCAGAGATGGTGAGGGCTAGCTAGGAGATATTCTACTAGTAGTCACTATATGAGCATACTGTGCCCCCAAAGCGGCGAGCAGGCAATTTTCACCCTAGCTACTGCAATAGGTCACGGAGGACTTTCACAGAGAGTGGAGGGGTGATGGGGCCATCCAGGGGATCACCAAATGTAAGTGCAGGGCCATCAGGTAGTGGTCAGCCACAGTAGCCGACGCCTTTAGGAGGCAGCCACTCTTAAGTCTTACAAGACATGTATCATTTTGCAGCATCATTTTGTATACACCACATTCTGGACATTTCAAGATGTATTATTTTGTGATATCATCGTATACTTGGACATTACTCTTTTTGATGATGATATATGATCATGTGCTTGATGGACTATCTATATATGCATTTATGGATGGACACTTCTATATGATGATTTATTCTGATTATGGTTATATGCAATGCTGCTAATCATATTTATTTGATTCTATTGTGCACTTGATACTTATGCGACATGATGTTTCTAGGAGCTACATGATGGACATGATGACTTATATGCATGTTTATTGTCCTATATGTTTATCATTTATGATGTCCTAATGCATACACTATGATGATTTATATGTAACATATGAGTTTTTAATTATTTTATTTATGGGTGATGATCTAATATGCAAACACTATGATATCTATGTTTTTGTGAGATTTTTTATTTATGAAAATGTTATGGTGACTCGTGTGGATGCATGACACGATTATATGATACTTGTTATGGACAATTATGACTTACCATGTTTTTGTAACCTAATGACTTAAAATGATATGCATTTATGGTTTATCATGTTTTTGATATGCCTCTATGTTTATGGACATGTTTATGATATGCAAAAATGGTTTATTTTTGCTAATGCCAAGTACACTCAATCATAGAATAATAAGACACTTTAGAAGAATTGACTTTGGATAATGAAAGATAATTTAGAAGAATGATTTGGATAATGAATGACAATTTAGAAGAATGATTTGAATAATGAATGACAATTTAGAAGAATGATTTGAATAATAGATTAAATGGACAGGCTAGATCATAAAAACACTTGGAATTTTGACAAGGATGAAATGTTTATAATGAAATGAGATGCAATTTGGTATGTATGGATGTGGATTTTGTCATCTTCTTGTACAAGTTTTTGAAGTACTTTGTTTCATCATTGAGATTTTAAAATGTTGTAAGAAAATACAAGCATCTAGGTATAATTAAACCATGATGACCTGAGTATTACGTACATATATTTTGATTTAGCAAGTTAATACAAACATCTAAGTATAATTGAACCAAGATGACCTGAGTATTGCTTGCATATCAATAAACAAGGATTACACCTATTTCATGTTTAGACCTCTAATGTCCTTGATGTTCATTATTTTAATCATGTCTTTAGACAAGGCTTAACATTACTAAAGATAAACCCACAAACAGCAGACAAATAAAATAATTATGTTCCATCATAGCATCTCTAGTTTTTTGACATCCTTGAGTAGCATATGAGACATAATAATAAAAATCTTGATAATAAGATTTTAAACAACCATTAAAAACCTTCTTGCCATAGATATATGTTTTCTTACAATAACTTGATAGAGTCAAGTTTGATGTTTTAAGCAGGTTGGGATTTGTCAGATGCAATTTAAATATCTTCTTGCCAAGACAATGTTTTAAAGCTTGCTTTGCTATGCTTCTTGCTATCTAGTGATAAAACCATGATCCAGTTTGTTATCCTCTGAGTTGTAGCATTCAAAAAATCCAATTCACTAACTAGGTCAAGGATTTGCCTCCAGTAAAGCAAAGGATTGATTTACTATGGATGAACTGATAATAGACATGAAGAAACGGGGGGCCCTAAGGGACTGACCTAGTTCCTCGGGGGCTCATTGATAAATGGCCTTGCCTATGTGATGATGCAAAGGCAACGTAATTCAGGGTGTGGACTATGTGGACCTAAGACTTAGGGGTTGGGAAGCCTCAGGGGCTCATCGATGATGGCCTTGTCTACGTGATAACTCAAAGGCAACGTAGTTCGACCTTGAAGGCTAACACTAGTAAATGGATGAATGGAAGATATGCAAAGGTTTATGATAGGATTAGGGATACGGATGGAAGGGAAAGCCTTGGGGGCCCATCAATGATGGCCTTGCCTATGTGATAACTTAGAGGTGATGTAGTACGGGATTTGGCAATACTAACAACAGACTTGTGATAGAATGATGGGATGGATGAAAATATTAGATAAGGTGATAAGGGTAACAGAGCACCAAGCTATGATAGGTTACCGTTAGGCAGTTGGAAATGGATGCAGTTATTTGATGGATACAGTAGGAAAGATGGATGCGGGTTGGGTTTTTTTAAAAGATGGAGGAAGTGGTTTATCACAAATAGCACCTATTTCTAAGTTTTCGCCACTTGCTTTTATTTGCATGATCACAAATAGCACCTATTTGCTAGGTTTTCACTACTTGATTTCTTTTTTTTACATCCCTTGCATTGGGGTTATTTAGGTGTAGAACCTTTGAAGGTGCACACTATTGATGGGGTCATCAAATAGTTCACCTTCTATGTTGATAGTTGATAAGCACCTGATCCATAAGCAGCAACTATGACATAGGGACCTAACCAGTTGGGTTCAAATTTCCCCTTTTTCTCTCTATCTTGTTGATTTCTTGGATTCTCTCTTAGAACCAAGTCACCCACCTGGAAGACTCGTGGTTTGACCCTGTGATTATAAATTTGTGACATTCTCTGTTGGTATGCCTTAAGATGGTTGAATGCATGTTGTCTCCTTTCTTCTAGCAGCTTTAGTCCCTGGAGCCTTGATATTCTATATTCCTCATCATTTATGAGACCCTTTAACGACACCCTATTAGAAGGTAACTCAACTTCTATAGGTAGGATGGCTTCAGAGCCATAGACAAGGGTGTATGGTGTCACACCTATGGGTGCATGTATACTAGTTTTGTAGGCCCACAGAGAGGGGTTCAATTGCATATGCCAGTCACGGCCAGCATCATCGACGGTCTTTTGAGTATCTTTAGGATAGTTTTGTTCGATGCCTTAGCTTGGCCATTACCTTGTGGGTAGTATGGAGTGGAGAAGCGATGCTGAATGTGGAATTTATCACAGATTTCTTTCACATCCAGATTCTTGAAAGGTCGTCCATTATCTGTGACAATGGATAATGGAATGCCATATCTACATATGATGTAGTTGAGGATTAAAGAGGATATTTGTTTCCCTATGACGTTCGTTAATGGAATGGCCTCAATCCACTTTGTAAAATACTCAATGGCTATGACAATGAATTTGTGGTTGTTGGAGGATGAAGGGTGAATCTTGCCTACTAGATCAAGTCCCCATTGGCAGAAGGGCCAAGGTGTCGTTAGGGGTTGCAACTCTTGAGTGGGTGTGTGTCAAATTATTGTGAATCTGGCATTTCTTGCACCATTTGACAAAATGATAGGAGTCAAATTCCATGCTTGGCCAATAGTACCTAAGACGCATGAGCTTCTTCACTAGGGTAGGACCACTAGAGTACATCCTGCATATTCCTTCATGTACTTCACTTAGAGTGGTCTAATATTCCTCACTATCCAAACACCTAAGGAGAGTACCATCTAAACCTCATCAATATAGGGTGTCTGCGATGATGGTATATCGGGATGCTTGGCATATGAATGTTCATTTATGGTTGTTTGATAGGTCAGGTGGTAGGATATTCTCTTTTAGATAGGTGTAAACTTTGCCATATAAGGGAGAATCAGACCCTACAATGTGGTAAATGGTGTTGGTTTCTGGGATTTCATAAGCAGGATGGGAGACTGGCTCCACAAAGAACTTGTAACGCAAATGATTTTCAGGTATGTCCAGGAGGGATGCAATAATAGCCATTGCATCTGCTGCTTTGTTTTCCAATCTTGGTATCTGTTCAAAGGATATCACAACAAAATATTCCTTGAAGTCATCCACCATACGGTTGTATGGTATTAGCTTCTTGTCCTTAGTTTGATAATCGTCATTTACTTGATTAATGACAAGTTGTGAGTCCCCGTACACATGAAGTTCTCTAACCTTCCAATCTACTACCATCTTAATGTCAATGACTAAAGCTTCATAATCGGCCACATTGTTGGTGCATGGAAATAGAAGTATGTATGACTTAGGGATTGTATCTCCATGGGGCGTTACCAACAAGATTCCTACTCCAGATCCATGTTGAGTATATGACCCATCAAAGTAGAGTTTCCAAGTTGTGGTAGTGATGTTGAAGATAGACTCATCTGGAAATTCAAAGCTTAATGGGTTGTCATCTGTCAAAGGTGCATCTACCAGCTGATCCGCAATGACCTGCCCCTTTATTTCTCTTCTATTTACATACTCAATATCAAATTCACTGAGTATCATGACCCATTTAGATATTTTGCCTATTAGGGTAGCTTTTATGAATAGGTATTTTAATGGGTCAATCTTAGCCACTAGCTTGATAGAGTGTGAGAGCATGTAGTGTCTCCACTTTTGTGAAGCAAAGGCAACTGCAAGGCATGCTTTTTCAATTGGTGTATATTGCAGCTCGTAACCTACTAGTGTCCTGTTGATGTAGTAGATTGCTTGCTCCTTTCCTTCATGGTTTTGTTGTGCTAGCAGAGCTCCAAGAGTTGTTGGTGTAGCTGAAATGTAGAGTAGTAGTGGCTTGCCCTGAATTGGCGGCATCAAGACTGGTGGGTTCATTAGATATTCCTTTAGATGCTGGAATGCTTGCTCACACATGTCATCCCATTTTAATGGAATGTTTTTGTGTAAGAGATGTGTGAATGGATGGCACTTATCTGCCAGTTGAGAGATAAACCTTCTGATGGATTGCAACTTTACTTGTAGAGACCTCAACTGACTTAGATTCTTAGGTGGCAGCATTTCCATGATTGCTTTTACCTTGGCTAGGTCCACCTCTATTCCATTAGTTGATACAATATACCCAAGGAGTTTACTGGATGTGACTCCGAAAACACACTTTTTGGATTTAACCATACATTAAATTGCTCTAGTCTCATGAAGATCTTGTCCAAGACTTGGAGATGTCCTTCTCTAGTGAGTGACTTATCTAGGATGTCATCTACATAATCTCCCATGATGGTGTGCATCATGTCATGAAAGATCATACTCATTGCCTGCTAATATGGTTCCCCCGCATTCTTTAGTCTGAATGGCATGACACACCAACAATAGGTACCTCATGGACATGTGAATGTTGTTTTGTGCTAATCCTCTGATGCTATTTTGATTTGGTTATAGCTAGAGAACCCATCCATTAATGACAACATGGTGTGTCCTACCGTTAGATCGACAATGATATCTATGTTTGGCAGAGGAAAGTCATCTTTTGGACAAGCCTTGTTTAGATCCTTAAAGTCATTACAAATTCTAATCCTTCCATTGAGTTTTGATACAGGGACAATGTTTTAAATCCACTCCAGATAATCTATCGGTCTGATGAAACCAACATCTAGTAGCTTCTTCAATTCTTCCTTCACCATTAATGCTATTTGTGGGTGCATTTTTCTCAGTTTCTATTTAACTGGCTTAGCTCCTGGAGCTAGTGAAATATGATGCATGATAAGATCAGGATCTAGTCCCAGCATATCGGCATATGACCAAGCAAAGTTAATCTATTTCCGCTTGAAGAATTCGGTGAATTCTAGATTTTCCTGTGCGAATAACGATTGTGCCATATGGATTATCCTTGGGTTGTCTTAAGTTCCAATACTAATAGGTTATATGGGTTCAATCAGAATTGAGGACCTCTCCTGATGAGCTAGATTGGAAAGAGTGTCAAGCCTTTCATCCTTCGGTGCCTCAGAGAGGTTTTCACCGTCGGATACATCTTTTATTTTTTTACTATTTTCACTATCTAACACTGCCGCAAAGCGGTTTTCACCATTAGATCTATCTTTTATTTTCACATTTTTATGACTGAAAGGCTTGGCACTCTCTCCAAAATAAGCCTTGTCATTGAGTTCTATGGTGTAGCCAGTTTTGTGATCCCCTGTAGGTAGATGGTCTCTAAGTTCTAGATAATCGATGATAGTATCATCATTTTGGAAAGTATCTAGCTTAGGGGTGGTGTCTTGCAAATCCCAGTCTATGAGTTTGGGACGCACTATGGGTAATGGGTCATCAGGTCGATTTGGTTCAAAGCTAGTAATGGTTAGAATGGAGGAGTTGTTTGAATAGGTAGAGGTATTGACAAGGTCTATTATGGTTCTCTCCTCAAGTTGGTTCGTCAAGTGTGACATCGTACTCTCCTCATGAAGTTCACTTTTGTCATATTGATGATCAAACTCTAGCGATCTAGCCCTAGAGCTTTGTCCCTCATGCATCGTATGAGTAGAGCTATACTGTTGAACCACATCAACCCCTTTATCTTCACAAGACATTTCTGAGAGGCTGTCCCATTCATACTCATTGGAATCTGTTTCACTAGCTTCTTATAAGCGGTGAATTTGTTCCACTAGGTTAGTGGTAGTTGTTTCTCTATCTTTTGCTTTGAGTTTCTCCTTGCCTTTGATCTTCTCTTTACCCTTGTATCCCAACTGAGTAGTGTCTCGATCTGTGGAGGTAGAGTGTTGGATTGGTTCTATGAGACCATCTTTCCTTAATCTTATGGGACCATGTCCTTCATATCACATCCTTTGTAAAATAGAAAACCCTTGACCATATTGTGCAGTGGGTAGCTTAGGTTGATGGTCCTTTGGTGTGGTTTCACTATCTTCATCTTTGTAAAGCCATTGTAAGAGATCTTTTTCATCACTCTCATCCGATAGGTTTCCCCATCTAATGAAAGGACCCTTAGAAGTTTCCAATGACTTGGCCTTGTTCAGTAATGACTTTCCATAGGATTTTGGTGATATAGGCAACTATGCTAGACAAAAAGATTGCTCAATGACATACTCTCCAACACTCTTGTCTTTGACTTTGACTTTAATCTCTGATGTTTTGGAGGTAGAAGCTAGAGAACTTGGGTCCACATGGTTTGAAGAAGAGGAAGCTGCTCAATTGGTGGGGATTACAACTTCTAGTTTTGATTGGATGGTGTTGCAATACTGGAATGGATCGGGGTCACCTTGTATGGTAATTTCTTGGCCATTGTGTGGGAACTTGATATATTGATGGTATGTTGATGGAACAGCCTTCATAGCATGGATCCAAGGTCTACCTAGAAGAATGTTATATGCTAACTCCATGTCTAGAACTTGGCACATGTCTCTCTCTACTAGTCCAACTCGTATTGGCAAGACCACAATTCCTTTGGAAGTTCTCGCTTCTTCGTCATATGCCTTGATAGTTATTTTCTTTTTAGGATCAACGGTATTTTCTAAAAAGGCCAATGCAAGGATTAACTTTAACATGCATATGTTTAAACCAGCACCTCCATCTATTAGGACCCTTTTTATTCTGTATTTGTGGATTTGGGCCTCAATGTGAAGGGATGCATTGTGTGGTTGGTTGATGGACATATCATCTTTCTCTATGAAAGATAAGAAATGTGGTGTGGTTAGATGACCCACCATAGCTTGGAATTGCTCTTGGGCAAGGTTGGTAGGAACAGTTGTTTCCAAGAGGGCCTTCTCTAAGATGGCTTTGTGTGACGGGGATAGACGCAATAACTCCAAAATGGATATGTGGAGGATGACTTGGGTGGAGCCCCTTGTAGAGTAATGTTTCCATGATGAGTGGTCACATTACAATTGGGCTTATTATTGATGGTGATCACATTAATGTGTGAATCACTTTGTGAGATATGATTAACAGTGTACTCATAAGAAACATTATTATAATTTGCTTTGTCTACACCGTTGTTGTTTTCATTGGATGGTCCTCCTTTTTCATAGTGAGGAAGAGGATTTTTGAATGATATATGCTCATCATTAGAGGTATGCCCTTCAATTGATATCCATTTTTGATCCAAGAAGTCTTGAATGGCATGTTTTAGCACTTGACAATCATTAGTTTTATGTCCTTTGTTTCGGTGATATTCACAAAATTTGGAATCACTCCAACAAGAGGGCTTAAATTTTGGTTCATAATCTCACACCGGTGGAAGTGTTATGAGGTTTCCCCCTACTTCCTAAGGGTGGATTCAAGAGACTCTCCTAGTGGTGTGAATTTTCTCCCAGGAGGAAAGTTGGTAGGTCTTTGCTCATTGCTTTGAGGCTTGTTGGATGGTGTATTGTTTTGTGGTTTTGATAGATTAAAGATTGGTTGTTTTTGTACCACATTTTTAGCATCTACCACACCATCGTTTACAATGGGTTTGTTCTTGGTCAAAAATTGCAACTTGTCTGCATTGTTGTTTGAACTAGGGGTGTCTTTGTATAGCTTAATTTGTCCCTTTGTTATCAAGGCTTTCTCAATGAGTAGCCCCATTTCAATGACCTTACTAAAAGTAGTTGGACATTGTATTTGGATTTGATAACTCAGTTCCATGGTTAGGTTGTGAACAAACATTTCTATCATTTGTTTCTCTGGTATGTGGTAGGGACACTTGCTTGCAAGTTGTCTCCATCTTTATAGGAAAGACGCGAAGGATTCTCCCCCCTTTTGTTTGTTATTACAAAGGTCCAACATGGAGATTTCATGTTTGATATTGTATGAGAAATGTGTTATAAATTTATCCACTAGCTCATCAAAAGTGAGGATGCCAGTGTTGGCAAGAGACACTATATGGATTCATGAATGTTGTCATTGATGGCAACAAAGTTTATCCCACACATCCGCAGGACATGGTGTGTCTCTACTGGAAGTCAGAGTGAAGAATGTTGTGGTCCGGTAAACAAGAACAGAGCATGTGGCGAGGTCCGACAGTCAGGTTTGGATCTCTCAGAGGAAGTATCTTGGTGAAGTGTGGATTTGGGGAAGTCAAGAGGACTACCTTGAGTGATAGATTCTAAGGATTTAGCCTATGGTGATAGATGAAGAAAAAGATATGAATACTTGAGTATCGAGTTCTTGATTGGCAGTGTGACAGAGGAAGAACTGACTGGCAGAACATCAGACATTATTCTGAATGTGTTACTGATGATGGTAAATATTCTTAAGGCATAAGTTATGATTGGCTCACATGATTGATGACTTCTACAAGTATATCCTTGATCCGCATTACTTGGTATGCAAGGATTCAGTCGACAAATCAGAGTTTGTGGAAAATATTGACTATTCCGAGTGCCGACTAGAAAAGTGATGAAATCACTTTTGCGTATATATATATAAGATGGATTTAGTTGTGATATGTGTTGAGGTGTAAGAGAATGTGTGAAGAAAAGCAGTAGAGCTAAATAAAAGCAGAAAGGAAGATCCAGTATGTGAAAGGAGAGTAGCACAAAAGAAGAGGAAAGATGAAGTGCAGCAGATCAGTTTACTGAGCCTAACCGGAATTGAACTCCAGCATATGTTGATGCTCCTTATCAATTCAAGTATTGTATTACACTCTTTATAAACTATAGACAGTGTGTCTCTTGTAGGCAGCGTGCCTCTTGTGAGCAGTGTGCTCGGGCAGTGAGCCCTAATTGGCAAGTGCCATTTTGTATTTCCATTCTTCTAACAGAGAATATAATCTTGGGTTAATCACCCCATGGTTTTTTCCCTTAACAGGGTTTCCACGTCAAAAATATTGTATCATGTGTATTTCCATTTCATGGTTATGTTTGCTTATTTGAATTAATGTTGTATTGATTATTAAGTAAGTTCAGAAAGTAGAAATAATTAGGATAACTGATTCACCCCCCCTCTCAGTTATCAACAATTGGTATCAGAGCTAAGTTCCTCCTAACAGAGTCTAACAGCTTGAGGAAGTTCTGGGAATTCAAATGGATGTATATGGTTTAAGGGAGCAACTCAAGACTGCCCTTGATGATCTTGAGCAGTCAAACTCTGAAGTCAATGAATTAAAGGAAAGACTCAAACAGGCTGATGATTTCATGAGAGAACTAAAAGACAAATTAAGTCTCTCTATGAAAAAGACAAAGGAGCTACTTCAGCAATTGGCAAGCCAAGGTGAAGCCAATGACACAAATGAAGATCTGAAGGAGAAAACTAAGTTATGTGAAAAATTATCAAAAGAAATCATTATGGTAAGACATGAAATGGAATTAGGAGTTATGAAGTTTACCCAAGAGGTTGAAGAGAAAAGAAAAACTGAAGATAATCTAAGACAATCTCTCAAGGAGAAATCAGAAGATTGCCACAAGATGGATAGAATTATTAGACATCTTGAATCTAATCTTGAAGATGCTAAAGATAATGAAGAAAAACTTGAGGATCAAATTGTCTCTCTCAAAAGGGATCTTCAAACAGCAAATGAATATAAAGAGAAATTCAAGATAAGTTCTCCTCAACTTGAAGTTCTTCTTGAAAGTCAAAAGAGGGTAGATGACAAGTGTGGTTTGGGATATGAGAAAGGAGAAAGCTCTAGATCCGGTCAGAAGAATTTTGGATCAGAAAATCCAAGGAACATGTCTAGAAGACCTCCAGTAAGGCATCCTAATGCTCAAAGATATCCATCCTTCAATGGATACTACCACAACTGCAATAACTTTGGTCATAAAGCTAATCAGTGTAGAAAGAGAATGAATCAGACTAATACATCCTTCTCTGGACAGTGTTTTAATTGCAAAAGGTATGGTCACAAATCTCATGAATGCAGAAATATGCAAATGAACAAATCATTCAATGGTAGATGCTTTGCATGCAATAGAATAGGTCATATGGCTAATCAATGCAGATCAAGAGGATATCAATCAAATATGCATAGAAATGTTGTTTGCCAAATTTGCAATAGATCTGATCATATTGCAAAATTCTGTAGAAACAAGAATCAGGACAAAAGAGGTCCAGTATATCATAATCAGAATCAAGACAAAGGAAAAACACAACTGAATGTGGATGACATTAAAAGTGAAATGAACAAGATTTGGGTAAAGAGAAGTATAGAGAATGTGGGAAATGGATCTACACCAGACTCTGGTGCTGATATTCCTTCCGAAAATTAAAAGGTGAGCTCTAGCTCAGGGGGAGCAACAAAAGATAAGCCAATTCCCCCAGCCAGTCAAGTTGTGCCTGAAATTGGCACATAGGAAGCTGCGGATCAAAGGGTTCCTAGAGAAACATCTAAATAAGGTATGGTGAATATTTGAGACATCTGCAAAAGATTTGAAGAGTCTAATCTTTCCAGAATTGATCCGGTAAAATAGTCTTCCGGTAAAACAGGTTCTTCACAAGTTTGGTCCGGTGTGATTCTAAAATTGAGATATCTTGATCTACGGATAAATCAAATGATTGAGGAAGGTAAGAGAGCCTGTAGGAAATCACCGAGGACAACTCTAAGTATATCACTATGAACCAGAAAGATACATATTTCAAAGTAAAGAAAATAGAGCAACCGGAACAACTTAGGTCGAGCATTTATTACAACTTAACATTAGGGTTTGTAGAGCAATATAAGGGTTTTCTCACTAAGCATTTGCTCATTCTACATTCAAGAAGAAACGAAAAGAGAGGCTTTGCAACAAAAATCCCTCAAGCTCATCCAAGATCATTTGCAAAAGTCAACTCATCCAGAAATCGATCCGGCTAACTCCGTGAAACCGAAAAGCGCAAAAGGTATTCTCCTTTATCAAATATCTCTCTGTAAATCCTTGAATGATGGGTACTCCAAATATTGTGAAGATCTCCAATAGGCCTCGCCCCAAATTCAAGAAACATCCATACAAATCCTTGGAAGTAGATCCCCTAGGTGCTTTTTTTAGTGTTCCGCATGGTGTACTGCATACAGAAGATATTAGGGTTTACATTCACACAAACATTAAAGAATTTAGAGAGTCCAAATTAATGGATATCTATCACAAGCAGTTAATGGATGATTCTTTTGAGATCAAACCTCAGTATAAAGCCATCCGAGATAAGCATTTTGCTCAATGCATTCATTTCCCCTATTTTGAAGAAGATGAATGGGTTCAATATGTGTTGAGTAGAGTGCATGACAATTTCTTATGGTTGAATAGACCATTTAAGATCACCAAAGATGCAATTAGTGCAGTAACCAATCTGCACTCATTCGGTGGAATACATGTTCTCAAATCTGTCAAGAATCAGATAGTAAGTGATGCAACCAGATTAAAATTTGACAAGAGAGCTATGACAATTGAAGACATCACTGAACCTGATGTCAAATTTGCATCCATGATAATTGGTTACAAGATTTATCACTCCAGTAGGGAAAATTCAGTACCGGGAACTACAGTTTACACAGCCTATCAAATGCTAAAAGAAAATGCTGACTATGATCTGTGTGAACTTCTTCTAAGCCAACTTTTGGAAAATCTGTAAAAGATTAAGAAGGATAAGAACTCCTTCAAATATGGGGGCTTGATACTCTGCCTATTCTTTTATTACATGAATGAGCTTCCCAGATCCAATGGCTGGGTATGGCAGAATGACAGACTAGTTACCATCCAAATCAGAGACTATTTGCATGGGCTTGGGGATGCTAAAGCAAGAAATATAGCCCTGTGGGGATATTTCAAGAATTTTCAGAACATGATGCAAGTAAGAGAGAGAATTCCCCAGTCTCTTGTTGAAAAATATAAAGACACAGTATGCTTCATGGTAGAGACTGATCAGTGCCTAATTGAGGCAATAGAACCAAGAACTGTATGGATCATGCCTATGGGGTATGAAGTTGATGAACAAATTGTGGAGCTGCATGTTCAACAAATGCTAAGTCAGCCAAAGGATCCAAAGGCAGAAAGGTTTGGAACATTTGAAGAGCTAAGTGTAAAAGTTCATGTGGAACTCAGACAACCGGAAATAAAGAGGAAAGTGAGAAAAGAAGTTGAAGAAATTGCCAAAGGCTTAGGCATCTCAAAGGAGGCTCTTGATGCCAACAAAGAAAAGGTGGAAGGGAAGTAAGGAAAGTGCTCTGGTAGAATCTTCCACCCAGACAAGATCATCAAAGAAATCAGCACCTGTCACAGCCAAAAGCTCAAGAACATCAAAACCAGAAGTCCAGGCATCCAGAAAAGGAGAAAAGAGAACAAAGAAAAAGGCAACAAGGTCCTATGTTAGCCTAAAGGATGATGAAGAAACTGAATCAGATGAGGAGATAAAGAAACTCAAGAAGAAGAAATCATCCGGTGAACACTCTGCCGGTCAAGGAGAAGAAGAGAAGGAAGAGGAATTTGTTGAAAACCCCACTCTATCCTTAGATATTGTAGTGAAAGCAGTCACTGTGGATGGGAACCTGCAACCCTTAATAGAATTCTATGATGCATATAATGAAGCAGATAAAAAGATTTTGGAGGAAGCCACAGTTAAGTTTTTGATCCACTTACTACATCCATAATAAATCAAGAATGTCAAACGGTTGCAGTTTTGAATGAAATTAGGAAGCTTGAAAAAGAGAAGAAAAATAGAATCAGTAGGTTGAGTGAGCTCAGAGGGATAATTGTCCCTAAGTTAGAGGCCATGCATGAGGCCATAAAAGAAGCTCAAATCATAGCCCAGACCAATGATCCAACAGATCTAAAAAGGGCAGATGCGTTTGCATTCCTGTTGAGCGGTCATATATCAATTTTGGACAGAATGAAGCAAAGTTGGGCTACAGAATTCATTCAATTGAAAACAACTTTTGCAGACATACTTCAGTATATGTAAGTATTCCATATGTATATACTTATGCAGACAAGATTTTGAAAATTTTGGTATGCGGACCCTACCCTTTGCCATTGATGTCAAAGGGGGAGTGAGGAGCAGTAAAAAATGAGGAATCCAACTAAGGGGGAGCTCTGAAAAATGTATATAAAAACATAGCATCAGCTAAGGGGGAGCATAGTGTAAACACTTAGTCATTTTTCACTAAGTGTTGCCATCAATGCCAAAGGGGGAGATTGTTGGCAAGAGACATTATATGGATTCATGAATGTTGTCATTGATGGCAACAAAGTTCATCCCACACATCTGCAGGACATGGTGTGTCTCTACCGGAAGTCAGAGTGAAGAATGTTGTGGTCTGGTAAACAAGAACAAAGCATGTGGTGAGGTCCGACAGTTAGGTCCGGATCTCTCAGAGGAAGTATCTTGGTGAAGTGCGGATTTGGGGAAGTCAAGAGGACTACCTTGAGTGAGAGATTCCAAGGATTTAGCCTCCGGTGATAGATGAAGAAAAAGATATGAATACTTGAGTATCGGGTTCCTAATTGGCAGTGTGACAGAGGAAGAACTGACTGGTAGAACATCAGACATTATTCTGGATGTGTTACTGATGATGGTAAAGATTCTTAAGGCATAAGTTATGATTGACCAACATGATTGATGACTTCTACAAGTACATCCTTGATCCGTATTACTTGGTATGCAATGATTCAGCCGACAGATCAGAGTTTGTGGAAAATATTGACTATTCCGGGTGCCAACTAGAAAAGTGATGAAATCACTTTTGCGTATATATATATAAGATGGATTTAGTTGTGATATGTGTTGAGGTGTAAGAGAATGTGTGAAGAAAAGTAGTAGAACCGAATAAAAGTAGAAAGGAAGATCCAGTATGTGAAAGGAGAGCAGCACAAAAGAAGAGGAAAGATGAAGTGCAGCAGATCAATTTACTGAGCCTAACCGGAACTGAACTCCAGCATATGTTGATGCTTCTTATCAATTCAAGTATTGTATTACACTCTTTATAAACTGTAGATAGTGTGTCTCTTGTAGGCAGTGTGCCTCTTGTGAGCAGTGTGCTCGGGCAGTGAGCCCTAATTGGCAAGTGCCATTTTGTATTTCCATTCTTCTAACAGAGAATACAAGCTTGGGTTAATCACCCTGTGGTTTTTTCCCTTAACAGGGTTTCCACATCAAAAATATTGTGTCATGTGTATTTCCATTTCATGGTTATGTTTTCTTATTTGAATTAATGTTGCATTGATTATTAAGTAAGTTCAGAAAGTAGAAATAATTAGGATAACTGATTCACCCCCCTCTCAGTTATCAACAGCAGGAGGTAGACAGGAGAACCATTCCATTGCTTGGCCTCCCAAGATTCATGGGAATAGTCGCATAATATATGTTTCGTTGTGTCTGACTTCTAGGCATGTTGTGCTGAATTCCCTTATATGATCTCTTGGATCACTTTTTCCTCTATACTTGTCAAATTTTGGAACCTCGAATCTTAAGGGAAAAGGTATCATGAGCAAAGACTTATCAAAGGGATATGGTGAAATATCCTCAAGGGAGTAGTGTTTTGTGGTTGTCCCACTTTGTATATCTACCAACTATTTTTGCAAGGCTTGGATTTGTGTCGTTTATGTGTCCAAAGGATTGGGTGTATCCTTAGCCTTTTCTAATTTTGAAGCATCTTTGTCAATTTTGGATCCATCATTGTCATTTTTGGAGCCATCTTTCGAAGACTCAACTTCATTTGAGGAATTGGTTTCTCTTAGATTTGAGACATCAAAATCTGCAGGCAATTTAGCTCCTTGTTGAGCTAACATGAGAAAATATTTATGAGGATCCGTGGCAACAACCATATCCATTACCTTTTAAAATTTTGGATCTTGAAGTTGTTTAAGGATTTCTTCTTAACTAATCTCCTCATCATCAGAATTGTGTCCACTATTTGTAGGGAACCCATTTTTTGTTTTTGTTTCACTTGGGACCTAGTTTGAACCATGCAATTTTGAGATGTGGGTGAAGTTGGATTGTGAGATTTTGGGGAAACTGGTTTGATGGTTTGGTATGATGTGGTTGAAATGAATTTGATTGGATAAACTAGATTTTGCTAACGTTTTCTGTTGATTTTATTTGTCCAAACAAGGTGGTCTTGAGCTATAATGATAATAGCTTTTGAAGTGTCGATATAAAAGGTAGTCAAAATAGGGATAGATGATCACCACTATTGATATAGACTATTCTTTTATCAAGATACACAAGTATAGTTTTGATGTGAAGGATGATTGTAATCCTGTTACGAAACTAGCTAGATATTGTTTGAATTTGGTAGAGTATCAATTATGCCTTGATGCAAGTTTTGGTTTGGTTTGATGTGTTTGGATAGTAAGATAATGGTATGCAAAGGTGATGTTGTGAAAAGGGTATGAGGATGTGACTGCAAGGTTGAACTTATTTTCCAAGTATAAACTAGAGAAAAAAGGGTATCCAAAAATGGTTTCATTTTTGTCTCAAAATGTACAGAACAGCTCTCTGTTGTGAATGCGCAACGTCAGATACGCAGGAATATTCAGCAAAAGTGCAGCTCTACACTATGTATGCGCAGCTCTGTATGCGCAGGGCTATGTTTCTAATGCGTAGTTCTGTGTTTTAAATGCGCAAAAAGGTATACACACATCAAGACAGTGTAAATGAGCAATAATACTATTTAAATGTGCAGCAGCAGTGAATGTGCAACAAGATTTTGTAAATGCACAGCAATACAATGTAAATGCACAGGACTACAAAAGTTTTGCCTTTTGTTTCAGTTTGTCAATCTTGGCTTGTTTGTACATTTTCTGAGGATGCTCTAAAGTTTGCAGTACTATTTTTTACTCAAGTTATTGCTAGAAAACACAATAAACAAGAACTTGTCATGATTATTTGATACAATTTTGGATAAATGCAAAACAAACAAGTACAATCCTAAGGATGGAAAGGACAATATTCATTGAATTCCAACTTGGATTTTACTCCAGCCACTTACATAAAGGCGGACAGTTAGCAACTTGGTAGCACTGGCTCCCCCTTACAGTGCACTCACTTCTCACACATACCAAGTTACAATCCTTCCAAAGAGTTGGATTTTCTGTCTCCACACTAGATGAGTGTATGACATTGGATGGCTTCAGAGGAATTCCTCCTGCGTCAACAAATAGGAGCTCTTAAATTTCTAAAACAATTGGCTTTTAGTTTGGGCATCCATTCGGGTGGCTATACGTGCGGTGATTCAATCCGATAAGGAGGCTTCCCAACCTGCAAAGGTTACGCTCTACAGGGTTTTAGGGGAAACATTCGTTGGTATAACACAGCAACACCCATTGTTTGTGACTTTCGTTTCAAACACAATTTATTTATAGAGACTAGGAAGTAGCTTGGCTTTAGCCCGTTATCACTCGAGGTCATCCCACTTGGAAGAAATGCAATCCCAAGGGCAGGCCTCTTCTAAAGGTTACACAAATAAAATGATGAGTTTGGCATTTTGGTCACCCAAGAAGGGGAGAGTATAGTCCTATCATCATTTTCAAGCACAATAGACACTGGTTCTTTATCATCCTAGAGTTAAAAACCAAAAAAAATAGGTGTGTTTTACTCTACCAAGCACACTCCATTGACAAGATAGCAAAAACTTGGAAAAGATGGTTAATTTTATCCTCCTAAATAAATCTATGTGAAGATTGTTGTTGAAGAATAAAACAAAGTTACTTTGCCCTATTTAAGCTAAATGAGAGTTTGTAGTACAAGATAGCAAAATGAAAGATTTGTTTAGTTTTATCCACCTAGGTTGGGACTATGTACAAGTTGTAATGCAACAATACAATTTACTTCCTCCTAATTAGATCTAGGTGAAAATTTACATGAAGATATCAAATTACTTTCCCCCTAATTAAATCTAGATGAAGTTATGATGCAGATAAATGACTAAACAAAACTCCTACACTTGCAAGGAGAGTTAGTATGGAAATCTTTGCAAAAATCAATACAACTTTTCTGCCAGAATGTAAATGTGCAGGAATAGGAAGTAAATGCACAGCACTGCTCAGTAAAAGTGCAGAAACATGGATGCATAGAAAGAAGCCATGGATGTACAGGGTTGTTTAGTGAATGCATAGAAATGTGAATGCACAGTAAAGCGTGGTGAATGCGCAGAATTATGGCGCAGATGTGTGGAAAGATGAATGCGTAGCAGGAATCTGTGAATGTGCAGGACTAGAATGTGAATGCACCAAAATGACCTGTCACGAAAGTAGCTTCACAAAAAACTCAAATGGAGGTTAAAAATGGGTCAAGGCCCCACGGTGGGTGCCAAAAATGTTAGAGGAAAATATGAATAATAGTATTAAACAACTAAACTATCCAACAACTCAATGAAATTAAGATAAAATGCAATAAACAAAGATATACCTTCGTAGACCGATTTTACCTCATGACTTCCATTGTTGCCTATCTCGTATTGATCTTATGAATGAATTGAGCTCTCAAAATTGTGTACTTCCTTGTTGTTGAAGATGACAATATGAGAATGGTTGTAGATGGATAATGCAATGAAGATTAAACTAACAATGCAACGCTAGGATGATGGATAATGGAGATATGAAGCCATGGTTGGATGATTGTGATGATAATGGGATTATGCAAGTGCAATGAGGATACTTTGCCAAAGGCACGCTGGTAGAATTTCTGCAAAGTAAATTTACAAAAGCTCTTGGATTGTTGAAATGAGGGAATAAGGATACTTTTTATAGGCCAAGGAGGGGCCAATTCCAAGTGTCACGATCTCAACGGTGGAGAAGAAGTCTTGTGATGCGTACAGCTCAGATTTGGTTGGTTGGGATGAGGGAGAGAAATATGGAAGATATTCCTCTCACCTTGACAAGGTGGAGAGAAAGGTGTGACATGAGGCCACATGTCACAAGGCTCACAAAGACCATAGAGTGAAGGTCAAAGAAGGAGACCTTATTTGTAGGATGGTTGGAAGGAATATATGGAGTTATGGGACAAGTGTCTCAAGGTGTCTTTTGACCAAGATGACATGGAGAGACCATTCTCATGAGAATAGGGATGGTTTGAGAAATAATAGGACATGTGGGTGAGGATAAATTAGATAATTAAATATTAAAATATTTAATTATGTGTGCAACAAGGTGAGGTGGATTGTGAGGTGGATTAGATGATGTGGGATGGATGATGTGGGTTTATGGACTTTTGACTTTGGGATAAGAAGATTTGATTAAATAATTTAGAATTGTTTAATTAGGGATGACATTAGAAGAATTGATAAATTGATTTGTTGTAAAATTATGATGATGTGAATCATATAAATAAATTAGTGGATTCATTCATTGATAGAGGAATGGGAATAAAATAAATATTAAAATATTTATTTAATTTGACTTAGCCATTTTTAGGTGTATACACATATACTATATCAAATGCAAAGGTATTGGCACTTTAGGAGAAGACAATCATAGTTTGTAAGTTGAACAAATGCACACTATCAATAACAGTCATATTTCAAGTTCTGTTCATTTCATATTCTTTGTTATGTATCATGAAAAGATAACCCTAAGAATAAATCCCTCAGATTGTATCAAATCCTAAGAACATTACCAATTATATGCAAAATAACTAGTGACCTAAGAACACCTAGAAACAAACTACTTGCTAGTCTATCATGCCTAGGTTTGTGGATAGTTATTTTTCTACTAATTTTGGATGATTATGAGGATATCAATGCATGGTCACCTATATTGTATGGTACTCTTTAGGACTACAAGGTAAGAGATGACAAGGATGAAAAGGACTGAGTATATACAAATTAGAATTGTCAAGCACCTTAAATGGACTATCAACCCAACTAGGACTATCATGATAGTCAATAGGAACATCAAACCCTATGAAGATAATTTCATATCTTGTCAAGGTGTAAAGGAGGGGTTTTCTAGGAATCATAAATGTATAGGACAGTCGTTGTAACCTTAGGAATATCACATGACATTGTTCGAATAGTAGTCCAAAATAAGAATGATCAAACCCTAGGGCTTTCATAAGCAAATTGGTGCATTACAAGGGCGATCACAAGACCATTGAAGGATAAATGGTGAGATAGGTTATTAAATAAGAATATAATGATGAGAAGATGAGAACAAAGAAGATCTAACGAATATCTAAGGAAGAAGTTCTCATGACAACAAATAGAAGATCTAAGGAAGAAGTTCTCATGACAATGTAAATAGAATGTTTCTATCAAGCAAATGTGTTTATTAAAAATAGATCTGCTCTAAAAGCAACTCTTGAGGATACAAATTGGTTATGTCATGTGGTTAGTATGGTCAATTGACCTTTAAGGACTTGAACTTGTTACATACTAAGAAATTTGTTGATTGTTCAAGATCTTGTTGAAGAGTTTGATCATAAATTGATATGATAGTGATAGAAGCCTATGTGGTAACCATGTATTGAGAGTCAAATTGTGCTATGACTATTACAAAAAACCACATAGATTGTCACATCATAAACATAGAAGACTGTCATGAAACTCTAGATCACTATTAAGGTCAGATATTAAAAATATGCATTAGGCTCTCACTACCCTATTCACATGAAAGATTACTACATCTAATGCAAAGGTATTGGCACTTTGGGAGAAGACAATCATAATTTGTAAGTTAAATGGCCAAGAGGATGATAGTGACAACTCATTACTATATGATAACCAAATATATATCAGATTTGCAGCATCAATAGCTCACTATATTTAAATGTTAATACAATTGGTTACATTAGTGATTGTGAGTGTTTAAAGAACATACAGTGAATTAAATTGGACATAAAGAACATACCATAGAATTCGATATTCAAGTTGACCAATCCTCCAAAATTTGGCTTTAAAATCCTCAAATTGTTCTTTTTTTACAAGTTTGATTATGAATTCTATATAACTCTAGAATAGGATTAGTAAATTTATGGAAAAAACAAACATATATCATCAAATTCAATCTATATCAATGGTAATTAGCTTTGAAACAATATGAAACATGAAACTTTCAGTTTAAATAATCAATTTTTTTCCAAAAACATGCAAAATCAGTTCTTCTACGTTTAAAAAACAAAAAAGGTGGTGGATTGATCAAAAATGATTCTTAATATGTCAAACAACATGAAAAAGTATTTTCTTGTCTGATAGCACACATGAAAAGTAGGGAATGATAGACATGTGGGGTCTCAATCACATATCCCACATGGTTTTTTCCCCTTTTTTTTGCTTCACATAACACTAGCGCGTTCTAAGAAGCATGAAAACATTAAGCTTTCATGCATGCAAACAAGTAAATTTAGTGTTTTCTCTCTAGATGTATAAGTATATATTATAAGTATATATCTATAAGTATTTATCATCTCTATCATCCCTCTACTTCTCGATCTCTTTGCTTATGTCTCTGGCTATGTCCCTCACCCTCTATCTCCCTATCTCTCCCTCTCTAAACTCCTAACCCCTAAACCCCTATCTCCTTGTCTCTATCATCCCTCTACCTCTCAATCTCTCTACCTATGTCTCTGGCCATGTCCCTCACCCTCTATCTCCCTATCTCTCCATCTCCAAACTCCTAACCCCTAAACTCGATCAACCCTTAACCCGATCAACCCTAAACCCCTATCCCCTTGTCTCTATCATCCCTCTACCTCTCAATCTCTCTTCCTATGTCTTTGGCCATGTCCCTCACCCTCTATCTCCCTATCTCTCCCTCTCTAAACTCCTAACCCCTAAACCCTAAACCCGATCAACCCTAAACCCCTATCTCCTTGTCTCTATCATCCCTCTACCTCTCAATCTCTCTGCCTATGTCTCTGGCCATGTCCCTCACCCTCTATCTCCCTATCTCTCCCTCTCTAAACTCCTAACCCCTAAACCCTAAACCATATCTCCTTGTCTATATCATCCCTCTACCTCTCAATCTCTCTGCCTATGTCTCTGGCCATGTCCCTCACCCTCTAAACCATAAATAATTCCCCTAAACCCTAACCCCTAAACCCTAAACTCATAAACCTGAAATAATGCCCCTAACCCCTAAACCCTAAACTCGAGAAACCATGCTAAACCCCTAAACCATAAATAATTCCCCTTTAACCCTAACCCCTAAATCCTAAACTTGAGCAACCCTAAACTCATAAACCCTAAATAATGCCCCTAAACATGAGCATCTCTCTCTCTCTCTCTCTCTCTCTCTCTCTCTCTCTCTCTCTCTCTCTCTCTCTCTCTCTCTCTCTCTCTCTCTCTCTCTCTCTCTCTCTCTCTCTCTCTCTCTCTCTCTCTCTCTCTCTCTCTCTCTCTCTCTCTCTCTCTCTCTCTCTCTCTCTCTCTCTCTCTCTCTCTCTCTCTCTCTCTCTCTCTCTCTCTCTCTCTCTCTCTCTCTCTCTCTCTCTCTAAACCCTAAATAATGCCCCTAAATCCTAAACCCTAAACCATAAACCTGAGAAACCCTAAACCCAAATAATTCCCCTAAATCCTAAACTTAAGAAACCCTAAACTCATAAACCCGACCAACCCTCTCTCTCTCTCTCAAGCTCCAAAACAAGAAAACTAGGACTCTCACTCTCTCTCCCTATCACCCTATCTCTCCCCTCTCTCCCTTGTCGACAAACAACATAGAAACAAGAAAACTAGGACATGCAAAGAGGGATGATGAAATGGAAACAAGATAATTTATGAAATTGCATTGGAAGGGAAGGATGATGAGTAGAGGTAGAGAGGGGATGGAAGTAGAGAGAGAGAGAGAGGGTAGGAGGTGGAGACAGGAGGGAAGTTCACAGAAGGGAATTAGAGAGTGAGAGAGGGTAGGAGGTAGATAGGGGAAGGAAGAAGAGAGTGAGAGAGGGTAGGAGGTAGAGAGGGGAGGTAAGTAGAGAGTGAGAAAGGGTATGAGGTAGAGAGGGGAGCGAAGTAGAGAGTGGGAGAGAGGGGAGGGAAGAAGAGAGTGAGAGAGAGGATAGGGGGTATAGAGGGGAGGGAAGTAGAGAGTGGGAGAGAGGGTAGGAGGTACAGAGGGGAGGGAAGTAGAGAGTGAGAGAGGGTAGGAGGTAGAGAGGGGAGGGAAGAAGAGAGTGAGAGAGAGGGAAGGAGGTCGAGAGGGGGGGAAGTAGAGAGTGAGAGAGGGTAGGCGGTAGAGAGGGGAGAGAAGTAGAGAGTGAGAGAGAGGGTAGGAGGTAGAGAGGGGAGGGAAGTAGAGAGTGCTCCAAGAGAGAAGGTATGAGTAGAGATGGGAGGGAAGCAGAGAATCAGAGAGAGGGTAGGAGGTAGAGAGGGGAGGGAAGAAGACCTAGTGAGAGAGAAGGTAGGAGGTAGAGAGGGGAGGGAAGTAGAGAGTGAGAGAGAGGGTAGGAGGTAGAGAGTGGAGGGAAGAAGAGAATAAGAGAGAAGGTAGGAGGTAGAGAGGGGAGGGAAGAAAATAGTGAGAGATGGTAGGAGGTAGAGAGAGGAGGGAAGTAGAGAGTGAGAGAGGGTAGGAGGTACAGAGGGGAGGGAAGTAGAGAGTGAGAGAGAGAGGGTAGGAGGTAGGAGGTAGAGAGGGGAGGGAAGCAGAGAGTGAGAGAGAGGGTAGGAGGTAGAGAGGGGAGGGAAGAAGAGAGTGAGAGAGAAGGTAGAACTTAGAGAGGGGAGGAAAGTAGAGACTCAGAGAGAGGGTAGGAGGTAGAGAGGGGAGGGAAGTAGAGAGTGAGAGAGAGGGTAGGAGGTAGAGAGGGGGGAGAAGAGAGTCAGAGAGAAGGTAGGAGGTAGAGAGGCAAGGGAAGCAAAGACTTAGAAAGAGGGTAGGAGGTAGACAGGGGAGGGAAGTAGAGAGTGAGAGAGAGGGTAGGAGGTAGACAGGGGAGGGAAGAAGAGAGTGAGAGAGAAAGTAGGAGGTAGAGAGGGGAGGGAAGAAAAAACTCAGAGAGAGGGTAGGAGGTAGAGAGGGGAGGGAAGTAGAGAGTGAGAGAGACGGTAGGAAGTGCAGTTACCCTTATAGACATATATATAAAGTGTGGAAGCATAGACAAGGCATGTCAATTGTTTGACCTAACACCTCAAAGAGATGTTCTGTAATGGAATGCAATGATTACAAGATATGTGTTGATGTGTAAAATTGCACAGGTTCCAACACCAACATGGGAAGTTTCAGGAATGTGGGACTTGCTACCTGAAACAACCTCCAGATTTTAAAGAAGTTGGCTCTTATTTATTTTAAACGGGTTTGGGAAAAGGGTAAGAAGTAAATAGAATTACAGATGCAATGGAAAACAAATCTATCTATGGCGATGCGCCTAAATAAAGTGTTTCTCTCAACTAAGCACAGTGAAGCTATCCTTATAATTCAGTTACATTAAAGAGCAGATACTGCATGATTAACATAAACAGATGAAATGAATAAAATCAAAGGCTCACAACCAGACAGTTTGCAATGACACAGAAAATATCAACCAAGGCACAAAACTTAGTCTTTCTCATTAATTTTCCAGCAATATAAGAGGCACAGATACATGCACAGTTACATTTACTTTATGAATCAAGAACAACAAAATAAAGGCAAATGATATTCACTGGTCACAGCAAAAGTCTCAAACTTCTCTTCTTAAATCTCTGATAGAAAACTCTGTAGCAAAACTATCTCTGAATGAATCTAGAATTCTAACTCCAAAAAAAACTCTTATCGATCATTACAAATGTTACATATTTATAGCACAAGATCGACTCTGGATTGTCTGCACAATCAAATCCCAACGGCCTAACTGCACTGAAGCTAACTGGAAGTCTCTAACACTTAAGATCTTTCAGATCCACAAATAGTTACATTTTCTGTAAGTCCATTGGCTGTGACAAAATATGTATGGCGCATCTCCTTCTATAAGGAACAGACACTTGGCGGCTTCCGCACTCTTTAAACAATGAATTCTGAGACACATGGTAGCGTCCACACATATAACTTGAAACTTCTTTGTCTCTCAGGAGAAACAGGAAACGTACACACAACGGCTTCCTCACCAACTAGAAACAATACGTGCCTTAATCTGCACCTCTTTACTAAACTATCTTTTATGCTTGGATGGCCTCCGCTTATGACAACTGTCGTGATCCGCTGCTCTGAAGCTTAAAGACATACTTAAAAATTGGGCCCACAACTCTTTTCTTGCTAGCTTTTAAATAGGAACAGGTGTTAGCTTTCGCAGCACTGTTGACTAATATGTGGCAGCTTCCGCACTCTTCTTCAAACATTAGAAACCTTTTTTAGATTCACGCAGAGGTTGACACATGTCAGGCTCTGTATCACTGAAGAAACATTTAGTATTACTGGAGAAAAGGGTCAAAGGCTTTTATCATTAGCGTTGCATTCACCACGTGGCGCATTCCGCATCTTGTAAGTTAAAACATAATAGAAACATCCTCTGCTAGGTGGCACGCTCCACTTAAAGTTGTAACTTAAAAACAAAATGCGCCTTAAAACTGGGGCTCGACACTTGGCATATCCCGCGACTCTGGAAAAATGAAACCCTCGCAGCAAATTAGAAACATTCAGGGCTCGATACTAAAACCCGCAGGTGTGTTGCTAAAACAAAATGTAGAGTAATTTACTCTATAGTTCTTGGCGACCCCTAGGACTTTTGAGCCTGCTTAAAAAGAACCCAAAACTGGCAACAATATGTATTCAAAATACAATACAGGGTCATAGATTCTGCAAAGCTGTCTGGTAAACAGACCATTCTGTATCCGAAAGTCCCTTCTTATTCTATAAATCATGGAAGCCAAAATCAAGATTTATTATGTCTTTGTGGGAGAAAGTCTGCAAAATTTGAACTGCGGCCTTTAATTGAAACTCCAATTGGGCCATTGGTATTAAGACAGCCTCCACCTCTTGTACTGATGAGGAATCACTTAAACCTTGAAAAACTGATTGATCGTTTTGTCTTATTAAATGAAGAGTCTTAATCTCATCAATCATCAATACAGTATTATTATCTGGAAATGGTGATGGAAGACCCAGCTACACCAGATCCTCTATGTGTCTCTTCATATCTTTGACTCCTTTGACAATATCTAGGAGCTCCTGGCAAGCTGTGGCAGCTGAGTTCAACTCAAAACTTCATTCACCCTCTTTGCAGCTATCATTCTGTCATTGATCCCTACTGTTGACAATATTTCATCTGTTGTGTCATATAGTTTCTTCAATAACAGTTGAGAGTCAGAAACCCTTAAGGAAACAGTAGACAGGGTGGCCTGAACTAAAGCTTCCACCTTCTCGCACAACTGATGTGCATTTAACAGGAATGTTAATGAGGGTCTGAGCTGGATAATCTCTTCAGAGATTCATTTCCAAACTGAAACATATAGCTCCTTGACCAGATTCAGAACTCCAACATTCTGAGGCATGTTAGCTAACTCCAGTGTTAGCTGTTTTGTCATTTGTTGCTCTGCTAGGAGTTGAGCTTGTATTGCAGCAGTAGCATTTTGTTCACTCAGCAACTTTTGCTGAAACTGTGTAGCTTGTTGCAACTTATCCTGATATTTCTTCTCTAATGTGGCCTTTTCCTGCCTCAAAACTTTTACTGCAGCTTTATCCTGAGCTAGCTCAACCTTTAGAGCAGCATTTTGTGCCTGTGTGGCTTGATGAATCTGACAGGAAACAGTATTTTGCAACTGTTTATTCAGATTCTCTATTTCATCCTTCGTTGATTTCAATTCTCCAGCAAGGCTGCCACTATGTGTCTTTTCCTGAGCTAAGTCTGCTTCAACCTTCTGCAATTTCCTAGACACCTTCAAGCAGTCAGTTGCAACAGCAGAAGTGGTTTCATTGAGCAGTTCGACCCTATCTTGTGGTCTGAATAGAGACATGTCCATAGCTACTGCATTCATTGCATAGTCTTGAGGCTGCATCTGCTCATTTGGCTTCACCACATTTGGGGACAAATGTGTGACAGTCAGCTGTTGTTGAAAAGGGTCAAAGAGAGACCTCATATGTGGCACAGCCAGGCTCTTATTTTCTTTCTTTCTTTTCTTGTCCATCCTAGCTTCTCTAGCCTTCTTTGATGTATCTGCCTGAGCCTAGAAAGTGGGAGGAGAGGCAATATATCCCCCAGCAAAGGGATGACCCTGAGGTAAACCATAAGGAATAGCCAAATGTTGGCTAGGGGAGATTTGGGGAGGTGCTCTTCTTGGAACAGAGGGGGAAAAGAATGGCAATGAGGTAGCCTGTGAAGACATGGCCTGAGGATTAGCAATTGGGGCAAGTGTAGATATAGGCACAGCAACGGTGGCAGGGGATACTAATGTTTGGCCAGTTGAGGTTGCCACCCTATGGTAGAAGAAAGAGATAAAGAGGAAAAAGGAGAAGAAACACTTACCTGAGGAGCAGCAGATGTAATTAGTATTTATTGTTTCAAGGGTTCTGCTTCTTCATCTGACTCTTCAGGCAGGTGTAGTTTTCTATGCTTCCTTGGCCTTTCTTCTTCTTGCTCCTCTGATTCCTTCTCTACAACATTGACCACTACTGATGGTGGCAACGATACAAAACTGGAAGCCCCAGTAGCTGCAACTGATGGAGTCCCTCTAGGTGGGGATGACACCACACCCTTTTGTTTCTCTAAAGTATTGAGAGATTGGGGCCAAGAAGATATAGGTACAGTAGAGGTGGCAGGGGATACTAATGCTTGCATTGTATGAGTTGACTCAGCCTCCTCTTCTGACTCTTCACCCCTCTTCTGGATTCTACTTGTATCAGGGTTGGAGACTGGGGATGGATGCCACTCATCCTAGATCGACTCCCATTTCTCATCTGTGTTGACCTTGCCAAAGGAGTGTGTCAATTCAAAAGTTCCTGCCTATATTTCCAATAGGCCTCAATTTTCTCTGGTTTCCATTCCTGCCTCTTCAAACCCTTCTTCAATCCAATACCCATTCTGATCTTAGGGTCAAAGGCCCTTTGTTTAACATAATAGGTCTCCCATGGCCTGGGACCCTCATAAGGAAAATCTGCCAGTTCCACATACAAGTCAGGGCTATCTTCTTTAGGGTTTCTCCTGTCTTCCCAAAAGGGGCGACCCTCATGTGCTATTTTAGCCCCGACTTTGTTGGTTCTAACCCAGGAGGCTATAAAACTATTTGGTTCATATCTCCATTTGTCTTCAATGATGAAAAATCCCAAGACAGCTAACTTTCGTAGCAACAGGTGCTCAGCGTCCCTGACTTCTAGGGTCATATTCCTTCTAACCCATGGGGCATCATACATTTTCTTCTTCTTCTTCTTAGTGCCAAATTGATTGTCAACCACGGACACCTGCCGGGTTACTTCTAGAAACGTTACCCTAGGGGTCAAAATTTTAGGTAGTAGCATAGGTTCTCGATTGAAACCATGGACCCTGATGATAGTATTTTGGGTCCCAAACAAATAATCACATGGGATTGGGCAATTGGTCATGAAACCCCTAATGCTCTGTGTCAACCTATGTTCTACAGGCTCAGGGCTCAAATGGCAAAAGGCAGGAGCAACAAAGAGTTCCCAGAACTCATAAGGATCTGATGCCTCAGATAGCACATGTGTCCATGCAGACACAGGAATAGTTCTATTTTGCCCAAAATCTGGGTCATATAAGTTTAACTACATATTTTGTGCAAAAATACCGTGGTTCTGATATAACATTAAATGAAACAAATAAGTGGAATACCTAAAAACTCCTTTGGTTTTGAAATTGACCAACTGGTTGATCATGGAATAGGCAATTTGTTCTGAAAAGTCTAGCCAGTATTCTTGTGTCTTGTCGATAGTCTTCAACCTGAAAAGGATGGTAATTTGCCAGTTGTAGACTGTGTTGTCTTCCTTCATTCCAAAAATGAAAGCCATCATTAACAGTGCCTCTTGACTAGCTTGAGTGAATTGTGCCCTTCCTATAGGTAGTGTGGGCATCTGGGTGTTCTCCTCTGGCAACTGCAACTCTGAGTTAA